>OW964552.2:42667647-43867647 GCA_943138885.2 Tholera decimalis
AACCAGACTGGTAAATAAAAAAGGCATCAACAAACCGACCAATAGCACTGAATATTTCAGTCTAGTATTGGTACGTGTTTTTTTCAGTTCGGTGGAGCTTTGTTTCAATGTTGACCATAGAGTATGGAAAATCCCCACGCCTTTATTTTAGGTATTGAGGGGATTCCTCAAAAAAAAAACTAGGTGCATAGACTTTTTGGGAAAAGACCATGGAGTGTCGGCCTCACTAAACCACCCACATCAAGGGGTTCAAGACAGCTCTACAAACTAAAGCAGCGCATGTACTAAGTATATCGGTATTTATCGGTAGCAAGATAGCTACGTAAACTCGCGCAAGGGATAGGGATTGTGCTCATTTTTAGAGTTCCGTAGCCGAATAGCAAAAAACGGAACCTTTATAGTTTCGATATGTCTGTCCGTCTGTCTGTCTGTCTGTCTGTCTGTCCGTCCGTCCGTATGTCATAGCCATTTTATTCCGAAATTATTAAGACTATACATGTGAAAATTGGTAAGTAGATGTATTCTGTAAACCGCTTTCCGATTTTAAGAAAAAAATTATTAAATATTTAAAATAAAGGGGGGCTCCCCATACATAGAACTAAAACTGAAAATATTTTTTTTTCTTGAAACCTATGCGTGTGTGGTATTTATAGACAGGTCTTTAAAAATGACATAGGGGTTTCTAAAATCGCTTTTTCATAAAGTCAATTGTCTAAAAGATATACGCTTCCAAAGTGGTAAAATATGTGTCCCACCCCGTCTAACTTCTACAATAATGGAGTGAAAAATCTAAAAAAAATATATATCTGTAGATCTTAATGTAAACTTTCAACCAAAATTGGTTGAACGAGATCGGGTTAGCAGTTTTTGTGATAATTACAGCACATTTTCTAAAACCGCAAATATAACATTATAATTCATACAAACACTATGAAAAACAAAGTTATTTGGCGTAGTTGTAAAAAATGTAAATACGCTAGTTTTAAGAACTTTGTAATGTTTTTTTTTTCGTCAAATAAATATTCTATTATATTATTATAGTTACTACGGAACCCTTGATGAGCGAGTCTGACTCGCACTTGGCCAATTTTTTTCTATACCAATGGCTATTTTATCGTGCGAGCAACACATTTATACTTTAGTTATCACTGCTGACAGCATATTTGTTCTAAATCAAGCATGTCAACGTTTACTTGACTATGTCAAAAACTAGTTCACGCTACAAATAGGTACAATACTTAAAAAAATATATATTAATAGGTATTAAAGGGCAGTGTAGAGACATACCATTGCCTGCCGTGGTTGCGGAAAAGTTCTAACGAGATACCGCAGCCCCGGAACGCAAAGGCAGCTGAAGGAACAAGCTGCGTTTTTAGTCAGTAGAAGTATGACACTCCCTTCCACTCCACCCGGGGCGGGAGGTCTTTCGATAATTTTCCCTGCTAAAAAAAAATGTTGGTGCATATCGTCGCTATACATAGCATTATCGATTGCTAATGTCCTCAGAAGCGATTCTGTGGTCTGTGACATACTAATACCCGGGAAACGATGGGCTTTCTGTAGTAATACATTTTTTATCATAACTCTTGTGGAATGTTTCAATTTTCATAAAAATTTCGCTCTTTGATGTTTATTTGTTTATTTAGTGTCTCGTCTTTTTGCCGTAGTTGCTGTATACAAAGTAGTTGTTAGTTATGTGGGTCGCTGGCCCAACCAGATGGTCTGACCAAGTTAAAGCTGTATCAGCCTCAAAGAAATTTCACCTGGTAGTGAAAGCAGTGATGGCCAGGGACCGGTGGAGGACCATCATCAAAGCAGCAAAAGCTGGTGATCACGATCCTCAGTAATGGGGGAATCATTAGAGAGTGAGAGAGAGAAAGAGATTAAGAGAGAGAGAGTGAGAGAAAGAGTTAGAGAGAGAGAGTGAGAGAGAGAGTTAGAGAGAGAGTGAGAGAAAGTTAGAGAGAGAGAGAGAGAGAGTTGAATTAAGTTTCAGTGGGTATTGTTGGTTAGTTCGGTTTTAGGGACCCGTACACAAGGTACCATATGGTTAGCCATGTCCTTGTTGTCTGTCCGTACGTCCTCCATTTAATCCAGAAAACTTGAATGTTAAATAATTATTTCCAGGAATATATGTATAAAAGAGTTCTTAATTTATAAAGTGAAACTCACCCGTGCAAAATATTTACTTAGAGTATTATTTGTAATAGTTGTAGTTGTTAACGAAGATTATAAAATTTTAATACAAATATAATTGCATAAAATAATCAGTCCGTAACGTTCTCATTGCATCCACCAGGCGGACCCAGTGCCTTGACTGGTAGAGAATGCTTCAGGCATTTTTTTTTGGAAGGTATCTAGCAATTTTGGTGGAGTTCACATTTCTAGCAATCTTATTAACCTCTTCAACTAAGCTAAATTTGCTTGTGTCTGGAGTGGATTCACGGCAATAGTGGAATTGGTGGGGTTCGAACCCTTTCGATCACAAGTCTGACTCCTTTGCCATTACCATTAGGTTAGTGACGCTTTAAGGATTAAGTCCACTTCTGTATAATATGTATCGCATAAAGTTAAAATAAATATAGGCGTAAAAATAAACACAACTTTTTAATATTTTTAACCGACTTCAAAAAAAGGAGGAGGTTCTCAGTTCGGCTTGATCTTTTTTTATGTATGTTACCTCATAACTCGAAGACGGCTGGACTGATTTGGACAATTCTTTTTTTGTTTGAGACGGTATACTTTCTAGTTGGTCCCATTGTCATGAAGTCAGGATCAAAAAATGGAAACCTTGAGAAATCGAGGGAACTCTTCAAATATTATAGGCACACTTTAGCGATTTTGGGTATTTTTCATAGTAACTTGTGCAGTTGCTCTTGAAAAGCACCATTTGGTGAAGTGGAACTGATGATGAAGACCACAGATGGCTACTAGAACTAATAAGTATTTCATTGTTTGCGATTCGATTACTAGGATATGGTTGTAAAACACTTTATGCTCGTCACAATGCATATGGTGTTGAGCAGCTGATGGTGAAGTACCAGGAGTACTCCTCAGAAATTAACAGCTCGGCATAGGGAAAAGAAATATTATGCAAAAGATGATAAGAAGGTGACATTTAGGCTTTTGTAACTAGGTAAATTACAAAGCGACCCACTAAAAAGCGAGAAAAAAAAAACTTATAAATAAAAAATAAACGGTTTTATTTTTTGTTAAAAAGTTTTAACTTTACAAAAGGGGTCTATATTTGAACAATAAAAAATATAATGGAGTTTAAGCTGCAGTTCTTAACATTCACCAGACGTATTCCATCGCGTCTCCACGGTAGGGTAGTCTCACAAAGACTCAACTTTGTCAGTGTCGTTTGCTCTACATCTCATTTACTGTCTCTACAATTATAGAGAAAGGAAGCTTGCTGTTTAATATGCAAATTAAAATTGTAGAGCTAATGATGGTAGGATTTTTCTAGTTTTAATAAGTTGGTGTTTAATTTTTTTGTGATACCGTAGATAAAACAATCGTTTTATGTTTAATCGTTTTGCGCTAAAATCTTGTGAGAGAATAATAATATTAAAAATCTTTATTTATCTCCACAAATTACATAATTATCAACGTGAGTATAAATTACAGTCAGACACAGAAAGTTTGGCAAAGTGTATAATTTGTGGGATATCTGGAGTCTAAACTAAGCCTAGGCCTTGTATTTTAGAACTCCAGGCCCCCCATTAAATTATGTTGTTCAGACTGTTGACGTCGTGAGTAAGCAGATATGTGTGAGAGAGATGGCTTTGTTTTGTATATACGGATATCCAAAAGTTTGGAAAATGAATGGATCTTTGTTATACTTTCACGCAAAAACTACTGAACGGATCCGAATGAAAGTATCTCATAATTCCCGGGATTGAGATTTGTGCGGAAAAACCTCACACTTGAACGGAGTCGTGAGCACTACCTAGTCTGTATAAATAAAATACGTGGATTTAGGTGTTTGAAATTGGGCAGTAATTGGAATATTTAAAGAGAGAGAATGCAGAAAAAAACAATTTTAATTTCTTTAATAAAATGCATCATTTATAAACCATTAAAACTGAATTAAACTACAGATTAAAATAAAGTATCTAAAAATTCGACCTCCACATTGTCGGCTGGTAACGTACCCAAAAGACTGCCGTCATTGTCACGTTTTATAGCAATTCGTAGCGTTTTTAATAATTTATTACAATTATTATTATTACGGACCGATTTACAGGCCACTGGGCGAGTACTAGTTAATAATTCCTACATTATCATGTCATAAAAAAATATTAAGTACCTATAGTGCATTTCTGTTTTACTCCCTAAATATCATTAGCAGCCGATTTAAACATACACAAAGGCTCTATAGACGCTTGAAAATTTCCTATATATACACAGTTTTAATCTTTTTAATTTTATTAAGATTGCTATTGTTAATAGCAATCTTATTAACCTCTTCAACCAAGCTAAATACGCTTGAATCTGGAATGGGTTCTGACAATAGTGTAATGGCCGGAGTTCGAATCCACGACATGTCGATCACAAGTCTTTTAGACATTAAAACTTAAGCCTTAGGTTATTGTCACTTGAAATATAATATTCACCGTTCATAAATGCAAAAATAAAACAGTATAGTGTTACATCATTAGAACATAAAACGGGATATTTATCATGTGTATATTTTGTTTTGAGTTTCCAATATTTCGGCACTGTTGCAAGCATTATCACGGATGAACTGAAGTAATTGCGGGTGGACGTTTATGAGCAGACGAATCGGTCTACCCTCTATCTCGTTCGTTTTTTGTGATCGACACCGCTACCAATCGTAATTACTTCAGTTCATCCGTGATCATGGCGCTTGCAACAGCGCTGAAATATCGTAAACTCGAAACAAAAGATAGACACGGTAAATATCACGTTTTAAGTTCTAATGATACTGTCAGTGACCATGTCAGCTTAAAACCTAGTACAGTGTTGTATTGTAACAACAAACTTACTAATACGGTACACCTGATCTCTCAGTCACTAACGCTATTCATTTAACCCGACGTGCAGCGATGTCACCTACTTGTCACTGTCTTAACGTAAGAAAACCGACGACGTAGGGTGTACTCGCTGTCACCTTGGAGACAGATTGTCACCTCGGAGACTCTTTGTCACATGTGCGTACTGTTTTAATTGTAAGGAATATTGGTTAAAGTTTTGGTTACCATCTATGATTATTGCTTTGAGTTTCCGACATAAACTCGAAACAATAAACACGCATGGTAGGTAAATTATATCTCGTTTTAAGTTCTTATGATACTGCTAGGACGAGTCACTTTTAGAACTTATAACGTAGTGCTTGTCGGAAAATGGTGGCTAAATTCAACTAGATAAGACTATACAACGTGTAACGGAAACCCCATATCTATCCAAAAGGACTGAAGACAACATCTGGTATGGAGTCTCTATGCAGTTTCAGCTAAAAATAAGTGATTCAAAGAATTGATACCAAATTATTGGTTTCATATGTTTCTTGAATACCAGTAATAACAAACGTGTCACAGCACTATGAGGGTCATCACTTTCCACGTCACTTGCCAATAAAATGATAATTCTCTTCGTTCTTCTTAATTTGAAAAATTCGGTCTTCGGTTCCACACATGTAGACATAGGATTACAAAACCCTTGCTATATCGTTTGTTATCATCCAATGAAGCTGTGCACTTGGTATGTATATACCCTTTAAATTACACGTTGTATTATGCTAATTTAAATAAACTAAAAAAAGCGTGGTAACTAACCAAGCGTCAGAAGTTCTCACTCGAGGTCTGTCAGCGAGCAATAGAACGCTGTATACTGATATGCTGTATATATATACGCTGAATAAAGATTATGATTATTATTTAAAAAAAGGAGTTTTTTTTTTTATTACGAATTAATCCGCTATTGACCTCGATCACACTTGATGGTAAGTGTAAGATGAGGTCTACAATCGAACGAGCAAGCCCAGACGATGCCTGTTCACTTGCTTTAAAGGCTGAAGGGTCATAATATGTGGCAAGGAACACAGAAGCCTAACCTAACTTAAAGATCGCAAAAAACGCTTGATATTGCATTCCAGAACTCAAATTACTAATATAACAAGCTGTTGGCAATTGGACCAGATCCCAAGGTGGAGCTGTTAGGTCGGGACGAGCTCGACTCTTATCTTAAAGATTGACCACGAACAGCTTTGGAGTTGCCCTATAAGAGTGAGTCACAGTTAGTTTTTAATAGTTATAATAGTTCTGTAAATATGAATGTATTAGTGAAACTGTGTCACCGTGCCCAAATAAAACTGTTACAGAACTTTCTTAGTTTGCAGAACAAAGGTCTAATTTGTTAAGTCATATCAAGCCACTCTCATATAAATCACTGATTTACTACCATAACACCCCACAAAATCAGGTTCAGTTGAAAACCAACATCAGGCCCTAGTGGTCGGGCATTGATTTTTATGACTGATGAGCTCACCCTTGACCTCGATCATGCGTGATGATAAGTGATGTTAAGATGAGGTCTACGATAGTACGAGCGAGTACAGAAGATGCCTCACTCCTGCATTAAAGAACATCCCACCCATACGCACAAAACGTTTTGGGAATAGTTTCATTGTACTTACGGCGGAGTGGAATTCCCTGCCGGAGTCTGTGTTTCCTGATAGCTATAACCTGGAAGTATTTAAGTCAAGAGTGAATAGGTTACTTCTAGGCAAGCGTGCTCCATCTTCGACCACATCATCACTTACCATCAGGTATAGAACCAACCAAAGAGTTCCACACCTTAGCTGTGCGAACAATAAATGTGGAGGAGAAACGATTAGTAAGATACGACACCTCTGGACCTTTTTTGTTTTTTTGTTAATCATGAAAACTGGGTCTGTGTTTAAGTTTTGTGCCAAATAAAAGAATTTACTTTCTTTTCTTTATTGAGATGTCAGTTTCAGTCATGAAGTAATATTGTTACACAAAGGAGGAGTAATATAATTTATTATTTCGTTTGTTTTGCATTAAGTTTCGTAAAGATTGTTGCAAACTATAATCTCGAGGCTCATAAATATCACCGTTAGTCATCAACTCTGATATAAGGCACTTTAATATATGGATTTTCTGAAGAGCGAGCGTATATTTAAGGGCTATGTTCTGTATCTGATACATAGGAATTTTTTTTTTAAACAAACTGAAAAGTTACTAGAAATGGCGCCATTTATTTCAGTTTAATCATTGTTATATCATAAGTGTACTATTTTATGTTCTTATTATAGTATTCAAGTATTAATACATTAATATGCACGAATTCATAAAAACAACAAGATAAAAATATACGTATTGGTATCATTGTACCAAATGTTACCGTATTTATTTAAGAACTTTCCGTAATAATTTGATTTTGACGCTTAAAATAATAAAATAAAAGCTTGAATTAAATCTTTTATACATTTATTTAGACATTTAATTCAGATTAGGTACATTCATACATAGGTTAGTAATACTTACATCTATGTTAGTAGGTAGTTTAAAATTTATAGATTGGAGATTGGAGAATATTATTAATAACGAAAACAATTACAACAAAATTTCAAAACAGCATTATAAAAAAATTTAATTAATTAACCAAATTCCGAATAAAATTATTAAGTTATATTACTTTAAATCCAAAATAGAACCGACGGAAACGTGGAGAGTATTCCAGTGCTTCACCACAGGACAATCGAATCTATCCAATATGCATAACATTGCTCATCTTTTGACATCTTATATTATATTATAAATGTTAAATGATATGTATTACATTACTCCATAACCCAGAACTGCGAGTTTTACTATACCCTTGAGAAACGACGACCCATGTCTGCTAATCTAATTTCTAAGTTACATTTTTTCTAGACAAAAACTAACGCAAAAATACAGTGGTAGCCGTATATCCGTGTTGGTGGCAGCATCTCGTAAACTGTAACGTATGTATATTGCTCACGGAGGTTAGTTTACTCATACATTACTCGGAGGCCTGCCTTAAGCCGCACTCATAAAGCCAAATTAGGCGTGTCTTGATGGGACACACGGGATCATAGAATGGCGAACTTGTTGGCAAACTTGTTGGCTTACATTTTTTTACAACACTACTAAGAAGCACAAGCGAGCCTGGAAGGCTTATGTTTTGCACGCCTATCTTGTATGATTCTAAATGTCTTTATTATCTAGTATCTTTTAAACGGCTGGCTGGATATCGACACTTAAAATATCGTTGTTTGAAAAAAAAAATGGAAAAACGTTATTTAAGGATATTTATAATCAAACAATTATTAGTACTAATTAGTATCAAAACAGTTATCGCCCAGTGGTTTCATGCCCAACTTACGTGTGGATGGTTCTGGGTTCAAACAGGCAGGCACGTAAGTTTGTGCAATTTTCATCATCACCACTGCTTTCGAAACAGTGAACGAAAACATTGTGAGGAAACTGGCAAGTTTTAGGACCGAAATTACGTAGACGTGTGATATCCACCAACCCACACTGGCCTGGCACTGACAGATTAGCCCGGACAAACAGAAATACATAACATAACGAGCCTATAATATTCACACCAATGTGATACAAGCTCCACTGTAAGAATGAATAGGCCGTTATCCACCACGCGAGCTCATACGGGTTGGTTCAGAAAGAAAAACAGATAGAAAGTAATTTTAAAACGTTTGTTTGTGTTTCAGTGTTGTGTTAATAACAATAAGCACTTGAAATCACAGTCATACACTAATTTTATTAATATGTACAATGTACATGTCATTATACAGTATGTTAACTAACAGAGGGCGTTCCCGTTAACCCGCAATAGTATAAGCATATTATCAATTAGATCGGCGCACACGCGGCCCGTCATTCATAAATAAATTGCGACGTTGCTGTCCTTCAAGTACGCGTGTACAGTGTTTCTTTTAGGTATCAATCTAACATTTTTAGTGAATTTATTTTTTTAATCATTTTGTTTACGAATGGTAATATTTTTTTAGCATGTATGGATGCTATACTATTGCGGGTTAAGGGGAACGCCCTCTGTTAGTTAGCATACTGTATACTCGTAAATGTATGGGGTAGCAATTTTAAATATTTAATCGGGTGTTCCACACTGCTAATTCAGAGCATTTTTGTCATTATTTTCTAGGTCCGTGTGTCACATTCCCAAGACTTGCTTGAAACGCATAACAAAGCCGTTACGTTTTCCAACACAACCCTTCACTCAAATCTCACCCCTATCTCCTCGACATAAGGTTCATTAGTTTTCTTTTCTAAATACCTCATTATCTTTGTCTTACCTGTACACGTGTTTTGCTTAAGTTTTAATGTTGTTCGGCTTATTTGTTTGTTACGTGATCGCCAAGCAGGGTAGCTCATTACATATTACTCCTATTTTATGGAAGAACCTAACTATAGTGGGACAGCGAAAGGATGTAATAAGGAACGGAGTTAGGTAACTTGTTTTCTTGGAAGGGGTAAGATGGGAAAGATTAAAAACAAAAGAAATAATGAAAGATTTGTTTATGCTGCTAGAATAATAAGTACAACAAAACCTACCCAAATGCAAAAATAACACTTGTTGGTAGCGCGAGTGGTGCTGTGGCGGGAAACGAAGCGGTTACACCGGTTGACATGGCGTGATCGCCGTCTCTCTTTGAGTTGAGCTCTCGACGTGTACGGTTGTGTTGTGCTTAGTTTTGCGTTGTTAAAATTGAGATTGTTTGTATCGTCTATATTCGTGAATATACAAGTTATTCCTCACTTTTGTCTTGTTTATAAATCCCTAATCAGCAGTACCAGTAAAAATAGTTAACACACTTAGTAATGTAAATTCATCTGCTCAGTCTTCGATGAGACTGGAAGCCGACCCTAAGAATATACAAAAATACTTGTGTATTATTACATTGATTGACTGTCAATTTGATCTCCACACCACAGTAACTGAGTAAAGACTGGTGACAAATTTTTGGCTTTTGACTACTCGAAACGACTGTCAAAGATAAAAGTATAAATGACAGTTGGGACCAAGTTGGGACCTTCGTGCTTTTCGATGCACGGAAGAATAAATTCAAATACAATAATGACACATAGTGATATAAATAAAAATAGTAAGCAAATTAATAAAGAAAGGAGGAAAAGTCGGCCAAGTAAGGACTGGACTGGCACAACAAGAGTTCGCACAAACTTATTTAAGTAAGTACCTAATAGGTTCAATACTACTGAAATAACTACATATTTACTAATTTCAATGCTATTTTCAGAATATTTCCCTTACATGTGCTGTAAGACATTGCTTCGTACTGAAATACAGGATTCTAAGTCGATAAGAATCCTATTTATTACGATTCCCTTGTGAAATCGCAAAAATTGTGAAAATATGCGACACAAACGGTTATAATTATATTTTAATCGTATTTACTGACAAGCAGAATGAAACCGTAGACCCGTTTGATTTACGCGTTCCAAAGTAAAAGTGTATTTAATGGACAGTCAGCAGTTTTTTGTATGGTCTAGGTCAATATCAATATAAATAAGCCTCTCAAGGTCGCGGAAACATTCTAACAAGATAGCCGGAACTCTAGGTAGGCTGACTGAAGGAAGTCGATCTGCAGCCATAGACGCGGGGCCTGCGAACGGCGAGCAGGGGTAGCCGCGCCGTGTTCTACGCGCACCTCAAAGAGCAGTTAGCAACATTGACGGGGCCTGATAGGGCCAATGCCTTACGGGGTTGCGGGAATGTTCTAACGAGATACCGCAGTCCCGGAACGCAAGCGCAAATGAAGGAGCAGGGTGGGTTTTTAGTCAGAAAAAAAAGACCAATCCGCTCCGTTCAGACGCGGAAGGAGCGAGAAGAGTCATTTGATGCTTTCCCCCACTTTTGTAACAATTTGTTTTAATTTATTGTTGTTAGGGACTTCAAGAAGCCAGCGCAACGATACTGGTGTGTCCGAAACTGTCCACGGTTCGTGGAGCTCAACGTTGCTCTTCAACAACAATAAACTTACAAAAGGCTCTTCGGCCTACAACAATCTATAGCCTCTGAGGCTTTATAAATACCTTATTACCACTAACCTTCTGTGCTGGGTTCGCCAAGTTTCGACCTTCCTAGGTCACGCCCAAGTGTGGTATGTATGTAAATGAGGTGAGTAATTGAAAGTGTGATGTAAGTCAAGTGTTCTGAACGGTCACAAGGCGTCAGTCTCCAGATGGCACGGTTCAGATTAGCATCACAGCCCTAACTCGTTTCCAGCAAATGCGCGTGCCACGCGATGGCAACAAACCGGCGATATGTTCCGAGAAATATCCCTGGGTTTTCGTCAAATGGGGATTACAACCTCAAACAATAGTTAACTCGCGACCCAATTATCGGTTTCAACACGCGATTCCAAACGATATTTTACCAATTATAATTAACTCAACAGGTCCTACGCGGACATTTTTCAACAAGGAACCAAAGTCTATCTGTCAAGTCAAAAAGTTATGTCAAGCCCACAGATAATTAATGTTGCCAACCAAAGGTGCGTTCTGTTTCACGTCGGACCGAACAATTGTCATTTATCAATTCCCAATTACGAGTACTTACGTCTTTTGTCACATTTAAAAGGGTAACTGGTAAACATTTTCATATACATTGTGCGAAATTTTATGAATTCATACATATTGTATTGCTTAGAATGCCAGCGGCGGCATGCGAAAATCTACAGGCCTCATCAAACGTTTATTAAGCCGAATTAAAGGATTAGGGGTCGTTCACAACGTGTTCAAAGACATACTTGTGGGGCTTTTGGATATTTTGCGAAGTGTGGCTTCTCACAACATTACATTTTATGCCTATATTCGAGGATATTTGAGTTTGTTATTTGATCTATATAAGAAATTAGATCAAAAACGCCAAACTATACGAAAAATGGTGTGAACTTGTAAACTAATATTACAAAGTTTAGAATGCTATTTATGAACCACTTATTTACTTACTTGTAACAAATTTAAATATTGTTTTGAGTGTTGATTTTTTTTGCGGAATATTTAACACTTGGTCCGAACGACTGCTGCTTTGTATAAGTGTCACAATTGTGGGTGAGACCGGGTTTTCCTAGCTGACCTGAGAAGAAACAGTGAAATAAACTCGAGGACAACGTATACATGACAAGTATTAGGTATATATAATAGTGCACTATCACTCTTATTAAAAATCTTAGTCATAGTCATAAAAATATCAAAACATTTTGTATAACGATTAGTAAATTTTTGTGTCTGGGTATTTGTAAAAGTTATATCAAAGACCAACCTCTATAAAAAAATATATTACATACTTCAGGCCGACCAGTTAGGTAGACTATATTTTTTCAGGAGGTAAATTATCATCACGCAAAAAAAATAAACGAGGTACCTAATTCCAGGCTCAAAAAGAGAGCCTAATGCAAATGGGACACAACTGGTTGTGTACAGACCCTAATCCAAATTAAAGGCGAAGGGCATCCGCCCTTTCCGATTCCTCCGTCGTTGGGCGGAACTCATTTACCTAAAATTGCGACCAATTTATTAGGATTCCCAAAATAATTCCATCTTGGTCGTGGACAAATTCGTAAACGCCATTTTGTTTGGGCAGACAAGAAATATTTCAGCGGTTTTTCTTTGGACAGTGAGCTGAATTTCAATTGCTGTGTTTGCTGAGATAAGGTAAGTATTTTTGAATTGTGTCTCCAGTAGCGCTACAATTAAACTGTTGAATACAAAATAAAGCTCTTTTGGTTTTGTACGTTAAAAAAACAGGTTTATCCAATTAGTCGTAATACTATTCACGTGACAAGAAAGCTGGTCATATCTTCGGTCAAAGAATGGCAAACATTCAACGTGGCAATGCTGCGTGATCTGGCACTTTTCCGATCGTCAGCTACTTGTATGTTGACTATTTGATGCCTCGTGAATTCTTGCCGAGTACTCCTTTTTATATTTGGCGGGTAAGTAATAGATGATTTAACAACAAAATCTCTAATATTAACAACATATAACAACGGAACCTATAATTGTATTTAATATAGCTAATAAATTAGTTAATGTAATGAACGATTGATATAATTTTAAAATAACTAATTTTTATACGCATAACATATATTAAATATAACATCGTTTAACATAACATACATTAAATATAAAATCGTTTGAGATACCACTCAAAAGATATAAAACTTATTTGGTATATTTAATACTTAGTATTTATTCTTTGTAAGTTCTATTGTAGTTATAGGTAATAGTAACCTAAGTAGATATTAAACATAACTAGTAACTGATTACCACCTGTGCTAAGATAGGTCGACGGAGCACCGCTTCGCGGGGCTCCTATTTACGGGTGGTTTAAAAAAAAATCGTCGGGGTACTCTGAGTCGGGGTGTTAACCATAATGACGTTTTTTATATATATTAAACGTTAGACCAAATGACTTTCGATTAAATAAACAATATACACATTAAACGTTACACCAAATGATAATCGATTACATTAAACGTTATATCAAACAGCGTTATACTAATTAAGTTTTAGAATAAATAAATGTTTTATGTAAAGAAATTATATCAACAGTTGATATATCTTACGTTGATTATATCTTGTGAACGATAATTAAATGAAATTAGACCAAATGAGTTTAGAGACGAGACGCACCCATATTTGGCTATACATAACATACTTTTTTGTGTGTGAATGTTATCAAATGTTTCCTCCGGCTGTGGATGGAGCGAAAGTCTGCCTTCTACTGAATAAAACCCACCCTGATCCTTCAGTTGCCTTGCGTTCTTGGGCCACGGTATCTCGTTAGAATATTCCCGCAAATCTGTTAGAACATAATCGACATGTAATGTTCCACTGCTGGGGATACAAGCGTCCTCTCTATTAGAAGGAATGGGCTGTAGTTTACTACGCAGACCCAGTGCTGGTCAGTGGATGTTTGTATGTTTGACATAGTGATGATAAAAGTTCAAATTTATGATAACTTGACTTTCGTTTATCTTTTGAAGTTTTCTTCAAAGGTTTGCTTTTAAGCTATTGCATAGCTTTTATCGCGGGATTTGTACGCGGCAACCTAATCAAGAAATTCCGTAACGAAAATAAACCTAACACCCCCATTCAGACCGGCACAGCGGTGCGGCGCCGGCGTTGAAAGCCGTGCATCGTCTAACGTCGTTTCAGTTCGGCAGACTTCGGCACGGTGTTTATATGCGAGCGACTAGACATATGCGTGTAGACTAGCTGCTAATAAACCTATAGTTTCAATGATAAAAATTCCTGAATAACCTACATGTATTGTAAGATAATAATAATATTTTAAACAATATCAACTTCTCATTTATTCAATAAAAGAAAAAAAAGTTTTCTTATCGGTCACCACGCTCAAAAAGTGTAACTTGAATTAATATCAAAGAAAAAAAAATACTGCGTAAATAAAATAAATAAATAATTATAATTGCATAAGTTGATAAAAAATGCTATGCAATAGCTTTACCGTGGCAGTCCCCGAGTGCCACACTTATTTTTTTTCATCAAATATTGTAGAATTTTCCAATTTGTACATGGTCCCTCGATCTAAAGTTTATATTTGTGTAAGGTTAAAATCTATTTTAGTTAAGTCACGTCTATTTTAATCCCTACAACACGGTGTTCGCTTCAAGTTAGATTTAAGTATAAACTTGTGTAGGTACAAGTTTATAATGTTAGTAGTTGCTGGTAATGTTATCGCGCGTTAGTTTAATTATATACTTACTTAAAGAAACGGTTATTTTCGTGTTTAAGGATTACTAACAACAAAATGAGCAGAGCGATGTGGTTATGGCTGACTTGTGAATTGTAGGTTATGGGTTCGAAACTACTAAGGTGGTTTACTTTCTGTAATTTATTTCATGATTTTTTTTTTATTATTTAATACATGGCATGTTTTGATGCATATAGTATGAGGAAATTTAGTACAGAAATAAAAAACCATTTAATACTCAATACTCAATACTCAATACTTTTATTGCATTCCATATGTAGGTATTCTTAGATGGTAAACTTATAATTAGATCATATGGACCCTGACGGGCACAGCAAGAATAAGTGATTTAGGAGAGGAAGCATTTGTTAATTATATAATATTAATTTAACTTACTTACTAACTTAACTTAAACATTACATTACATATCTATCACTTAAATATTCGTTTACTGAGTAATAACACTTCTGCAGTAAAAATTGTTTTAGTTTTTTTAAAAATAGGTTAATTTATATGAGTTATCGCCGATTTTTAAATCGTAAGATACTAGCTCAACTTTTGCTTTAACACGTAGCTCAAATTAGAACTTTAAGGAGTTCGAACGATTTGACAAACAATGCCAAAGTAAGGATGTTTGCTTTTGTGTGTTTGTTCTAAATAACTCTCACAATCAACCAAGCAAATTACAGAAAGAAATCAGGTGTTACTTTGCGGAAATCCTTACCAAACTAATACTTCAACCAATACCAAACAAATATCTATTTTTCATTCCGTCAAAAACTAGATGGTCAATCTTGCATGTAGTATGCAGCACCGCAAATCCCATCCGCAAATTTGTGCAGCACCATGCAGATTTGTGTTAAAGGCGGTCTTTTGAGGAATGAACCTCACAGATTCCTATCCAATAGTGCAACCTTTTTTTCAGCAATTGTTTAGCTCAACTGGACTACTCCTATTTTAATTCTATCAACCTACCTATCTACCTATTTTAATACTTTTAATCTTTACATAGTATAAAACAAAGTCGATCCCGCTGTTTGTACGCTATTATCTTTTAAATTACGCAACGGATTTTAACACTGATTCCAACAATAGATAGAGTGATTCAAGAGAAAGGTTTATTTATATGTATAATAGATGCATATTATTTGTACATTGCACCCGTGCAAAATCGGGACGGGCCGCTAGTATAATATAAAACGGAAGTTTGGTTCAAATGGCTGAAAATAGCGCAGATTTATAAAGAGTAGGTTAGTAATTATTAAAATTTATGTTATCTGATGGTATAATTCTCCCCCAAGCTTATGTGAATGTAGAATTAGTACATCATTTACCCAAAATAGTCTACATAATTTACTAACTTTACATAGCCTGAACACAGAAACACATAGAGTGAACACATAAAGTGTCCCATGTGACGCATTACAAGTTACCGAACACTCCTGATACACATTACTTAGACTTAACTTGCCAAGTATTAGCTTAGTTATTTACTTACAGAATAATATACGAGGTCACAGCCTTAAGGAGGCTTTAGTCAGGTAGCTTTTGTCAACGGTAGCGTAGCATAAGTGAGTATAAAATGTTAAAGATGAATCGAAATAACATTTTAGTAATCCCTCATTATTTTGGTGCTATTTGTAGTTTTGCCTGTGACTTACATATACGAGGGAGTTAATTTTACTTACCCGGTTTTCCTGCTTAATTCCTGATCTCATAATTCTCACTCACCTCCCAGTAAAAGTAATCTGTTCCAGAGATTAGGCAACAGAAACACAGACAGACAAAAATGTTAAATAAATAAGCACTTGAGAAAACACAGTTGTTTTAAAATTACAGACGGGAGGTATTCCTCGAAGCGCTACTATTTTGAAGCGCTCCTAATGAAGCGCTCCTTTTTTATTCCTCGGAGAGCTCCTTTTAGTAGCGCTCTCGATACCATGTTATCGGGAGCGCTTCGAGGAATACCTCACAGACGGACACTTCTATTTCATTTATATGTATAGATTGAGATTAATG
Source organism: Tholera decimalis (assembly GCA_943138885.2). Classification (NCBI taxonomy): domain Eukaryota; kingdom Metazoa; phylum Arthropoda; class Insecta; order Lepidoptera; family Noctuidae; genus Tholera; species Tholera decimalis. The sequence continues at coordinate 42,684,463 of OW964552.2, forward strand.
AAATTGTTTTAGGCGAAGACCAATTAGTATTTTCATTTCTCACATCCTGTTTCCTAAAAGATTTACTCAGGAACAGTTACATTTATAAATATTTTGCAGTGGTTAAAGATACGACTTACGAGTTGTAGATCATGAGTTCGACCCCAGGGAGGCACAGGTTTTGAAGCGTCAATAGCCTAATGGATAAGGGGTCGGACTTGTGATCGTGAGGTCCCGAGTTCGAATCCCACCCATTACACTATTGCCGTGAACCCACTTCAGACACAAGCTTATTTAGCTTAGTTGGAGGGGTTAACAAGATTGCTAGTAATGTGAATTCTACCCACATTACTAGTCATCTTTAAGAAAACAAAAAATAAATTGTGTAATTCCCGTCACCACAGCTCTCAAAACGGTGATGAAAAACATTATAATAATAATAATATTCCACAATAATATTCCACAACTTTCACACATCGCCATCTTGTCCCAAACTAAGCAGAGCTTGTGCTATGAGTACTAGACAACTGATAAACATACATATACAACGTGTAACGGAAACCACATATCTATCCAAAAGGATTGAAGGCAACATCTGGTATGGAGTCTCTATGCAAAGTTTTAGCTCAAAATTAGTGACTCACAGAATTGACCCAAAATTATCGGTTTCGTATGTTTCTTGAATACCAGTAATAACAAACGTGTCACATCACTATGAGGGTCATCACTAACGTGACCATTTATTTTTTGTCTCAAAACGGGACATTGGTTTATTAAGGTCAATTAACAGGTTCTCAATGAAAAAAAAAACTTCGTTTAAGTTTTTTATTTAGGAATAGTCAGTTAGCTTAAAAGTTACGAATTATAAATATATATATATATATACCCGAAAAGTTAAGTTATATTTATATTTATAAGATGAACCAATTTGCTTTAATATAGCGTAGAGGGTGATGATTTTAAGCAAGAATTAACAGGTTCTCAATGAAAAAAAAAACTTCGTTTAAGTTTTTTATTTAGGAATAGTCAGTTAGCTTAAAAGTTACGAATTATAAATATATATATATATATACCCGAAAAGTTAAGTTATATTTATATTTATAAGATGAACAAATTTGCTTTAATATAGCGTAGAGGGTGATGATTTTAAGCAAGAATTAATTAATTAATAAATTAATTCTTAGCACGTTTTTTTATATGCACCTTAATTATCAACATCGCCGTTAGAACTGAAATTTGTACCTGGGTTTTCTCAGATGTCTACAATTTTTGAACAATTTCCCATGCGGGGACCTTTTTTGAAAGCTTGATGAAAACTTGCTGACTAAGTGTGTAAAAAATAAAGCCTTTGGATGTGGAATCTTCAAAAAAGTTTTTTTAATAACAGGGGATATTTTTCAATACTCAAAAAGTAGTTTTTTAATGGCTGATACATGTTTGAAACTCTTTCCAAGGCAGGCATATGGGGCTTTGCTATAGCCGAGCATTTGTTGATATGCCGTTTCAGTTTCGGCTCAAAACTCCTTTAGAGCTTCAACTCGAATCGTGAAAATTTAAAAATATATATAATTTTCACAATAATTCTTTCGTACGCGCGATCTAGACATAATTGAATTAATTTCGATGCACAATCATTAGACCGAAAGCTGTGGTTTTCTTGTATCGTGTGATAATCCCAGACGCCATCTGCCGCGGCCATATCCAAATCCTTTGAAGTTGGCGCGTCCAATTTCTTGAAAAAGTTTAACATCGAAGAACTTGAAGCGGCGCGGGGGCGGCATTTTTATGTTTTTCAGAATATGAAATGCCGTTCAATATCACTGGCACAACTGTGAGCAACACTAAATTCTGTACGACACTTTTCACATCTGACATCTGAGGGAGTATTTATTTGCTTGATGAACGGATATTTTGCTTGTAAGTCAACATTGAACGAACACTTGCGTTTCGGCATTTTAACTTAATATTTCATTTAATTTATTTTATAAACAATTTTAATACTGTTTTGAAATGGACAAGGTGTCGGACTTGTGATCGAGAGGTGACTAGTTCGAACCCCACCCATTAGGCCGTGCGCGCACTGCCTTGCGGTGGCCGCAATTGCGGTAGTTCTACCGCACCGGTAGAATGACCGAGGCCACCGGTGACTCTACCGCACGCGTTTATTCCACCGCAGTGCGCGCACTTCTATGACACTCCATACTTCACAGATTTTGCGTTTCCAAAACGCAACGCAGTGCGCGCACGGCCTTACACTATTGCCGTAAACCCACTTCAGACACAAGCATGTTTAGCTTAGTTGGAGGGTTTAACAAGATTGCTAGTAATGTGAATTCTACCCACATTACTAGTTATCTTTAAAAAAAAATGGTATTCCATACACGACTGAACCTGGGCTTGATACAAATTGAGCAGTTGTTCCGGTGTGAAGTACCGTCTCACCTTGGCTAGGATTCCCAACTTTTTTAATGCTAACTGAGCCTTAGCCTCGATAAATGAGCCAAAATTTAGTGTGGAAGTTAAAGTCACCCCAAGAAGCTCAATATGATCGGTTATCGGCACGGTTGCACCACGGAAAGTAGGACCCGGTTCAAATTGGCTCCTTTTTGCGGAGAAGACACGCCTGGGTCTTATCTGCATTAAACTTGACCAAGTTGGCATCGCCCCATTCGGAGACAGCCTTCAAGGATAAGTTCAAGCGCCCAACCATGTCCTCACGGAGAGACTGGATCTGTGACCCACCAGCTCGCGCGCTGGACACATATCTCTCAGAAACTGTGCTGTCGTCTGCATACCCAAAGGTACCGGGCATTAGCAGATCGTTAATGTGCAGCAAGAATAAAGTTGCTGAGAGAACAGACCCCTGAGGGACGCCGGTATTAATTGCCAATTGACCAGACAAGCAGCCATCAATGACCACTCGAAGGGACCGATCTCTCAGGAAGTCTTCAATCCAAACGCAAAGTTGAGTGGGTAAACCAAAGAAAGGAAGCTTAGCAATAAGGCTATCGTGCCAGACCCTGTCAAAGGCCTTGGAGATGTCAAAGGAAACAGCAAGTGCTTCCCCGTGCCTCTCAATGGCCTCACTCCAGATATGAATGTTAATGTCAAATATAAACTACGTAAACAATAAATAAATACAAATCCCACCATTAAAAGTCAGAAAATATTCCAAAACAAACAGTTTAAGTTATTTACTAGGTACACGAGCATTAAACAACAACAAAACAAATATCAAGAAGTGGGCGCACGAAAAATCTGTCAAATAAATAGTCAACAAAGCGCGAGCGACGACGTCTTGGCCACTCTCGGCCATCTTCGCATCGACCGATGAGTCCGATAACGCAGTCTCAGAAAACGGGACAATTTTGCGTCCCAGAGATCATTGCGGGGACACCGGGACTCGTAATTATAAAAAGGGACAGTCCCGTTCAAAACGGGACGTCTGGTCACGTTAGTCATCACTTTCCACGTCACTTGCCAATAAAACGATAATTCTGTTCGTTCTTCTTAATTTGAAAAATTCGGTCTCTGGTATCAATGTATTGAAATTTCTAATAAGCTCCACACATGTAGACATAGGATTACAAAACCCTTGCTATATCGTTTGTTATCATCCAAAGAAGCCGTGCACTCGATATGTATATACCCTTTAAATTACATGTTGTATATTTCTAAGCACATACATATTATAGATAAATTGTGTGGGGAAACACACATGCCCTAGAACCGAAAAATCCATCCATCCACAAACTCATACTAACCCTGCGTTGTGGTTTACAGGCCATTCCGTCTTAGAGAAAAAAGACCTGGGAGCGTTAGTATGAAGATATGCTGTTCTAATATACATCTAAATTTTCATTCATATTCAACAATTTCAATCCATACTTCCAAAGAATATAACTTCCACATACCTCTTAAACAAGACCTTACATATTCATACGTGCGTCCTACTAAACCCAAAATCAGTTCATACCCTTTGAGCCCCAAATAATAAACGAGCGAGCAATTGCTCCAAGTTTTCCTACTGCGTCACATTATAGCTCTAACTCGGTTACTCGAGCTAACTCGGCTGGGCCATGCGGGCTATATGGGGCGGCCTGTAAAGTTAGCTCGTAATTCGTCGGCTACCGTCCCCTTTAGGTCACGTTCTGTGCCCTAAATTTAAAGGAAAACACTCCAATAAGTTGTGCGCCAACTGCGGGGGCAATATATGGTGGGAAACTCGGGAAGGAAACGCTAATGATTGCCGGTTTTTTACATAAAATATAGATATTTTTCTTGTAACCTTCCTATTGCTAAAACTTCTAAGAGTTGCCCTAGAAGTAAGTCAAGGGTGAGTAAGTTACTTTTAGGTAAGCTTGCTCCGCCATTAGTGCATCGCTATTATTAGGTGGGACAGACGTAACTCATAATACAATCTCAGACATAAGAATGAAGATACAGTCGTACCATCAACAACAGTCACTGCTTCATTCATTAATGTCGTGATTGACTGTTAGCTTTTTAGATAGTGACAGCAGCAGCAACTGATTTTTTTAAAAGTAAAATGCACACGCTCGTCGCAACCATTCAAATCAAAGCTAAGTTGAAAATGAACTATATTATTTGATAATAAGATATATAAACAGATGCTTAAAACTCATTAGAAATCATAGATATTTTTTCAAAGTCATAGAGGGTGCATATGAGCCCTCTTAAATGGGCAGTCCCTCTATAGCCTATTTATTTTTTAGTTTTTAATTTTATTAAATTTGTTGTAATATTTTAATAATCGTAAATCGTAATCGTTGATCGCTGTCTCCCAACATACAGGCTCGAGCCTAGTTTGGGAAATAGTTTCTCAGTACCTTTATTATATTATATTATTAAAATTTGTGTGAAGCGCAAGAATGTCAAATTGTGTATGTCTTTACTCTTTGTCAAATAAACATTTTTTTTTATTTACATGGTACATGCGCGTGCGCCTCAAAATAACATGCCCGTGTGTTTTTAAGTTTTATTACGCCTTCGTTTTCAGTATGTACTCCTCATGTTACGCCGGCCGGTATAAAACTTGAGGAAAAATCGCTTAGCAACGTAAAATACGATAAAGTAAAAGTTTAGCATTTTATAATAACATAGTTGCAATGCACCACTTTGCAGTTTTTTGTCATTTTTGTATGAGAAAGTTTTAAACTAAATTGCGTTACACTTTTGGTACTTTATTTAAAATCCAAAATAAATAATTATAATTTCATTACTTACAAAAACATCAGAAGCTATTGTATGTTTCGAATTAGTCGTTTCGTATTGAAAACCGGCAAGAAAATCCACGGTTACTCTTTTCTAAACTCAATTGATTTTCACAATTCACTTAACCGCAAGGGTTTGTTTTTCAAGTTTCCTAGATTTTTTTAAGGATGGGAAATCATCCCATAACTGCCTCCTGACCTGGATGAAGTGGGAAGGTATGTTAGATTTTTACTGACTAAAACCCATCCGTCATTTGTCCTTCGTGTTCTGAGGCCGCGGTCACTCTTTCAAACAATTCCGCAACCCCAAGTTTACCTAGCTGAGATGATATTTTATCAACTATGACAATTGACAAATAGCCCAAACTGTATTGGATACCCGAGTGACGGGTAGTGAATAAGTAACTACTTGGCTCTATTTTTATATAGAATATTGCTTTAGAAACAGTATATCAGGTTTTTTGAAGCCTATGTCCACAGATTACTAAATAGTTACTTCGTAACAGATACATCACTCTCATACAAAACTTTTTTGCAAAAAATAAAACCGACTTCCATATCAAAACACTATAAAGCCAAAAATAATTTTAATTTCGGAAGGCGGTGTGAAAAAAAAAGAAAATACAAAACCAATAACACCGACTACCGAAATTAAAATTATTTTTGGCTTTGTAGTGTTTTGATATGGAAGTCGGTTTTATTTTTTGCAAAAAAGTTTTTATTTTCGTGCTTTTTAGTGGGTCAGTGAATTTTCCATATCGGTTCGTAAATGACGGAGTTATTCGCGAACAAAAAACGCAATGCGGCGTAAACGAAAAGATCATCAACGTAAACATTTTTTTAGACTTTTGTTGATTTTTCAGAAACGACTTGTCCGATTTCGATGAAATTTTCAAGGGACCATTTGGGAAGTATATCCTTTCTAACAAAATCAGATTTTTTCAAATCGGTTGGCAAACAACGGAGTTATGCGTGGACAAACATAAAAAAGAAAAAAATACAATCATCCGAATTGAGAACCTCCTCCTTTTTTAGAAGTCGGTTAAAAAGCGAAAATACCTACGCTTTAATAGCCTACAAAATCTTAATAATAATACAAGCTGTTTGAAGCGAGAAGAAATGTACCATAAGTACGCACACAGAGAGTTGAGATTGTTTTGCCCGCCGCGCGACCCACGTGCGAGCGCGTCATTCAGCAAATGTGTTAGAGTTGTACCTATGATAATATTGGTAATAAAACGAATATAGAAAAACAATTATTTTTTATTTGTTGATCAAATATGTTTCAGTTTAATAAAATGATAGATCCATTTTTTCCTTCCCTGAATTCCCGATTAAGTGCCGAAAATATCCGGAACCCCGTAAATAATTATAATTTTAATAAAATTCCGCGCAAATAAATAATCAAAATGGAAACAGGAGAAAAGCGGAGGAAAATCAATTGGTTTTAGGTCGATCCATTATGACGTTGTTAAAATATTTAAAAAGGCACAGGCAGGCGTGTGGCAGCCCTTTGTTGGAAGTACCGACGTCGATACGCGAAGCGGTAAGCATATAACGCGTGGCCTTGAGCGAGTGACGGACGCCTGCTATGGCAGACATGTTTAGTTATCAATATGACCTGCTTAGGCTTTTCCCAACTATGTTTTAAAGTTTTTTACTACATCTTGCCTCCACAATCCAGTAGGTAAACGATACTCCTTGGCTAGAAAGCAAGACTGTTGAAAGATTTGCTGGCCTCTAATTACCAATAACGACAGTTAAAGTAAACTGATTCAAAATCAATCAAATCAAAATAAAAATAAAATATTCACTCAAATTGACAGAAAGTTCTTACACAATTATTAAATAATGTCTTCTTTTGCCTCTAATATCGGCGTGCAAAAATTTTATGCAGAATTAATGCACACGCTGTCATAAAAATGTAATAAAATAATTACCAAATATTAAATTTGATTGTCAAATAACAGCCGAGACCTACCGCTTAAACCGTGTTTTCAGAGGCACAGAGGAAAATCGGTAGATTCAATTTGATTGTTAAATATTTATAATTTTACATATCTCTTGCTCTGTAAGTACACCCTTACACCCCTGAATGCCGGGGTGTATGACTATCATTACAGCATAGGTTTTGGAATTTGAAAAAAGAACTGTCATACTCATACTGCACGAAGAATATTTTTAAAAAGTTAATTTTTTTTTCTCGGTATCGATTAATTACTCGAATCGGAATCTAGACAATTTATTTTATAAAGATTTTATTTTAAATATGGAACTATTTGTTTCCACATCGTATGTTAGATGGAATCGATTTAAAAATCAAACTGGCCAGCAAGATTTGACGCGCTTGCGTGCGTGAAAAAAAAAGGCAGTCTATTAGTAGGCGCGAAAGCATCGCGAAAATAATTAATTTTCTTGTTTGAGTTCTTTTTCAAAAGTTTTAAACATGTCTAGTGACGAAGACATAGATCTAACGCCCGATTTTATTAAAGAAAGGGCAAAAACAGTTGTCGAAAATATATTACCGCCGAACTCGAAAGAAAGATATGTAAAGGCATACGACGAATTTATGAAATGGCGGTCAGAAAAAAAAGTGAAATCTAAGTGTTTTTATATCATATTTTGATGAATTATCTAAGAGGCTACAACCTTCCAGTTTATGGTGCTTTTATTCCATGCTAAAATCTACAATGATGACAAAACATGACGTGAATTTGAAAGATTTTTCTAAACTTACTGCTTTCTTGAAAAGGCAGTCTGACGGCTTTAAAAGCAAGAAATCGAAGGTATTTACTGCAGAAGAAGTACAGAAATTCTTAAATGAAGCTCCGGATGAAATTTATTTAGCAATAAAGGTACCTACGTATTTACTTGCCCTTTTTAATAAGTTACCAAAATATTTCACAGAAATACTATGCGAATTTGGTGCCTTTAATACAACTTATGTCTTTTTTACAGGTTGTTCTAATTTTTGGGATATCGGGAGCCTGCAGAACCGTGGAATTGACAAACTTGACAATAGAAAATGTAGAAAAACATAACAAATTACTACTCATAAAACTGCCTAACACGAAAACTAAAATTGACCGGTCATTTGTTGTGCATGAAGAATTTGCAAATTATGTTGAAAAATATCAAACTCTTCGGCCTGAAAACGTGGATACAAATCGTTTTTTTCTTAATTACATTAAAGGAAAATGCCACAGACAAGTAATAGGAAAAAACAAATTTACAGGCATGCCAAAGCAAATAGCCACATATTTAAAACTGAGTAACGTAGAGTTATACACCGGGCATTGCTTTCGCAGAACATCAGCGACTCTATTGGCTGATTCGGGAGCCAACCTCACTCTGTTAAAAAGGCACGGCGCACGGTGGGCTGAAAATCGGCTTTCATAGACTTAGGCATTTTATTTTGCAAGTGCGAGTTTTTTTGCCGGATATCACTTCTATTAGTTATAACAATATACAAAAATGACACCAGAATTGATTCTGCACAGAAACGAAGGAATTATAATTTTTTTACGAAAATTTTGTATGGAGCTAGTATGAAAAATCGAAATATCTCTAAAACGGCAGCGATAACCGTAATATCCTTATAGGGGGTTATAGTACTAATTATTTATGATTTTTTGACATACGTTACATAATGGTTGTAGATGCCTTTTTTTTTTAAAAATCGTCAAAATATTTTTATTTATTTTTACATATTTAAACGTTCCTTTTAGTGTTTAAGTTGAAGAATTCAGAGCTTTAACAACTCTTATCATAAAATAGCATCACCCCTATAGACCTGAAGGACTAGACAGAGGTGTGTAGTGTCTTGTTGATCTTGTAAGATTTCCAACAATACCAAATAGTTGAATATCAGTGTCAAAGTGCCCATGCTGTCGCTTCTTTTTGAAAGATAGGGGAATGAAATTGTTAATTGATCATACCCTAAAAGTATGATTACAACATAACCGGACACATAATAATAATAATATCCTTATAGGGGATTATAGTACTAACATTATTTATTTAAACATATGAAACTGTTCAAAACGATCCATGAACTGTGTCAAAGTTAAGAACATCGTTAGGAAGCATGCTTTTTCCCCAAATATTAAGAATATGTGAAAAAAAAAAGACTGTATATAAACTTTTTATTGATAGGTAATTTAAATAAAACAGAAGTAACAAAAATAATATCTAATAAATTCAATTATACAAAATACATATTTGAAACTATAATTTATGAAATTATTAACTAAACATATTGGTACAATAAACTAACATAAATAACAAAAGAACATAAAGAAAAATAATTAAATTTTACAAATTTTCTTTACAACTTTCGTTGTCGGACTCCAATTCCGAGTCAGAATCCAGATCGGATATACCTACAAACTCGAACTCAGTTTCCGGAAACTGTATTAGGTCGAGAGTTTCAGCAAAAAAGGTTGTCTTACTTTTGGCATCTAACTTCGGCCTTTGTGCACTTAGAAAAGGATCCGAAGAAACAACAAGCATATTTAGGATATCTTGATTAGAATCTTGCCTGCTTCTTTTCCGCGAATGATGTTCCCGGAACCTCCTAAAATCTTTGTTTCGAGACTCTGAGGCTTCTTCCGAGAGAGTCCCAATCGGGACAATATCATTTTTTTCGATTATGTCAGCTCCGTGTATTAATAGTTTATGTACGGTTGATGACATGTAGTACCAGTCGTATAATTCCACGTACTTTTCTGCTGTTTTGCGAGCAAAATCTTTAAATTTGATGACATCGATCTTCTCACCAGATGTTATTGCTTGCAAAATAACAGCAAATCTTTCTATCAGGTTTTGATCCAACCCAGTAATAGCTGCAGTTTTATTGGGAAACTCGAAAAACTTCCTTGCGGTATTCCCGTCATTGGTAGTTCCCGAGCCTTGTTTTACTATATCAATTAACAGATTGAGCTCCTCTTTAAATTTATTTTGAATGTTTTTTTTTCTGTTTTGTAACATATCTTTATGCTCATTACTTCTTGCTGCCCACTGTTTGAAGTCAAGTCTGTACGCAATGTGTAACAGACATTCCATGCAATTTATACGGGCATGTAGGGATGATAGGCCAAATTCATATATGTCAGAACACACAGTTTTTGATGTTACAGCATCTAAGTGGTTCATTTCTGTTGGTTTTGCTAAGCACAGGTAGCATGATGCATTTGATCTAGCTTCAGAAAGGTACGTGCAGACTTTTGCGTCGATCATTGTCATCATTAGTTTATGAGTCACCCTGTTACTATTAATGCACTCTGTGGGGTTAAGGGCCTCAATTTCCTCATCCATTTTTCTTTTGTTATCAATGACAACTGCATGGCTTTCTTTTACAAAAGTGAACTGAACCGGACGACAATAAAAAGTTGAGCATGGTTTCGGGTTTGTCCATATAGTATTATCTCCATCTGTCAGTTTCAGTGGCACCAAGGAGGTCATGAAAATGCTTGAATCATCATGCTCGCCGTCCATTTTCTGCTTGTATCGGCTTTGATTGGAAGCACCATCAAATCCCCACTTCGATATCAGCTTTAACTGCTTATTTTCCACATTATCAGAAAGACTTTGAAGAATCCGCTTCACCGTGATGTCAAGTAAAGCTTGAAGTGTAATTCTAGCTGATGAATCCGTAACTGATACTGATTGATTAGAAGGGTAGCATGCAAGCTTAGTTTGTTGCAGTTTATAGTAGGATGGGTAAATATCCTTAGCACCTTCCCGAATGGCAGTCTCTCGCAACGTAATATATTGCCACTTTGAAAGCTTAAGTGAAAGAAGCAATCCAAGTGCTTTCTCTGGTGTAAATATTACTGTTTTCTTAATGCTTTCCTTGATTTTAACGGCAGCTTCTGGATTTTTGATCATATAATTGATTACAGATGCGATATCTTCATAACCTTCTTCTTTTAAACGTGCTGCAGCTGCATATGCCAATTCACAGGAATCCTCGCCTATGTGCTCACTAGATCTTCTCTTTTTCTGTTTGCTTCCCAGATCTTTGAATGGTTTTCGGGACCTTTTTGTCATTGTTCCAACGGTCGATGATGTCGAAGGTTCTGGAGAGACTGAGCGTGCTCTTGGTATCTCATCAACAGTTGGTTCTTGATTTATTAAAGTTTGCACGCAACTCGGCCAATCAATATTTGCTTGCAACCACTCTCCGTACGTATTTCTAAACTTATCAAAGAATCGTTTAGATTTCTGCCACCTGTTTAAAGCAGCTCGCGTGAATCTCCGGCAAAATTCTTTGAGAGTTACTTGATCTTCGGCAGAAAGGCAATCGCCTATGCGGGACACAATTGCACTAAACAATACTTCATGATTAAATGAAGGACACTCACTTTTTAGAATAACAAACAAATCTAAGTTGGTGATTAAACTTTCCATTCTAAGATTTTGTAGTCGCAAAGCAAATAGTTTTAGTGTTAGCAGTTACACGGTTGTGAACAATCTAAATTATGGAACAAAATTATAGCCCTTTTATTGTATAAAGTCAATAATTAGTTAACTACCCTCATTAAAGTTATAAAAGATATGATAATAAAAACATAATCGTCAAAAACATTTCGTAGAACTCATAGTAGAACTAATCAACATTAGCAAATCACATTAGCTCACTAATTATAAAAAGGTGAATGCAGTTCTTAGTTGGTATTGTTGCGAGATATTTCAAATCATTTAATCACTTAATAGGCTCATTAGAATCAGAAGACTACAACCATCATTCTAATTACTTAATTACTTGTCATCAGACTCATTAGATGACTACACAATATGTTATTTTGTATTTTGAACGTATGCAAGGTTTTAAAATTCCTTTTGTGTCGATATTATTATGTGTCCGGTTATGTTGTAATCATACTTTTAGGGTATGATCAATTAACAATTTCATTCCCCTATCTTTCTAAAAGAAGCGACAGCATGGGCACTTTGACACTGATATTCAACTATTTGGTATTGTTGGAAATCTTACAAGATCAACAAGATACTACACACCTCTGTCTAGTCCTTCAGGTCTATAGGGGTGATGCTATTTTATGTTAAGAGTTGTTAAAGCTCTGAATTCTTCAACTTAAACACTAAAAGGAACGTTTAATATGTAAAAATAAATAAAAATATTTTGACGATTTTAAAAAAAAAGGCATCTACAACCATTATGTAACGTATGTCAAAAAATCATAAATAATTAGTACTAAAACCTCCTATAAGGATATTACGGTTATCGCTGCCGTTTCAGAGATATTTCGATTTTTCATACTAGCTCCATACAAAATTTTCGTAAAAAAATTATAATTCCTTCGTTTTTGTGCAGAATCAATTCTGGTGTCATTTTTGTATATTGTTATAACAAATAGAAGTGATATCCGGCACAAAAACTGGCACTTGCAAAATAAAATGCCTAAGTCTATGAAAGCCGTTTTTCAGCCCACCGTGCGGCGGCTGGAAGTCCAGCAAAGTGGCCGAAGGTTATATCGAAGATTCGATGGCAAACAAAAGCAAAATTACTTCTAAAATAACAGAAAATATAAACTTAAAATCACCACGTCAAAGCACATCATCTGAGCCATTTTTTAATGAAGAAAATAGTACCAGTCAACTGCCGCCATTTACGATGCAAGAACCTCAAGTCACTCAAACTCAAGTCTTATCATCACAAACTCATATTCAAACTATAAATATACCTAAAAAGAACGTGACCATATCTCTTACAAATTGTAATAATTTTACTATTAATTTTAATTAAATACACATTTTTTTCTTCTTAATAAATGTTCATTGAAACCTGCTGTCTTGTTGTTTACTTACCTCACAATCGATATGTAAAGCAGAGTATTTATCTCGGGCGTAAGCATCAATTGCATACTCGGGTTAATTAGCGCCTTCGCTTCGCTCAGGCGCCAAAAACCTCGTATGCAATTGATGTCATACAGCCCTTGGTTAATAATCTACTATTAATTTTATTATTTTGAAATTTAATTTTTATGTAATTGATTATTATCGACTAATGGTTACTGACATAGTATAAGTTATCTTTTTTTTTTGTCAGGTGGGAAAATCATCGAAGGATTCCTCCCGCTCTGGGTTAAGCGAAAGGGTGTGTCAGACTTCTGCTGACTAAAAACCCACCCTGTTCCTTGAGCTGCCCTTAAGTTCCGGGGCCGTGGTATCTCGTTAAAACATTCCTGTAACCCCGGCAGGCAATGGCCCATTCACCGGTGCTGACAGCTCCTTGAGGTCCGCGCGGAACAGGACGCGCCGCCGCCCGGGCCCGGCCGGGCCTGGTCCTTACCGGACGGTGAGCTACCCCTGCTCGCCATCCGAGTATAAGTTATCTTACGAACACATTATGGATTTTATGTCTGATTTGTAATAAATAATAAATAACAGCCGAGACTAACTGCTTAGTCTTTCCAAGGCACAGAGGAAAATCGGTAGGTATCTACCGATAAGTTAAGATAATCACTCATCTACAGACCGACTCCGAAAAACATTGCAATAAACGTTCAAACTTGAAGATCCACCCGTGCAGCTGTTTTTATTAACTGTTACTCGACATATAAAAAAAAAAACAGAATTAACACTGTCTCATGAGATGTCATTTGCATCCTTTCGCATCGATCATTATTGAATGAGCGATCGACGACAGAAATGAAAAAATGCGGTTACCCACAGTTATCGGTAAAAGCCTTTTAAGATGTGTTTAACGTTAAAATAACGTGCTTGGTCATTATTATTAGCATGCACAATTATTTTGCGATGCTACGATACAACTTTGCTGCATTTGACAAAATTATGCAGTTACTTTTTTGTCGAGGAGAAAGTTATCAAATGACTACTCCCGTTGTTGGTGGAGGGAAGGGAGTGTATGACTTCTACTGACTAAAAACATCCAACCGTTCCGAGGCTGCGGTATCTCATTAGAAACTACTCACAACCCATTCATAATTATACGCGATACGTAAGCAATGGGATTCGGCGTTGCGTATCGCAGGTGCAATTTCTGCTTGGAACAAATTTTTGTATGACCTACAAGTTTTTCCGGGTCTAGGTGATTGTGCATGTGAGTTGAAATGGTTGAGCAACGCAAACGCAATATATGTATTATTAAAAAAATTGGCCAAGTGCGAGTGAGACTTGGCCATGAAGGGTTCCGCAGTAACTATAATAATATAATATGTATATATATTTGACAAAAAAAAACCTGATAAATTTCTTAAAACTATCTCATTTACATTTTTTACAACTACGCCAAATAACTTTGTTTTTCGTAGTGTTTGTATGAATTACAAAGTTATATTTGCGGTTTTGAAACTATGCTGTATCTCAAAAACTGCTGACCCGATTTCGTTCAAACCAATTTCGGTTGAAAGTTTACATTAAGATCTACAGACTCTTTTAGATTTTTCACTCCATTATTATAGAAGTTAGACACACATTTTACCACTTTGGAAGCGTATATCTATTAAACGATTAACTCTATGAAAAAGTGGTTTTAGAAAACTCAATGTCATTTTTAAAGACCTGTCTATAGATACCACACACGCATAGGATGCATGAAAAAATTTTTTTTTCAGTTTTCCATGTAACATAAAAATTATAAAATATTTAAAATAAAGGGGGTCTCCCTTTATTTTAAATATTTTTTTTTTTCTTAAGATCACATCTATCTACCAAGTTTCACATGTATAGTCTTAATAGTTTCGGAATAAAATGGCTGTGACATACGGACGGACGGACGGACAGACAGACAGACAGACATACAGACAGACGGACAGACATGACGAAACTATAAGGGTTCCGTTTTTTGCCATTTGGCTACGGAACCCTAAAAAGAGCTCTCTTTTCGGATTTATTATATATTACCCTCTTAAATTCTTGTCCTTGGTATTCGTTACTAAAGGTTATGTCAGCAGTGAAAGTCTTTACATCTTTGCAAATTAGTTATAAAATAAATTCTCTCATCGCGTCTATCTATCCGTTTGGGAGTTTGCGATAAACTCAAAAACTACACGACAGACTTTCATGCGATTTTCACCAATCGCTAGAGTGATTCACTAGGCAAGTTTTAGTGTATAACGTATTATATATTCTTCTTTTCGAGTCGATATCAAACATCTTTGGACCAATAAAAAAAAAAAAAAAAAACAGTGTGGACACTGGCATTGCGTTTGGAATGGGTCAAGGAAGCTCCATTTCGAGGCCTATTCTGAAAAAAAAAAAAACAGTGGCCAACTTGGGCCCGCAATAATATATGAAGATTTTTAGTGACTTATCAGAATGAGACCGTGCGAAACCGGGCTGAGTCACTCGACTTTTATAATTGGCTTACATTACTTTCGCTGTTAGATTTTTCTAGGGCGGTTGTTACAGAGAGTACAAGTAAATATCTACATTTTATTTATAACGTTTGCCCTAAAAACCAGCAAAAATTTTAAAACGCAAGTGCCCAAATCTCAAGAAACCACAAAGAAAAACAAACCTACAAAAGTAGCTTAAGAAATAAAAAGGAAAAACCATAGATTGTGAATACAAGCTAAAACAGAGGCACTTATTATCAAAGCGCTCGATACGGGAATGGGTAATAAATTGTCGATATTCTCTTTGCTGCGGCGAGTTCTTTGATTTTTAAACAGGTTAAATGATTTAGCACCTACTTGCTTTGTTGTAAGTCTTTGTAATTGTTTTTATTGTAACACCTTTGTAGTATTCGGAAATAGATTAACCTCCTTCTATATAAATAAAAATGAATGTTCGTAGGATTGCCGTAAATGTATTTTTAAATCACCAATAGTTGTGGGAATGTTCTAACGAGATACCGCGGCCCCGGAACGCAAGGGTAGCTGAAGGAACAGGGTGGGTATTTAGTCAGTAGAAGTCTGACACTCCCTTCCGTTCACCCAGAGCGGGAGAAGTCATTCGATGATTTTCCCACCCCAAATAAGGGTGTTTTGAGGATGTGCGAGAAGCTGTCTGGACCAAAACATCCAGTCAAACATGTGAGTCTTTTAAAAAAAAGGACAAACGCAAAAAAGACATAACGTGTAAAATGGTTATTTATAACTAATTTACAAAATAAATATTTCATTTCAGTGTCGCATGCTCACATTTTGATTTGGTAATTGGAAAACACCTTATTACGTGGCATTGTAACGCATTAACACACCTAGTATACAGCAAGTTTACCTAGTATAGAATAAGAATCAGCTGGATAAGAGTGGCTGAGACTCGATATGACTGTAGCGTTACCTCGGTGCAGTTATGGCCCAGTGAGCCAGTGCTCCGAGGTAGCTCCATACACATAACAACCTACCCCAAGCAACACAACACCCAGCCTAGCTACAACTCGTATTTCGACATGAAATATTATTTTATGTATGTATTTAAAACACTACACATTCACTAACATTTACTTTATTTTACTTACCCTCGTTCGTTTGTCACTGCTGGGCGCCAATTAAAAACCAGCGCTGGGTGTCTTTCACCCAGAAAATACTGTGTTGGTTACGTTTTCGGTGTGGAAATGCTTAGCGAATTTTTTTAAATAATTGATGTAGTTTTGTATTCAATGTTAGCCTAGCAGTGAGAACGCTATAGGCTGAATTAATGATTAATTTAGAGGTTTTAAGTCAGGAGTCAACAGGGTATTTCTAGGCAAGCTTACTCTGTCATCGACTATATCGTAGTGTAGGTACACTTTCTTATCAATTGAAATTGTGGTCTAACGTAAGCTTATCAACAATACAAAACAATCTGATCCAAACAGTCAGCTACGGAAAATCTTCGTTGACCTGCACTGTAGGTGCATAGAAACGTCTAGGAGATTTTTTTTTCGGGGTGTAATCTTCAAACGAAGGAATCAGTAAAGAGTCAGAAGAGCGAGTCACTAATGTAACTAAAGGCAAAACTATATTTCTATAATATTTTTCAGGATGAAAGTAATCTTTTTGTTTCTCCCGTTCTTAATGAAGAGGATGTTAGACTCCTACTGACTAAAAAACCCATCCAATTTCTTTAGTTACCACGGTATCTCTTTAGAAAAATCTTGTAAGTTTTCTCCTATGATGATAATTACTTAAAGTTTTTGTCATTCTTAGCTAACTTTCTAGTATCGTAAACAAGGTACCATCATCCCACAATCATTATTACAATGTTGTACACCCATCAAACACAAATCCTAACATTAACTCCGCCTATAGCATCACAAGTACCAACAAAAACTGTCATATCATAACAAGAACTTTAATTTACACTTCTAATCAATCTCAAAGGCGGTTTCTTATTAATTTCTGCGCTAAATCACCTTTACGATGGAAGCAAAAAGATTCAGCCCATCAAGCAACGTTGCAGTTTTTATAGTCGGTTACTACGGGAAAACGTTACTGGATTGTCCCAACTCTCAACTCGTGAGATTTTTCCGAGCTCGCCTTTGACATGGTATTGTAACGAGCCCATCCATGATACCAAAAACTGTATAAGTTTTTTACTTTTTATTTTGCCTTCTTACTATGCCATGCCAGGAGAGTCATCGCCCCGGAAGACGGGGATCGCGAACCGATCACCGGCCACCGTAGGCGCGGGCTTGTGGTCGGCGAGCAGAGGTAGCTCACCGTCCGGTAAGGACCAGGCCCGGGTCGGCGACCCGTAGTATTCCACACGCGTCTCTAAGAGCAGTCAGCGGCATTGACGGGGCCTGAATGATAGGGCTATTGCCTGCTGGGGTTGAGGGAATGTTCTAACGAGATACCGCAGCCCCGGACCACAAGGGCAACTGAAGGAACAAGGTGGGTTTCTAGTCAGTAGAAGTTTAACACTCCACCCAGAGCGAGAGTAAACATTTGATGACTTTCCCACCGAAAAAAGTCTTCTACCGACTAAAACCTACTGAAGGGCAACTGAAGGATTAGGCTTGCATGTTCCTTCAGTTGTCGTTCCAGGGGCACTATATTACGCTAGAACATTCTCGCAAACGCGGTAGGACATAAAAAAGTATAACATCGGTCTTGCATTCATCATCAAAACAACGAAAAAGGTAGACCCAATCACGTCCCAGACGATTTTCATTCTGAAGCCTGTGGTAGGGGTCTCTTAATCCCCCGTCAGCGAGGCGGGCTCCGGAACTCATTTACGGTGAAATAAAAAGGGTTTATTACATATTTTTATTTGATGTTGAAAACTCTAGGATGGCTTAAACGTTACTAACTACAGCATTAAGTGTTGCAAGCGGTCACTGCTCTGTTTTCAGTTAATTATGGCCGTACTTGTAAACCGAGATTTTATGAGAAATTATTTTTTGTGAGAGATCTCGTTTTTTTTTGGATTTGAGATTTTCTTTTATGTAATTTTATAGTATGGGTGATAAAACGTTTGTAATAAATGTTAGTGGAATGATGAACATCCCACTAATATTTATGTTTTTTAGTTAAATATTTGTGTTTATTTTTTTTTATTGATAATAGGCTCGCGTTTGACCACCATCTCACCTGATGGTAAGTGACGATGTGGTCGAAGATGGAGCACGCTTACTTTAAAGTAACCTATTCACTCTTGACTTAAAGACCCCTAGGTTATAGTTATCGGGAAACACTAACTCCGGCAGGGAATTACCACTCCTTAGCCGTACGCACAATGAAGGTATTCCCAAAACGTTTAGTGCATACGGGTGGGATGTCCACAATGTAACGATGGCGCATCGCCGTTTGTCTTGTCGATTTATAACTAATATTATTAAGAGGCTATTAATTAATTTAGTATATGTTTGGGAGTGATGTTGTATTATAGGTCTTTTATATATATATATATTATAGCTTCGTCCCGTGGGAGTTTCGGGATAATTAATGGATCTATACAAGTCCCGAAGCTTTTCGTTGAAATAAATATATCTGTCCCTCGCCATAGTTCACCCAGATCCGAACGCACGCCCAGCTAAAACTAACCTCGGACATTCGGCACCAATGAACAGGTTGATGAGGACGTGCAATGAGCTCCATACACGTTACAATAGCATTGATATCTTTGCTAACAAGCTATCGCTGTTTCGCAAACTATTGGTACTGACCCACAGTGGCAACCGTCTTTAGAGCAATATAACAAATGTAGTTCTATCAATGCGATCTAGAAAGTATCAAAAGTATTTAGATTCAAGAATAAGGGTAAATTTTAATGATAGAGTGGCATCCAGTGGCCGCTGCTAGCATGCCACAGAAAAACTCTCGATGGTTTAGGTGGTATGTAAGACTCAGATTATTGTTATTGTTAGTTCTCATACTATCTCCAGGATTGATTGGACGGCACTTCCCCAGGTTTTTTTCAATAACACCTTCGTACCTTTAAGTCACACTGTGAAGAACCTAGGAATACACATTGACGACACCCTTTCTTGGACTAAACAGTTACAGGAAGTTAGTCGTAAAGTATTTGCTTCTGCAGGCTCCTTAAGACGCCTTTATAATTTTCTTCCCATCTCCACTGAAATTCCAATTGCACAAACTCTCCTTCTCCCTATTCTGGACTATGCTGATGCCAGCCATCTCGACTTGACCTAAAACCAATTGGATAAGCTAGAGCGACTTCAAAATCTCTGTATCAGGTTTATATTTGGCTTGCGCAAGACCACGTTTCTGATTTCCGCGCTCAGCTCAAATGGCTTCCTATTAGGTTTCGCCGGAATCTTCACTTACTTTCTCTACTTTATAATGTGCTCTTTAATTTTTTTACTACTTTTTAATTTAAAGAAAGTTTTCAGTTCCACTGTGACACACATTCTAGGTCCTTGAGATCATCAGAAAATCTAGAGTTAAATATTCGTATGCATTCCACTTCTTTCTTTGACAAATCTTTTACTATACAAGCAGCTCGTTTGTGGAATGCATTACCCATAGAAGTGAGGCGTGCACAAACGCTACCAGCGTTCA
Organism: Tholera decimalis; assembly: GCA_943138885.2. Taxonomy (NCBI): domain Eukaryota; kingdom Metazoa; phylum Arthropoda; class Insecta; order Lepidoptera; family Noctuidae; genus Tholera; species Tholera decimalis. Next base: position 42,704,612 of record OW964552.2, read on the forward strand.
AAAGAATAGTGAAGTAGCATTACCTCTCCTTATAACTTTTCCCCTTCTTTCTCAATTATACATGTAATATTTATTAGTATATGATTTTGGTATTGTTTGTATTTTATATTATTATGCTTTGTGCTCCAAAGGTTGTCGTAAGAGATCGCCCTGTGCGATAAGACCGCCCATTGTAAAATAGTTTAATTTTTTTGTATCTATAGAAACATTGTAAGATGTACAATAAAGTATATAACAAATAAATAAATATGTTTGTAACAAATGTATTCGCATGTTTAAAATAATAAACGATAAAATAAGTTATTTCTTTATTTGAAATTTTCTTTTTCTTTTTTCTTTGTTTAAATATTCAGTTCTGTTAATTATGTACTTTTCTGTGTAATTTTATTAAAATAAAATTAATATATAAGTGATTTGCACCCCTATAAGTGACAAATTTATTCTAGACCTTAAGTTCGATTGTTACAGTACCTCAAAAAAATGTATTAGTGAAAAAGTCGTCGGAGTACCTTAAATAAACAAATAAAAGCCAATCCCATCTACTTATCAAATTTCATTTAGATCCGTTCATAGTATTTCCGTTTATAGATGTAAGGATGGATGGATGTTGCTGACACTTGCACGCAAAAATTAAAGAAATTATATAAATGTGGGTATGTAGATAGTAGAAATATTGAAATAACACAGACTACCTTTATGTACCAGAACTTCCACGTGATCGAGATTTACGCTGGAACGTCCTTCCAAGCGATCGAAGTCTCGGACAGAAGCTATTTCTACTAATATCATAAATGCGAAAGTTTTTGAAGATGTATTTTTAACCGACTTCAAAAAAAAGGAGGAGGTTCTCAATTCGTCTTGAACTTTTTTTATGTATGTTACGTCATAACTCGCAGATGGCTGGACCGATTTGGAATATTCTTTTTTGTTTGAAAGGGTAGTCACAGTCACAAAGGTCGTCACGTTTGGATGTGATGATGGAATCATGGAGAAATCAAAGGAACTCTTCAAATATTATAGGCACACCTATAGCGTTTTGGGTATTTCTTATAGTACCTTGTGTAGTTGCTTTTGAAAAGCACCATTTGAGGAAGTGGAACTGATGATGAAGATGACAGATGGTCACCGAAACTACTCAATAATAAATTTTTCGTGGATTGCGATTAGATTACTTGAATATAGATGTTAAGCACTTTATGCTCGTCACAATGCATATGGTGAAGTAGAGCTGATAGTGAAGTACCAGGAGAACTCCTGAAAAATTAACGGCTCTGCACCGGGAAAAGCAAAATTTTGTAAAAGGTGATAAGTAGGTAGTTGACGTTTAGGCTTTTATAACTAGATAAATTACAAACCACCCCACTAAGAAGCGTGAAAAAAAAACTTTTTAGCAAGAAATAAAACCGACTTCCATATAAAAATACTACAAAGGCAAAAATAACTTAAATTTCGGAAGGCGGTGTCAAAAAAAAAAAGAAAATACAAAACAAATGACACCGACCACTGAAATTTATGTTATTTTTGCCTTTGTAGTGTTTTTATATGGAAATAGGTTTTATTTTTTGCTAAAAAGATTTTTATATTTCTATAGGATGGATAGACGTTACTACTAGACGAATCTGAATGAAACTTGGCATCTAGAAAGCTGAAATTCAGAAAAACACACAAGCTACTTTTCCCGGGAAAATGTCCAAAATTACAACGAAACGAAGTCGCAGGCAACACATACATACATGCATCTATTTGTAAGTAACTTTTGAGCTCACTATTCGGTACCACGCCGAACTCTGCCGACATTACTATGCACTCCTATGAGTTACAACGTCCGTACCAACTTGTGACGTATTCAATGTACTGCGAATAATATATTAACATCTACGTTTATCTAAATGTTCCTATTTCCTTGCCAACTTGTAGACTACGTGGGGACTGTGGAGGGTTGAATTTACATGCTGTAGGTAGGCTTTTAATGTGTGATTTGTGTAGCTTGAGTTAAATGCATTGTTTTGCTTGTAGCTTCGTCTTTACTGAAAACAGAAACGGGAGAGTTTCATTTTATTATTTACTAGCTTTTGCCCGCGGCTTCGCCCGCGATAATTTACACTTTGTCATTAATTCTTGTTGCCAAAAAGGTGTACCGCACCTTTTTGGGTGTTTAAAAAACGCATATAATATTTAAAAAACCATCACCAGGGTCCATCCATCCCCAAAAAGAGACAAACAGTTAGTATTTAAAATTTATCTTTTTAAAGTTTACATTTTTGTAAACTACGTTTCTGGTTTTCCCGTTGTTGGATAAAACGTGTCGATTTTGTGAGATTAATACTCGTGAGCACACCACATACAGTTACCCATGGGAAAAGCAGTCTTTTTCTAAATGTACACCTGCGACTTTCAGTGTCTGTCCTTGAGCTTTGTTTATGGTCATTGCGAATGCTGCTTTTACGGGAAATTTGAGTATTTTGAATCGGTCGGAATTATTGGAATGCGAGGAATACATACGTTTTCACCGCTTGCTGTTCCTGTCATAATTATTGCTTGAACAACATTGCGTCCAAGGTAGGTATGTAATTTATAGTCGCGTGCAATTACAGAGCCTTGGTGCCTCCAGATTACGCATCAACAGGACTGGGACACCAAGTTTAAACCTCTAATAATTTGATGGGGTACCCTGACAATTCCAGAGAGTCGCCAGGGTACGACGTCACTTACTCAATATACATGATATTGTCGATGGACAGATACTCGACACCATCACAATCCACATGAGACATAATCTTTTGGTTGATTTGCCCTACAATTTCGTTAGCAGGTGCCAAAATTGCTCTTTCACGCAGCCATACTCTATCCCTCATATCTGTTTTCAAATCCGAATAAACGTGGTTTATTAAATTATCTGTATCTTGGACTATGTTACAGAATTCAGAGCTCAAATAAATCATCCCGCGTTGATATCTCTTGCCACACGATCTTCTCCTATTTTCAAAAGGGCATATTGTCCCGATTTCAAATAGAAATGATTCGTACATTAACTTGATTGGTTAAAACTTAAACGACACGGTTGGCGTAACGGTTGACTGGTGCATGACGTGAATTCGACCCCAGCCCTAAACAAAGATTTGTAGGCCTACATGTAGTTGTGTAGTTTAAAAAAAATTGTTTCTAGTGGTTCTTGAATACGCAGTTTGAATGAATTGGTAGGGGAGGAAACAAAGTTCCAACACTCCTTTTACATCCTTAAGGGATGATTTCTGGAATAAAAACTCTCTTATGTCCTTCCCAGGGTCCGAAACTATTCACGTGCCAAATTTCACCTAAATCAGTTCAGAGGTTTAGGCGTGAAATGGTAACAGTCAGAGTTACTTTCGTATTTATAATATTAGTATGGATAGATAGTATGGATATGGATTAGTAGGATAAAAGTCGTAAGGTGGTTCACAAAATACTTCTACCTACGAAGTTTCAACTCTGTTGTCTTAAAACTTTCATCCCCTATTTAACTCACTTAGGGGTTGAATTTCGAAAAACACTGAAACACGTGCTTATTAATTTTTAACCAGAATGATAACCACCAATTTTTATGGTTCCAACTTAAAAAATGACGATTTCTCATACCAGCTTTCATCCCCTATTTAACTGCTTTAGGGATTGAATTTCTAAAAACGCTGAAACACGTTGTTATTAATTTTTAACTAGAATACTAACTACCAATTTTCATGGTTCAAACTTCAAAAATGACGATTTTCCATACAAACTTTCATCCCCTATTTAACTCACTTAGGGATTGAATTTCAAAAAATCCTTCCTTATTCCTTGTCTACATTATAAAATGAACCTTTGTACAAAATTTCAGCATTCTAGGTCCAAGGGTTTGAGCTGGGTGTTGATGAGTCAGTCAGTCAGGACTTTTCGTTTTATTTATATAGATTAAAGTAAACAATTATAAAAATATACAATTATTAAACTAAACAATTATTAAGATATACAATTATTAAACTAAATAATTATGAAAATATAAAATTATTAAAGCTACAATGATTGAGTACTACAATTACTTATTCTAATCAGTCCTGCTTCTGACTACCCGTAGCGACACTTAAAGATGTATAAATAACAGCCAGAACTAACAGCTTAACGTGCCTACCAAGGCACAAGGAATCTCGAAATGATATAAGATTAGGATCTTAAATATCGACCCCTTGTAACTGTTAACATTAAGCCACGAATTTCAGTGGAAATCCCTACCAGAGTCTGTGTTTCCTGATCGCTATAACCTGGAGGTCTTTAAGTCAAGAGTGAATAGGTTACTTCTAGGCAAGCATGCTTCATCTTTGACCACATCATCGCTTACCATTAGGTGAGATGGTGATTAAACGCGAGCTTATTGTCAATAACAAAAAAATAATCTTGGACCACATCATCGCGTATCATCAGGTGAAACGGTGGTCCAAAGCTATTATCATGAAAAAAAAAGCATCGAGCTCCTCAGATGTCCCCAGAAGTCTCATCTTTTTTGGTTACAATTTGATCTTAATCATCAATCGATGCAATCGATTTATTTGACACACCATACGATCAAATGCATCTAAAAATAAATCAATTAAGCGTTTTAAAATATGCATAATTACATCTTCTTCAAGACCAAAAAGTAGCTACTCATCAATTAAGGTATTAAATCCGTTGAACAATAAACGGGTTTTCTTCTCTCAAAGTTTTCAGTTGCCAATTCCCATCGATCTGTAAGTTGAAGGCAACTGAGTACCCAAGTTTCGGGACTTCTATCCAAGATGATTGATAGCAGAAATGTTCGTGCTTCAAAACGTGGGTTTTCTCACAGTAATTTTAAAGGGGGGAAAGTAATTTTAAAGTTGGGAATTAATGGGAATAATTTTGGGTTTCGGAGTAAGTAGTTAAGTAGTTACTTCTTGGATGTTATTGATAAATGGAATCGATAGTTTGGGGATAGGTAGGGCCTTTCTTGGTTGTGTCTTGTTGAAGACATTTTTAAACTGTTCTGTTTGTTTAAACTGGGTAAAGGAAATAGAGCTATATGAAAAAATAGCTGTTTTTAGAAGTGCAAGAAAGAATGTTGAATCATTTATTCTTTGTCTGGGTGTAATTTATGTTTGTCAGTTGTATGTTTATCAGTTGTCTAGTACTCATAGCACAAGCTCTGCTTAGTTTGGGACTAGATGGCGTTGTGTGAAAGTTGTGGAATATTATTATTAAACTATTAATATTAATACTATGTAACCTTGCTAAGGCGAGAACTCGTGAAACTCTTATAAGCCTTGATACTGATACTGTAAGCCTGCATCATCTCACAGCTAGACAAAGGCCCATGATTATCAAATTGTTCTATCAGGGCCCTTGGGTCGACCCTTTGGTCGACTAGACATTCCTTCTGTCCAGAATGTCCCGCCATCTTATACAAAGTCTACCGTGACGCCTTCTGGCTGTGTCAGGGCTCTTATAAAGTGATTATTTTGGCCCACAACTCGTTCGACGTACGGCTGAGCTACACTGAAAAAAAAGAATGATTGATTTTACTAAATTCCGCGAAAATTTTATCAAATCCGCGGGTTATATAGGTCCTACACACGAAATTGTTGATTTTACCAAATAGAACTGGTTGATTATGTAAATCAAGAAAGTGGATTTTGTTAAATTCACTCTTGTTATAGTAAAATTAACTATGAAAAGGGTTGACTATGGCAGTTCATTACTCAACCTACGCTACTTTAGTACATTCAACAATTCTTTTTTTTTCAGTGTAGCTAGTACAGACCCCCTCCTCCTTAGTGGCCTCTTGCGGTACGTCAGCAATTTATGTATTGGAGCATCTATTCACAAAATTTTAATTCAGTGTTCATAAATAAATACAGTGAAAATACTCCTGAATATTTAAATCAACACTACAGTTAGGTACAATATATTTAAACATGATGAATATGCAACTTTGGAGCCCAAAACAGTAAAATTAATGTTTTGAACTTAACACTTTGAACACGTGTGTAAAAGCACAATAGCATCACTAATTCCCAACACTATTTCACCAACACGTAACAACAAAGAGCTCAACACTAGCTGCACAAGCTTAAACAGCTCCACACAACATTTTCTGCACAAAACTGCGAACTATGCACTAACAAAGTCAACTCTACATTCTTACCAACAAATCCCGCGCGGTATGCTAACAAGCTGTTTTGAACATCTACAGATTATTAAGTAAGAGCAAAACAGTGTAAGTCCTGTCATGCATAAAACGCTAAGAAGAATCGATTGCGAAGTTGGTGGTGTTCGAGATTTTTGTTCCCTTTTTATGCGGAGTTGAATTTGAAGTGATAAAGTGTGGAATTTAAGAGTGTATTTTTCGATATTTCCTAACAGTATCTAAGCCAAACTTATTTGACAAGATTTTACAACAGTTCCTACCATTTTTGAACGGAGGCAAACCATCAAACTGACTTTTGCTGAGTCCAACGTCCTGTTTCTTCATTTACACTTGAGTTCGAGACCGCTGTATCTCTTTGGACTAGGGCGGGGCGCAAAAGCTCGCATCGCCGGTTATCCACACGAGGACATGACGGAGCTTTGCCTAAGCAGGATAAGTGGATTTTTTAAATTTCAGTATTTGTGTTATCGCTAAAAGTGATATATTACAGACACACTTTAGATAAATCCCCCCTCCTCGAGGAAAAGAAACTATGTAACTTAGTAGCATAAAACACTAAGCAGCTACTAACATAAAGGCAAGAAACCTCATTTTTTCTCAAACGCTGTACATAAAGTGTCTTGGTGCTTCAGTATTTATCATCCAAATGGCGGTCCGTACACATGGGGACAACTAAACTGCTCACGTAATGGCACCACTAGCCGCTCTAATGGCACGCAAGTGTATCACTACTTAGATTTCCTGCTCATAGTTTTATTGGCTTTTAGTAAAATATGGCCGGAATATTGTGATAGAAGTGTGTGCTTTTTACCCAACTGTAAGGAGGTTTTTCGCAAATATATTTTATGTATGCATGTAGTATTCTTTATTAACTCATCTTGGTACTGAACAGATTTATACAATTAAAATATCGTTAGATATATCTTGACAACATGTGGTCATTTTGAAACAGATTGTTATGTTGAACATTACACAAAGTAATCTTTCTGCCCGGGTTCGAATTCATGACCTTCAGCTCGTAACTTGCTCTTGGAACCACTAAGCGATCACCTGCTGAACTGCTTTCTTATAAAAATGAATAAAATATGAATGAACAATCATGGACTATACCCGGACTTTTAATTCGATGCAGTAACCCGACATAAGCTAGTGTCACTTACTAAAATAATGATACCCTATTTAATCTTACAGTGATGGATTCAATCAATCGAATAATAAATGAGCGATTTTTAATCGTGAAAAATATAAATAAATGATAAAATGTATACTATTCTTTTTTATTTTGAAGTAATAACTAAATTTTATTATAAATTAATATATTTTTATTAAAAATATTCATATCTAACCAGACATGATAAAAGCCACTCTTTTGGAAATTGATACTAATAAAAAGACTGCCCCGGCACCACTGCGCCATAAACCCCGTTGGAATGGGTACAGGTCCAGGGGCATGTTGCAAACCATAAAAAACATTATCACGATCTTTTCATTTTATGTTTCATTTACTTATTGTTAAAATAGTACACAATATTATTAAAAAAAATAAAATCGTTTACACCGTTATTCGATTTTATTCCAGAATCGATTTATTTAGTTATGTTAAGCACTGTGAGGTATAGGTATTGCTGTTAAATTAAACTCAGATGTTCTATTCGGAAGACGAATGTATTGTCATAAACCTAGCCACATCTTATACAAAATACCCGGATGGATGTAGTGTCTACTCAAAATCTAATATATAATGGTCAACCAATCAGAACACAGAGCACTAGACTCAGATCTTCAACTTTCCTTGACGCGACTTCGGTGTGCGCCGACTATATAATATTCGCCTGGTCCGTAGCTCCACAGCCCTGGCTGGGGGCCTTTAATTTATTAGAGGTCACCACAGGAAAGTCCGGTTAAGTAGACTCACAGCCTTAGTGTGCTGATCTACAAGTGGCCCTACCTAAAAAAAAAAAAAAAAAAAAAAAAAAAAAAAAAAAAAAAAAAAAAAAAAACGTAGCTCCACAGCAGTATCTATTAGGCCGTGGCCCGGGCATGTCGTCGCCGCTCGGCGCACGCGCCAGCGGCGCACCTATACTGCGGAGCCGGGTGCGCGGACCTCAGTGTGTGCCGCGCGCTCGTAGCGCGCGGTAGCTTCATGAGTTCATGCTTGCAGGCTAGGCGTTACAGTGCTCCCCCCCAGCGAAGCGTACCGGAGGTTTGGATATCCTGCCAGACTTCGTCGTGTAGGTGGTATCACGGTTGGATGCAGCGTCAGGTTCAGGCTCCAACAGGAAAGCAGGTTTTAGACGATCCAAAGAAACAGTCTTTGTTTTTGTCTGAACTTGAATGGCGTACGTCTTATCATTGCGTTGAACAATGCGGTATGGACCGTTGTATGTTGGTGTGAGAGGCTTGCGCGTTGCATCGTTGCGCACGAACACATGTGTACATGTTTGTAGCTGCCGAGGAATGAATGAGGTACGCCGGTCTGTATGTATATATGCACTGTGTAGTTTCTTCATTGTGCTCGCAATGACATCTTCATAATGAGATTTAGGTTGCTCTCTTATATTTACGCCGAGCATTTCTCCGGGTAATCTCAGTGTCTGTCCATACAATGCCTCTGCAGCAGAAACGTCAGTATCGTTTTTTATTGTTGCACGTAAACCCATCAGCACAGTCGGCAACTCATACGTCCAGCTTGTATTTTTAAGTCGTGATGTGAGGGCAGTTTTGAGAGAACGGTGCCAGCGCTCGATCATTCCGTTAGCTTGAGGGTGGTACGCCGTCGTTCGTATTCGTTCGATCCCCAGTCGCTTCATCAGCTGGAACGTTTCTTTAGCGGCGTTATATCTGTGCGGTGGCAGAGGTCGGGCTCTGCAGTAAACAGGTGGACCCTGGGTAACGATGTGGTGTTCCACGTCACTATTCGATACGTTACTGAAGTGCGGTGAAGTAATCTCGTTATATTTCTTCAGCAGGTCGCAGTAAGGGTCGTTTACGTTGAGTGTGAGCACTGTCGGCGCCGATGAGGTATTCGATATGCACCCGTTGATTGTTAAGCCGGTCCTCTTGTCTATAAGTTTCTGGGCTCGTAGATCAACTAAAAGGTCGTGGTGTCTCAGAAAATCAGCTCCGATGATAGGTTTCTTCACGTCGGCCACGATGAAGTTCCACTTAAATGAACGACGTAAACCGAGGTTGAGATCTAAGTTGCGATCGCCATATGTTCTTATAGGCGTACCGTTAGCAGCGTAGAGTAATATGTCTGATGACGTAATTCCTTTCTTGAGTGCAGGCACGACCGATACATTCGCTCCAGTATCGATAAGGAATCGTAGTTTGTTGGCGGTGTCGTAAACGTATAGACGGTATACTGATATGTTGCTGATCTCGGGTCCCGTCGTAGCCAAGATCTCGGCTAGTTTTCCTGCTTATCATTAAAATTACATGGAGATCGGCAGTTGCGTGCGCGCTTGCCGAATCGTTTGTGGAAATAGCAGACGCCGCTTGCTGTGGGGCTGTATTTACGTTGTCGCCCGGTGCCGGAGCGTGAACGAGACAGAGATCTTGAGCGTGCGAAATAGCGCGATGCCCGTGTAGTGTTCCGCGCCTGTTCGACTCGTAGCTCGGCGATCTCCTTCGTCAGTTGCATAACAACATCGCGGAGGTCTTGTTCTTCACGCAATGGTTGTCCACGTGCGCGTGATGATGACTTCTTCTGACGATCTTGACAGGAGCAGGAACTTACGGCAGATACTTCAGCGGCTTGGTCTTGCATCTTGTCGGCCATCTGAGCGAGAATATCAAGTGAGGTTTGTTCACTAACCGCCAGGACTGCTCGTGTTGACGCTGGTAAGTGCCGCATCCAGAGCATTTGAAGGGTTGAATCAGGCAGCTTCTCGTGAGCAGGTTCTCTCATACGTCTGAGCAGCTGTGACGGCTTTTGATCGCCTAGCTCCATTTCATTGAGGAGTTTGTGCAGCTGTTGAGTTTCTGACTCCTCGTAGACAGAAAGAAGCCTCTTCTTAGCTTCATCGTACCTCCCAGTGCGCGACTTAGACATCACAATATCACCGATTTGTTCAACGTCTTGCTTTTCGAGATGTGCCACCATTAAACTGAATTTTGCTTCATCGTTGGGCTTCTGAGGATTTACGACGGTCTCGAACTGCCCGAACCACAAGGTTGGTTTGTCACGCCAAAACGTAGGGATGCGGGCCTTGACGGAGATGGTTTCGAGATTCTCAGATTCCATTTCTAACGTTCACTATCGTCGGGGTCACCACTGTTAAGCACTGTGAGGTATAGGTATTGCTGTTAAATTAAACTCAGATGTTCTATTCGGAAGACGAATGTATTGTCATAAACCTAGCCACATCTTATACAAAATACCCGGATGGATGTAGTGTCTACTCAAATCTAATATATAATGGTCAACCAATCAGAACACAGAGCACTAGACTCAGATCTTCAACTTTCCTTGACGCGACTTCGGTGTGCGCCGACTATATAATATTCGCCTGGTCCGTAGCTCCACAGCACATTCCGCTTCCGACGCTCGCCCGCGACGGTCGTACCGCTCCGCGCTCTCGATCGTTCCGTGCCTGAGTCATCGCTACGCTTCGTCACGCCCGCCGTGACGTCACTCGTAGTCGCCGACTACGACGCCTGGTCCGGATCCGCCTTTTTCGAGGCGGTGAAGGATATCCTGTTTCTATAACAGAGTATCGTCAAAAACAATTTGGTTTGGCCCCTTCAGGGTAAAACCACAGTTTCGTGGTCCTTGGTTGGAAACCTCACGGTGTCAACAATACCAAGGGGGTGCTGACCCGACGCACCCGCTGATCCCCTTCAGGGTGAAGCAGTCAATTGGAGTCGAGTGCTAGGTTTTGGCCTTGGGGGAACTCCTAGTCAAACCTAGTTACTGAGTTTCTTTTTCAGCTACACACCTAGTGTCGGTTGGGTGTGTCTACCCCTTCGCACTAGACCCAATAGGGCCCGGTTCGCACAATAAGACTGGCGACCGGTTACAAGCTTAGGGCTCACCATTAGGTACTCACCTCCCAGTCTCTACCCGACTGGGAGGGTTACACATCCCCGGACCCATCCATCCGGGGAGTTAGGCCAGTTAGGCTTTAAATAGGCCCCCCGCGGGAGAAAAATCTCCAAAATTTCCCAATTAAATTTTTAATCCATTCGCCAATCATGGCAAACTCCAATATTTTGGAGATACTGTTAGAAATCCTTAGGGAAAACCCTGCTATTTCCGCCAAATATGGCGGAAAAATCCAGCGTGAAATCGCTAATTGTCCCCCGGCTACCGAAGCCAACGTCACTGATTTTAGTGACGCGCTTGACAGCCCATTATCTCCCCCGCTTGCTGATCAAGGCATTCCGGTTGGTCAATTCACGGAAGTATTTATTAACTCCGATCCCATTGTTCGTCAAACAACGAACGACTTCCGGGTAGATAGCCCTTTATTGCCCCCGCCCGCTGACAAAGTCGTGCCGGTCGCCCGATTCCCGAAATCACCCATTGTTTCCGGCCCACCTAGTAATCCCATTGTTCATAGAACAATGGACACCGCGCAGGTGTGCGCTACAGTTGAATTCCTTGAAATGGACACCACCGAACCTGTGTCCAATAACAACTCCGACAATGATTTGTCATCATGCCCCTCGTCCTCGGAAGACGACTTTCAAGTCGTCACCGGCGGCAAAAGGAAGAAAGGGAAAACCTCCCAGGCCAGCAAGGCCAAAAAGACCACCGCGTTGCCCCCGTCCCCAACTCAAACGCCCGTACGACCCGCTAGCCCCGTCCCAACTACCTCTACTCACGCGCAGAATAGTCGTCCCCCCAGCCCGATAGCCCAAACTTCCTCAGCCCAAAGGAAGCAACGCCCTCCGCCCCCCTTTTACATCCAAGACAAGGGGAAATGGACTGATGTGTCCAAGATGTGTGTTGTTCGAAAGATCAACTACACAAACGCCCGTGCCTGCCAAAATGGCATTAAAGTCACCGTCCCTACGTCGAACGACTATAGGGAACTATATCGCGCCCTCCGTGAAAGGAATATTTCCTTTCACACTTTCTCCTTCCCCGAGGACACGCCCACTCGTGTTATTATTAAACGTATCCCCAAAGAAATCCTAGTACAGGATATTAAAGACGACCTTGCCGATCAAGGTATACCAGTGATCGCCGTCCATCGCTTACATAAAGCGAGAGGCGGTGAATTGTACGACATGGTTCTTGTCATTTGTGAACCAACCGAAGGTCATCACCCGATTTTCAAGATTAAGTCCATTTGCTCCCTATCCGGTATCTCAATTGAAAAGCCCTACAAAACCGCAACAGTGGGACAATGCCACCGTTGCCAACTGTATGGCCATGCGCAGAGCAACTGCTATGCGACTCCCAGATGCGTCAAGTGTCTGGGCGAGCACAGTACTGCGGACTGCCCTCGGCCCAAAGACCGAACCCTCTGTTCGGAACCACCCAGCTGCGTTCTCTGCGGCCAGACCGGTCACCCGGCAAACTACCGCGGCTGTCCCAAAGCCCCCAAACTAGCTCCTAAATTAGCGAAGCGCGCCAACACCCGCCAACAAAGAGAGGCACCTTCCTCTCAAATTCCCCAACGTCTCGCTCCTCAGAGACCATCCCCGTGGAACAGGCTAAACCACGAAAAAGCCTTTCCCTCCTTGGCCCCTGCCAAACCTTTGCAGGCACTGATGGATATACCCATCGCAGCGCAGATCCTGCCTATAGCCGTGGCTACAGAGCCCACAGCCAGTCACAAACCCGCGCCTCAAACCACTGCTGCTCCTGCAGTCAAACAACCGCCCAATCCCTCACCCGTCGCGCACGGCGAGGCTTGCGCCCAGACTATACTGCACCATTATAGGTTATTTATGACCCGCCAAGCCAGATCTCTCCGCGATGCCCTTCTGGCTGCCGAACAGCAGAATAACGGCAAAATTACGACGGCAATGTACAGCCAAATATTCAGCACACACAGTGATGTGGTACTAGGTCTCGACCAGATGGATGCGATGGACTGATCCAATGGATTCCCAACGCACAAACCACACTAGGCCTCGATCCCTCAAATTAGGTTTTTTCAACGCCAATGGCATTTTCAACCAACGCGCCGAAATAATTAAATTCCTCCGCGACCACCAATTAGACGTCCTCCTTATACAGGAGACCCTTTTGAAACCCCACCGCGCTGATCCCAAAATTGCGAATTACCGTCTAGTTCGCAATGACAGAACACGTTGCCACGGCGGCGGTACCCTTATTTATTATAGAAAGGAGTTATACTGCATCCCTCTGACCCCACCCGCGCCTCTCTCTCACCTAGAGTACTCTGCCTGTCGACTAGGCATGACTGGTCATCCTCCGATAACCATCATCTCTGCCTACCATCCCCCACTATCGGTCGCGTCTCTTGCTTCAGACGATCCTATCGCGCTCACCAGCGATCTCACGACTCTCTTCGGCCTGAGTGACTCCGTCTTACTAGCGGGCGATCTCAACGCCAAACACCCCGCTTGGAACAGCAACACGACAAATGCCAGAGGCAGAATCGTGTATAACCTAGGCGCGACCCTAAACTACGACGTCATCGCTCCGATGACTCCCACCCACTACCCACACGACCCCAACCATAACCCCGATGTCCTCGATGTGGCGCTCCTAAAGAATGTAAACCTCCGTTTACACTCCATAGAAGCGCTTCACGAGCTCAACTCGGATCACCGTCCCGTTATCCTACACCTAGGTTCCCGCTTGGGTAACCATGATCCTACCCAACCTCCTCCGACCCAATTGATCACCGACTGGAGGAAAGTAAGTGAAAAACTGAAATCCACCACGTCGCCTCAATTGGACACCATTCCTGACCACATAGTCTCAGTCGCTGACACGACGGCGGCGATCGACTCGCTTACAGATCACGTACAATCCGTCCTGAACGATTGTTCAAGGGAAGTTCCTGTAGTGGAAGACCACCGCTGGAAACTCCCGGACGATGTACGGAATCTGATAACCGAGAAGAACGCAGCCATCCGTGCGTACAGCGCTTTTCCCTGCGCCGCAAACAAAGCTCACATGCGCAACTTACAGCGTGCTGTAAGGAAACGCATTACCGAGCAGCGTAATGCGAGCTGGGACAAGATGCTGAGCGAACTTGAGCCCACCCATCTTGCCTTCTGGCAGCTTCAGAGGAAGTTACGATCCACTGAAGAGGCCACAATGCCTCCTCTCATTCGTCCCGATAAGAGTGTCGCCTTCGATAACTCTGAAAAAGCAGAATGCCTAGCCGACAGCCTAGAGTCCCAGTGTTCTCCCAGCTCTCAACCAGTAGACCAAGCCCACCTCGATATGGTGAACGCCGAAGTCGAACGTAGAACTTCCCTTCCGCCCGTCGAAGATCCCGATAATCCACTGGCCCCCATCACCCCTGATGAGGTCCAGGATATCATTAAAAGTCTCCAACCGCGAAAAGCCCCTGGCTCCGACGGCATCACCAATAGGGTTTTCAAACTTTTCCCCGCCCAGCTTATAGTGCTAATGACTGCCATCTTCAATGGCGCATTGAGCAATAATATGTTCCCCGCAACCTGGAAACAGGCCACCGTCATAGGTATTCCCAAACCAGGCAAGCCCAAGTCTGACCCGTCTAGCTACCGTCCCATTAGCTTACTCAACGTCCTCGGTAAAATCTATGAAAGGCTTATATATAAGCGGCTCAAAGATTTTGCCGAAGCAAAGAGTCTAATACCCAATGAGCAGTTCGGATTTAGAACCGAACACTCATGTATCCAACAAGTCCACCGCATCGTAGAACACGTCAGCGCCGGCTTCCAACGGGGCGCAATAACGGGAGCCTTATTCTTCGACATAGCGAAAGCGTTCGACAAAGTCTGGCACAATGGCTTAATCTATAAGCTATACCAACTCGGCGTGCCTGACCGTCTCGTGCTCATCCTACGGGACTTTTTATCGAATCGCACCTTTCGTTATCGAATTGAGGGGGAGCTCTCCTCCCCCCATCCCATTCGCGCAGGAGTTCCTCAAGGCTCCGTACTATCCCCCCTCGTTTTCACGCTATTCACTAGTGATATTCCCAAGCATAAAAATACCCAGCTAGCCCTATTCGCCGACGATACGGCTATCTATTATACCGGTCTTAAACCCGATGCCATCGCTCGCACTCTCCAAACTTCCGCAAACACTCTGGCCAAGTGGTTCCGGAAATGGAGAATCGAAGTCAACCCAGACAAAAGCCAGGCAGTCCTCTTTTCTAAACCGCGGATAAACCCACCCTCCCCCCGTCCGATTACCATGTACGGCAAGCCGATCCCTTGGGAAAAGCAAGCCAAATACTTAGGCGTGGTCCTCGATAGACACCTCTCCTTCGCTGAGCACATAAAGCAGGCACGTTCGCGCGCCGCTTTCGCTCTAGGTAGGCTCCACTTCATTCTTAGCTCTCGCAGCAAGTTATCACTCAGGTGCAAGCTGCGTATTTTCACCGCGGTCATCCGTCCCATCATGACCTACGCCTGCGTTGTTTTCGCACACGCAAAGCCCTACCTCCTCCATAAGATGCAGACCCTCCAAAACCGATTCCTCCGTAGAGTCACGGGAGCCCCCTTTTATGTTCGAAATGAGCTTCTTCACGTAGACCTCAAGATGCCCACCATCCAGCAGTTCATGAAACGCGTCTCCAAGCGTTTCTTTGAAACTTCAATCCAACATAGGAATCCCCTTATCGTATCGGCCGCCCAATACGAACCCTCGCGTATCTCTAAGATTCGCCGACCAAGGCATACCCTAGTCACTCCCGATGACGCAATCACCCTGCTCCAAGAGAGCCGTAGGGAAACAAGTACAGTGGCACACAAACACAAAAACCGACCGTCCTTCCGTCCTCGCCGCCGAGGCCCGCCGCGACGTCCCCGTAATAGTCCACCCCGACCCTTGCCAGAGCCAGCCCGCGACGCTGAGCCAGTAGCTTTAAATTCCCTTATTAATAATAATAATGATATGATCCAGCCTGTCCCTAGCTGCCCTCCCCTGCGACGCCCTAAGCCGAGGTCCGTACCCCACAGGGGGTGCCCTTAGCGTGTAGTCGCCTAGTTTGTAAGTTTTTTAATAAGCCCTGGCTGGAGGCTTTAATTAATTTATTAATTAAGGCAACCACAGGCAAGCCCGGTTAAGCAGCCGACAACCTCAGAGGTTGACCTGCGAGATGCCACACACAAAAAAAAAAAAAAAAAAAAAAGTAGCTCCACAGCAGTATCTATTAGGCCGTGGCCCGGGCATGTCGTCGCCGCTCGGCGCACGCGCCAGCGGCGCACCTATACTGCGGAGCCGGGTGCGCGGACCTCAGTGTGTGCCGCGCGCTCGTAGCGCGCGGTAGCTTCATGAGTTCATGCTTGCAGGCTAGGCGTTACAGTTACATCACTATTTCGTAGTCGTCATTATCTGACAACTCAGAAACTGTCAGTCTACTGCATCGAATTAAAAATCCGACTATAATACTATTATTATAA
Source organism: Tholera decimalis (assembly GCA_943138885.2). NCBI lineage: Eukaryota > Metazoa > Arthropoda > Insecta > Lepidoptera > Noctuidae > Tholera > Tholera decimalis. Next base: position 42,721,338 of record OW964552.2, read on the forward strand.
AGTTTGTTTGTTTATTTGTTTAAACGCGCTAATCTTCGAAAGTATGGATTTGGATGGATGACACGTGGTATGGAAGTAGATCAAAGCTCAAGAAAGGCTATAGGCTACTTTTAACTCGACTGCAAAAGAAACCCTCCATTTTTTTTTATCGACAATAGGTTCGCGTTTGACTACCATCTCACCTGATGGTAAGTGATGATGTGTTCGAAGATGGAGCACGCTTACCTAGAAGTAACCTATTCACTCTTGACTTAAAGACCCCCAGATTATAGCTATCGGGAAGCAAAGACCCCGGCAGGGAAATCCACTCCTTAGCCGTATGCAAAATGAAAGTATTCCCAAAACGTTTTGTGCGTATGAGTGGGATGCCCACCATGTAACGATGGCGCATCGTCGTTTGTCTCGTAGTCCGATGATGGAACAGGCTTGGCTGGATTAGATTGTGTAATTCCATCGCACACTCCCCGAAATGTAACCGATAGAAAACCGATAGACTTGCAATTCCTTCTTTTAATTATGTTTTTATCGTGTTAAAAGTTATTTGTTTTATAGTACGTAAATACATAAAACAAATAACTACTACTACAAAAGGACCTGGAATTATCTTTGTAAAACCAAATTCATTATAAATTCAATTCATTCTCTTAGATCAACGTAAAGTTTGGATAAGTCTGAAATTAAAGTTGAACCTAGGGTAGGTTCAACTTTAATTGGCTAAACAACTTTAAGGCTTGGCTGGATTAGATTGTGTAATTCCATCGCACACTCCCCGAAATGTAACCGATAGAAAACCGATAGACTTGCAATTGAATACGATAGACTTGGCGAAGAGGCTCAGTAAGTCGGCCTATGCTTTATATAAACTAGCACCAGTCATAGGAACAGATGCAATTGTTACGGCTTATCATGGTATGGCTGGTTCAATTCTACGATATGGTGTTATTTTTTGGGGAAACTCCACAAATAGAGAACTTATATTTAAAGCCCAGAAAAAGTGCATCAGAACAATGTTTGGTTTAAAAAGCACAGAAACATGTAAACCTTTCTTTATAAAATGTAAAATACTGACATTACCCTCTTTGTACATTTTTGAAGTTGCAGTATTTGTAAAAACTAATCCAAATTTATTCCCCACGTTGTCCGACAGAAATAACCGCAGTCGACGACATATCCACATGTTGTGCTCTAGGCAGTCTTAAACAGCTTTAATGAGAAATAGTGTTTTTTGCATGGCACCAATTATTTATGACCATATACCAGATAGCATTAAGACATTAAACATACATTTATTTAAACAACAGTTAAAAAAAAATCTGATAAGCAAATCTTATTATAATGTTTCGGAGTTCCTGAATGAGAAAATACGGCTGTAATCATTTTTTTTTATATTCTATCTTTCTTTGACATTTTATAAAATAATAATAATGACTTGTTTAAATTGTGATCTGAAATGGTATTTTTGACTATGTTTCAAGTGTTGACATTGATATTTATAATTGTAATTTTAGTAATTTAATATTCTATTCAATAATATTATTTTGACTATTATGACTTGAGTAATTATTTATTGTTAATTTAAAACTGTAAATTATCTATGTAAGCCCTATGGGTAGACTTTTGAGCACTTTTTATTATAACTGACATTCTGTAAACTACCAAGAGTCACATGAATAAATGATTATGATTATGATTATTAATTCCTTCTTTTAATTATGTTTTTATCGTGTTAAAAGTTATTTGTTTTATAGTACGTAAATACATAAAACAAATAACTACTACTACAAAAGGACCTGGAATTATCTTTGTAAAACCAAATTCATTATAAATTCAATTCATTCTCTTAGATCAACGTAAAGTTTGGATAAGTCTGAAATTAAAGTTGAACCTACCCTATCCGTTCTCTAAATAATTTCTCGGCTTCGACATTTCCCTGATATATAAAACAGCGTTCTATGGTCGGGCAACCACCAGGTGCGGTATGAATTCGCGATGAGTGCCAAAACTGTGAACAAGATCGCTAACAAGGCCATTTAATTAATTTTTAATTGATTTGGAAAGTTCGTGTCGAGGCGAAGTACTGTGCGGCTATTGAGGCCGACGGGAAAATATTTTCCCGATATTTTTTTTAAATGGAGGACTTTTTTATTTGGTGTTTAGATGTCTTGTTAGGATTTGTGATTAGTTTTTACTGTAGATATTAAAATTATTAGATGTGGTTTGGCTTTTTTATAAATTTAAAATTGTTTAACCTACATAAATTTATAATTTATTATTATTATTATTATACTTTGTGTTATGAAACAGGGTGCATGCACAGTGTGGGATTTCTTCCTCACAAAAACCACCTGACCCAAAGTAAGCTGTCGGGGATTTTGGCGTGTTAGGCTTCGAGTCAGTTGCCTCCACGACGCCTTTTCCTCCGAGCAGGCTCGGTCCTCTCACGATCCCGCTCGGCTGCCTCCTTCTGGATCATCACGGCCTCACAGAAGGAGGCCTACGCCCTCAGTTATCTCTCTCTGCGAGCATAGCCCTTACTACTGCTGGCAAAGACAAGTATCGCCCGATCCTCACGACGATCTCACGATCACGATCTCTCGTGTGTTTTGCTTTCAGTTACGTTATACGAAATAACATAACATAGATATCTAACAATTTATTTCTTACACATTTTGGAAGTTAATTAGGTAATTTTCATAGTTATTTATGCACACATTTCATACCACAACAGGTATACATCCATGTTAAAATTATTGAAATGAAATGTGCATTTGTTTGTTAGTACTACTTTAACATCAAAACGGAGCAATGGATCGGTGCAAGTTAATTTCTCAGAAAAACGTTTTACTCAGACTAAGCCGCAAGCAGAAGAGAGACATTACTGGAAAGAAATTCATCACAATATGCAGCATAAAATAAAAACCCAAACAGCGTATTTTGTATTAGTATAAAAGTATTTTATTGACCCCTTTTATAAAAAAACCCTATTATTCATTTGGTACTTTTTTACTAATGTTGGAATACAAGATTAGTAGGCAGGTGAAGTAGTAGCCAAAAGTACTTCACAACACGAAAATAGATTATTTCTTGCCTGAACACGATACACTTTCGCCATGTGTACAAGATGCAAAATTGTACAAATACGACGTTTGCACTGCGATTATGATGTCCGGGAAACGTATATTGTGTGAAATTAACCGGATGACGTCGTTTTCATATCGTTCTCGAGATAACCGCTACATATCCCGTCTTTGGCTGTTTTCCAACTAGGTTTCCGTGCATTGTCGTAACGACTTGTCCTTAGTGAAATATCGGCACTGTGTCGCTAGTGCGAATATTTTAAAGGATGCTGGGAGTCTCAATTTCCCCAATAATTTGGAGGAAGACATAATTTTTGCGATGCATGGCGAGCTGCTGGGGAATTAGGTCATGGATTTGTTTCGTTCTCGTAAGCAGGTATCTGTAAGTAAACGTTAAAATATTATATAATACTTATTGAAATGTTTTTTAAAAACATTATAAATCTTACTTATACTATTATGTGTGCGAACATAACAACATCAGTCAAGTTTCTAAGAGTAAATTTAGAGTTTCAAACGAGCGAATCTAAAGCCTAGGTACCAACTACCTACATAAAATTCGTGTTTAAATTAGTTTTTGGGAGCTTACCTTAAATAATACAGGTATTTACAAAGTTAAGTGATAAATAAATAAATAAATTGTTTATTATGTCTCAAACAGTAACATTAACAAATATGAATTAAACAGTCCCAGTAAGTAGTTAATAACATTTGTGTCGGGGTTGTGTCGCTCCTCCCCTTGAAGGTTAGTTGACAATATTGAGACTTAGTAGATAATTAAATTAGAACTAAATTTAAGAGCAAAAATAACAATAATATTGAATTAAGAGTTATAAATTAATCTAATTGCAGCTCTGTATAGTGTGTTATTGTGCGTGTGTCTATAGAAGTGTGTGAGTTTGAGTGTGCATGGATGTGCTGATGTATGCGTGTGTTTCCAGTAGGGTGTGAGTTTCGGTGTGTGTGGATTTGATGGTATGTGCGTGTGTATTTGAGTATGTGTGTCTGGGGATGAGATGGTGAGCGCGTGTTTATGGTAGTGTTGAATTTAAGTGTTCACAGTTAGTGCCATTATAATTAGAGTTAAAAAATACCACTACGTGATCACTAGGTAAACATTTTTGCCAGTGTCAGGTAAGTCTGGCTAGAGTGATGAATATAAAATTAGAAAAGGCAGCCTTAAATACCTCGTGATTAAATAATATCAAACCGCGCGGGTTGATACAATATATAAATACATTGATTGATTGATTGATTGATTGATTGATTGATTGATTGATTGATTGATTGATTGATTGATTGATTGATTGATCTTCAAGGTTAAGCAACACTTGCTGAGGTCGGTCTGTGGATGGGTGGCCTAACATATAAAGATCCCTCCCTCCGTATCCCAGAAAGCCCGCTAAGCCAATGAACCCGACTGTCATCTGTACACCTTTGACAGTAGTTACATGGCGTCCTCACCTTCCGCCTGACGCCAGTCCTCACCGGACACGGTTGTTTTGGGAGTTACCTGTGTCGGATTCGGTGGGAGGAAATGCCCGGGTGTCACCACTGCGAGGATCACCCTGAGGATATGGTGGAACACACAGTGGAGGTTTGCCCTGCTTGGGCAGAGCCTCGCCGTGTCCTCGTAGGGGCGATAGGCGGCAACCTCTCGTTCCCGGCCCTGGTTCAATCCATGATCCGGAGCGAGGAGGCATGGGAAGCAGTCAGCTCTTTCTGCGAAGCAGTTATGCAAGCGAAACAGGTGGCGGGACGCGCGAGGGAGAGGCAGGTCTCAAGGCCCTCACAGCCCTTGCGCCCCAGCCGCCGCAGGAGATGTTCCGGGCGTCGGGAATCACAGGGTGACTCCCAGCCACCGCAGGCGCGGGCCTGCGGGCTGCGAGCAATGGGTAGCTCGCCGCCCGACTGAAACCAGGCCCGTGTAGACGACGCATTGTGTTCCACGCGCGCTTCAAAGAGTGTCAGCAAAATTGTCGGGGCCCACAAGAGGAACGTTGCCAGCCGGTGTTGCGGAATTTTTCGAAAGAGTTACCGCGGCCTCGGAACACGAAGGGCATATGACGGAACACGGATGGGTTTTAGTCAGTAAAAGTCTGACATACTCTCCCGCTTCACCCAGATCGGAAGGCAGTCATTGGATGATTTCCCATCCTTAAAAAAAGGCATTGAGAAGTCAGAAAATCTGGTACCAGTTTCTGATACCAAGACTTATCATGTTACCCAACTAGTGTGTTGTGGATAACAGGTAGGCATCGCTTCATGTAAAATACCTGTAAGTAGATAGATAGAAAATACTTTATTGTACACCAAACTTTAAACACACCTATTTAACAATATTGCTTATTCTATGGTTACAATGGCGGTCTTGTCGCTGAAAGCGATATCTTCCAGACAACCTTTGGAAGGACTTTAAAAACTTTAATTAAATTGGGGAGGGCTAAATTAGTGTACTTACTAAATTACTCATTATTTTTTAATTGATAATAGGTTCGCGTTTGATCACCATCTCACTTGATGGTAAGTGATGATGTGGTCGAAGATGGAGCACGCTTACCTAAAAGTAACCTATTCACTCGTGTCTTAAAGACTCCTAGGTTATAGCTAACTCAAAAAAAATACCCAGCTGCATTCAGTTAGATTGGTAGTCGATCCCAAACTAGTTGCGGAAATGATAAGATATGATGAAAAGCAGAAGCACGCTTAGCCGTTAGTCATTCATTCGTATTTAATTTCATTTCAGTAATTCTGACACTGGTCTAACCAAGGGGTATAGTGTTATTCATTCGTATTTCGTTGGTTATTCATTCGTATTTAATTTCATTTCAGTAATTCTGACACTGGTCTAACCAAGGGGTATAGTGTTATTCATTCGTATTTCGTTGGTCATTCATTCGTATTTAATTTCATTTCAGTAAATCTGACACTGGTCTAACCATGGATATAGTGTTATTCATTCGTATTTCGTTGGTCATTCATTCGTATTTCGTTGGTCATTCATTCGTATTTCATTTCATTTCAGTAAATCTAACACTGGTCTAACCAAGAGGTATAGTGTTATTCATTCGTATTTCATTTCATTTCAGTAAATCTGACACTGGTCTAACCAAGAGGTATAGTGTTATTCAGCTACTGGGTTGTGGAGGTCAGATAAACCTTTGCTCTATGTAAAACACAAATACTCAGCTGCATCCGGTTATACTGGAAGCTGTCTACTACAAAGTTGGGAAAAGCCAAATTAGAAATTAGAAATTAGAAATTAGAAATTATTTATTCATTTGTTAACATAGGTAGAAAGTACAGATCTTATATTTATAAATAGAGCGCTATGTTATGCCAGGAGGCGTACAAATGCGGTGTGCAAATCCTTGCGAGTATCATTATTCCAAATATTGTAAAAATATCATGCATTATTTTAGTATTACATTTTAATAAATTAAACACTAACCAATAATTATGTCAGATCTAAATGAGGAATTATTTATATCGAAGAAAAAAAAATATGTCAAAATAATTAAAGTGCCAATAAATGTCAAATAATCAAAATGTCTAATAATCAAAATGCCAAATAATTAATACGTAAAATAATTGAAAGTCAACGGAATTAACATATCAATTAATCAAAATGTCAATTAATTAAAACGTCAAATAATAAAAATTACAGTATTAATAATTTTGGTACTAAATTAATTCGTCATTTAAGTATTCGTCAATGGTATGGTGGCATTTGTTAATTAAGAGTAATTGCATTTTTTTCTTAAATTGTGTCAAATTTAATTCCTGTATGGAATCTGGAATTTTGTTATAAATGCGTGGAGCCATACCCAAGACACTTTTCCTTAATAATGCAGTCCTGCACTTATAATTACTCAACCAATTTTTGTATTGTTTACGAATTGGAACATTTCGTACCGTTGTATTGATTTCAAAAAGGTTGGGATTTGATTTGACGAAGACACTGGTTTCCAATATGTATATCGCCGGTAGCGTAAGTATCTTTAATGCTTTAAAGTATGGTACACAACTGTCATCTGTTTTCAGACCACACATGGCTCTGATGCACCTTTTTTGTACCTTAAATATTAAAGCCTTAAAGCAGATGACTTAAGATTATTTTGTTTTATCACAATTGAAGAAGATTTTTCTATACGTACCTAATCTTTGTTTTTTCAGTAACTATAACATTAAGTTAATCTTTTGTTTTTAAGTTGATATCTTTTTTTAGTATTCCGTAGCCGAATGACAAAAAACGGATACCTTATAGTTTCGTCATGTCTGTCTGTCTGTCTCTCCATCCGTCCGTATGTCACATCCATTTTATTCCGAAACTATTACGACTATACACATGAAACTTGGTAGGTATTCTGTGAACCGCTTTCCGATATTTTAAAATTAAGGTGGGCTCCTGGAATTGAAACGCAAATATTTTGTTTTTCATAAAACCAATGCGTGTGTGGTATCTATAGACAGGTCTTTAAAAATGACATTGATGTCTCTAAAACTACTTTTTCATAAAGAGAATTGTTTAAATAATATACGCTTCCAAAGTGATAAAATGTGTCTTCCCCTAATTTCTATAATAATGGATGAAAAATCTAAAAAAAAATACTGTAGATTTTAATATAAACTTTCAATGAAAATTTATTTGAACGATATCGGATCTGCAGTTTTTGAGATATAGCATATTTTCTAAAACCGCAAATATAACTTTGTAATTCATACAAATCCTATGAAAAACAAAGTTATTTAGCGTAGTTACTGCGGAATTCTTCATGGGGGCTGGTTGCGCCAACATTCAAAATATGATTGACATCCGCTATTTCCTATATCCATCTCCTTCCCGCACATACCTCGCGAGTGAGTAAGAAGATTCGCCCGCCATTTGTCGAAAAAACTGCTTCCGAATCGCTCCGCAAGAAGTTGACAATGGCGTCGACGCGCTCCGCTTAAAAATATTAATAACTTTGGAATCACCGCATTTTCGCATGTAATAAGACTTATAATCCATAGTTTGTGCTTGTGTTTAACGTGTGAGGACAATAACTTGAAGCCCAACTGCCCTGAACCTGGAAAAGTGAACCGGTGAACCGGCGACGACGCGAGCACGTGGCTCCCGTAAAGGTTTGTGCTTTCCTTCCCTATTTATTTCGGGTTGTATTCCATTGTCCCACACCCACTGCAACTCGAATTACCTAACGCCAAGCGTTTGTCAATCGTTTAGCTCCGCACCGCAAATACAGTCCACTAAATTAGCCTTTCGCGCCAACATTTTCTTTGGTCCCTCTCACCGGATAGTTAGGTACTTATTTGAATTAGGTACATATTTGTTGTAGTTATCGCATTGGTATTTATTCCATAAGGAATAAACGCACCGCACCGCAGTCTGATACCTAACCCAATTCGTTGTTTGTTCATCTATTACCTACGTACGTGCGTAATACCTACATACCTACGTAGCCATAGATCGCTCGTATTAGTTATTCATTCGGAAGTCTAAAATTATTTGTATATCAGAAACAGAGACACAACCTAGTGGGTAAATTAAGATTGTTTAAAAACTACCTACAGTTCTTTTATTTCACCCGCAGTTCGTTATAACTACCTACCCACTTTAGGTATTTAATATTGTCCGCGTCGCTGTTCTCCATCGCTTATTTGCTAAAATAACTTTATTTGCTTGTTTACCGCATTGATTGTTTGTAATAAATAATTATTATTCACGATGTCTCATAAGGACATCAAAGTTCAATTGAAACTTTTATATGCTAAAAGAGACATGATATTTTCTCGCGTGCAATCTATTTGTGATAATGCACTTAAAACACTTGATCTAGCTATTAGAGATTCGTTCTTATGTTCTATAGAAAACTTGGATAGTTTGCGCACGGAATTTGAATCCGTAATTCATAATATTAACGTTTTAGAGTTAGAATTAAATCCAGAATACGCTGTGAGTTATCAGGCTTTGGCGTCATTTGATGATTTATTCTGTCGCATCAAACGCGTCGCGAGGAGCTTGGAGAAGCCGTCTGTCCATCAGAGCCAGGCAAATCACACTCGCGATCGACCCAAATTACCGCCCATTCAGATACCTGAATTTAATGGTGATATTCGCAATTGGAATCTATTTATAGATAGTTTTGAAAACACTATAAATGGGAACGTCTCTTTGACAGATCATGAAAAGTTACACTATCTGGTTGAAAAGTTAACTGGTAAAGCTAAAACTGTTTGTGCCGGCATTACTTTTAGTGCCGAAAATTATTCATTAATTTTAAAAACTTTAAAGTCGAAATATGAAGACAAAAGATTAGTTGCTACCGCATATTTAGATCAGCTATTCGAGTTGAAAAATATTACAGTTTGTAATAAACATAATTTAGAGAAGTTTTTAGATACTTTTGCATCATCTGTTCGCGCAGTAAAGAACCTGAAGGTCGATGACCTCTGCGACTTTTTGTTTTTATATTTGGGTTTAAAGAAATTAGATAGTGAAACTGTTCGTTTATTTGAAATAGACCATCGCAGTAGTAAACTGCCAAAATTCAATGATTTGGAATGTTTTGTTCGCGATCATATTAAAATATTGCAACGCACTTCGTCAATCCATGAAGTTACGAAGAAGTCCGACCGTCGAACAGATGCGGCTTCGAAGTCACAAAAGTCGACACATACGTATGTGAATACAGCACCTGCTCCTGTACAATCGAGTTGTTCTTTGTGTAATAGTCAACATTCGCAATTGTACAAGTGTTCTGGTTTCTTAAAATTTACGCCCTATGAACGTTATAAGTTTGTTCGCGAAAAAAATTTGTGCTTTAACTGCCTTAGTGACAAGCATCGGGTTACGTCTTGTAATAGTAGTCAAAGTTGTCGTAAGTGTTCTTCGAAGCACCACACTTTACTTCACATGGAGAAAAGTTGTAATAATGCCGCATCCAATGTGAGCACAGTTAGTTTACCAAGCGGTGACACGTCGTCGCAGTCAGTCGGTGCGAACTCTGCGTCCGCTTCGCAGCCGCAGCCGCAATCAACGCGCGACGTTGCCCGCTCGCAGGCCGCCGTGAGTGACGTCACGTTATGTTCGATGTCCGCCGCAAGCAATACGTGCACTACCGTGGTGCTCGCGACCGCTCACGTTGTTGTTGATGATGCTTTTGGTAATCCGTGTCTTGTTCGAGCGTTGTTAGATTGCGCTTCGCAGAGTAATTTTTTAACTCAAAATTGTTGTCAACGCCTTGGTTTTAGTATTAATAACCGACCAGCCCGCTCAGTAGTTAAGGGGTTCGGTGGTTTAAAATCAACCATTCATGGTTCGATTAAAATTAAATTTGCATCGCGTTTTAATTCTAATATTTGTTTTGATATGGATTCGCTTGTCGTAGATAAAATTACGGAACAATTGCCTACTGTCCCGGTTGACACGTCTTTATTGACCAAATTTAAAGACCTACCGTTGGCAGATGAATCTTATGGTGTCCCTGGAGACGTCGATATGTTGATCGGCGCATCGATTCTCCCGCACCTTCAGTTATCTCGTAAGGTTCAAGGTCATTCGTCGTTTCCCGCACCGCACGCCCTAGAAACAGTTCTAGGTTTTGTTATTGTTGGTTCCGCACCCGCACATTTAGATAATTACTCGACTGTGTCACATTGCTGCACTGTTGAGCCGCCGCTGGAGTCTACCATCCGCAGGTTCTGGGAAATTGAAGAGGTCAATGTCCCGCCTATCCTAAGCCCCGATGATAAGGTGGCTGAGGAGATTTATTGTGGCACGACTACCCGTGATAATGATGGTCGTTATATTGTCGGGCTTCCATTCAAGGGAGATATTTTTTCGCTCGGTGACTCCTACGCTTCCGCGGAAAAACGCTTTTCTTGTTTAGAACGTAAGATGCAAGCGGCTCCGAAGTTGAAGCAAGCCTATGATGAGGTGGTTACCGAATACTTAGATAAAGGGTACATCTCACCTGCATCCACCGCCGAGACTGACGAGACTCTTGATCATCCATCTTACATCATCCCACACCACGGAGTTGTTAGAGAAGACAAGCTTACTACTAAGCTCCGCGTGGTTTTGGACGGAAGTGCTAAGACTAGCACTTCCGTATCGCTCAATGATATTTTGTATTGTGGTCAAAACCTTCAAGGTAACTTATTTGACATTATTGTGAATTTTCGCTTGTTTGCTGTCGCGCTTTCCGCCGACATAAGGCAAATGTTTCTTTCTATTGGTATTCGCGAATGCGACCGCAAATTTCAACGTTTTTTGTATAGATTTTCGCCTCAAGAATGCGCTATACTTTTGTTAGTGCAATTAATCAGCTCGATTGTCAATGCTTATAGGCACCGCATTATTATTGATAGAATTATGGCTTTTTCTGACTCTACTGTAGCTTTGTGTTGGGCACATTCTTCGCCCCATCGCTGGGACACATTCGTCGCCAATAGGGTGGCCAAAATCCAGTCCGAATTACGACCATAAAATCTCTTTCACGTTGCTGGCACAGATAATCCCGCCGATTGTCTCTCCCGTGGGTTGCTCCCTTCGCAAATTTTAGATCATCCGCTGTGGTTCTGCGCTCCGTCTTGGATTCATAGCGTGCTCGAGGAATGGCCGGTTAAGCCCTTTAATCCAGCTGCCGTTTCGGAACCACCCGAGGAGAAGAAGCATTCGCTTGTAGTTTCGGTTCCACGTGAAGAGTCGATTATTTTATCGTTATCTAATCGCGTCTCGTCTTGGTCGAGACTTTTGCGTTGTGTGGTGTATGTATGTCGGTTTCTAAAACTGTTACCCACGCGCGGTGTTATAACCGCCGCTGATCTGGATAAAGCTGAGTCAGTCGTGCTACGTGAATTGCAGAGATTTTATTTCGCATCCGAAATTAGTAGTTTGGAGTCCAACAAACCTTGTAGCCGCGCCTTTCAACATTTGAAACCTTTTTTGCAGAATGGTCTTATTCGAGTAGGTGGTCGTTTGAGAAATTCCGATTTAGGATTTGAGCAAAAGCATCCAGTAGTTTTACCCCGCAAGGACCATATTTTAGATTTGATTGTAGATTATCATCATAGGTTGAATTGCCACGCAGGTCCAGACTTGTTGATGTCTATCCTTAGACAGAAGTATTGGATACTTTCCGCTCGCAATTTGATTCGTGCTAGAGTACACAAATGTGTGCCCTGTTTTAAGCTTCGCCCGCGTTTTATCGCGCCTGAAATGGCCGATCATCGCTCTTGTCGTGTTGTTCAATCCGCTAAACCTTTCGTTCACACCGGTACAGACTTCGCCGGCCCGTTTAGGGTAACTGTTGCCCGTGGTCGCGGAATACGCTCCACAAAAGCTTACGTTTGTCTATTTATTTGTATGACAACTCGTGCAGTTCACATAGAATTGACCGGTGATTTAAGTACGCAAAGATTTATGTCCGCGTTTAAGCGCTTTTTGTCGCGCCGTGGTCCCGTCAAACGTTTATATTCTGACAACGGTACCAATTATGTTGGAGCTCGCCGTAATATTTCGGAGTTGCATGCGTTCTTACGGTCAAAGTATTATCAGAGTGAATTCGCTCATGTTTTGGCCGAAAATCGTATTGAATGGCATTTTAATACGCCCGCTGCTAGTCACTTTGGTGGTAATTGGGAGGCGAATATTAAGAGCCTCAAGTCGCATCTGTTCCGCGTTGTAGGCGTACAGATTCTCTCTTATGAGGAGCTGAGTACTGTACTCGCTCAGATAGTGGCAGTAATGAATACTCGTCCACTGTGCCGGACTCTATCTAGTGACCCCTCAGAATCTTTAGCTTTAACTCCGGCTCACTTCTTAACCACGACTCCTCTTAAGTATTTGCCCGCTATGGATGTTGATGAAGACAGACTACATCTCCTAAAGCGTCATGCTCTTTTGGATAGATTAGTTCAATCATTTTGGAAGCATTGGAGAGCAGATTATTTGCACACGCTTCAGTCGCGTCAAAAATGGAATACTCCATCGAATCCAGTCACCGTTGGTACTGTAGTAGTTTTAATGGCCGAGAGTGCGCCTCCTCTACACTGGCCTCTAGGTGTAGTGGAGGAAGTTTTCCCTGATCCAAAGGGAGTAACGCGTATAGTAAAAGTTAAAACCGCGACCGGTTCGTATTTACGTCCGGTTATTCGCCTCTGTCCTCTGCCCAATCAGCAGCAGGCTTCAAATTAGTTTAGTAGTTATGGTAACGCTTTATATTATAGATTAGGAATAAGGTTAGAAGTTAGATGTTACTCCAGAGTTTAGTTCTTTGATTAGTTTCGCTTATAGTTTTTGAAGGTAACCCTTCAAACCGGGGGGAATGGTTGCGCCAACATTCAAAATATGATTGACATCCGCTATTTCCTATATCCATCTCCTTCCCGCACATACCTCGCGAGTGAGTAAGAAGATTCGCCCGCCATTTGTCGAAAAAACTGCTTCCGAATCGCTCCGCAAGAAGTTGACAATGGCGTCGACGCGCTCCGCTTAAAAATATTAATAACTTTGGAATCACCGCATTTTCGCATGTAATAAGACTTATAATCCATAGTTTGTGCTTGTGTTTAACGTGTGAGGACAATAACTTGAAGCCCAACTGCCCTGAACCTGGAAAAGTGAACCGGTGAACCGGCGACGACGCGAGCACGTGGCTCCCGTAAAGGTTTGTGCTTTCCTTCCCTATTTATTTCGGGTTGTATTCCATTGTCCCACACCCACTGCAACTCGAATTACCTAACGCCAAGCGTTTGTCAATCGTTTAGCTCCGCACCGCAAATACAGTCCACTAAATTAGCCTTTCGCGCCAACAGGGGCCAATTTTTATTTTCTGATCTCACATTTGTTTTTCTTTTCAGATCTCATCTTTGTTATTGTAACTATTGTTTACCACAACTTCTCCTCCCCAAGATACATGCCTATTTAAGGGATTACCAAAAATTTGTAAAAATTACTAATATTGGTTTCAATAAACTACATATAGTTATTCTACCAAACCATCAATCAAGTTATCAAAAATGTTGATGCTTTCTGCTTTAAAAGAAGGCTAGGTTATCATTAACGTTCTCAGTCGAACTCAGGCTTCACCTGAGAAACTCCACTGATTAAACTTATCCCCTACGATCTGTCTCTTAATTAAAAAGTTCCCACAAATCCGAATAAAATCTCCCGGATTTCGTGTGATAGAACTTTCTCAGTGAAAGTACTTTAATTAACGTACGAACTCATTATTTCTTATTATTTAACTTTGGCACTCTTTGAAAAGCTTTTCTGTGTGAATGTTTTAAAATTAATTTTCTTTTTTAATTCTCTTACAGATTATTTTATAAAATCTATTGATAGAATTTTGATTTCAGATGGGTTCAGAAAATATATTGAAATGCTCCATTCCAAGAGTTATCTTCACGACTGAGTTACCGCATCGTAGAGGTTGCAAAAGTTATGGTTGATTTTTTTTTAAAGAGAACTTTGTGAGTAGCATTCACATAACTATTAACGAATTATTATCATCTTAGCTAATTACTTATGCTTGTGTCTGAAGTGGGTTCACGTCAATAGTGTAATGGGTGGGGTTCGAACCTGCGACCTCTCAATCACAAGTCCGACACGTTATCCATTAAGCTATTGACGCTTCATTTAAATAAACATATTTTTTGCAATCTTGGAACAAATAATATCTTAACCAAAGAAGCATGCAGGGAAATAATTGAACCACTACACAGTATAACTATTTTTCTCAAACAGATATTCTCGTCTCAGTAGTAAATATTGTCGGCGGCACCATTCAATGGTAGTAGCGGTCAAATTATATGTTCGGACTTTACACTGAAGGAGATGCATTCCTTGCATTTTCTCAAGCTGGTCCAAGATATGAGCGGAGCGATATTTTTTTAATTGAATTCTATGACCCGATCCCTCCATCTTCCTTTCACTACTAGTCTACCATCCACACTTGTTTGATATACCGTCTTATCGTACCAAGCGCTTCTCCACCATATTTATTGTGTGCATAGCCAAGCTTTGGTACTCTCTGCTGACTTCTGTGTTCCATGCCACTTATGACTTTTCAGCCTTTAAAGCAAGAGTAAATAGGCATCTTCTGGGCTCGCTCGTTCCATCGAAGACCTCATCTATCGCTTACCAGGCGACATCGAGGTCAAGAGTGGGCATAACCGCAATAAAGAAAAACCATGTTCACTCTTGTCAAACTGTTCATGGTCAACAAGTAATAAATGCTGGAGTGGCGGATGTAGCTCGCCTTACGATGTTCCGCCATCTTTCCTTATTTGCCGACATTTTGGTGCACTCATGCATAGGCCCGCCAACCATGATCTTTATTAGGTCGGTCCAACGGATTGAATTGAATTAATTAAGGAAAATTGGCTGAATAATGACAGTCCCACAGGTTGATCTTCAAGGTTAATCAACGCTTACCAAAGTCAGTCCATAGATGAGTGACCAATGACCATCTTAAAATATCGTGATTATTCCGTGCTTCGAAAAGCACGTTAAGCCTGGCTATCTTTGTAGTACATCTAAGAAAAGGCGAGACTAATGACACTAAGATTTTTTAAATTATTTTTTACTTATTTTAAAAGATTTTCAGCTTCTAATAGCTTCTAAGAGCGCGCGACTTTTGCTTTCTTCACGTTTCAAGATGCTAGAATTTTTGCATGCACGTTTTTTATAGCCCTATCATTATAGTTGTCTATAAAAGGCTAGCTGTTTTCAGAAGATTTAAGATGGTTGTTTCAAAGTCTTATATTTCGTGGTGTTAAAATTACCGACTTTGAATTGTAAGTGTACTTTTAATTTTTTTTTTCGTTATTATTCGTCAGACTAAATATGTTACAAGGAGTCAGTTCGCTTATGGCTTGGTACATAATTGTAAAGTGGAACTTTTCCAATAAATGTAACGTGAACGAGGGACGGATGTCTCTGCGGTCACGGCTTGCATTGTTACGCGCCTGACGTCATTGATTCAGACAGACCCCGTTCTGACCGGTTCTAACCAGTTTTAAGCGGTTTCAACTGCTTTTAACCGGTTTTAATCTCTTAACCCGCTGTCGGCTTTGTTATTCGAATTGGAGGGTCAGGTGTGTGGGGTTCTTCAGAAGTTTTCTTTTGTTATTGATTGGAAAAGTAACCGGTTCCCTGTTTGCGGTTGAAGGGTTAAGGTTCTGTCGGCAGGTTGTTATTATGTGGTATCTATTAATTTAGGGCTGACTTGTAGGGGGTTAACGAGATGAGTTGTTTCAATGATTGTTTTTTTATGCTTCAGATGCTGATTTGTATGCAATTGTTTGTTTTGATGTTTGTTCTCAGGGTAGTAAGAAACACACTACTACTTTAAATTTTCAAAAAAAATGATGTCGTTGAAAGTGTTATTTAATATACAATTCGCAAAATAAAGATGGCTGGCTTCCTGGCTGGATGGCAGTGTCTGTCATTGACACTGTCATTTGTATAATAGGTACATCTTTATCAATTGTTACGGGTAGTCAAACAATTGATAGCCTGCAATACATGTTGGCCGAGCGTAGGCCAACGCGAGCGTTGGCAAATAGGTACGAGGCAAGAAATAATGTCCACACGTTCGACAAGTTCGTTGAATGCCAATGCAGACGACCAATGTAGAAGAGGGTCTATAGAGCTGCCCACACGTTGGCCGAGCGCAGGCGAGCGCCTTTGATTTGTGAATAAAAACCGACACCGATCCGAAGGGAGGTAAGTGATCACGAGGAACGGCGAGCGTAGACAAGTCGCACCAAATGAGCTCTATACACGTTGGCGCTGGCCTTTACTTGGCCAACTAAGCAAGTGACACCGAGCGATAGCAAGACAAGGCAAATATACTGTCTACATGTTGGTATTGGCCTTCACTCGACAACGCTAGGCCAACATGTATTGCAGGCTATAAGAATGTACAAATGACGGTCGGGACTAACGGTGTAACATACTTTACTTGGGACAGAATAGCTTTGATATGCTAAGATAGTCACCCATCCACCAAATGATCTCGACAAGCATTGCTTAACCCAGAACATCAATCCATGCACCCTTAGCTTCAAGCTACTCTAACCCTGTTTTTTTTTCAGCAATCTACCTTTAAAAAGAAAAACCTATCAATCTTTTTTACTAATCCAATTTCCGCGAAATATGAACGCTTCCTGATGCCTTTTCCAAAAAAAAAACGACTAAAACTCAATCAAAGTTAAGCCATGAAATAGCTTTTTTGCATCACCGCATTGACAGAAACTGCTCCATTGGTATTTACTTTCCACAAAAAATAAATAAGACGCAACTATAATTCTGTTGAACCCATCAAACACCTGATACCGTGTCCAAACCGCTCATAGAAAATGTTTGTGGTGCAAGTGATAAGAATGTGTCTAGACTTTGACATACAATTTAAAGAGAATGTAGCGAAATTATTTCAGAGTTTAACTTGTATGGTTTTATTCTTTTATTCTTCTATTTATTCTGTACTTCATAATTACCACTGGAAAAATATTTATGTAAAAAAACAAATGCACTGTGGACGGTTTATCGCACAAGGCAATATTTTAATAGCATCCTTTAGATGTCCAGAATCAAAAGTAATATATAGAGAGTGTTGTGATTGAACAAAATAAAACAAATAATCAAAATCACGATCTGCACAAAAGCATTCTTTTGTCATGCATAACAATAGTCCAATTGCATCGATGTACTTAGGTATCCAAATGTTTTTTTTTATACTTAATTCTTCGAGAAAGTTCCTTAAGCACAAATATGTCAAAGTATACAAGGCATAATATACCAACTCATTACTAATACATACTTATGGTGTGTAGGTATATTATTCAGAGTAGACAGAACTCAAGACTGTGAAAGGCAACGGCCTCTTGCTTGCTGCCACTGAAACGTTTGACTTTTGTGTTTTTGGTTTGAATTTGTAAGTCCTCTCGTTCATTATGTTTTCGTTACTGTTGTGTCCCATCTCGTGACCGTCTCGGGGTCGTTAACCTACTCGCTGGTCTGATTTAATAAAACCTGTCACTGGACAATACAACGACGGCCCTACTTCAAGCCAAATACAGAAGAATGTCGCATCGGTAATATCGACGCAGCACTCATAAAATCATTAGCATTGAAGAAAACAACAGAGAAGAAGAGTTTCCAGACTGTGTCGATTAAATCTTTTTTATTTTTTTATTTGACATTTAATAATAACCCTTTCAAATTTACAATCCGCCGCTCGCTCTTCACTTACACTCCAATCCACAAAACAGTACCCAACAAGTATACATTACAGATTATATTTTTTCTAATACCCGTCACGCGACACCGTCGGTCAGTGTCGAATATAATTTTCCTCGTTAACTGGTCGCAATTCGATACGTATTATCGAGACCGAATATCGATAACGGAAACCTTAGAAATTCTACAAGAAATCGGGAAGGGCAGAAGGCTTACTCGAAAACAAAAAAACATAGTATTGATAAATTATTTAAAAAATATATTTTTTACAGTTGTGTTGCAAAATATTGTCTAAAAAACCAAAGAGGGATACTATTAATTATATTATAAAAGTTAAAACTTTCACGAAGATAAGGAATATTTACTTTCACGTAATAATACTTAGAGATCAACTAATATTGCAATAATTTGTTTGTTTATATTACACTATTTGGGTTTGTTACAAGATAAAATACCTGGAATACTACGTGATTTATGCACGATTTTTTTCGTTAAGTTAGTTTTTCAGTGCTGAGGATCGTGGCTAGTGGAGGTGTAGCAATAGACTTCTCAATGTGCTTCGGTTTGATAGAGCATCAAACGCCAACAGCCTAATGGTTAGTGTCGGCATTACACTATTTTCGTGAACCCACTCCAGACACAAGCATATTTATTTTAGTTGGAGGGATTAACAAGATTACTATTATATTGAATTCTACAAACATTGCAATTTCTCTTTTTTTTAGCCTGGGTTCCACCAACCCAATCAGATCATCGTCTGGGACCGCGTCCTATTAATCGTTTGCTATCCACATTGCTACGAAGTGGACTTAGTATCTTTCAAATATGCAAATAGCTATGGCATCATAATGAGTGGACCTTTTGTTTCCGTCTTCTCGCTTATAAAGAAGACATTAAGTTTTTACGCGCGTCGCCTGTCAGCTGTTTTATTTGCCGTTTATTACCACAGATTAGGGCTGACATGTTTATTTTTTCTTAATAAAGCACTTTTGAATATTTAGTGACCATAAAATATGCGATTATCTAAATTATTCGAGAATCGAATCGAGCTGTAAATTTGTAAAATTAAGTATGTTTATTCTGGAATTAAAGACGAGTCATAATATTTTCTTATTTACATGTTATTTATTCCTCATTTATTTGCAGTTTATGATAATCTAGTGATAAAAGAAATGCCGGCTATAATAATTTTAACATGTATTTAAAGTTGCCTACGAGTCGTTAATGGCGATTCTTCGTAGATAACAATTACTACCTACTACTAACTTTAATTACTATATGAAACATCGTATACTACTCTATACTGACCAGACAAATCCATAAATATGGCTGCGAAGATGTTGAATATCATGGACTAAGTAAAATAATAATTCTACTAACAACAAAGATTATTATTATCACAGTCCAAATTAAGTTTATAATATGAGTACACTCGCAAAAAACCACATCGACTCAACCTTTAAGCGCAAATATGAGTAGGTACTCATAAATTTCTTTGAACAAAAATACATAACTTATTAATATGCAAGGTGTAACAGATTAAGCGAAATACCTCAGATACCCCAATTAGAATATTAAATTATAAGTATATAACAACATCCTTAACTAAATAAATTGAAACCAAACCTAGACATTTTTAATAAAATAGTTATCCTTACTAAACGCAAAACGTATGTGCGTCATACAATATCCTTACGCAGATGCATACGCAGATGCAATGTTAGCAGCCGACACGCACACGAGCGCATTTCCTGTGTTTCCATTTTATTTTCAACCGACGACAAAAAAAGGAGGAGGTTATCAATTCGACGCGTATATTTTTTATGTTTGATCACCGATTACTCGAAGACGGCTGAACCGATTTGGAAAATTCTTTTGTTGTTTGAAAGGGTATACTTCGAAATTGGTCCCATTGTCACCAAGTCAGGATCTGATGATGGGGTCCTGGAGAAATCGAGGGATCTCTTCAAATATTATAGGCACACCTATAGTGATTTGAGTATTTTTTATAGTAACTTGTGTAGTTGCATTCGAAAAGCAATTGTGAAGTGGACCTGATGATGAAGACCACAGATGGCCACTGGAACTACTCAATATATAAGTAGGAATAATAAGTATTTCATGGGTTTCCGCTTCGATTACTTGAATGTGGTTATTAAGCACAATATGCTCGTCACAATGCATATGGTGAAGTGAAGCTGATGGTGAAGTACCAGGAGAACTCCTCAACAATTAACGGCCCAACATTGGGAAAAGCAATATTTTGTAAAAGTTTATAAGTAGTTGACATTTAGGCTCTTGTAACTAGGTAAATTAAAAATCGACTAACTAAAAAGAGTTAAATAAAAACATTTTACCAAAAAATTAAACCGACTTCCAAAAAACACTGCAAAGTGAAAAATAATTACAATTTCGGAAGTCGGTGCCAAAAACGAAAATACAAAACTAAAGACACCGACTACCGAAATTAAAGTTATTTTTCACTTTGCAGTGTTTTTTGGGAGTCGGTTTAATTTTTTTGTAAAAAGTTTTTTCCGTCAATATTTAACATCTGTTTTATGACGGAAATCGATTCAGAAGCCGATTCTGAACCAACTACTTTCAAGAATTACGTTTATTCTGTTACACTGTTTACATACATGGTTAAAAACTAAGCTTTAAAGAGGTCATTCTGTGAATAGATGACCTTCTTATCATATGAATATTCCTTCGTGCCTCAGAAATATTTCTAAGCTGTTGGTCCCAGCTATCATTAATCTTTGGCAGTCTTTACGGTTAGTCAGAAGCCTGAAAATCTGACTCTGACCTATTATCGTGTTACCCAGTTACTGGGTTGTGGAGGTCAGATAAGCGGTTTCTCCAAGTAAAACACTAATATTCCGCATCCCGTTAGACTGTAAGCTGACCCCACCGTAAGGAGATAATGAAGATAAAACTTTATCATAATAAGACGTACTCGTATTATGACGAAGACGTATTAAAAATAAGGAGTGTGGAACGACTAAATGATAAATAATCTTTATTTTGCAAATTGGTTATTAAATAACACTTTTACACGTCATCTTCACTAGACGGGGCCGGCGTTTCCTAACTGACTTAGAGATTTTGTCCCTTTAGAGATAATGGAACAAAAGCCCTGATGCAAGGTGGGTTGGTATTGAAACAACAAACTGTTTCAAACAACAAAAGTTTATTCAAACAAGGTAAAGTAACATACATAAAAAAGGTTATTGCCAGCCAGCTTAAAATTCAGTCGGTGGAGCTTCACGTTGTGGGGGGTTGAAGATAATACCAGTACTGTTCTATTCTTTTAAAGTTTAAATTAAATTCTGTCTTAAATTACTAAGTAAGTACTTAGTTGAATTAAATATCAAGGTACAACCTTCCAGTTTTGGTGAAAGTGAATTATTACTAAATGGGCGCCAGGGACTCTAATAGTCCCGGATCCCTGAGCCGACGTAGATGTTCAATATTCTTCCAGTTAAACGTAGGTGTTGACCCCCGGGGTCCTTTAATTAAAATTATTGTAGACCGGCTTCTTAATTTGAAGACCGTACAGGTGTTTAACTGGTTCCTTCATGAACCGGTAGAATATGTATGCGTAGTAAATATATCCATATAAAAATGGATAAAAAGAAAGAAGATAAAAGGAAAATAAGAAAAACCGCCCCGCCTGCGCTCCTGCGGCCTGAGAAGAAACACCGAAACAAACTTAGGGGTCCGTCTCTTTTAAAGTCCATACAATCTATACCTACTGGTTTAATTATATGGGAACCTTGTAAGTTTGAGTCTAAGGCGATCTTTACTACTGACCTCCATAATCCAGTAACAGTTTTTATTAAAACTCGTTTATAGACCCAGAGATATAGGTAGTTATACATTCTTCCATTCAAAAAATACCGTGAGAACGTCATTTGATAACGTGTGAAATATGAAGTGTCTTTCAATAATAGATTCCGTATTACTTTGTTCTAATCTTAATGTGTGGTTTCTTTTAAGGGCAACACTTATAACTGTCATAAATATATCGATATGTAAAATGGATCTAAAGCTGTCTGATCTGTTTTAGCTGTGTAGATTCTTTCATCAACTCTAATAAGTACCAAAAGCAATCAGCTTATAGCTTTCCCACTGCTTTTTTATTTGTTTTGGAAATTATTACTGCCTCCCAATCTAGGCGAAGCGGGAGGGTGTGTCAGATTTTTACTGACTAAAACCCATCCGTGATGGACATATGCCCTTCGTGTTCCGAGGCCGCGGTAACTCTTTCGAACAATTCCGTAACCCCGGCAGGCAACGGCCAATTTTGCTGACACTCTTTGAGGCGCGCGTGGAACACGGCTCGCCGTCTACACGGTCCTAGTTTCAGTCGGGCTGCGAGCAATGGGTAGCTCGCCGCCCGACTGAAACCAGGCCCGTGTAGATGGCGCCGAGTGTTCCACGCGCGCCTCAAAGAGTGTCAGCAAAATTGTCGGGGCCTATAAGGGGCCGTTGCCTGCCAAGAAACTCTTGGAAAGAGTTACCGCGGCCTCGGAACACGAAGGGCATATGACGGAAAACGGATGGGTTTTAGTCAGTAAAAGTCTGACACAACCTCCCGCTTTGCCTAGATCGGGACGCAGTTATTGAATGATTTATCATCCTTAAAAAAAGCCCTTAATTCCTTCGCCTGATCTCTCTCCGGTCCTGTCGGATATTCGTTCCGTCGGGCTGTGAGGGTATAGGAACAGAGAGTGCACCTATAGGTGCCTGTGCAATGACGAGATTAACCGCTGTGGCGGAAATCGAATCGGTGAGGAGGACTGTTAATAATTCTGATTCTGCAAATTGTTTACACGCGAGCTCCTCTTGGACGTTATGAGGCAATTCAAACAACTCTTCCCGCTTGAACACACGGGTCCTGCAAAGGCGGGCCGATGGCATTCGGGGTAGCGTTAAGAGTATTGCAGTACAGTGGCTGCAGTAGTCACATAGAACCTGATAGACCGTTCCACCCGCTTTACACTTCGCGTGTATAAAGTTATGTGAAATACTATCAGTTGACTGTTTATCATTTTCTGTATTATTCAAATTGTATTCATACGCGAAGATTTTAGATAATTGTATAGTACTTAGTTATCTTAAGCATTTTATTACATGGGCGCTATTTGGCGTGTCATAAGCATTACATTGTTATGCTCAAACGCTTGAATGCAAGAGCTTTTTATTTTACGAACAATTTTACAGCATTTCTCGTATTTTTAGTGTATTTCATTATGTTATTATTGGTAGAACTAAATGGTTTGCGGTTACGTGAGTTTAACAGTTCCGCGAAAAATCGAGGAAGTGTGTTCAGTTAATATTGCTTGTCACTGGCTTTAGTCACCACTAAAGCGTGTGACAAACTTGGGAGAATTTTATATTTCATTAATACATTTTTAAGCCTTTAGTGTGGGACGTATCGTGACTTATAAGTTTTTAAGCTAACATGGTCACTGACAGTATCATTAGAACTTTTTTTTTAGTTACATAATCCTTAGGTCATCTCGACAGAACGCCACTATATACCCAGAGTGGTAAGGGAAGCGATTGAGATTACCAAATACGACAATGTCAATCGGGGTTCGAATGTGTAAAAACCGAAAAAGTTCCTTAAAAAGTTCGCGAGTCGACACGGCGAGTTTTGTGTGTCGGGAACAGAATCGAGTGTTTAGTGATACATTTGACAGTGGTAGCGGTGTCGATCACAAAAAACGAACGAGAAAGAGGGTAGACCGATTCGTCTGCTCATAAACTTCCACCCGCAATTACTTCAGTTCATCCGTGATCATGGCACTTGCAACAGTGCCGAAATATCGGAAACTCGAAACAAAAAATATACATGGTAAATATCCCGTTTGGTATCTTGTCTTATCATAAGATGAGAGTATAAGATCCTTACCCAGTTCATCATGTTATAGTGGCACTCGCGCTGCAGAAATATAGTGGCAGCTTTGTCTAAGAGCCGTTTCGGGTCGAATTTCTTGGATGAACTTTGCCGTTACAAAAATTGACAAAAAGGCTGGTTGAGACTTCCCGAGACCAAACTTTGGGCAAAGATGGCTTCTGACTACCCGTAACAACTGTCTAAAATGTACAAATTATAGCGGGAACCAACATCTTAACGTGCACAGGGATAGTGAAATGTTAAGACCAGGCACTCTTAAATAATTTTCACGCAAGCTCCGCCCCCATGCACCTCGGTTAGGCCGTTGTGTTCTAAACGCTAACCTAGCAGTAATAAAGTTGAATTTCGCGTGCGCTCTTTCACCATGTTCAGGTTCGAAACTGCCGTTGTGTGCTAAATGCTAACGCAGCAGTAATAAAGTTGAATATTGCGTGCGTTCTTTCGCCATGTTCGGGTTCGAAACTAAATGTTGTAAATCTCAATTCTTATTTCGTTTATAACTAAAGTAATAATTGATCTAGAGAAAAAATTTCTTATATTTGGATAATAAACTATATTTTCTTACTGTCAATACTAATTTTAGACATAAAAGCCGAATGATCTTGATTAAATTTTGAATAATCTTTAAAAAATACATGATTTTCGATTAAAAAATGAATCGACCGAAAATGTTTCGATTGCGTAACTGGTCTTAGACATGTAAAGAAAAAGATCCAATAAATCATATACTAAAGTTCCATTTTGATTGTATGCGTGATTGTTTCAGAATATTAATAGGACTTAAAAACTACAAAGGCTGTTACAATAATCTTATCGCTAAAAGCGATCTTTTACAGACAACAAGAAAAATGAATTAGAAGTTTATATGGATAGCCTTGATAAAAGGCAGGATTACATGTGTATAAGTGAACACTTCTTGAATGAGAGCACAGCAAATGTTTTTAATCTCAATAACTATAGATTAGTAGCTTACAACACTAGAAGAAATAAATTAAGAGGGGGTAGTTTAATTTTGGGGCATGTGGATAGACAGACTGAAATATGTGAACCAATAAACAAATTATACAAAATGGAATGTTTTGAAATTTGTGGTACTAAAGATACTATCACTGGTCTTTATATCTGTTGTTGCTATCGAAATCCTGTTGATAAAAATTTTGAACAGTTCTTAGAAAGATTGGAGAAGCTATTGGACTATTTATTCAATAGGAAATGCATAATTTGTGGTGATTTTAATATTGATCTGCTAGTGGACAGTAAAAAAAGTACGGAATTCCTTAGTATGTTAAAATGTTATAATTTTAGGCATCTAATCTCTTCGGCTACTTTCATCCGTAATAATAGTACGTCATGTATCGATAACATTATAACCAATCTGCCTCATGCATGTGTTTTAGATTGTGAGGTAGATCACAATGGTTTGGCTGACGGACATGCAGGTATTTTTGCTGAGCTTTATTTGAAAAATCAAGCCACTCCTAATTTAAATGAAGATCAGGTTATTGTAATAAATAAAAGAGTATACAATAGTAAAAATGGTGCAGCATTCGCACAGGGCATTCTTGAGGAGTCTTGTACTGGTATGGGTATTAATACGTTTCTTAAAAGTTTTTATAAAGTGTTTCGCAATAGCTACAGAAAGAGAGAATGTAAAACTAATCTTAATAATAAATTACAATTAAATTGGATCACCAAAGGGATACGCACCTCCAGTAAAATGAAACGTTTTTTATGTGCACTTAATGGGAGTAAACTCGAACCAAGTGTTTTAAAATATAAAAATATCTACGTTAAGTTATATAGAAAAATTGTTTCTAAAGCTAAAAAGCTTGCTATAATGTGTCAAATAAATAAATCAAAAAATACGTGTAAGGAAATATGGAAAATTGTTAATAAATGCACTAATAAAGAGAAAGTGATTCAGCAGGAACTTAGGCTTAAGGTTGATGGACGAATTGTAGTGGATCCAGAGGAAATAACTAACTTACTGGTGAATCAGTTTGACTATAAAAGTGCTATTGATATAAATGAAGTAAAATCATACTATGGAATTTCTCCTTTCACACACGGACAAGGTTATTAGTGACATGCATATTTCTCTTACCACACCTGATGAGATTTGTTCCATTGTTAAAAGAATGGAAAACAAACATTCCTGTGGGTATGATGAAGTTCCAATTAGTCTGTTCAAGGAGCACATAGCCATATTAGCCGAGCCTTTATCTGACTTCTTCAATAAATGTATAAAGGAGACTATTTTCCCAGAACAACTAAAAATCGCGAAAGTTATACCTGTTTATAAGAAGGGAAGTAAATCTGATCCTAAAAACTATAGGCCTATCTCTCTATTACCAGTGCTGTCAAAATTATTTGAGAAGATTCTTAAAATTCGACTTTTAGTACATTTGAGAGTAAACAAAGTAAGGTATCAGCAGGGTGTTGGAACTTCTGATGCGATTTATACGTTATTTGATGATGTTATAAGAAAAATTAATAATAAAATGAGAGTTGCAGGGATTTTCCTGGATTTAAGCTCCGCATTTGACACAATTGACCATGAATTTCTTTTGACTAAAATGAAACATTACGGAATCAGAGGAAATGCTTTGCAACTATTCTCTTCCTACTTAAAAACCAGGCGGATGTACGTTGAAATTGACAAAACTCAGAATAATTATAAGAAAAGATACAAATCTAAAACTGTATGCATATCGAAGGGCGTCCCACAAGGATCGATTCTAGGACCTATTTTATTTTTAATATTTATTAATGACTTGATTCATTATTTAAATACAATTTTACCGGGTATTAATTTAGTAATTTTCGCGGATGACACGAATGCTATAGTAGCAGCTAATGACATGGTAGAGTTAACTGAAAGAGTAAATGCTACGTTACAAGCATTTCATGTGTGGTTCACGGCAAATAAATTATTTATTAATAGTAGAAAGACTCAAATAATGTTATTTAAAACTACAGCCCGGAACACAGATAATTTAAATGTTGCCTTAAATAAAGTTGAACTTATGACCGTTGCCGAAGTTAAATTCTTAGGCATACATATTGACCAACTCTTAAATTGGAAACCAGAATTAAAGGCAATTGATGCATCTATATCGTCTGCATGTTACGCTCTGAGAGCCCTTAGAAATGATATCAGTATAGAACAACTAAAAATGGTATATTTTGCGCTAGTAGAGTCCAAAATTAGATATAGCATACTTTTATGGGGAAACAGCTATGAATATAATTGCAGAAGAGCTTTCATATTGCAAAAACGAGCAATTCGGACCATGGTCAGAATCTCACAAAGGGAAAGTTGCCGACAACATTTTATTAATTTAGGCATTCTTACAGTCCCAGGTCTTTATGTTCTAGTACTTTTAAGTAATATGGCCAAATACATTCAAGACTATGAGTCAGAAGAAGAGCGGCAGATTAGGGAAGGCACCCGTAGACTAGATATGAATAATAAAAATTTAACTAATCATAACCTACGAATTGTCAAACACTGTCCACGATACCAGTCTGTAAGATTATTTAACAGGTTGCCTTTAGACATAAAAAGTGCTGTCTATAGTACCGCTTTCAAATCAAAATTGAAACAATTCCTATTGAATAGGTGTCTATATGCTGTAGAAGAACTCTAAGTTATTGGTGTATAATTGTGTTACTTTTTATGGATTTTATTCATTAATTTAGCTGTACATTATATAATTGTTATTTTTAATTCATTGTGACATTATTTGCTATTTTATGTGTAACTAATGTTTTTAATGTAATTTATTTTAAATTTTATGGTTTGACCCTGTTTAATTTTTTGATGATATTTAAATTTATAATTTTTAAATTGTTGACATACATAGAAAAATCCAAATTTACTTATTTTATTTTATTGTAAAACTGTAATATTGCAATTTTGATGCTGTAATACTGTAATATTGTAATTTATTTATGTGTGTAAATTCAGATACAAATTACTTGTTTATGAATAAATGACTATGACTATGACTATGAGACAACCTTTGAATGAATTTGACACAGCAGGAGAAAATAAATACGCAGGTAGTCCATGGTGTACTATTCACTTATATACAATACATAAGTAATAACCTATATACTCAATACACATATACATATATATACATAAAAAAAAACAAATCTGATATATATAAAAAATAGTAACAAATTAAAGAGAGTGATTGAGATCTTTTACCATGTATTTGAAAGAAGAAAGGGTTTGTGCTTCTCTTACTGACACGGAAAATGTATTCCACAGTCATACTACTTGAGCTGCGAACGACTTACCAAGTAAATTGGTGGAGTGACTCGGTACCTCTAGCCTCAAGTTTTCCGATGACCTCAGAAATAGTTCAAATATTACTATATTTACTTGAACCGTCCAGCGTTAACAAAGTCTAACTAACATAACAGCCTCTGTGACAAATTCCTCATTAGAATTTCACGTAGTGTGCCAATGTCGCTTTTGTTTAGAAACCATATTGTTTTCTTTGTTAGGTACGAGGAAGCATTAAATATTATTTGTACGTACGGACCTTAAAGTGCTAGTCATCCTCGGAAAAGCTATGTAAGTAAATATATAGCTTTGTTTTATTTAAAACTAGCGTTTTCCCGCGACTTCGATCACATGGAAGGGTTTTCGCGTAAATCTCGATCCCGTAGGAATTCCGGGATAAACAGTAGCCCATGCGTTATTTCAGGATATCAACTATCTACATACTAAATTTCACTGAGATCCGTTCAGTACTTTTTGCGTGAAAGAGCAACAAACATACTTTCGCATTTATAATATTAGTAGGAAGGATGTAGGCATTCAGTCTATTTTTAACCGACTTAAAAAGGAGGAGGTTCTCAGTTCGTCTTGAACTTTTATTTTATTTATGTTACCTCATAACTCGGAGATGGCTGGACCGATTTGGAAAATTATTTTTTAGTTTCATAGGGTATGCTGTCTAGTTGGTCCCAACCATTGTCATCACGTTAGAATCTAATGATGGAATCATGGAGAAATCGAGGGAACTCTTCAAACATTATAGGCACAGCTATAGCGTTTTGAGTATTTCTTATAGTAACTTGTGCAGTTGCTCTCGGAAAGCACCATTTGGGGAAGTGGAACTGATGATGAAGATCACAAATGGCCAGCGAAACTACACATACATAAACAATAAAGTAATAAGTATTTCGTGGATTGCGATTCGATTACTTGAATATGGATGTTAATCACTTTATGCTCGTCACAATGCATATAGTGAAGTAGAGCTGACGGTGAAGTAACAGGAGAACTCCTCAAAAATTAACGGCTCTGCATCGGGAAAAGCAATATTTTGTAAAAGGTAATAAGTAGTTGACATTTTAGCTTTTGTTACTAGATAAATTACAAACCGACCCACTAAAAAGCGTGAAAAAAACCTTTTTAGCAAAAAATTTAACCGACTTTCATATCAAAATACTACAAAGCCAAAAATAACTTTAATTTCGGAAGGCAGTGTTAAAAAATTGAAAACACAAAACCAATAACACCGACTACCGAAATTAAAGTTATTTTTGGCTTGTAGTGTTTTGATATGGAAGTCGGTTTAATTTTTTGCTAAAAAGTTTTTGAGTAACTACATAATTTCTATTTTGTATTTAAGCTTCCTTCTCTTGGGTTTTACTATTTGTATATCTATGTGGTGGCTTATAAAGAAAAAAAACATGTATGTATTTTTTACCCTTGCTTGTGAATTAAATGATTTGATTCAAGAATTTTATTTCAATGTAGCGTGCTCCATCTTCGTCCACATCATCACTTACCATTAGGTGAGATGGTGGTCAAACGCGAGCCTATTATCAATAAAAATTAAGTAAACATTACCAGCGATGCACCATCGTTACATGGTGGACATCCCACCCATACGCACAAAACGTATTGAGAATACTTTCATTATGCGTACGGCTAAAGAGTGGAATTCCCTGCCGGAATCTATGTTTCCCGATAGCTATAACCTAGGGGTCTTCAAGTCAAGAATAGGTTACTTCTAGGTAAGCGTGTTCCATCTTCGATCACATCATCACTTACCATCAGGTGAAATGGTGGTCAAATGCGAACCCATTATCAATAAAATAAAAAAAATAAAAAATGTACTGCTGTGAAGTAGAGGAGAGAGAAGCAACAAAAAGATGGACCTTTTGAAAATACAACAAGGTATTAAGGTCAACACAGACGTAGATAGAGATAATTGAAATACGTAACTAGGATTGAGAAAATACGATCGGATCTAAAGCTCTTGAGTGAATCCGAACGCCGGATGTCCGGCATTAGTTGCGATCGTTATTGAGTTATTGTTGAGCCAATTGCTTTGTAGCTAATATTTGTGTCCTATTCTTTAGGTAAGTACTTAAATGAAACTTATTAAAAAAATAATAAGATGGTATCTGCAAGTAGGTTTTTATAGTAGGTTATTATAATTTTCTGACAAGCTTAAAATACTGACAGTCTGAAGTAATGATATTTATTTTGCAAATAGTTTATAAATAACACTTTTACACGTCATTTTTTTCGTAAATGTAAACTAGATGAAGCCGGTGTTTCCTAACTAACTACTCTGAGAAAAAACACTGAAACAAACTCAGAGGTCAACGTGTCTTTTAAAGTCCAGACAATCTGTAGTGACCACATCATATGAGAGCCATGTAGGTTTATGTCTGTGGTGCCTTCCCACAGATTTGAGCAGGCTCGTCCAAACAGTGCAAGCATTTGTCAAATATCGCGTAGCGAAACCCATCAATTGGCATGAATAGTCATAAACATGCCATTTCATTATCATTTGCTTAAGCAACATAGTTGGGGAAAGGTTAACCTTTCCTCAACTATATTGGCATGAGGGTATCACACCGCAAACTTCCAAATAGCACTTTTGGCTGGACCCAAGAGTCGAACACGAGACTTTGTACTCTGTAGTAGCGCTTGCGACAACGAGGCAGTTCATAAACGTGCCATTTAAACAACAAAAGTATACGTAAAAAAAAAAATACATACACATTAAGAGGTGAAATGGTTCCTCTCCTTATCATTTTGCTAGCAATAGTTTTGTCTTTTTTTATAGTTGATAGGCTTTCGTTTGACCACCATCTCACCTGATATTAAGCGATGATGTGGTCGAAGATGAAGCACGCTTGCTTAGAATCAACCTATTCACTCTTGACTTAAGGACTCCCAGCTTATAGCTATCAGGAAACACAGACTCAGGCAGGGAATTCCACTTTTTAGCTGTACGCACAAGGAAACTATTCCCAAAACGTTTTGAAGGTATAGGTGAGATTTCCACCATGTAACGATGGCGGTTGTCTAGAAGTCCGATGATCGAACGGGTTTGGTGGAATTAGATTGTGCAATTTCATCGCACACTCCCCGAAATGTAACCGATAGAAAACTGATAGGCTTGCAACACGTCGCCGATGTTCAAGGCTCTGAAGCTTTGTCTCGACCAGGTTTTCGTTGTCAATGAGCCTTTTGGCCCGTTTCTCAATAGTCTCAAGTACATCAAGCTGGTATTTGGCAGATTCGTCCCAAAGATGAGAGCAGTACTCCATACACGACCGAACTTGTGCTTGATAGAGGTTGAGCAGCTGTTCCGGTGTGAAGTACCGTCTCACCTTTGCTAGGATTCCCAACTTTTTTGGCAGCCAATTGAGCCTTAGCCTCGATAAACGGACCAAAATTAAGGTTGGATGTCAACGTAACCTCAAGAAACTAAATCCTTATCCTTAACATGGCATATGGTCCGGAGGTTTAAGTTTCTCCAACCTAAATTGAGCCCACGTGGTGGATTTCGGCCTATTTCCAATTCCCACTTAAAGAGAGGAGGCCTATGTTATAGCAGTAAGGCCTCCTCTCTCTCTCTCCAGTGTTATAGGCAACGTAAACTTTACGTTATCTTTGGTTGGTCATTAAGAAAACTGTTTATTTAAATAAAAATATGGATATTTATAATTTATATTGAGGTCAACGCATGCAAGTCTGGTCAATCAGGTGGCAACCATAAGCCTTAAAATGCGAGAGGCTTATCATAAGAAATATACAACATCATCTCTGGAAGCTCTAATCCGATTACTAAAATTCTTTCACTGAGATAGGGATAATGGACATCTCTAATGGGATAAGCAATGGCTGAAAAGGTACAAAAACTAACTTCACAGTATGTTTTTTATTCTGTTTGGATGAAAAAGATATACAGGGTGGCAGGAACATCGACGCACAAACGCTTACCATGGATTCAGTACATGATTTTGGACCCTCATGCGTTAAAATTTATCGTCGGCTTTTTCTAAAATTTTCAGGTTTTTTCAGCAATTTTTTTTACTGAAACCTATATAAAATCATTGTTTCTATCTAACCCAATAAGTATTTAATAAAAAAATAAAAATCACTTGTTTCTATTAGAACAGCAATGTAAATAAAACTCGGAAGGGCTACTTGATCAGCTGTTTTGCTAGAGTTCATTTGCGAGGTTCGAGTTTTATTTTACTTTTGAGTTTTATTTACATTGCTGTTTTAAGTGAAATAAGTGAATTTACTGTTTCTTTTTAAACATCGGCTTTTTCTTAATTTTATTAAATTAAAAAAAAACCGCCGGTTGTGCGTCGATGTTCCTGCCACCCTGTATCTTATAAGGCCTAAAAATAGTTGACTAGGTACCTAACTCGGTACTCAAACATTAATTCCATAATATGAATTTAGGTGATAGGTACGTTTACAGACATAATCATTATGGACCCTATGGGCGGAGCAATGTAGTCAAGTCAAAGAACTAAAATTAAAAAATTATCAAACAATTATTTTACATTAAACAAATAAAATTATCAATATTAAGTGAGAGTTCAATTAATTACATAATAATATCATTATGGTATGTCCATGTCTATATATATAAATATTATATTATCCTGTAGTGTTTTGTATCGTGATGTATTTATATACCTACCTATCAAGTATGTAAATACGTAGCTGTTAAAAACTTTATACCAACAAATTAAACCGACTCCCAAAAAACACTGCAAAGTAAAAATTATTTATCGATTTTATTATTAATTATATTTTCGTTTTTGGCACCGACTTCCGAAATTAAAGTTATTTTTCACTTTGCAGTGCTTTTGGGAGTCGTTTTAATTTTTTGGTAAAAAGTTTTTATTTCACTCTTTTTAGTTGGTCTACTTATAACCTTTTACAAAATATTGCTTTTCCCAATGCTGGGCCGTTAATTGTTTAGAGACTCAGTTTAGTTTAGAGACTCAGTTTATTCACTTAATAGCAAAAAGCCAAGATACCTTAACTAATTCACCTATGAAAAAGGCTGAGAATGGAAATTGTAACGGAGAAAATAGTGAACATGCATCAAATGGTAGCTGCCATTCATTTAATGGCATAAAATTACCTACAATCAAACTTCCTACATTTGATGGGAATTACCTTAACTGGTTAGAATTCAATGACACATTTCAATCAGTGATTGACAGCAATGAAAGTATTGCACCAATTAATAAATTCCATTATTTATTTTTTATTTATTTATTCATTTGCTCAAAACAATGCATTAAAGTACACGTTACAATACAGTTTCACATAATAAGTACTAAATCTACAACGTGTGGGTGAGCACTGCACTCCTAGCTAGGTCATGAAAGACCTGTGATAAGGAAAAGCAGTCCGGTCCCCTGAGATATTATGGAGTAAAGATAACAAAGTGCTTGTCATGTTACTGTCATAAAATGAGATAATTATACACACATATCTCATGACAGACATGAGATGATGTTTTATTTTACATTGAAAAACAAATATTATAAAAAGTTAAATAAGTTTGTTAAATTAGAAAAGAAAAAAAAAATACATAAGTTTGATGATTTTGGGTAAGGTAACTTTAGAATTAGTTGATGATTATTTTATGTTTGAGCATGTCTGTGTGTGTGTGTGTGTATGTGTGTGTGTGTGTGTGTGTGCTTATGTTTGTGTGCCCGTTAATGTTTATCGTTTATGTTAAGATCTTTTCAGTTTCATCATATGACTTATTTTGAAGAAACGATTGCACAATCTTTTTGCTTTTGTAATAAGGCAGACCGTAGATCTGACACTCCTCGTTTATATTATTATAAAGATACGGACCCAGAAAATAGAAAAATCTCTTGACGAGAGTTGAACGTACTTGCGGTAGGGTGCATATGTCATCTTTTCGACGTTTACTACATTTTTTACTTTCTATAATTCGGTACGGAATATTAAGGTGCTGCAAAAGGACTGTTTGCAATATAAAGTGTTGCCGAACACTTAGATCTTTGCAATCATTGTACAGTTGGTCGGTTGATGTTAGCATAGGACGAAATGTAGCGACTTTTAATATAGCTCTATGAGCAATTTCTAGAGGTTTAAGGGTGGTTTTAGCTGCACCGCCCCAACAGGAAATACAGTATGTTATGATGGACAGGCAAAGTGCAAAGTATACATTACGTATTACTGTGGGAATAGCAACATATCGAAGTGTTTTAAAAATGTATATCAGTTTGCGGACTCGTCCAGTTAATAGACCGATATGAGATTTGAAATTAAGATTCCTGTCTAAAACTATTCCTAGGTATCTAATGTTTTCAACAGATGTTAAGAGAGGGCATTGGCAATTTGAACCTTGCATTAATGGATGACAAGTGTGAGCTTTAATTACAATTGGATTCTTTGGTTGAGAAATAGAGCTTTTAGAGAATGTTAAAAATTTAGTTTTGGAGGTATTAAGGGTTAGAGTATGGGAGTTAAGCCAATTTAATGCAATGTTAAAGCCATGCTGAGCTTGATGTTCTAGTTGAGGCCAGGAGTCAGCGATGAAGTTTATTGCGGTGTCATCTGCAAATGATACTACTTTGGCATTTACGATATTGAGGTCACACAGGTCATTGATAAAGATAAAAAAAGAGTGGGACCCAGAATGCTGCCTTGTGGAACACCATAGTGAATAGAAAGCTCATCGCTGTTATGGCCATCAATCCGGACTATTTGCGATCGATCCGAGAGATAACGCTGGAAAAGGTCCAGTTGACGCCCCCTGACGCCCATTCTTTCAAGTTTGATTAAGAGTGTGGTAACGGGAACAGTGTCAAACGCTTTAGCAAGATCTAAGAATATAGTAAGGGCCTTCTTATTTGCATTTAAATGTTCTATAACAAAGTTAGTTAGGTTATGAACTGCGTCACAGGTTGACTTATTTTTGCGAAAGCCATATTGCTGTAGTGAGATAAACTTATCATGTTCCAGGTAATTAACCAACCTTTTGTTTATTAAGCGTTCAAGAACTTTGGATAAAGCACTCAGAACAGCAATAGGACGATAGTTGCCCGGCAAAGTTCCGTCACCCCCCTTGAAAATTGGATAAATTATTGCCTTTTTAAAAGAAGTTGGAAAGACAGATGTTTCAAAACAGATATTAAATATATGGCATAAAATAGGCGCCAGGGTGGTAGAAAACTTCTTGAGTATTGTGGATGAGATGGCATCCCAACCAGTAGAAGCATTAGATCGCAGTGAATTTATGGTGGATATAATTTCTTCCGGGTCAGTCTGATCTAAGACAAAGGATGAAGTCGGTACAGAACAGTTTTGTGGGATAGGTGACAATTGTGAAAGCCTTGTTTTTACAACGTCATCTGCAAGTTTCTTGCCAATATTGACAAAGAAGGAATTCACATTGTTACATGACTTTATGTGTGTGGGTGATGAGGACAAGAGCTGCGTGGGTGAGTGTGTGGTTTTTGTAGTGTTTGTAATCTGTTTAATGGTATCCCAAAGTTTTTTTGGATTACTACTTGCTTTGCTGAGTTCTTCCTTTAATCGAATCGCAATCCACTCAATACTTATTATTGAATAGTTTCGGTGGCCACCTGTGGTCTTCATCATCAGTTCCACTTCCTCAAATGGTACTTTTTGAGAGCAACTGCACAAGTTACTATAATAAATACCCAAAACGCCATAGGTGTGCCTATAATATTTGAAGAGTTTCCTCGATTTCTCCAGGATCCCACCATCAGATCCTGACTTGGTGACAATGGGACCAATTTTGAAGTATACCCTAAGAAAGAATTTTCCAAATCGGTACAGCCGTCTTCGAGCAATCGGTGATCATACATAAAAAATAAAAAAACAAATACGAGTCGAATTGATAACTTTCTCCTTTTTTGTCGTCGGTAGAAAAACAGTATGACTAAAAAATATTTTTGAAATATATTTGGTGATAAACAGAGGTTAATTTGAGTTATCATAGTAAAATTTTCCAATAGGGCTTTTTTAGAAAAATCAGTGCTAAAATCTAGAACCAAGTTCCACATCACATTAAAATCTAACGTATAACATTGTAACGCAAATTGATCAATATTAGTCAGTTTCGTCCAGAACATTATCAATTCAAAGACAGCGAACAGGCAAGACTGGTCTCCAATTGCTGAGTTGAAAATACAGGAAATTTCAGGGCGGCATCTAGCCGGCGTTTCCGAACGAGGCGCCGGAAATAAGCGGAACAAATCCGGCCATCACTCTCGCGGAAATGTACGGGGAGTGGCAAGCAAGTTGGAGGACAGTTCATTAGAGTGATTTAACATTTATACATAGTGGTCTTATGTATAATTGCTATCATAACACTTAGGTAATATTCTAAATAGTTACGGCTTAGTTTAGGCACACTATGTACAAGGTTTTTTTTGTGGGAGACTACCACAAAGAAAAAAACATGTGTGCAATTCACACGTGGTAGAAGTGAAACCTTCAAAAATTTACGAAATTTCAAAGGTATACGTTTGCCCATATAAAATTTCCACTACATAAGAAACACTGTATAATGCTTCCTATCTCATTTTCTCCCACGTTAAATCTTATGAATTTATGTGTCTGTCTCTTTTTACTGTCGCTTTTCCGTTTCATAAAATTTCAAATCAAAAAGACGCCAAAGAAGTTTTCACTTCAAAAAAATTCCTTCAAAAATTTACGAAATTTCAAAGGTATACGTTTGCCCTGGTTTGCCAATATAAAATTTCCACGACATAAGAAACACTGTATAATGCTTCCTATCTCATTTTCTCCCACGTTAAATCTTATGAATTTATGTGTCCGTCTCTTTTTACTGTCGCTTTTTCGTTTCATAAAATTTCAAATCACAATGACGCTAAAGAAGTTTTCACTTCAAAAAAACTCTGTTTCTTGCTGGTATTCAAGGCTAATATTTAAATGAGTTTCACGTTTTATTAAGGTAAGTAAAATATAACTTAATTTTAATTACTTTTTTAATAGAATTTATTTAATTAACAACCCACATTATCAATTATTGTAAATAAATCGCTTAAATCCCGACTTGGCGTGTCATTTGAAATTTCGGAATTCTTAAAGTCATACATGTTTACATTATATAACTGTAACATTTTTGGAGATGGAGACAGATGGAGTAAACGTAACAATCACGTTTTAAAATTAATCGTGTCATCATCAAACTTTACATCATTTCAAGGGACAATCGGTTTCGTAATTTTTTTTTTTCAGTATATGATATATCGAAAAAGCGCGTTCAATTTTAAAATGGTACAGTCATTAAAGCAAGTGCACCTTTTGAAATATTTTCAAAACGCTTATTAAATGCCCACTAGCGTAAAGGGCTATTGAAGGAACACCGTGGATTTTAGTCAGTAAAAGTCTGACAGTACATAGATAATCTGTAATGTAGTAGTACTAGGCCGCTGACCGCCGCGCGCCCTGCGGCCAATTATGTGATGCTTGTAAATGTATGTATGCCCCTAAAAATAGCCCTACATATTTTTGGGCTCAAAAAAATCCCAACAATCATTATTTTACCCTAAATTTGGCGCTAATAGCCCTAAAAAGTTTAATCCTGGATTAAAAATCTTTACTAAGTTTGGGTCAACAGGTATACGTTTGGGCATAAAAAATTTCCACGACATAAGAAACACTCTCTCTCTCTCTGTACCTCAACTCCCCTCAACTCCCCCATCAACTCCCCTCAACTCCCCTCAACTTCCCCCTCAACTCCCCCCTCAAGTCCCCCTCAACTCCCTCCTCAACACCCCTCTCAACTACCCTCAACTTCCCCAACTCCCCTCTTAACTCCCCTCTTAACTCCCCTCAACTCCTCCCTCACCTCCCCCCTCACCTCCCCCCTCAACTCACCCATCAACTCACCCATCAACTCACCCCTCAACTCACCCCTCAACTCTCCCCTCAACTCTCCCCTCAACTCGCCCCTCAACTCGCCCTTCAGGTCACTCCTCAGCTCATCCCGCAACTCGTCCTGCAACTCGTCCCCCAACTCGTCCACCAACTCGTCCCCCAACTCGTCCCCCAACTTGTCCCCCAACTCGTCCCCCAACTCATCCCCCAACTCGTTCCAATTCCAATTTCAAATCACAACGACGCTAAAGAAGTTTTCACTTCAAAAACATTGTAAATAGTAATTATTTTATTTGGTTTTACCATTTCTTATTATTATTCCTACTTTTTTTTAATGGTTAAAGTGACAGATTTGTACTACCTAAAAATCCTCCTCCTTTACGTTCCGGGGCTGTGGTATCTCGTTAGAATCTTCCCACAACCCCAGAAAGCAATAGCCCCCGTCAAAATTACTGACTCGGGCCCGCTCCTTACCAATTGGTGAGCTACATTGATCTTATTGGTATATGGACAAATAATAAAATAATTAAAGAGGCGCTGACTCCTGCGCTAGGTAAAAGCAATTTTTTTTTATTGACAGGATTGCATTTGACTACCATCTCACCTGATAGTAAGCGGTGATGTGCTCGAAGATGAAGCACGCTTGCCTAGAAGTAACCTATTCCATCTTGACTTAAAGACCCTAGGTTATAGCTATCAGGAAACACCAGACTCTGGCAGGGAATTCCACTATTTAGCTGTACGCACAATAAAAGTATAACCAAAAGTTTTTGCGCGTATGGGTGGGATATCTACCATGACTAAGAAAAAATTTTGCAGTTTTCATTAAAACGTATCAAAAACAAAAGTTACTACTCCATTTATCAGCAGGCCAGCAAGTTGTCCAACAAGCTCGACGGTTTGTTCTCCCGTCGAATCCTTCGTGTCAACACTACCATTGCGAGCCGCACACCAGCTCAATAACACGGAAAATTATATCGCTTCCAGAGAAAACAGCTGTGTTCTAGCCAGCGC
Organism: Tholera decimalis; assembly: GCA_943138885.2. Classification (NCBI taxonomy): domain Eukaryota; kingdom Metazoa; phylum Arthropoda; class Insecta; order Lepidoptera; family Noctuidae; genus Tholera; species Tholera decimalis. Next base: position 42,760,811 of record OW964552.2, read on the forward strand.
AGCTAGTCGGAACTCGTACTACATTACGTGCCTAGAAATTATGGCATTTTGTTTACTGTATGTCCTAAGCTTTCAGTATTTTGAAAGTTCCCTAACAACGGAAAATCTTTTCCTAAAATAACCTTATAACAGTGTTCTTGAAATGAATGGTGGCATGGTTTTTAAGGTTCTGTAGCCGAATGCCACAAAACGGCACCCTAATAGATTCGTCATGTCTGTCTGTCTGTTCGTCCATGACACAACCACTTCATTCCGAAACTATTAGGCCTACACAGTAGTAGTAACTTGGTAAGTAAAATAACCTTAAAGAACTTAAATAAGTTTTTAATATTGTTAGCATGTCATTTTTTTTTATTTTTATTTTATTTTACTTATTAGGGACAAAAAACAGTTACATGCCAAGCTTAACAATAGATTCTTAAATTAACACAATAATTAGATCTATTCTATATTTATGTTACTACACATGTAACCCACACCATTCTCCACGAAATCACAAAAAAAATATTTAAAAAAAAACAGACATATAGTTTGCATCATAAATGATTATTAATTAAAAAGAAGGATAAAAAGGTTATACATATGAAGTCAGTATCTTTATTGCTCTTGCCTTAAAACTAGAGGTATTCCTCGAAGCGCTACCATTTTGAAGCGCACCTAATGAAGCGCTCCTTTTTTATTCCTCGGAGCGCTCCTTTTAGTAGCTCTCCCGATACCATGTTATACTAAAAGGAGCGCTCCGAGAAATAAAAAAGGAGCGCTTCATTAGGTGCGCTTCAAAATGGTAGCGCTTCGAGGAATACCTCTAAAACTATGTTTAGAAAGAGTAAATATGTCAAGCTCCATAAAGTAAGTGTTGTATGTATCAACAAGGCGACGAAGCGCATAACGAGTTTTGGGCAAAATTTCCAAAACAATTGGTTGGTTTTCTGTTAGAAATTTCTCAGTAGTAGCCCGGATTTTTGTAGTTGCCCCGTGCTTCGGAAAACACATTAAGTCGTTGGTCCTGGCTGTCATTACGATCATTACGACATCTTTGACAGTCGCTAAGAGTAGTCAAAAGCCAGTAAATCTGACACTGGTCTAGCCAAGGTATATCGTGTTACCCAGCTACTGGGTTGTGCAGGTCAGATAGCAGTCAGACAGCGGTCGCTCCATGTAAAACACTTTTTTTTAAAGAGCATATAATATTCAGCTGTGGATACGGCATAAAAACCGGATGGTTAGACTGGGAGCCGAACCAATATAGTTGGGAAAAGGCTAATGGTGATGAAGACTTTACTTCGTAGGTTACAGTTTAAATTTGCTAATGCCTGCAATACATGTTGGCCGAGCGTTGTCAAGTGAAGGCCAATACCAACATGTAGACGATATTTGCCTTATCTTGCTATCGCTCGGTGTCACTTGCCTAGTTGGCCGAGTGGAGGTGCAATGTGTGTAGAGCTCATTTGGTGCAACTTGCCTTCGCTCGCCGTTGCTCGTGATCACTTGCCTCACTTCGGATCGGTGTCGGTTTTTGGTCACGAATCGGAATCGAAAGGCGCTCGCCTGCGCTCGGCCAACGTGTGGGCAGTTCTACAGAACCTCTTCTACATTGGTCGTCTGCATTGGCGTTCGACAAACTTGTCGAACGTGTGGACATTATTTCTTGCCTTGTACCTATTTGCCAACGCTGGTGTTGGCCTACGCTCGGCCAACATGTATTGCAGTCTTTAGAACATGTATCTTATCAGGACGCTATAGTTTAAACAAAATAATTAATTCATTCTCGTATAAAACTAGATGTCATAAATCACTGATTTTAATCTTTGTTAATTTTATTTTCGGTTTTACCTTTTATTTGATTATTTGTTTTATTGTATTATTCATTATTTTAAATTGAATGAGGATTATTATCGTATTCAATTTGTTATTTTATTATTTTTGATATGTTTTTTTTTGGTTCTCTCTTCGTTTGATATATTTTATTTAATGGTACTGTTTTGTTTTACACAATTTATATTATTATGACATAAATGACTTATCCTAATTCGTTGCTTATGACTTATGAATAAACAAGTACAAGTAAAAATACCGAAATAGGTCTGAGATAATTCCATCGATATTCGCCTATAACCCGAATCATTAATCGGGTAAGGGCAACATGATTCGTCCATTTACAAACGCGAGTTGCTTAATGGACAACCAGCGCGAAACATCTCCAAAATAGCATTACTGTTTTGTGTCAAAAAATAAGTGCTCGGTGTCTTTCTAAGCATTTCGATATTGGAATGGAACTTCATCCATGACCGATATAACCAAATTCAAAGTCTATTACAATACTTACGCTAACTTTTGAACGACTACATTTATAGTTAAGAAGGTTATTAAAAATGGTACAGTAACTCTATCGTCCGTTTACAAATATCAATTGTTATGGACAAGAAACTAAATAAGAGTTAGTACGCATTCATATTTATATTTAGCGCTATGTGTGGAAGATTCTCCTTTAATTACACTACTATTCTTTACTCACATCCTGTAATAAATAAGTACTCCATTATACACACTTTTAAGAAGCTGTATTACCTCGCAGAGCTGCCAGCGCTCTTCTCATGATCGACCGTCTTGCACATAAATGCGCGCTTTGTACTTTATCATTATTTTGTTGCAGAGTTATTTTAACTCTACGCTCGCCAAAGGAACGTTGGTGGTGTTAGAAGAAAATGCATCAATTTACTGCATTTAAAGCCCATGTCCCAGAAGTGGGAATGTAATAGACTTGTCATGTCATGTTTGTTTCAATATCACGATAGAAGTTTTTTATTATAATAATGTAGTGCAAATATTTTTCAAGCACGCATCTTTATCCCTACATTTTTTTTTCTGGGTGAGAAAATCATCAAATGACCCCTCCCGCTGTGGGTAGAGCGGAAGGGAGTGTCAGACATCTACTGACTAAAAACCCACCCTGTTCCTTCAGTTGCCTTTGAGTTCCGGGGCCGTGGTATCTTGTTAGAACAATCACGTGACCCTGTAAGGAAATAGCCCCATCGGGCCCCGTCAATGCTGCTGACAGCTTTATGAAGCACGCGTGGAACATGGCGCGCCTCCGATTCGTGTCTGGTCCTTACCGGACAGTGAGCTACCCCTGCTCGCCGTCCGCAGGCCCGCGTCTACGGTGGTCGGGGCATGAGGAAGAAAGTTGTCTCTCCCTAACGCGTTCAGCTTCCTCCTTCGCTAGCATGACTTCTTCGCAGAAGGAGGCGACTGCATCCCATTCCTCCTCGCCCCGCACCATGACCTGAACCAGGGCCGGACGCGAGAGGTCGCCACCGCCGATCGCCTCCGCGAGGACACGGCGGTGCTCCGCCCAAGCGGGGCACACCTCCACTGTATCCTTGTCCCTAACTACTTCCTTCCTATTTCTTATACATATCTCACTCTTACTAATATGTATTACATTGAATGCAAACGTTTTTGGGGATGAACGGAACGGATCTGAATAAAATTCGGCTCAGTAATTGATTATAAACTGAAATAGCATGTAGGTTACTTTTTATCCCAGGAAATGTTTGAGATTTTCACATGAGTGAAATCACGGGAAACAACTTGTATGATATATTTTAACAACGTATTCCTACTATGCATATCCTTATTCCAATGCTCTTTGTATAGATAATGAAGTTAAGTGTAATTAGGAAGTTTATGCCTTGCTTTATCTAAATCCAAGCTTTATTATCATTTTAAATGCTAATTGAATAACTAAATACTCACCTTAAACTCAATTATTTTAATTAACTTAGGAATACACTTTCGAAATCTAGCGAGTATCTTTTGTCAGCCTACTTTATAAATATAAAAAGAAACTTTTTACCATAAAATTAAACCGACTCCCAAAACTTTTTTTTTCGTTTTTGGCACCGACTTCATCTACAATGAAAAGAGCGCGCCCAGAAGATGTCTGTTTACTCTTGGTTTAGGCGGACGGCTCATGTTATACAGGGTTAATTGTAAAACACCAAAAACCTCTCAGGACTATGTTACTAACATCATAATCAACAACTTTTGTTCTATGACTTTTAAAAATTCGTCATATTTTAGTTCACCAGATCTTCATATAAAAATAAAAATATTTAAATTGAACGCCCTAAACGCATTTAGCATCTATGCAAAGCAAAAGAAAGCCATAGTATAAATTGCTTTCTTTTGCTTCGCATAGAGTTCGTAACATTTAGGGCGTTCAATTTAAATATTTTTATTTTTGTATGAAAATCTGGTGTTTTACATTTAACCTTGTATATAGGTAGGACACAGAAGCTGGCAGAGATTTTACACCCAGGCTGTGCGCACAGTGGAAGAGATTTGTACGACAAGACGGTAAATGAAGCAAGAGTGGCTTTTTTTTCATTTTTCTGGGTGGGAAAGTCATAGATGATTTCTCCCGCTCTGGGTTAAGCGGAAGGGTGCGTCAGACTTCTAATGACTAAAAACCCACCCTGTTCCTTCGGCTGCCCTAAAGTTCCGGGGCCGCGGTATCTCAATAGAACTTTTCCGTAAACCCTGCCAGGCAATGGTCCTATGAGGCTTCGTCCCTGGTGTTGACAACTCTTTGAGGCACTCGTGAAACACGACGCGCCGCCGACCCGGGCCTGGTCCTTACCTAAGGTGACCATAAATTATTTGACTCAAAACGGGACGGTTTATTTAGGGCAATCAACAGGTAGACAGTGACAAAAAAAACATTTTTTAACCGACTTCGAAAAAGGGAGGAGGTGCTCAGTTCATCGGATTTTTTTTATGTATCCTCATGTTACCTCATAACTCAAAGACGGTTGGATTTATTAAGAAAATTCTTCTTTTGTTTGAAAGGGTATACTTTCTAGTTAGTCCCATTGTCATCACGTCAGGATCTGACGATGGAATCATGGAGAAATCGAGGGAACTCTTCAAATGTTATAGGCAAATTTGTAGCGATTTGGGTATTCTTTATAGTACCTAATGCAGTTGTTCTCGAAAAGCACCATTTGGTGAAGTGGAACTGATGATGAAGACCATAGATGGTCACGGGAACTACTCAATATTAAATATTACGTGGATTGTAATTCGATTACTTGAAAATAATTATTAAGCACTTTATGCTCGTCACAATGCATTTGGGGAAGTAGAGCTGATTGTGAAGTACCAGCAGAACTCCTCAATAATTAACGGCTCTGCATCAGGATAAGTAGTTGACATTTAGGCTGTTTTAACTAGATAAATTACAAACCGACCCACTACAAAACGTGAAAAATAACTTTAACACCGACTACCGAAATTAAAGTTGTTTTTGGCTTTCGAGTGTTTTGAGATGACAATCGGTTTTAGTTTTAGTTAAAAAGATTTTTTAAAGTTATATTTATACAGAAAGGTCAGTAAGCTTAAAAGTTACAATTTAAAAAATATATATACCCGAAACGTTTAGTTATATTTATTAGAAGAACAGATTCGCTTTAATGTAGGTGATTTTAAGAAGGAATGAAACTCTTGGCACGGTTTTTATTTTTAACTTAATTCACCTTAAACAAATTTTTTATCTAAAGGCTATGTTGACAACATCGCCTTTAGAACCGAAAGTAACTGGGTTTTCTCTGATGTCCACAATTTGTTCATCATAAAAAAAAACTGGAGCATTTATAGCCGGCAAACATAACATACCTATATAGTTTTCATGCTGAAGATTGTTGGCTTGAAAGGGTTTGAAAACTTCCACCCAACGACTTTCTGTGGAAAAATTTAAATTATTCCATTCGGTTACTTTCTGCGAAAACATAAAATAATGAAAATTCGTCTAAATATTTAATAGAAAATTCATCTTTGTTACAGTCAACATATTCCATTCAATTATTATAAAGGGTCTTTTAAATAGGGCGGGTCAATGTGGACAGTTTGTGGCGGCCATGTTGTATTGGCAGCATCTGTCAAATGCGTTGTTATTTCTTCAGTTACTGATGCCAAATCACCATGGCAAGTTACGCGATTGAGCAGCACGTCCAATTGGTAAAACTTTATTATCAAAATGAGTGTTCGTTAGTGCAAACTTTGCGCGCATTACGTCCATTTAACGGTAGACGCGGTGGCCATTCAAAGTCGACTCTCCAACGTTTGGTGACCAAATTCAAGACGATTGGTTCGGTAAACAACCAACCAACACCCTTACGTCAAAGGAACGGCAGATCGGCCGAGAACATCGCTGCTGTCCGTGAGAGTGAGCAGGAAACTTCGAGGCAGTCGATTTCTTGCCGTGCTCAAGAACTCGGCCTTTCACAGACTACAACTTGGCGAATTTCGCGTCGGGTCTTGGGCGTATACCCGTACAAGATCCAACTGACCCAGGAGCTCAAAGTGAATGACCATAGACAACACCGTTTGTTCGCTAACTGGGCTACAGAACGTTTGGAAGACGACCCCGATTTTGACCGAAAAATCATCTTTAGCGACGAGGCGCATTTTTGGATGAATGTTTTTGTTGATAAGCAAAATTGCCGTATGTTGGACGACCACAACCAACATGAGGTTCACCAAGTGGTAATGCATCCACAAAAAGTTACTGTTTGATGCGGATTTTGGTCCGGCGGCGTCACTGGTCCGTACTTCTTCGAAAACGATGATGGCGAGGCCATCACTGTCAACGGCGAGTGCTACAGATCAATGATTAACAATTTATTTTGGCCTATATTGAACGATATGGACGTGGACAACATGTGGTTCCAACAAGAAGGCGCTACGTGTCACACAGCGAGTGACACAATGGACATTCTGCATGAACGGTTCGAGGGTAGGGTTATCTCTAGCAGAGGTGACGTGAATTGGCCACCAAGATCGTGCGATTTGACCCCGCTAGACTTTTTCTTGTAGAGTTTTCTCAAGTCGCAGGTCTATGCTAATAATCCACAATCAACCGATGCTCTGAAAGTCAACATAACGCAGGCCATCGCTCAGATTAAGCCGGATCTATGCAGTAGAGTAATTGAAAATAGAACCTCTCGGATCCGAGCCACCGTTCAAAGTCACGGTGGACATTTAAACGATGTCATATTTCATAAATAATGGCAAATATGGGCCTTTCAAATAAAAAAATTGTTTCTTTAATATCTCACATACAGCTTGTTTTATTTAATTTCAACATCGACCCGTCCTTTTTGAAAGACCCTTTATTATACATATTCGGCCGGCCGGCTCGTTTACTCAAATTTTTGCACGGTTCCAGAAAACGGGACAAGTTTGCGTCCCAGAGTTCATTTCGGGGACACCGGGACTTGTAACTTTAAAAAGGGACAGTCCCGTTCAAAACGGCACGTCTGGTCACGTTATCCTTACCGGACGGTGAGCGACCCCTGCTCGCCATCCGCAGGCCCAAGCAAGAGTGGTTGGAACCCTGTAGTACGTCTGGTAGGCAGGTAGTGAAAGGGAGATGGAGCTCCTGCGCTCACTCTCCAAAGTCTATACCTTATTAGTACTCTAAGACCCTGCTTTCTTTAATTTAATTTAATTGATACAATAAATAAATATAAATAATAATATATAGTAAATAAATAGTTAATAATCGTTTATAAAATAAATGGTATTAAAATGTTATTTAGTAAATAAATATACATACATAATATATATTTAAACTCAATGACGTATTAGCAACATACCTTACTAATTACTATAATGAATAATTTAAAAAAAGTATCACATTCAACACGCAGTGTTCTTCCTCCTCTCTCCTACATTGGTTTGTGCTGTGCCCGATAGGGTCTATAATTGTGACTTATATAACTATGCATAACAACTATGTAACATTATGGTCCGCAATAAAGAATCCCATAAAAAACAATACTTGTCAAAAACCCAAGTCTCGCAACTTAGTTGTTCTACCGTAAAAAGTTGTGAGATCCATGTAATACCAAGTCGGTTATTAATTTATTCAGTCCCTACTTAAGGGACCTTCTGTCTTAAGTTGTTACGTAATTATCTAACCTAACGACATCTTATAGTGACCATATCAATATTAAAAATCTTTACCGTTTTAAATAAATAGATTGACTCGGCCATCGCATGAAAACACAATATATCTCACAAGTAATACATATATAAATTAAATTGTTTATTCAGCGGTACTACTTCTTGAACTTCAGCTAAAGTTTTTTTCAAAGCCCACTCCCTGTCTCTATGGGTTTTTTTCGGAGGCTTTGATACGCTCATATGGATACGCACGTACGTCTTTTGCATTAGTTAGTAATAATTAATGCCGCACTCGTCAAACGTCTCGGTTAAAGTTAATCCATAAGTAAGTAATTATGCAATTTCGGGCAATTTACTCTACTTAATACTCCCCAATACTCTTAATACTTCTTGCTTTTTTATTCCGTTGAACATTTAACGAGTTACCTTTGAGCATAATTATTATATCTAGGTACCTATCTTCTTTTTTTAAGCGTGGTAAAATTATCAAATAAGACCTCACACCCCGGGCAGGGTGGGAGGGACTGTCAGACTTCTACTGACTAAAATCCACGGTGTTCCTTCAATAACCCTTTACGTACCGGGGTCACGGTAACGGGATGAGTCCCACGACCCCGGCAGACTTCGGCACTCTACGGGGGGGCCTCGTCATATTGCTGACGCTCTTAGAGGCGCGCGTGGAACACGACGCGCCGTCGACCCGGGCATGGTCCATGGTCGGACAGCGAGTTGCCGTTTACTCGCTGTCATGTCATGCCCGCGCCTACGGTGGCCGGAGATCGTCGGCCGACGTCCGACGCCGTGGGCGTCTACTACTGCGGCTGGGCTGGAGGGAGGACGCCATCCTCTCCCTCACGCAGCCCGCCTCCTCTTTCGGAAGCATGACTGCTTCGCAGAAGGAGGCGACCGCTTCCCACTCCCTCTCGCCCCGCAGCATGGCCTCGACCAATGCCAGGCGCGAGAGGTCTCCGCCTATCGCCGCCGTCAGGACACGTCGGTGCTCTGCCCAGGCGGGGCAGTCTTGCACCGTGTGCTCTACGACACCGTAGAGCACACGGTGCAAGACTGCCCCCAGGACACCCTCAGGGCAACCCTCGCAGTGGTGACACCCAGGCGTTTCCTCCTTTCCCATCAGACACAGGTACCTCCCGAAACTTCCGTGTCCGGTGAGGACCTGCGTCATGCGGTAGGTCAGGACGCCGTGACACCGTCTAGCCACTCCTCAAAGAGGGGTCTTACCGCCGCAATTGCGGCGTGCCCGGCCGTCGGTTGCGACAGTCGTTCCCTCCATAATGCCCTGAGATCGCGCCGGAGCTCTTCCCGCCGCGCCTCGACTTCTCGAGGCAGCGGGGATACGCCCCGGCGCTGCGCCTCCACGCGCCATTCATAGACGCGCTAGAGGACAGTCGCCTCCAGATCCCAGGGCAGCAATCCGGCAAGGAGGTTGGCTGATTCGCCGGCGATCGTGCGGTAGCCCCGGATCATTCGGATGGCCATGACCCTCTGGCATGCGACCAACTTTAGTGGTCGCGTCCGGATGCACAGGGCTCACACTGGCGACCCGTAGAGGGCCATGGACCGCACGACGCCGGCGTACAACCTTCGGCAGGAGGCGTTTGGCCCGCTAAGATTAGGCAGGAGTCGCCTGAAGGCGGCTGCTGCCCGGTTCAGCTTTGGGGCCAAACTCAGGAAATGCTCCCTGAAGTTCCACCGGCTGTCGAGGACGAGTCCCAGGTACTTCATGGTCCTCCCGACGCCGATGCGAACCCCCTCCACCGTTATGTGGGACTCGGACCGTGGCACGTTCCGATCGCCATGGAAGCACATGGCCTCTGTCTTGTGCAGCGCCACGTCGAGTCCCAACTGCCGGATCCTACGAACGACTGTCGCAACCGCTTGCGTCGCCAGGTCGGCCGCCGCCTGGTGCGACTCTCCCTGCGCCAGGACGAGCGTGTCGTCAGCGTAACATATTACGCTGACGTCGTCAGGGAGGTCGCCGCGCAGCACCCAGTCGTATCCGATGTTCCACAGGGGCGGCCCCAAGACCGATCCCTGTGGGACACCGCACGATATCTCTCGCCAGTTCCACTCTCCCCGGTGACCGGGGTAGATGACGGCTCTGTCCGTCAGGTAGTCCTGGACTATGCGATGGAGGTAGGTCGGCACCCGGTGATACCGGAGTGCCTCCCTGATGCAACTCCAGGGCAGGGTGTTAAAGGCGTTGGAGATGTCCAAAGACACCGCCAAGACGACCCTGCTCCGGGATACCGCGTCCCCCGTCGTGAGGGCTCTCACACGCATGATGGCATCCACCGTCAAGCGCCCCCTGCGGAAGCCAAACTGGCACTCCGCAAGATCCGGGCCCACCCGATTCAGGTGCCCGAAGAGGCGGTCTGCAATCACTCTTTCCAAGAGCTTGCCCACCTCGTCGAGCAGCACGATGAGCCGGAATGCGGACGGAGAGTCCGCAGGGCGCCCGGCTTTCTGGATCAGGACCAGCTTTCCCGTCTTCCAGCGGAGCGGAAACTCGCCCCTCTCCAGGCATGCGCTAAAGAGCCCCCCTAGTCGAGGCCCGAGAGTCTCCGAGGCCAGGACCCAGGCTTTCCCTGGCAAGCCGTCGGGTCCTGGGGTGGTATTTTTGGCCTTGAGCCGTTGTACCGCCACTCTTAAGTCTACCTCGGTCACCTCTGGAGCGTCGTAGACGACGTCGTCGCTGTGGTCCGCGTTTGCGCTAGCTTCAGGTTCCGTCGGAGACGGAGCCATGGGCGGGGGAGCATGCTCCCCTCGCGATGGGAACAAGGCGCTCACCACGTCCTCCAAGAACTGAGGCTGGAGACTCTGCGTCAACGAAGGAGCCCAGGGGCGGAGCTTCTCTCGCACCCACTTGTAGGGGCGGCCCCATGGGTCCCCGTCCAGAGTCGCCAGCATCTCCTCCCGGGCCAGTTCCTTGGCCCGCCAGATCTCGTCTCGGAGGACGGCCTTCGCTGCCCTGTAGCCCTCGTACAGCTCCGCCTCTACAGTCGCCGCATCCGAAGGTCGGGTGCGGCGCCTGCGGAACCTGGTGTACCGGCGTTGCGCCGCAACGCACGCTTCGCGCAGCGCTGCTAGCTCGCTCGACCACCAGTACAGCTGACGCCGGGCGCGTCCTTGCCGGACCCGGGGCATGGCCACGTCGCAGATCTCCGAGATGGCCTCCCGGAACCACTCCGCCTCGTCGTTTATATCAGCAGGCATGTCCGGAGGTGACCCTCAGGCCTGCACGATCGAGGCTTCCAGGAATAGCTCCCGGTCCATCTGCTTCAGCGCCCATCGCGGACCACTCAGGTCCCGTCGGACCGGCGCGTCTGGGGTCTGGGCGGAGACGTCGAACCGGATATACCGGTGGTCGGAATAGGTCTCCACCTCCTCTACAACGCGCCAGTCGGTGACGCGCGGTGACAGGCTGGGGGTGGCGAACGTAACGTCCACCACCGACTCGCCCGTAAACCGCACGCACGTGGGGACAGAACCCCGGTTCTCGATCACCAGGCCCTGCGCACGGGCCCAGTGCTCGAGCATCCTGCCCCGCCCATGGTCCGTGGACCGGGAACCCCAAGCCGGACTTTTGGCGTTGAAGTGCCCGAGGACGAGGGCGGGGACGGAACCGAGGGCGACGATGACGTCTCCCAGCTCCGTTAGGGAGTTCTGGAACTCGGCGAGAGTTCGGTTCGGGGAGAAATAAACGCCTACCACAGCGATCTCCCCGAACTGTACTGCGACGATCCCACGCCCTCTCTTGACGCGATCGAGGGGCGGGGTACCAGCGGCGGCCGACGAAACGAGGGTCACCGAGCCGTCCAAGTCCGCCACCCAGTCATTCCTGGGCAGGACAAAATACGGCTCGGCGACCACGGCGACGTTGATCAACCACTGCGCCATGCTCTGGAGCAAAAGTTCCTGAGCAGCGGCGCAGTGGTTGATGTTCGCCTGGAGGAAGCGCAATGGGGCCATTAATCGGGATCCATTGCAGCCTCCTCCAGGGCCCCTCGTGGGGGTTCGGCCACGACGGCGACGGCGGCGGCAGTAGCGACGGCGGTGGCGGCGGCGGTGGTGGTGACGGCGGCGGCAGAGGGCCTACCTCTGCGCCTGGCCTTGGTGGGTGAGGCGCAGGACTTGCCCCCAGCCCAGTGATCGGCCGGCTTGCCAACCGCCTCAAATGCGAAGCAGTGAGGTGGGGCGGAGCACGAGCCGGCCTTGTGACCGGGCTGACCGCAGCGGAAGCACCTATCGCTGCGGTCTACCTCCGAGGTGCACACGCATGCCGCATGGTTGCCCACTTGGCAGCGGAAGCACCTCAGGGGTCTGGGGTCCAGGACTTTCACCTGCGCAGACACCCAACCAACCAGGAGCCTTCGGCCGTCCTGCAGCTTTTTCGCCGCCGGGACGGGGCAGCTAACCGTAATGGTTTGCAACCCTGTGAAGCCAGGATGCAGGGCGCCCGCCCTCACCTGATCGGGAGGGCACTCCCCAGTCCTGGCAACGGCGACCACCACTTCCTCGGCCGTCACGGAGTCATCCAGACCCAATATGCGCACGTCTGCGCGCTTGGTGGGTCTGGAGACTCGGGCCTCCTCCGCGTTTAAGGACGCTCTGAGCCGTTCGGCCAGAGCGTCAGCGGTAGGGCCACTGGCCGCGCCGGGGATCTCCAGCATCCGAGCCCCTGTCGCAATGACCCGGTGACGGAGGCCGCCGACGATGCCGAGCTCTGTGATGTCGATCGCCTCTCGCGCCTTCGCCAGCACGTCGCGGTACGACACGCCCCTCTTCACCGCGTTCGGCTGCAGTGTGATCACTACAGCCGCGGTCTTGGGGGCGCGCAATCGCGCCGCGGCGTCTCGCCGCCACCGTCTCTCCCTTCTCTTCGAGGACCTGGCTGCGCCAGCAGTTTTCCTCTTCTCCCCGGCCACTTGCCAGTCGGCGCCGGCCGGAGGAGTCTTTGGAGGAGGCTGCCGGGACGGCTGGTTCCCGGCCTGGGCCTTCTTCCCTTTGGCCGCCTGTTTCGGCCCCGCAGGTGTCGGGGTCGGAGGCGGCTTTGGTGGACCCTGTTTCGGCTTGGCCAGGGCGTCTTCGCCCTCGCAGGAGCCACCGTTGCTGGGGCCGTCTGCCCAGTGGCCGTATTCGCCTGAGGCGGCCTCGTCGCCGTCCGGGGAGGCTTGGACGCGGCCGCAGCCGCATACGAAGGCGCCGCCAGCGGGGGTCGCAGCTTGCGGCTCTCCAATACGGAGAACCGCTGCTGGAAGGCGGCCAGCTCCTGTCACACCAGGTCGAGAACCGAGTCCTCCGCTGGTGTGGGCTGGTCTTTCTCCCCCCCCCCGCTCCGCCCCGCCCCGCCCCGCGGTGGCGCATTCCTCTGACCATCTCCCCGGATTGCGGCCAGGTCCGCCTTGAGGGCGGCGTTCTCCCTCTGGAGAGCCTCCATGGCGGCAGTCAGACGGGTGACCTCCGGCCGCAGATCGGACATATCGTCCCTTGCAGCCGGACCCACGCCGTAGCCCGCGCGGCCGCCATGATGGAGGCCATGGCTTCGCCGATCGCACCCTCCTTGCTTCGCCTGTTCCGCTTCCTGCTGATGGCGCGGATGGCATCTGCCACGGCCTCTGCTAGTTTGGCCTCTCTCGAGGCCAGACCAGTGTTGGGCTCTCCAGAGGAAGGCCCCCTCCCTGAGGTCTTGCCTCGGCCTTTACCCCGCACGCTAGTGGGGATCTTGCGGGCCGAGACAAGCCCCTCCTCCGACGACGACTTGTCGTCGCGGGGGCGCTTGAGGAACTCCTTCCTCCTGTCGGCGCCCCCCTCGTCACTTCTCACTGCGCTCCCAGAGATCAAGCTCTGGAAGCTTTCGGCGTCCGATGCCGGGTCGGTTTCCGACTCGAGCACCGGCGCCCCTCTCCTCCGCGGAGCGGCGCTCTGCGCTCGCTCAACGTTCGGTGCCGGTGAGGTGGACGTGCTGGACAAGTCCAGCGACTCCACCTCACGGGCACGTGAGCCTCCCTGGCTCAATGCGGCGACTGCCGGTGTGAAACTGGGGTAAAAGTGTTTGTTGTCCCCCCCAGAGTACGGTGGGACTGACCGGACGTGTCCGGTGCGGGACTCCCCAGCTGCGGAGCAGCTGGGACCCGCCTGGGTATCTTTACCAAAAACTTTGTCTGCCATGTTGTTTTACTTTTTTAGAGAGGTGAGTTCCTCTGTCTCTACACCCCATTTCCCCTCCCCTGGTTCACTTCACGGTTACGTCTAAAGATTAGACGCATACCGGAAGTGAACCTTTCCTCCCCCTTGACGCGATCTCTGAGACCGGGCCCCGCGCCGTCTAGAAGCTCGAGCTAGCTGCTCGATCCTCCAGGCGGCGCGCCTTTCCCCCGGTGTGTCCCTCTTGGTCTGGTTTCTCCCTCTGGGCCTGTCCGGCATGAGTGCCTCTACCGGCATGGCCCCAGAGATCATCGAAACACGCAAACCCCACCACGACGACAATGTGGGGACACAGTTGGTGGGGATCTAGGTACCTATCTACACTGGAAGATACGGTGGAGCATATGGTCGAGGTGTGCCCTGCATGGCTGGAGCACCGTCGTATCCTCATAGAGGCGATCGGCGGCGGTGACTTCTCACGCCCTGCTCTGCTTTAGACCATGGTGCGAAGCGAGAGGGAATGGGATGCAGTCACCTCCTGCTGCGAAGCAGTCATGCTAACGAAGGAGGAAGCCTAACGTGCGAGGGAGAGGCAACTCTCTTCCTCGCGCCCCAGCCACCGGGGGAGACGCCCCGGGCGTCGTGGATCGCGAGTCGATTTCGGGCCACCGTAGGCGCGGGCCTGCGGATGGCGAGCAGGGGTCGCGCTCACCGTCCGGTAAGGACCAGGCCCGGGTCGGCGGCGCGTTGTATTCCACGCGCGCCTCAAAAAGCTGTTAATACCAGTGACGGGGCCTCATAGGGCCATTGCCTGTCGGGGTTTATGGGAAAGTTCCATCGAGATACCGCGGCCCCGGAACTTTAGGGCTTACGAAGGAACAGGGTGGGTTTTTAGTCAGTAGAATTCTGATACACCCGAGCGGAAGAAGTCATTCGATGATATTTTTCACCAAAAAAAAAGTACCCATCTACATCTATTATTTCATTAAATTATACAGGTACACTGATTAATTAACTGCAAATGTAACTTTGTAATCCTATATATTTATATGGGATTACAAAGTTATTTATGCAGTTGATGTATCTAGAAAACTGGAACGAAATTGAAAAATATTATAGTTTCTCCTTGATTCATATACTAAACACTAATTGTATTCTAAATTTGAAGCTTCTATGTCTGCTAGAAGTGCTTTAGACTTTGATGATCGGTCAGTCAGTGAGTGACAAAATTTACAAAATTAAGGAATTTTGACTCGTTATAATTCTTAAACTACTGGTTCAAATTGAATGAAATTTGAAATATACCGTGTATATACAATGCCTGTCTGGTTACTGAAAATTCAGGCTTCTAGTTTTATCCACAACGAAGTTATAGGGGGTCGAAAATGGCCTGAATTGCTTCGAGAAAAGAATGGTACGGCCGTGCCGCTTTTTTGATCGACTTGGCGGGGGCACTGCCATGCCCCCAGATTGAGAATTGAACCTCTCAGATATAAAGTCGGGTATAACTAACGTGACCATTTTTTTTTGTCTCAAAACGGGACATTGGTTTATTAAGATCAATTAACAGCTTCTCAATGAAAAAAAAACTTCATTTAAGTTTTTTATTTAGGAATTGTCAGTTAGCTTAAAAGTTACGAATGTTAAATATATATATATATATATACCCGAAAAGTTAAGTTATATTTATATTTATCAGATGAACAAATTTGCTTTAATATAGCGTAGAGGGTGATGATTCTTAGCACGTTTTTTTTATATGCACCTTAATTATCAACATCACCGTAAGAACTGAAATTTGTAACTGGGTTTTCTCAGATGTCTACAATTTTTGAACAATTTCCCATGCGGGTACCTTTTTTGAAAGCTTGATGAAAACTTGCTGACTGAGCGTGTAAAAAATAAAGCCTTTGGATGTGGAATCTTCAAAAAAGATTTTTTAGTAACAGGGGATATTTTTCAATATACACTTGCGTTTCGGCATTTTAACTTAATATTTCATTGAATTTATTTTATAAACAATTTTAATACTGTGTTGAAATGGATAAGGTGTCGGACTTGTGATCGAGAGGTGACGAGTTCGAACCCCACCCATTACATTATTGCCGTGAACCCACTTCAGACACAAGCATATTTAGCTTAGTTGGAGGGGTTAACAAGATTGTTAGTAATGTGAGTTCTACCCACATTACTAGTTATCTTTTAAAAAAAATGGTATTCCATACACGACCGAACCTGGGCTTGATACAAATTGAGCAGCTGTTCCGGTATGAAGTACCGTCTCACCTTGGCTAGAATTCCCAACTTTTTTAATGCTAACTGAGCCTTAGCCTCGATAATCGAGCCAAAATTGAGTGTGGAAGTTAAAGTCACCCCAAGAAGCTCAATATGATCGGTTATCGGCACGGTTACACCACGGAAAGTAGGAGCCGGTTCAAATTGGCTCCATTTTACGGAGAAGAGACGCCTGAGTCTTATCTGCATTAAACTTGACCAAGTTGGCATCGCCCCATTCGGAGACAGCCTTCAAGGACAAGTTCAAGCACCCAACCATGTCCTCACGGAGAGACTGGATCTGTGACTCACTAGCACGCGCGCTGGACACATATCTCTCAGCAACTGTGCTGTCGTCTGCATACCCAAAGGTACCGGGCATTAGCAGATCGTTAATGTGCAGCAAGAATAAAGTTGGTGAGAGAACAGACCCCTGAGGGACGCCGGTATTAATTGCCAATTGACCAGACAAGCAGCCATCAATGACCACTCGAAGGGACCGATCTCTCAGGAAGTCTTCAATCCAAACGCAAAGTAGAGTGGGTAAACCGAAGGAAGGAAGCTTAGCAATAAGGCTATCGTGCCAGATCCTGTCAAAGGCCTTGGAGATGTCAAGGGAAACAGCAAGTGCTTCTCCGTGCCTCTCAATGGCCTCACTCCAGATATGAATGTTAATGTCAAATATAAACTACGTAAACAATAAATAAATACAAATCCCACCATAAAGTCAGAAAATATTCCAAAACAAAAAGTTTCCCATCGCGAGGGGAGCACGCTCCCCCGCCCATGGCTCCGCCTCCGACGGAACCTGAAGCTGGCGCAAACGCGGACCACAGCGACGACGACGTCTACGACGCTCCAGAGGTGACCGAGGTAGACTTGAGAGTGGCGGTACAACGGCTCAAGGCCAAAAATACCGCCCCAGGACCCGACGGCTTGCCAGGGAAAGCGTGGGTCCTGGCCTCGGAGACTCTCGGGCCTCGACTAGGGGGGCTCTTTAGCGCATGCCTGGAGAGGGGCCAGTTTCCGCTTCGCTGGAAGACGGGAAAGCTGGTCCTGATCCAGAAAGCCGGGCGCCCTGCGGACTCTCCGTCCGCATTCCGGCCCATCGTGCTGCTCGACGAGGCGGGCAAGCTCTTGGAAAGAGTAATTGCAGACCGCCTCTTCGGGCACCTGAATCGGGTGGACCCGGATCTTGCGGAGTGCCAGTTTGGCTTCCGCAGGGGGCGCTCGACGGTGGATGCCATCATGCGCGTGAGAGCCCTCACGACGGGGGACGCGGTATCCCGGGGCAGAGTCGTCTTGGCGGTGTCTTTGGACATCACCAACGCCTTTAACACCCTGCCCTGGAGTTGCATCAGGGAGGCACTCCGGTATCACCGGGTGCCGACCTACCTCCGTCGCATAGTCGAGGACTACCTGACGGACAGAGCCGTCATCTACCCCGGTCACCGGGGAGAGTGGAACCGGCGAGAGATGTCGTGCGGTGTCCCACTGGGATCGGTCTTGGGGCCGCCCCTGTGGAACATCGGATACGACTGGGTGCTGCGCGGCGACCTCCCTGACGGCGTCAGCGTAGTATGTTACGCTGACGACACCCTCGTCCTGGCGCAGGGAGAGTCGCACCAGGCGGCGGCCGACCTGGCGACGCAAGCGGTTGCGACAGTCGTTCATAGGATCCGGCAGTTGGGACTCGACGTGGCGCTGCACAAGACCGAGGCCATGTGCTTTCATGGCGGTCGGAACGCGCCACGGTCCGAGTCCCACATAACGGTGGAGGGGGTTCGCATCGGCGTCGGGAGGACGATGAAGTACCTGGGACTCGTCCTCGACAGCCGGTGGAACTTCAGGGAGCACTTTCTGAGTTTGGCCCCAAAGCTGAACCGGGCAGCAGCCGCCTTCAGGCGACTCCTGCCTAATCTCAGCGGGCCAAACGCCTCCTGCCGAAGGCTGTACGCCGGCGTCGTGCGGTCCATGGCCCTCTACGGGTCCCCAGTGTGGGCCCTGTGCATCCGGACGCGACCACTAAAGTTGGTCGCATGCCAGAGGGTCATGGCTATCCGAATGATCCGGGGATACCGCACGATCGCCGGCGAATCGGCCAACCTCCTTGCCGGATTGCTGCCCTGGGATCTGGAGGCGACTGCCCTCCAGCGCGTCTATGAATGGCGCGTGGAGGCGCAGCGCCGGGGCGTATCCCCGCTGCCTCGAGAAGTCGAGGCACGGCGGGAAGAGCTCCGGCGCGATCTCAGGGCAGTATGGAGGGAACGACTGTCGCAACCGACGGCCGGGCACGCCGCAATTGCGGCGGTAAGACCCCTCTTTGAGGAGTGGC
This sequence comes from Tholera decimalis, assembly GCA_943138885.2. NCBI lineage: Eukaryota > Metazoa > Arthropoda > Insecta > Lepidoptera > Noctuidae > Tholera > Tholera decimalis. The sequence continues at coordinate 42,779,553 of OW964552.2, forward strand.
TAGATCGGCGTCACGGCGTCCTGACCTACCGCATGACGCAGGTCCTCACCGGACACGGAAGTTTCGGGAGGTACCTGTGTCTGATGGGAAAGGAGGAAACGCCTGGGTGTCATCACTGCGAGGGTCGCCCTGAGGACACAGTCGAGCACACGGTGCAGGACTGCCCAGCTTGGGCAGAGCACCGACGTGTCCTCACGGCGACAATAGGCGGAGACCTCTCGCGCCCGGCCTTGGTCGAGGCCATGCTGCGGGGCGAGAGGGAGTGGGAAGCGGTCGCCTCCTTCTGCGAAGCAGTCATGCTTCCGAAGGAGGAGGCGGGCCGCGCGAGGGAGAGGATGGCGTCCTCCCTCCAGCCCAGCCGCAGTGGTAGACGCCCACGGCGTCGGACGTCGGCCGACGATCTCCGGCCACCGTAGGCGCGGGCATGCGGACAGCGAGTAAAGGGCAACTCGCTGTCCGACCATGGACCATGCCCGGGTCGACGGCGCGTCGTGTTCCACGCGCGCCTCAAAGAGCGTCAGCAACATGACGAGGCCCCCTCTGCAGAGGGCCGAAGCCTGCCGGGGTCGTGGGACTCATCCCGTTACCGTGGCCCCGGTACGTAAAGGGCTATTGAAGGAACACCGTGGATTTTAGTCAGTAAAAGTCTGACAGTCCCTCCCACCCTGCCCGGAGTGGGAGGACTTATTTGATAATTTTACCACGTTAAAAAAAAAAAAAAACAAAAAATTAAGTTATTTACTAGGTACACGAGCATTAAACAACAACAAAACAAATATCAAGACGTGGGCGCGCGAAAAATCTGTCAAATAAATAGTCAACAAAGCGCAAGCGACGACGTCTTGGCCATTCTCGGCTATCTTCGCATCGACCGATGAGTCTGATGACGCAGTCTCAGAAAACGGGACAATTTTGCGTCCCAGAGATCATTGCGGGGACACCGGGACTCATAATTATAAAAAGGGACAGTCCCGTTCAAAACGGGACGTCTGGTCACGTTAGGTATAACAGACCTTATAAGCTTATTTTCTTCCTCAATTACATCGTTGGTGTAGTGGTTGTAAGCGCGACTGCTGACCATGAGATCTCAGGTTCGATTCCCAGGTTGGGCAAAAAGTGCTATTAGGTTTTTCTGTAAGAAATTTCTCAGTAGTTTCTGAAGTTTGGAAGTTGGCGCCGAGATAACCCCGTGCTTCGGAAAGCACATTGAACCATTGGTCCCAGTTGTGATTTAGACATCTTTGACAGTCGTTACTGGTCTGGCCAAGGGGTATCATGTTACCTAGATACTGGGTTGTCACGTTTTTGAGAGTGATCCAAAACGCCGCCATTCGTTTGTGAAAATGAAATTCAAAGTAATGTCTTAGTTTCAACTTAGTGGGCACAGTAGTTGACGTTTTACTGCGAAGGCAAGTACATTGTGAATAAGTATATGTATTTTTACCAAATTATTCAAGCGCCCGCTGTCTGTTGTCTATTTAAGAAAATAAATATTTTATTAGATATGGAGGATCATAAAACTAATCAAATAATCTAATAAAACGATGCCTATTATAGTTCAAGGTATCGTGCTAGTAGTATTAGAACACAATGATGCAAAATACTTCAATTAAATCATGTTTTCGTATATTTTTCTAACCTTAGTCAAATCAATTCGTAATCAAATGGTAAGCAAATGAATTTAGGGATCCGTAGTAACTGCCCAAAACCATAACCAAATCGAGTGATGTATCTACATCATACAAACTTTAAATGTAATGCAGGACAATGTAAAAAAAATAAAAATAAAACTGTTAATAGCACCATATCACTACAAAAGTGATATGGTGCTATTAACAGTTTTTTTTCTCAAGAGAAAAGAATAAAATTGTGAGGGATTTCATTTAATCAAATTTACCTGTAGTAGGTATGATATGGGCATATATGAACGGGGGGAATGCGATTCGAGCCACATGCAACGAACCTAATATTAATTGTATTTATATAATTAGGTGTTTAATATTTTGTTAAAAAATTTAAGTTCAGAATGCCGTACAAAATAGTACGAATTTTTGAGAAAAAAAAAAACATGCACTGGATTGTTCCTTTGCCATGGGAACATAATAGTGTAGTAAAATGGCCTAAACACAATGCGTTAAAACTTGTGAAATTCACAATCACCTTACCACAACCTGATTACAAGACATAAAATGTCAAGTAAAAAGAAGAAATATTCTAACTTGTGAGGAAGTTGAAAGGGAACTAGGGTTTTTATTGGCTAATACAGATACCGATGAAGAGACAAGAGTCACCAATAGTGAACAATCCAGCCAAAAAGAAGAGGATATGAATGTGCTTTTTTTTTTTTTAACGTGGTAAAATTATCAAATAAGTCCTCCCACTCCGGGCAGGGTGGGAGGGACTGTCAGACTTTTACTGACTAAAATCCACGGTGTTCCTTCAATAACCCTTTACATACCGGGGCCACGGTAACGGGATGAGTCCCACGACCCCGGCGGGCTTCGGCCCTCTGCAGAGGGGGCCTCGTCATGTTGCTGACGCTCTTTGCGGCGCGCGTGGAACACGACGTGCCGTTGACCCAGGCATGGTCCATGGTCGGACAGCGAGTTGCCCTTTACTGGCTGTCCGCATGCCCGCGCCTACGGTGGCCGAAGATCGTCGGCCGACGTCCGACGCCGTGGGCGTCTACCACTGCGGCTGGGCTGGAGGGAGGACGCCATCCTCTCCCTCACGCGGCCCGCCTCCTCCTTCGGAAGCATGACTGCTTCCGAGAGGAGAAAGGAGGCGACCGCTTCCCACTCCCTCTCGCCCCGCAGCATGGCCTCGACCAAGGCCGGGCGCGAGAGGTCTCCGCCTATTGTCGCCGTGAGGACACGTCGGTGCTCTGCCCAAGCGGGGCAGTCCTGCATCGTGTGCTCGACTGTGTCCTCAGGGCGACCCTCGCAGTGGTGACACCCAGGCGTCTCTTCCTTACCCATCAGACACAGGTACCTCCCGAAACTTCCGTGTCCAGTGAGGACCTGCGTCATGCGGTAGGTCAGGACGCCGTGACGCCGATCTAGCCACTCCTCAAAGAGGGGCCTTACCGCCGCTATTGCGGCGTGCCCGGATATGAATGTGCTTAGCAACAATTGGAATGTATGGCTACAGCGAAAGTGCTGACCAAAAAAGAGAATAGAAAATTCAAAAATACATACAAATCATTGATTCTTACTAAGTTTTTTTTTTCAGTATGCAGATCATGAGAACTCCCCCGTATATGGAGAATCTCACAACCAATCCGACTTTACTGTACCTGATAACACATCGTCATCAATAATTACTGTAAGTAATGAAGTCAATGAGTCTTAAAAAATTATTTTGATGTGAAGACGTTAAATGGTGATGAAATTCTGGGTACCTTCTGTTTGATGTATGAAGGCCAAAACAACGTTGCTATCAAAGAAACTCAAGACTAGTGATGTCAATAGTCAACAATATTCGACAATATTCGTCAGGTATTACAAAAACAAGATAAAATTATGGCAACAATTATATATAATAAAAAATGATGCCCAAGATGTCTAGCATTTCTGTCGAAATTGGTAATGTGCAATCGCAACTCAACAAACTCAATTAAACTGAAGTTGTTTCGCTGGGTATATCCAAAACCCATGCTGAAAATATACCATTCAGTGACGCACTAATCAATAGTATTGAAGAATTAAATAAAATAGAAAAGTTCCTCTCCGAAAAAACGGCCAGAGAGCAATTAAAAGAAACTTATTCGATAGTGTCTTCCGGTGGGAAAGGAATAAACTGCTTATGCTCTAATAGCAATATATATTATTGTTAAGCTGGATTTTATAAACCTTTATCAGACAATTTTATTGCTTTATAGGTCATCATCATAAGTGTTAACTTTTCAAAATTATTAGATTTATTATGTGTGATAAATAATTCATTAGTTGAATATGATTCATTTAAAGAGAAACTAAATTGATTTGTTTTGTGATGAAAATAAATGATATGTGATTGACATATTGCGTTTAATTTGATATTTTAATTTAAACTGTGTGAAGCAAAGATCGCTTGTAATTGTAGCATCACTTTCACACACTTTTCTGGAAAATCATGTACGGAACCCAGTTCCACATTTTCGTAAAAAACTCCCGCTTCACTCACTTTTTCTTGTATTAAAGATTACAATATTCTCTTTTCGTCTACAAGTATTTGCACCAGTCCTACTTCGACGTTTCCAAGCATTTTTGACTGCTTTAGATTTTTTTATTTGCGTCGCCATTGATATCATTAACAAGTGAACGAATAAGGGGTACAGAAGTGGTATTACGCTCTATTACTCTACCTAAAGTTACACAGAAGTCACATTAAGCACTAGAAGTTCTATTTTAGCGAAAAATGTTCCTATTGTTCGACTTTAAGTAACATAAGAGAGTTTGTTCCTCTTTAAGCATTTGGTGGTACAGAAAAGTTTATGAGCACCATTGTAGAACTGGTAACGGCAACTATTGCTTTTGTGCAACTTTTGGTTCTTGACGAGAGTTTACTATCGCTTGAATAGCACTTTGGGAGGTTGTAGTCAAAGCTTACTTCTTATTTAGATCTTATAGTTGTAAGATTCACTTAAAGCTATAAAACAAGATGCTTTATCCATATTATCGTGTTAAAAAATGCTGCTGTATGTCTTTAACCTTTAACCTCACGCTGTTATCGCCTTTCTAACTCTGTGATATAGCTCTAAGTGAAATATTTTGCTTGTCTACACTCTGTTGTTGCCAAAAGTTGTAAGTGTTGCTGCTGTAGGGCTTGTATATCTCGTTAAGTTCTAAAACAAGCTCTAATTGACGCCTAAATGTTTGTTGGGCGTAAACGGTGGTTAAATCTGGGTTATTTTTTTTAAAGATTTTTTTTTATTATTGACTAGCTTCCGCCCGCGACTTCGTCCGCGTGGAAAAAAATCCCCCGATTTTGAAACATTCTTCATTAGTGCTCCGCTCCTATTGGTCTTAGCGTGATGATATATAGCCTATAGCCTTCCTCGATAAATGGGCTATCTAACACTGAAAGAATTTTTCAAATCAGAACCGTAGTTCCAGAGATTAGCGCGTTCAAGCAAACAAACAAACAAACTCTTCAGCTTTATAATATTAGTATAGACAATAAGTTAGCGTTTGACCACCATCTCACCTGATGGTAAGTGATGATGTAGTCAAAGATGGAGCACGCTTACCTAAAAATAACCTAAAGATTCCTAGCAATGTGGGTAGAATTCACATTACTAGCAATCCTGTTAACCCCTCCGACTACGCTAAATATGCTACGGTCTGGAGTGGGTTCACAGTAATAGTGTAATGGGTGGGGTTCGAACTCATGACCTCTCGTTCACAAGTCCGACACCTTATCCATTAGGTTATTGAAGCTTCGGTTTTTTCTCACCCGATTACTCACTCTACCTTCTTTCTGGGGGAAAATCATCAAATGACTTTTCTTAAAGGGATCAGATCTCTACTTACTAAAATAACCACGGAATAGATGAATAAGGTTGGAATGGTAATGTGGGCATGGCGAGCGCGCCACATTTATGATTCGAAAATCATAGCGTGACCGATTAATTCATTCACCGCGTTTAGTGCGCATCGGATTACTTCGGAACACAGAGCTCTTAAAATGCCGTGTTGTGCAATTATAACCTGAAAAACAAAAAGTCAGACCGCAAGTATAGAGCGAGGAGGTATATCTTTCCATCGGTAAGTTGAAAAAACTTTTTTGCAAAAAAATAAAACCGACTTCCATATCAAAACACTACAAAGCCAAAAATAATTTTAATTTCGGTAGTCGGTGTTATTGGTTTTGTATTTTCTTTTTTTCACACCGCCTTCCGAAATTAAAATTATTTTTGGCTTTGTAGTGTTTTGATATGGAAGTCGGTTTTATTTTTTTGTAAAAAAGTTTTTATTTTCGCGCTTTTTAGTAGGTCAGTGAATTTTCCATATCGGTTCCTAAATGACGGAGTTATGCGCGAACAAAAAACGCAATGCAGAGTAAACGAAAAGATCATCAACGTAAATATTTTTTTTAGACTTTTGTTGATTTTTCAGAAACAGTCTGTCCAATTTCGATAAAAATTTTATGGAACCATTTGGAAAGTATATCCTTTTCAACAAAAAAAAGAATTTTTCAATTCGGTTGGCAAACGACGGAGCTATGCCCGAAAAAACATACAAAAAAAAAAAAAAACATCCGAATTGAGAACCTCCTCCTTTTTTAGAAGTCGGTTAAAAATAACATTTAATTACAATTTTATTTGTAAATACATAAAAATATTCTGATCACTATGAAATTCCAAACATTAACAACATTATTGCAACAAGTTACAAAAATATACATTGCCTGATGCGTACTCGCTTAATCAACGCAATGACCAAGTACGCTTACAATGTACTGCATGCGCCACCCTTCAACCATTGACGTTTTGTCCTTTGCCCTGATTGGCCGTGATGCACGGCGCATGTTTATCGACAGTGAGTTACAATCAGGCAAGCTCTCGATTTAAGTGTGTGTAATTTATTTGCGTGCGTAATTCGCATACGTAACGAGCCTCTTGCTTGTAGTGGAGCTAAAGAGTGGGGAGACAAGCGGCGACACGCGTTCTCATACAAATCAGGAACTATTTCCTTTCTAACCTCTTTTGTCTGTTCTCTGAAAATAACCCATTCTGTTCATTTAGTTGCCTTTGCGTTCCAGGGCCGCGTTACCTCGTTACAAAATTCCTGCAAGCGACTACTACCTTACCTTTAGTGGTAATAAGGGCGTAATATGTTAGTAACGGCTAGTATAGTGAATCATGTCACACTACCCAATCTCCCTATTCATCAATTTGTTCGTTCGCTTACTGATTAGCCACCGCTAGCATTATTCCCTAAACCTCATTATCCCTTACCTCTGATAAACGTAATACCCTAACGCGGGTAAACTGAAGGTATCGTAGTATTGACGATGACGTAGCCAGCGAGGCGTGAGCTGATAGTAGCGATAAAAGTAATAGTATTTTGGATTAACTGGTGCTAGATTGTTTGGCAAATATTGTGTGTGATGTATTGTTTAATATTGTGAGTTGATTACGTTTATGTAGTGAGAATGAACTGAAAGGATTTTATAAAAAGGAGACGACAGCACAGTAATTGAGTGAAAGTGGGATTTTATGTAATTTTTTTATTTCTTAAATCAGAGTGTTAACATGTATGTTTCGTCCAACGTGAAATGGACCGTACCTTTTGGTTGGCAACATTATTCTATTGTCTATAGCTTTTTTTCACTTTGACGTTTCCGTACTTGCTAAAACTAACCACCGCTTGGGAGATTGAGTTTATTGAGTATAATTGGAAATCGAATTGGATCTCACGTGATATTAGCAGATTGATTGTGAACAGTGTTTAATTGAACTTTAGAATCCCGAATTGACGAAAACCCAGAGATATTTCTCGGAACATATCGCCGTATTGCCTCAGCCGGCTGACGCGGACTCTGCTGAAAGTAGTGATAAATAGCTTCAATCCGGTGCGAGTTTGGGCTGTGATGCTGTCTGAACCGCGCCATCTGGAGATCGGCGCCTTGTGACCGTTCAGAACACTTGACTTACATCACACTTTCAATTACTCACTCATACTTATACACACAAACACTTTGGACGTGATCAAACAGATTCTGGTTGCCGTCTACAGCTCAGGTAAGTGTTATTTGTATATATTGCTTGTCGGCCGAAGAGCCTGTAGATTATTACCAACAACGGTTAGGCTCCACGTACCGTGGACAAGTTCGGACACACCAGTATCGTTGCACTGGCTTCTTGTAGTCCTGAACAATGTATCTGGTACCTATTTTGCCGTTATTATGCTTACATAGTTTATTTTTAACAGTTTCATCCCAAGTACGAATTTGCGTATAAAGCCAAGAACGTGAGGGATGTTTCAGCACGAAGCTCGAGCTGGTCACGTCGTGAAGGGCGTGTGCAGCCTGTACAGGCTTGATGGCACCATCAGAGTTGTTAAGTAGCTGCCAGGGTTGCAGGAATTTTCTAACGAGACACTGCAGCTTTTCAGTAGCAGTCGCATTTCTAACGGAGTTCGGCTCGCGATCCTCGCCGCTTAGGGCATTTTCCGCCGCGGTTGGGGCGTGAGGAAAAGAGTTGTCCTCTCCCTCACGATTTCAGCCTCCTCCTTTACTAGCATGACTGCTTCGGAGAAGGAGGCGACTGCATCCCATTCCTCCTCGCCCCCCACCTTGGTCTGAACCAGAGCCGTGCGCGAGAGTTCGCCGCCGCGGATCGCCACTACGAGATATTTGCTAAGATGATATTATCGAGTAGAGTCCGATGCAGATTGGTTGCATGGGACTCACATATTTGTATTGCATTAATTTCAAGAAATGTCTCCAGTAAGACTTCCATACTTTTTCATTCAATTTATTAATCGGGTACTGTGTAATGTAGCATTAGTATTTCCATAATATGTGGACTGCTTTACCTTTCAACGGAACTTATCTAATATTGTCACCTCAACACCTACGGTTCGCCCTATTTCCCCAAACATTATTATCTTAGGAAATATCTCGCCATGGCAAGAAAATATCTCAAATACTGACGTTCACTGAGAATATGACAGTAACACACAATGCCCGCAACATGCCTTTCTGCGGGCATTGTCGAAAACGTCCGGTTATAGGCAAGTGACGGGCATTGTTCGAATGCGGTATTTGTGCCATGAAACTGCTATGTGAGTAATTAAATAATGTGTGTATTTCTGTATTTCAATATTTTTGGAAAGCTGGATACGGGGAATTATATTATTGAGCAGTGAAAACTGTGGTGGCCCAGTGGTTAAGGGATACTTGCGAGTTGTAGGTGATCACCTACAACTTACGACTTGGTCCAAACCTTGCCCAGGTTTGGACCAAGTCAAGCACATGACTTTGAGTAATTTATACCATCACCACTGTTCACAAATCGCTGATGGAAAACATCGAGATGAAACCCATGCCGGTTATATCTCAATGAATTGTGTGAAATGTTATATTTCTATTTTTTTTCTTTTTAATAATGTTTACTCCCTTTTCCTTATACGGCACTTAAGTATAAGCTAATTCTAGCCGTGAACGGGCCTGGTGACCTGTAACACAGATTTTTTTTCAAAAACCTATTTCAGGCACCAGTCTCTCACAAGGTCAAATTGTACTAGATCAATTATGTATAAGGTAACTTTGTGAAGAGAGAATACATGATTGATTGAATGTTTTCCATCACCGATTTCCATCTCCTAGAACCAAAAATTTGAAGACTTGTGACGTCCACCAGCTCGCACTGGGCCTGCGGATTACGACCTATTCCCATTCATAGACCTGTCTCCCAGCACTAGGAGCACTACGATATACGCAGATTATGTTATGGAACGATTATGCAGTTACCGTATCTATGTAGCCTTAAGTGTTTTTTGGTTATTACAAAATAATAGTTTGCTATAAGCTCATGAATTTGTATATGGATAGAAAATCTCAAAACAGTTGGGACTCCATTTGCTTGAAATTGAACCATAATTATAACATCCTTTAAAATTATTTACCTAGTGTTTAAATTAACCGGTCAATCCTTACACTTCACTGAATCACTAGTCAACAACGAAAATACCCACAAAACATTTTAATCAACAAAAATATTTTGTTAAAATTAAAATTCACGTAACAGAACAGGTTACATGTGGTGTAAGCGTCCCTAATAATATATTAGACGGTAAACACAAAAACTGTGAATAATGTGCCGTGTTCGTTGCAAAATGGAAGAAAAACATCAAGTCCTAGAACTTGGAGCAAGTTGTAAGCGCCAGCGTGTGAAAATGGGCCAAAGTATTAGTAAGTTCTGGTAAGTTGGCGATCGTGGTCAACTTATTTGCTCTAAGTTTTTGTAACTAAGTTACTGCATAGTCTGTTATTTAAACCCTACTTTGATGCAGTTATTTTGTCAGGCATCTCTAATGAAGACCTATTTTCGGAGTTTAGTGTAGCTTAGACGTTTCAAATATAGTTTTAATATAGCATATTCTCTTGAAATGTTATTTTTGTAGATAGTGCCCGGTCTTTGGTGAGTAATTATATAAATACAAAATCAATTTCATTGCAGGCTGGCTGTGAAAATTGGTTATATATTCTCACTGTACGTGTGTAGGATACACACGTACAGTGAGAATATATAACCATTTTTTTCTTGATGTAGCTGTAGCGTTGTAGTCGATTTAACTAGAAGTCGACTACCACACTAATCCCTAATGTCTATGGTTTCACGAAGTGACAACACTTATGCGGTGACCGGCTATAAATTCTAACCTCTGGTTCGCTGAGTTCTATTTCACCGCCTACAGTTGCAAGTAACTAATATTGAAACCTCTTTGTGCCCAAGGGTAAGTGCTCGTCGTATCTGCCATTTTCTCTCCATCTTGCCAAATCGTAATCCTCTTATTTCACCATAATCTGCAGCGTTTGTAAATTAATATAATTGCCCGGTTGTCAAGATGGCTTCCGTCTGGAACATAACTGTGTTATTTCATTGTCATCTGTTTTCCACTAGTGTTGCTAAATTTGTGAAGCGTAAGCAGGCCGCAGCATCCCTTTCCTGCTGTGTCATAGCAGCTACGAGCTTAAACGCTTTGTCACGCGGTTACCTTCTATATCGTTGCACGCGGCATGCTTGCGCTTACCTATAACCTTTGTGAACCGCCGCGATGGTGAGTTTCCCATTCGTTTCCCGGGTACAGTTCTTTGGGCTTACGGCTGGGAGACGCACGCATCGCTGGCGCTCACGATTCCTGGCACCACGCTTACAGAAGCACCCTTCGTGTGATTCCAGGGTTTTTTTTCTTCTTCGTTTTTCTTTACTGCCTTCGGTCTCGAAATTCAACTACTGCAACGTCTGCCACGCGACGGGTGTCACCGCTGCCTCCGTCACCACTGCCGGAGAGACGCGCTGTCGCGTGGTCTACCTGCCAACCTCTGCGCCTGCCACGTGCGAGTTGGGTGAGGAGGAGAGACCTCCTCTCCCGTGGCCTGCCCTGCCTATCCTCTGCTTCGGACACGTGGTCGCTGCCGGCTTCGGGATCGGCCCGCCGGTCTGCGTGCGTCGCGGCCTGAGCTCAGGGCAGTACCATCCAATACCTTGGACCAGTGAAAGAACCCTCTGTGAACTGAACCCACCCCCCTTCGAAAATAAATGCTGTAAACCTGTGGCCTGCATCTTTTATTTCACCTCCTAAACCACTACAACATAATAGACAAACACAGACTCAGAGAATAGACCATAATCAAGCACGCGGGCCCGGTTGGTGGTCGTCACATGAATTAGGATTTTCGATCCTGGAACAAGCTGGTTTCCTCAAGATGCTGTCTTTCACTGTTTTAATGATGAAAATAACACTAAATAATGTGCCTGACTGGGTTCAAACTTACGACCTACAACTCGTAAATTGTGGGTAACCACTAGGCTAATACTGCTGTTGTTGATGTACCTAAGGAAAAAAAGGAGACATAATAGTATTTTTTATTCAAGTTCGTGAAGCAATACCTCTATAAAGACCAACAGCACTATGTACACAAGCTTTTGCCTGCGACTTCGTTTGGGAGGTTTTTCCCGCGTAATTTCAGGATAGCAACTATCTACTTATCGAATTTTATTAAACTCCGTTCAGTAGCTTTTGCGTGAAACAGCAACAAACATACATACATCCTCACAAACTTTCGCATTTATAATATTACTCGTAGTAGGATTGACAAGAAGCTTTACCGCTTCGCTTTCTAACTTAGACCACACTAATAAATTTGATATGTGGTAGCAAACTATCTAGCAATGATAACAAAGTACGAGCTTACTTTATTTACTGGCTTGCTGGCTAGCCGCAATGTATGGCGACAGTCTACTGATACAGTAGCTGAGTCATAAGCCACAGTATGTGCATACTGCCTATATGACGCTGACCTCACGTGACCCGTGGCATGAAAGTGAATTTCTATCGGGAGTAGGTATCAAGTAAGGAAGTTTGTAGGAGGTCTTTGGCGCGCAGTGGATTAGTCAATGCTACCTTTATTGGAGAGGTTGCAATAAACGAATAATACTTACTTGGAACTTTCCTTTTAATAATTATAAACGTGAACCATGTATTGCATAAATAAATTGTATTAAATTCATTGGCTTATAATAGTATCTCTAGATAGGGAATACCGCAGATCTGAATTGCTATCCTTACCCCAAAGCAAACTTCCGATGCGGTCGGCTATCTTCGGAAGTGGTCGTGTTTACGAGCCATTTTAAATTCCGTGTTATTTGTAAAGACGCGTCTGTACAAATGTTCAGACGTCTTCATAACTTGACCATTTAAATCTATTATCTTCTATATAATAAAAATGAATCGCTAAATGTTTTGCTAACAGGAAAACGGCTGGACCGATTTGGCTGATTCTTTTTTTTATGTTTGGTTTTGTCAGGAAAAGGTTCTAATGAAAAAAAAAAAATTGAAAAGGTCTGCAGGGTAAGGCTAGGGTAGGGACCTCCCCGTGCGCTTGGCGGCTGCTGGTCCCCTGCGGATACGTCCGAGGGGAAGAGCAGTCGCTGGGCCTGGTGCACCCTGGGTCACGGACAATAATCTCTTCGCGGGGGGTAGGGTAGAGGAGTATTATTGTCCGGAGCTAACTTCTGCAGGAGCAGGAGCGGAGGAGTCGCTCCCGAGGGCTCCCTACCTGCGCTCTGCAGCTGCAGAGTGCACGACTAGGGAGCGAGGTGGGGTAGACCGCGGGCCGTTTTCAGTCCGCGGTCTAGGGGCATCCGTGGCGAGGTGTTATGAGCCACGGTGCCGGGTGTTGGGTATTTTTAATTAGTATCTAAGTTTGGGGTGAAAAAAAAAAAAAAAAATAGGTTAGGTTACCGAACAGCGGGCGGTATATCCTGCATACAGGCATTCGCAGGCCTCGGGAGGCTTAAATACCCTCCCACTAAAGAGCGGCCACATCACCTTGGGGAAGTGATGTGTGTATTACCCACTATCGTAAATGAAATGGTAAAAGGTAAAGATTGTGCATCGTCGTGCGCCCCGGTTGACGCCCGGCGCTCGCAGGTATCCGGGCCTGTGAGTGATAAATCTGTTACCGATGGATGCTCAGGGGTAGGTGACCAGGCCCCTGTAGCGGATATGGTTACTGGAAGCAATGTGTCATGTGACCCGGTTGACAACCGGCGCTCGCAGGTATCCGGGCCTGCGCGTGTTAAATTGGTGACCGACGGATGCGCAGGGGTAGGCGACCAGGCCCCTGTAGCGGATATGGCTACTGGAAGCAGTGGAACTCGGTCGTGTCGGACGTCTTCCGTCAGGAAGCGTCCAGTGAGCCAGTCCTCGGAGGAGGAAGGCCTGCCGGCCGCCAAGCTGCCGACTTCGAGGAGGGGTTGGCAGGCACCGAAAGGGGCGAGCGCTTCACAGCTGCGGAGGGATGGGCGCGGGCGGTTTGTCCGTCCCAATACCCCCGCGGCTAGTGAAGCAGAAAGTGACATGGGGGTCACCACAGAGGACCCTGGCGATGGCGGCGAAAGCTGTGCCTCGCTGGGGAGCTCAAAGGCGGAGGTCAACGCCGCCAAGAGGCAGCAGCGCAAAGCCGTCGCGGCCGACGAAGTGACGGAAATGGCCCGACGCGCTCGCGAGCGGCGTGCTGCTCTGGCGGCGGAAGGGGACGAGCCGTCTGCGGTGGCCTTGAGCCAGCTGGCTCTGGATGGGGTGGACTTAGTCCTGAAGGTTGCCACCAAGTCTGGCAGCCTAAAGGGCACGTTCACCCGTGGCTTGAAAGAGGCTGCCGCGGACATCAGGGAGGCGGTTGGCACCCTCCTCAACAGAACGGCCTCTGACGAGGTCGCAAAGTTGCAGGAGGAAAACAGCCGCCTCCGAAACGACTTGGAAGACCTCCGGCGGCAAGTCGCTGCGCTAAGCGAGGAGCAGCAGCGACGCACGTCCCCCGTTGCCGCACCTGTGGTGGCCCCGACTCCCGCACTGCGACCGACAAGCTCTCGCACCGATGAAGAGGTCGAGCGCATTGTCCGGCTCTGCATGCTCCAGTGCGGGAGCATGGTAAACGCTCGGATGGAGGCGATTTCCCGGCGTCTCCCAGCGGAAACCCTCCGTCCGCCTCTAGCGGCTGACACGCGGAGGACTGAGGAGCCGCCGAGACTTGCGCCTCGAAAGGAGAAGCCCGCGGAGGGAGCTCCTCCGAGCGGCCAGCCCACGACTACCGGGTCTAAGGGTGAGACCTGGGCGAAAGTCGTGGGCCGCAAGAAGGCCCGCAAAGCCGCCAAGAAGGCCGCAGCAGCAGCATGCGCCCCAGACGTAACCGCAAAGGCGGTTGCGCAGCCTGCGCGACGGACTGCGCGACGGACTGCCAAAGGCGGTCGCAAAGGGCCGACGATACGTACCCCGCGTTCCGAAGCTGTGACGCTCACGCTACAGCCTGGGGCTGCGGAGCGCGGCGTAACGTACCAGTCGGTCATTGCCGAGGCCAAGGCCAAGATCAAATTATCTGATCTTGGCCTCCAGTCCGTCACCCTTAGGCAGGCTGCCACGGGTGCGCGGCTCTTCGAGGTGGCTGGTGCTGCGAGCGGCAGTGCCGAAAAGGCGGATGCTCTGGCCGCCAAGATGAGGGAGGTCCTCAACTCCGAGGACGTCCGGGTCTCCAGGCCAATGAAAACCGCAGAGGTGCGGATTTCTGGTCTGGATGACTCCGTGACCTCTGAGGAGGTGGTGGCGGCCGTTGCCCAAAGTGGAGAGTGTCCGCCGGGCAATGTGCGGGCTGGCGATATACGCGCCGACGCCACCGGACTCGGTGTAGTCTGGGTTCGGTGCCCTGTGGCGTCGGCGAAGAAGATCGCCGAGAGCGGCAGATTGCTGGTAGGCTGGGTTGCAGCGAGGGCGAAACTCCTGCAGCCCCGGGCTTTGCGGTGCTTCCGGTGCTTGGAGAAGGGGCACGTCCGGGCAAAGTGCACCGCCGAAACTGACCGTAGTGATCTTTGTTATCGCTGCGGTCAGCCCGGCCACAAGGCGGCCCAGTGTTCCGCGGCACTCAACTGCATCTTGTGTTCGGATGCAGGGAAGCCAGCGGGACACAAAGTGGGCGGAGGGGCCTGTGGCGCGCCTGCCAGCAAGGCCAAAAAGAAGAAAAAGAAGAGGAGCACCAAACCTGCCGGGGAAACCTCGCCTCCCCCGCAGGCTAGTAGCTCCGCGGCCGACTCCCGGCCCAGGACCGTTGCCGAGGGAATGGAATGTTAATAATGCTCCAATTCCATTTTCTCCAGGGCAACATCAACCACTGTGCCAGAGCTCAGGATCTCCTACTCCAGAGCATGGCACAGTGGTCGATTCACGTGGCTGTGGTCGCCGAACCGTACTTCACCGCCCGTCACAACTGGCTGGGATGCGCTAACGGTTCGGTGGCCATTATTGGCGAGACTCTGACCGACCCGTCTCGGGGCCGCGGCTGGATTGCTGCGGTCTCGGGTGGCATCGTCATTGTGGGGGCGTATTTCTCTCCCAACAAGAGTCTCGCCGACTTTGAGGGTTTCCTTGTCGAGTTGGGCGCCGTCGTAGGCCGCCATCACCCTCGTCCCGTTCTGGTGCTCGGAGATCTCAACGCCAAGTCATCGGCGTGGGGATCTCCGGTCACTGACCCTCGGGGCGAGGTGCTAGAAGAGTGGGCGGTGACGACCGGTCTGGTCGTCCTGAATCGGGGTTCGGAATACACGTGCGTGCGGCAGCGGGGCGGGTCGATAGTGGACGTCTCGTTCGCTAGCCCCTCTGTCGCCGGCCGAGTCCGCGACTGGCGTGTCGCCGTGGAGGTGGAGACGCTGTCGGACCATCGGTATATCCGGTTCGACGTCTCTGCCCAGACCGCGAGCGGCCGCCATCCAACAGCCCCGATTAACGACGGCCCGCGTTGGGCGCTTAAGCGCATCGACAGGGAACTACTCGAAGAAGCTGCATTAGTCCAGTCCTGGACCTGGGAGTCGACGACGGACGGCCCCGTCGACGTCGAGGCGGTGGCGCTGTGGTTTCGGGGGGCGATGACGCAGATCTGCGACGCGTCCATGCCCCGTGTCCGCCAACAGTCCGCAAGGCGCCAGGTGTACTGGTGGACCGCCGAGATCGCGCAATTGCGCGTAGCGTGCGTTGCGGCTCGCCGCCGGTACACCCGATACCGGAGACGACGTCGACAGGATTCCGCCGAGGAGGACGCGCTGTATGAGGTGTACCGCGTGTCCAAAGAGACTCTGTGGCTGGCCATCGGCGACTCAAAGTCGCGCGCCAGGGAGGAGCTGCTGGGGTCCCTAGATCGAGATCCGTGGGGGCGCCCCTACCGTTGGGTACGGAGCAAGTTGCGCCCCTGGGCGCCTCCACTGACGCGAAGCATGGAACCCCAGTTGCTAGAGGCGGTGGTGTCGGCCCTCTTCCCAGGGCGACCGGGACACGTTCCCCCGGCGATGGCTTCGCCCTCAGCCACAGACTCTCCAGAAGAAGAGGAGAGCACCGATGTCCCCGAGGTGACGCAAGCAGAAATGGGAGCGGCCGTGTCGCGACTCCGGGCTAAGAACACAGCGCCCGGACCCGACGGAGTGCCTGGTCGAGCTCTCGTCCTGGCTCTGAAGGAGCTAGAGCCCCAGCTGAGGAGGCTTCTCACGGCATGCCTCGAGCAGGGTCAGTTTCCCAGTGTGTGGAAGGAGGGGAGGCTGGTCCTCCTCAGGAAGGAGGGGCGCCCCGCGGACTCACCGTCCGCGTATCGGCCCATAGTGCTGCTTGACGAGGCGGGCAAACTTTTTGAGCGTATCATCGCAGATCGCCTCGTCAGCCACTTGTGCAGGGAGGGGCCGAACCTGGACGACAACCAACTCGGTTTTCGTCGGGGGCGCTCCACCATAGACGCCATCATGCGCGTGAGGGCCCTGGCGGAGGAGACGGTGTCCCGGGGTGGGGTGGTGGTAGCGGTGTCTTTAGACATCTCCAACGCATTCAACACCCTACCCTGGAGTTGTATTCGGGAGGCCCTGAAATACCATCGCGTGCCTCCCTACCTCCGCCGTACAGTAGGGGCTTATCTGGAGGGTAGATGCGTCACCTATCGGGGACGTGACGGTGCTGGTCGGCACCTCACGTCTTGCGGTGTTCCACAGGGATCGGTCTTGGGTCCGCCCCTGTGGAACATCGGCTACGACTGGGTGCTGAGAGGCGAACTCCCGCCGGGCGCCGACGTGACGTGTTATGCGGATGACACGCTCGTAACTGCCCGGGGGGGCTCGCACAGGGAAACGACGTTGTTAGCCACGGCTGCGGTGTCACAGGTGGTGAACCGCATCCGGCGCCTGGGCCTGGAGGTGGCCCTGAACAAGTCGGAGGCCATGGTGTTTCATGACCCTCGACGGGCGCCGCCGCCGGGATCACACATCGTGGTCAGCGGGACCCGGATAGCTGTCGAGTCCACCATGAAGTATCTGGGATTGGTGCTCGACAGCCGATGGGAATTCGGGCCCCACTTCCGGCGGCTGGTGCCCAAGTTGATGGGCGCAGCGGGCGCGCTTTCAACGTTGCTTCCCAACTTGGGGGGCCCGAGCGCCGCCTGTAGGCGGTTGTACGTGGGAATCGTGCGGTCCATGGCCCTGTATGCGGCCCCTGTGTGGGCGCTGGACATGACGGCCGGCACTCTCGCCATTCTGCGCAAACCGCAGAGGGTGATGGCCGTCAGAGTCGTCCGCGGGTACCGCACGATTTCCTACGAGGCGGCTTGCGTCCTGGCCGGATCCCCGCCCTGGGACCTAGAGGCGAAAGTACTCGCGTCGTTGTATCGATGGCGCGAGGAAGAGCGGGCACGGGGCTCGAGGCCGGTGCAGCGGCAGATCGCGCTGCGCCGAGAGGAGCTCCGTCAGGTCTTGGTGGTGGAATGGCGGCAGAGGCTTCTGCGCCCTACCGCCGGCCTCGCTACCGTAGAGGCGATCCGGCCAGTACTCGACGACTGACTCGGGAGAAGGCACGGCGCCCTGTCGTTTAGAGTGACACAGGTGCTGTCGGGGCACGGCTGCTTCGGCAAGTACCTGTGCCGCATAGACAGGGAGCCGGACGCTCGGTGCCACCACTGCGTCCATTGCGGGGAGGACACGGCGCAACACACGCTCGCCGAGTGTGTAGCTTGGGAGGAGCAGCGCCGTGTCCTCACAAATGAAGTAGGAGGCGATCTGTCGCTGCCGGCCGTAGTGCAGAGTATGGTCGGCAGCGCAGAGTCGTGGGACGCGGTGGTGTCCTTCTGCGAGGACGTGATGTCGCAGAAGGAAACTGCGGAAAGGGAGAGGGAGATCTCCACTCCCTTCCCTGGCCGCAGAAGGCGCACCGGGCGCAGGGGAAGGGCGGACAACGCCCTTTTCCAGCCCCCATGAATGGGTCCAGGGGCGAGGGACTTGGGGAAGTCCCCCGCCCCCTATTCGATGGACCCGAGTCGCAGGCGCGCGCGGGTGTCAGCGCGCGCCTCTGAGGTGATGCACGGGGTAGTTCAACACCTCACTACCCCGTGCAGGAGGCGAGGCCGGGACAGACCCGGCCAGCACTGGTGCGGGGCTGCGGAAGAATTAGGTTTCCCGCGGCCCCCCGCGCACGTGTGAGAAGACACCGGGGTGGTTTTAGCCGGTAAGAATCCGGCACGCCCCTCCGCCGTTCCCCAGGCGGAGGTAGTCCATGAGGATTTCCCCCCTAAAAAAAAAAAAAAAAAGGGTAGGGTAGAGGTAGGGTAGAGGTAGGGGTAGGATACGGTACGGTACGGTAGGGTAGGGTATTGGTAGGGTAGGGTAGGGTAGGGGTAGTGTAGGGTTTGGGTAGGGTAGGGGTAGAGTAAGGTATGGATAGGGTATCGGTACGATAGGGGTAAAAGTACCGGTTGGGTAGGGGTAGGATACCACGCGAAGTCGTGGCGGGTCAGCTAGTTATATTATATTCTGTGATCTGATAAGCAGTGATCGGAGTAGGTAGATTGATTTTACGTACTTGCATCATGAATAGTCATAGAAATCGCACCCTTCCTGTAAGAAAGCGGTAAGTGAATTCGGACAACTTTTCAGGAGCTTAAAAAAAGTGTCCAACTTTGTTAAAAAAAATCCCAGGAGTACCGTATAAAGAACAAAAGATGGCATTTAGCAGCGGCGAAATGATAGAGTTTCCGATTTTTCATTGTTTTATGTATACTGTGAGATAAGGTTGAATTATACGGTTACCTAAATAATCCCCGAAACTGTTACAAAAGATGCCGGTGTAAAAATGAATATTGCTTTGTTACGATCTTTGGTGTACCGCATCGGCTGCGTTAAGTGTAGTTATTCCATTATGCATGTTACAATTTTAGGCTAGTCTGAAAGTGTAAGTATCAATTACGTAGTTTTTACACGAAAAATTCATTTAAGTAAACAGAAATACATACTTTATGCATGCGAAAGTATCTACGTTTTGCTGGAGCTTCTGAATAAACTTGTTTTTGATTGGAAAAAATATTCAAATAATGAAGTGTATCATCGTAAACTTCTATTTTACTGTTAACAGCTTGTCATGTACAAAAATTGTATGTCAATACTATATAGATTTATAATAATTAAAGAAAAGTTAAATTGCTGCGTTTCAATCATACTAATCGATTTAAATTATGTTTGTATGTGTGCGAAGAAAAAACGTGCTATAGAAGCCTATAGTATGTAAAATGAAGTGCTCAAAAGTAAAAAAAAAACGGAAATCTTCTACCAATTACTCAAACACAGAAAAAATTACCTTTGTTAATGTTAAAACATTTTGACTCTACACTGAGAAAAAAAAAACAACCAGATTTCACATTGCTTCAACAAGTTTTCGGGTTAAAATAGCGCCTACGTGCTGTTTGGTTGAAACTACGAGTTTGATCTTGTAAAGTGTAACTTATTGATTCTACAAGCTACGTATTATGTTATTTCTACGTTACGTCAGGTCGAATTTACGTTAACATTTTCCGATTGTTTTTACAAGTTTAGCAAGTAGATTTAACATGCTCAGCACGTTGTTGTGACATGACTAGCTTGTTGAATCTCAAGAAGCTTGTTAATTTATCTTTTTACTTCTACGTGTTGGGCATATAGTTCCAACATGCTCGCCTTGTTGTTTCAACATGCTTGACATGTTTTTGTGACATGACTATTTTGTTGAATTTACAAGCAGCTTGTTAATTTATCTTGTTACTCTTACGTGCTGGGCAGATAGTTCTGACATGCTCGCCTTGTTGTTTCCACATGCTTGACATGTTGTTGTGACTTGACAAGCTTGTTGAATCTACAAGCAGCTTGTTAGTTTATCTTGTTACTCTTACGTGTTGGGCATATACGTCCGACATGCTCACCTTGTTGTTTCAACATGCTTGACATGTTGTGATATGACTAGCTTCTTGAATCTACAAGCAGCTTGTTAATTTATCTTGTTACTCCCACGTGTTGGGCATATAGTTCCAACATGCTCGCCTCGTTGTTTTTTTTTTTTATTATAAAATAGGTTCGCGTTTGACCACCATCTCACCTGATGGTAAGTGATGATGTGGTTGAAGATAGAGCACGCTTATCTAAAAGTAACCTATTCACTCTTGACTTAAAGACTTCTAGGTTATAGCTATCGGGAAACACAGACTCCGGCAGGGAATTCCACTCCTTAGCCGTACGCACAATGAAGGTATTCCCAAAACATTTTGTGCGTATGGGTGGGATGTCCACCATGATGGCGCTTCGCCGTTTGTCTCGTAGTCCGATGATGGAACGGGCTTGGCGGAATTAGACTGTGTAATTCCATCGCGCACTCCCCGAAATTTATTCGATAGAAAACCGATAGACTTGCAACTCGTCGTCGATGTTCAATAGTGTTGCCCAAACGAGAGTCTCGCAAGAGTCTTGCAATTAGCGATTATCCTATTGCTATTTATTAAACGGTAGTTGAGATCTCAGAACAATGTAATAGAGTCTGTTACATTGTTCTGAGATCTCAACTACCGTTTAATAAATAGCAATAGGATAATCGCTAATTGCAAAACTCTTGCGAGACTCTCGTTTGGGCAACACTAATGTTCAAGGCTCTGGAGCTTTGACTCGACCAGTGCATCGTTGCCAATGAGTCTCTTAGCCCGCTTCTTGATAGACTCAAGCGCGTCCAGTTGGTATTTGGCAAATCCATCCCAAAGATGAGAGCAGTACTCCATACACGACCGAACCTAGGCTTGATAGAGATTGAGCAACTGTTCGGGTGTGAAGTACCGTCTCATCTTTGCTAGAATTCCCAACTTTTTTGATGCTAGTTGAGCCTTAGCCTCGATAAATGGGCCAAAATTGAGGGTAGAAGTTAGTGTTACCCCCAGAAGCTCGATACGGTCGGTTATCGGCACGGTTACACCCCGGAAAGTAGGAGCTGGTTTGAATTGACTCCTTTTTGCGAAGAAGAGACATGCCTGGGTCTTAGCTGCATTAAACTTGACCAAGTTGGCATCGCCCCATTCGGAGACAGCCTTCAAGGACAATTTCAAGCGCCCAACCATGTCCTCACGCAGAGACTGGATCTGTGATCCACCAGCTCGCGCGCTAGGCATATATCTCTCAGAAACTGTGCTGTCGTCTGCATACCCAAAGGTACCGGAAATCAGCAGATCGTTAATATGCAGCAAAAATAAAGTTGCTGAGAGAACAGACCCCTGAGGGGACCCCGGCATTAATTGCCAATTGGCCAGACGAGCAGCCATCAATGAACACTCGAATGGACCGATCTCTCAGGAAGTCTTCAATCCAAACGCAAAGTTGAGTGGGTAAATCGAAGGAAGGAAGCTTAACAATAAGGTTATCGTTCCAGATCCTGTCAAAGGCCTTGGAAATGTCAAGGGAAACAGCAAGTGCTTCCCCGTGCTTCTCAATGGCCTCACTACAGGTATGAATGGCATACGCTACTTATTATATATTAATGGTACACGCTCCATACTCTTACAAAGTATGGACGTGACTGAAATAAGCCTGTAGTTGGCCGGGTCAGCACGACTGCCCTTTTTGGGTACAGGCTGTACGTTAGTCAGCTTTCATGCTTTCGGCACCTTTCCAGTCTCTAGCGAAACGCGAAACAGGCGTGTCAAGATTGGAGACAGTTCGGGCGCACAAGTCGCCTTGTTGTTCCAGCATGCATTTTATCATGTTGTAGTTACAGTACGTGCTTGTTCTATCAACTTGTAGCTTATTATGTTACCTTGTTGAATCTGCATTATTGGTTTGTTCTATTCACAGTTGAGGACTGAGTGAAGCGGTCAGACTATAACTGTAAAAAGAACCAGTCTATAATGCAGATTCAACAAGGTAACATAACAAGCTACATAATTCGTTTTTTTTTTTTTTATGTAAACTTAAACAACCAAACATAAATAACGCACAGATAATAACAAAAATACTATATGCAATTACATTTAAATAAATCACTAGCAAACAAATTTTTTTTTAGTTAAACGCATTACAGCCTTTAACCGCATCTTATTTTGAGGTACCTACGTCGTTGGGTCGCAAAGGAATAATCGTTATATAGATTTGTAAATAAATAACATGTATTTTAAGGTCTTAATTATTTATTAATTTACAGTGTTACCACAATGGCGTTTAGAGGTTATAGAACAATGTTCTCTGTCCTAGAAGTTAAAACTACATACAGTTATGCAAATGTATAGTTGACCAAGTGTTCCACTTTAAACCTTATAGACATATGTTTAGACTTGAAAGTGGTAAGGTATATCTTGGTCAACTATGCCTTAATTTATGTATATACAAGTATTTTAAGGTCTTATTTATTACAATTTTTATTTTTTGACAATGTGCATCTTTGGTGTTTAAAAGGTTATAGAACAATGCTTCCCTGTCCTAAAAGTGAAAACTATGTGGCGACACATTGTATTTTGCTGAGCTAGCTCCTTCAGAGCTCTCACGGCCAACCGCTCCTAACGAAGTCAGTCGCTACCCATAGGCCACAGTATAGACCCGCGTATACAACGTGTATAGACTTACGTCATAGACCGTGTCTTTGTATTTAATTTAAGTGATATATAAAATACAAGTTTATCTGTTTTCAAGGTGTCTACTTATTGTCTAAATTTACAACCTTCTGATCTGAGGAGTAATTAACGACTACGTAGAAATCAAATAAATCCTCGTTTAATCTCCGTTAAAACTACATACAGTTTTGCAAATTTATGGTCGACTAACTGAAAGAAGATTCACTTTTGTGACATAAATTATTAATTTGCTTTGATAGTGATTTTATAGAATGAAAATGCTGGAAACATCCTTCTTCTCCGCAATGAAACACGGTTTTTTCTAAGGCAGCAAAACACAGAGAACGCAAATGGTGACAAAGAGATCTAGTATTAGAAAATTGAGCCTTACACGCAAAACAAGTTAACATTTTAATCCTTTAAATCACCCATTAAGGTATGAATAACACTAAGTGATTTATCAAATTTAGTGTTTATGTTATATAATGCTCTTTGTATAAACAGCCAAATGAGATAAGATTCGTCAGAGTATTCTGCTCCTGTCGCATGTATAATCTTAAATGCCACATCCACTCCCTGGAGTAATGAATTTACTTTGTAAATAGTCTGACCAACAACGCCGTAAATTTTTAAAATATCACAAATTGTACCCTTGTAGATTATCAAGGGCTGAAATGTTCGTCCGAGTTTCACCAATTTCGTTCTCTTACTTGATACTGCTGTTTGTAGATCATCAACGCCAGCTATTTGCAATATAAATCCATCTCGGATTTCACTACGCGATGGCTTCCTTGAGAGCTTTCCTTTTTTCTTTGATACTGTTGAAGGCACTAAATATGGCAGCAACAACAACGCTGCATTGATTTCCGACTCTGGTTTGGTATCTATAACTATAATAAGTAATGTTCAAACTGCAATCTGCGTAAATTACGTACTCAATGAAAACAGTAGGAAAGAGCAAAAAAGTCATGCAACGTCAATAGTATCACAAATCACACAGTAGGTAACCACAACATACGTCCGGTTTGCTCGTGTGGAAACGTTACAAAATAAAACAAATTAATTATTGATGTTATCTCCAGTAAAGTTCTGGTATGTATTTTAGGAGGTACCTATATTGGCACTTAGTAAAAAGTATTCTAGTAGAAAATAGCAGGGGAAACAACTCACCGTAATTAATGCTGTCCATATTAAGCATACGCCTGACCCGTGGGTTTCTTACCACCACACTCAGCGGACGATGTTTTTTTATCCTCGATTGCTTCCAAAATTTTAATTCGCCAAGTCAACATACACCTACACCACGATAGCGCTGACGCACGAATGCATGCAATGCGTCGACGTGACACACCCGCGCCCCCGCAGCCGCACGACCGCGCGTTCGCAAGCGCAGTTCCACACTTTGGTATTAAAATCTAACGCGTGTATAAGTAAGTTTTGAGGGTTTCCGATCTTAGATTGTCGTTCTAATATAACTTAAGTACAGGTACACCAAAAACTTTCACTTAATGTCTATGGAAAAACAAGTGTTCATTATTACGATTTGTATAAAACTATTTTCTTCGTAGAGTAAAGAAGTAAGTGCAGCTACGCGTCAGGTATTTATGACAACTGCTTGAAGAAACTACGTAACGATAGTAACGCAAAACAATCCCGCAACAAGTTTCGTGCAATAAGTAAGTGAGTGGACTTGCAAGACACGCCTTCGCAATAGTATCCGAGAACAAATGCCTATGTTTATTTACTTTTATAAAGTTATGTTAATTCTTCGTGTTAGTTATGGGTATGTGTGTTTATGGCTTTATACCCAGGGAAATTTGTAAAATAAATAAATGTATGTATGTTTACATCTATATAAGAATGGAAAACTATTTTATTTTTTGTCGCAAAAATACACATTTTTTGTGACAGTACCCTTATTTTTGGCGCTAGCTTCATGAAAATTTGTGAGAAGGTGTATTAGAGTACGCTCGATTTTTTGCAATAATAAAAAAAATATGACGCAAGTTGAGTTACGCGACTCTTCCAGGAAGGGTGCGAAATCATAACATGGATAAGTCTTTTTTCCGAGATCTCATTTTGGTACTTACGGAATTGAATCAAATATTGTGAATGTAAAGATTTTTAAACTATTACATTTGAAATTTATAGAATGCGATAGCTAAACGCTTAAAATTGTTTTTTTTTTTTTGTTATTTATCTATACTAATATTATAAAGCGGAAAAGTTTGTTAGTTTGTTTGTTTGTTTGTTTGTTTGTTTGCTTGAACGCGCTAATCTTCGAAAGTACTGGGTGGATTTGGATGAAATTTGGTATGGAAGTAGCTTGAAGCTTGAGGAAGGTTATAAGCTACTTTTTACCCGACTGCAAAAAAGGAGAGTTATGTTTTTACCGTGATAGAATCCACGGGAGCGAAGCCCCGCGAGAGTACTAGTCAAGGTAATAAAGTGAATCTTACTTTTGTGCGTCCATTCGAAGCTTACATATGACTAATTTAGTAGTTATTTCTTGAAAGTTTATTATCTGCTGCTTGTAATTATTATAATATATTATATTATTTAATATTTTTTATACTCCTTAATATTTTTTCGCATTCAATGCAATCACTTTTTATGAATATGAAAACAGGTAAAAAAGAAATAAAAAGCAGTTTGTATCAAAATCAACATCTTTATTGATAAAAATATTTTCAATCTTCAGTTTCATTAAAAAGACAGCAAAAGAGTTAAACATTTCTTATTCATATTGATATATTCTTCATCCTGCACATTACAATATTTGAAATTACTAAAAAATCTTAATTATTACAAAATTCCGGAATCCCGGAGGCATATCCATATTAATATATACGTGCCAGTTCATTGACCCCAAATCAATCTACCTACTCCGATCACTGCTGATAAGTTACTTAACATATAATACTCTTGCATCGCACCGTGAGCCGCCAATACAAGAGTGACGTTCACTGAAATGTATCTACTTAGTGGCTAAATAATAAAAGACGCACGGGTCAATCTTCAAGGTTGAGCAATACTTACCAAGGTCGATTCATGGATGGGTGACTATTTTATACACCCTGTCTCTAAAATCACGTTAAGCCGTTGGTCCAGAATGTCATTTTTAGGGTTCCGTAGCTGAATGGCAAAAAACGGAACCCTTATAGTTACGTCATGTCTGTCCATCTGTCTGTCCGTCCTTCCGTATGTCACAGCCATTTTATTCCGAAACTATTAAGACTATACATGTGAAACTTTGTAGGGCTGTGAACCGCTTTCCGATTTTAAGAAAAGAATTTGAATATATTTAAAATGAAGGGGTTCCCCATACATGGAACTGAAACTGAATTTTTTTTTTCATGAAACCTTTACGTGTGTGGTATTTATAGACGGGTCTTTAAAAAAGACATTGAGGTTTCTAAAACCACTTCTTTATAAAGTTAATAGTTTAAAAGATTTACGCTTCCAAAGTGGTAAAATGTGTCCCACCCCCTCTAACTTCTATTAGAATAGAGTGAAAAATTTAAAATAATATACGCTAGATCTTAATGTAAACAAAACAAAAAACACTTAGCAATGGGCACCAAACTAGGCACAGCCTGTATCTTGGTGGCCCAAAAATCATCAACATCTCTGACAGTCGTTACTGGTAGTCAGAAGCCAAAAGTCTGACACCAGTATTGCTAACAGTATCGTTTTACCCAGTTACTGGGTTGTCAGATAGACAGTCGTTCAATGTTAAATACTATTACTTAAAGTGTTTGTTAGAATAATACTACACAGATGAGGACAGACATTTGTTCCCAAACCAAATTGTTCCAAAGTTTTAAACTTATTGAAAAACCAAATTAATGTGGTGCCAGCAATTTTCATCTTAAGAAAAAATGTAAGGGAATCTCGCTTTATTCTAATTTATTCGCTAACAACAATTCCGCTGAACCTCCAAGGAACAGGTTCATTAATAAAACTTAATTAATATCACATTAAGTCAGTCAGATTGGATTAAGTGAACGAAGCTTAAACGAATTATTAGGGATTTGGCGAAATTATAGGGAAAGATGGTGGAGAACATAGGGGAATGAATTTGGAGAGGCAACGGCGCGTTTTTAAACAAAAGAGTGACAACATTAATGATAAATACGTGTAAGTATTAACGTGGCTTTTAAGTATTGACGTGGCTTTAAATATTATTCAGTAACAGAAATATAATTTTTATTATTAATATAAGTTATTAGGCTATTGTCTATATGGACGTATAGACAATAGCCTAATAACTAAGCTGTCAGACTTATGATCGAGAGGTCACGGGTTCGAACTCCACCTATTACACTGTTGCCGTGAACCCACTTCAGGCACAAGTGTATTTAGTTTAGGGGAGGTTAACAGTTGAGACACAACAGAGTTGAGTGCTTTTTGCGGCCTACCCTTACCTTGGTATTGTTCGTCAAATCGTTAAGCTCCTTGTTCTATGTTGAGCTATACGTCATTTGACAACTGCTTGCACTGTATGGACAGGCCCACTCAAATCTGTGAGCATCTTTCTTCAAAAGACCGCCTCAGACTGAAACCTACAAGGTTCCCATATAATTAAATCAGTGTAGATTGTATGGACTTTAAAAGAGACGGACCCCTGAGTTTGTTTCGGTGTTTCTTCTTAGGGTAGTCAGTTAGGAAACACCGGCCTCATCTAGTTAATATTTACGGAAAAAATGACGTGTAAAAGTGTTATTTAATAACCAATTTGCAAAATAAAGATCATTTATCATTTAACAAGATTTCTAGTAATTTGAATACTACCTACATTGCTAGTACGCTTTAAAAAGTCTTATAGGATATATATGCCAAATTATAGCACCTACATAGTTTCATTTATTTAGTATTGGAATTGATTCTAAAATTGGTTTTTTAAATTAATAACCTACTCATAATATCCACTAAAACGTTTTGACCACAAAACTTTTTCTCAAATTAACGCTGGACACGAATCGGAATCTGCTAGGCAAATAAAACATCTGACAGTCTAACCCAAATCAATCAAATTATTTTAATAATGTAATTCACATGTCGATTTTGTGTATAATGTATAAGAACGCAGACCTTTTGTTAGGTCTTGCCATATTCTAGTTACAGCCCATCGCATAGTACCTAGTTACCTACATATATTACACTAGAGACCCGTCATCCAATTTCTGCGTTTAAAAAAGCAAAAATCAACCGTATGTTTCCATCTTCGGATGGATTATTATCGACATACCCCGCCTCTCTGCGACCCGAATATTTTTATAGAGATATCTCCATTGATTGGGATCTAGAGTTATGAGAAATTGAGTGACGTCATTCATGTCAGCCGACGTCACGAACAGAAGTCAGATGCGTAACGATAAAAACGGGAAGATGTTATGTAACTTTATTTTAACCCTACTTGGAAACCAGAAGATAAGTCCTAAATACGAGCTTTTTACCCTAATACGCATCTTGCGGGAGTATTTTTTTTAAAATTACTGATGGGCCCATTCTTGAACTCGATCTCGCCTGATGGTAAGCGATAGATGAGGTCTAAGATGGGACAAGCGAGCCCAGAAGATGCCTATTTACTCGTGCTTTAAAGGCTGAAAGGTCATAAGTGGCAGGGAACACAGAAGCCGGCAGAGAATTCCACAGCTTGGCTGTGCGCACAATAAATGTGGAGGAGAAGCGCTTGGTACGACAAGACGGTATATAGTAATAGTAATAGTAATAGTATTTATTTCATAATGGGATTGCAATGTTCACAACTATTGGAATTCTGTAATTTTAGATTCTATTATATTATACAATGCAATACAAAACAGGTGAGATACTGTTCTCCTAGCTAGGCCGAAAGTCGGCCTGTGTTAAGGAGAGACAGTGCCGATCCCCTGATTGGTCGATTTATATGTACTAATATAATGCAATAGTTTAATACAATAATTTTTATTACTATTTATTCATATACATATTTTTATATTTTAATTGTTTAATATTATTATTCATAGCATATCAATATGTGTGTAAGTGCGTCTGGGTGTTTTTGCGAGTGTGAGTGTGTGTGTGGGCGTGCGTGCGTGATTACTTTGTGAGAAATAATTCAGTGTCATCATAATTGAGGTCCAAAAGGAATGTCCGTACAGATTTTTTACAATTGTGGAGTGAGAGTTTATATATTGTGCATATTGCATTAATTTTGTTATACAGAGATGGAGCAAGATAAAAAGAGAATCTTTTTACGTATGAGGTACGTGGAGGTGGAATAATACAGATTCTGTCTTTCCGACGCTTAGAAATATGTCTGTATGGTGTCCTGGAATGTTGGAGTAATACAATTTGTAAAATGTACTGTTGTCGTACATTTAAAACATTCCAGGATTTATAAAGTTCGGTGGTTGGAGACAAGATATGGCGGAAGGTTGCAACTTTAAGTATGGCTCTGTGAGCGATCTCTAAGGGCTTCATCACTGTCTTAGCAGCTCCTCCCCAGCAGGAAATACAATAAGTTACTAGTGATTGGCAAAGAGCGAAATATACGTTACGGATAACTGAAGCGTGAGCTACATGTCGCAGTGTTTTGAATATATATATAAGTTTGCGTACGCGGCCGGATAAGGTGTTAAGATGTGATTTGAAATTCAAGTGTTGGTCAATGAAAATTCCAAGATATTTTATTTGTTCAACTCGAGTAAGTGATGGGCACTGGCAGGCCTGCTGAGACATTAAAGAACACAAGTGAGCTTTTAGAGAGATAGAGGGATTAGGTTGGGAATTTGATTTAATTGAAAAAGTAATATAGTTAGTTTTAGAGGTATTCAGGGTCAAAGTGTGTGAGTAAAGCCATCTTAGTGTTGAGTTAAATCCTTTTTGTGCTATTGACTGTAGTTCTAACCATGAGTCACCAGTAAAAGTTATTGCAGTGTCATCAGCATACGAAATTATTTGGGCATTTGGTATATGTAAGTTGCAGAGGTCATTTATGAATACTAGGAACAATGTGGGCCCCAAAATGCTACCCTGCGGCACACCATATCCAATAGTGACTGTATCGCTATTGTAATTGTCCATCGTTACGAATTGCAAACGGCTTGTCAGGTAGCTTTTGAATAGATTTAGTGGTAGGCCCCTTACACCTATACGTTCTAGCTTGAGTAAAAGAGTCGGAATGGGCACCGTGTCGAAAGCTTTCGTAAGGTCTAAGAAAATGGTCAATACCTTTTTATTACTGTCTATATTTTTCACTATGTGATCAATCAACTTGTGTATTGCGTCGTTTGTGGATTTGTTTTTACGGAAACCAAATTGTTGAGGTGATAAAATATTAAAATGCTCAAGATAGTGAATGAGTCTTTTATTCATTAAGCGTTCGAGTATTTTTGATAAAGTACTAAGTACCGCTATGGGGCGGTAGTTACTAACGAGGCACCCATCGCCGCCCTTGAAAATGGGATGTATAGCTGCCTTTTTAAATGAAGTAGGGAAGATGGCTAAGTCAAAGCAAAGATTGAAAATGTGGCATAGTATAGGTGCGAGGATTGCGGAATAACGCTTCAAGAACAAGGTTGAGATACCATCCCAGCCGGTGGCCGCATTAGTTCGTAGCATATTTATAGTCGATATAATTTCGTCAGGATCTGTTTTTTCCAACACTAACGATTTTTCGAAGTTAGACGTGTGGGGAAGTGAAATGCGGGAAAGGAATTGTGAGTTATTTATGTTATCTGCAAGATTTCTTCCTATGCTCGCAAAAAAATTATTTACGTCGTTGCAAGACTGTATCGGAGATGATGAAGCTGATAACAACTGTGAGTAGGAGTGTTTGATTTTGGTAGTGTTTGTGATGTTATTAATGGTTTCCCAAAGTTTCTTAGGGTTATACATAGCCTTATTCAATTCTTGAGAATCAAATTTTCTTTTTACTTTCTTTAATAATGCTGTACAAAAATTTCTGTATCGTTTATAGGTGGTACTGATTATGATGTTGTCGGGCGATTGCTTTACTTTTTTATGCAGAGAGTCACGGTTACGTATACATCTAAGCAAACCCGGTGTTATCCATGGTTTCAGAGTTTTTTTTTTGCTGAAACCTTTATTGTTGTTGAGCATTCCTCTATTGCCTTTTTAGTAAGACTTATAAAGGCGTCTGCAGCATCGTTTGGATCTATCATAGACTGAATGGGAGCGAAGTCTAAACTTGCCATGACTGTGTCGAGAGCGTCGTAGTTTATTTTATTGACATATTTTATGGAATTCGACTTAATAGTAATTTTGTTAAGGCACAATAGAGAAGCATAATGATCAGTTACAGTTGAATCATAGACAAGTGTCAAAGGCTTATACTTAGAGCGAATTATAAGGTGATCTAAACAGTTAGTTCCTCTTGTAGGCTCTGTATGTGCGGGTAAGAATCCATGATATGCTAAGGTGTTGAGATATTCATGAGTTCGTATGTCTAATGAGTTATGTTTGACATCTATATTGATGTCTCCCGTTATGATCACGGTTTTGTAGTTATTCAGTGACTGAAGTATTAGATTTAGTGCAGAAAGGAATGAATGAATATTATCGTTTGCAGGCGATCGGTATATACAAAGTATTGCTACATCTGAGTCTAATTTTATTATTAGACCAGAAGCAGAGCCGTGAAAGTCAGGTTCTTCGTAAGACGATACAAGAGTGGATTTAACATACACGACGACTCCGTCACTTTGTATATCACTTGGTATATCAACCAAGTGTGGGTGGTACCCAGCCGTGCGTCTGGTAGACCGATAGTGAAAGGGAGATGGAGGAATCAGGTCATGGAGCTAGAGTATTGTAACTAGATACTGTGGCTCACGAACGCAAGGGCGGCTCAAGGAACAGGTCAGGTTTTTAGAAAGCAGAAGTCTGACTCTGTTCCGTATCACCCAGAGCGGGATGAGTTAATTGAAGATTGATAGATAGTACCATAACAGTAAAACAATAAGGACTTTACAACTAAAAAGGGTGATACAATGGGCGGGCTTATCGGTAAAAGCGATCTTTTGCAGATAACCTTTGGATGGATTTGACACATAGGAGAAAATAAGTACGCGGGTAGTCCACGGTGTACTATTTATCTGTATAATACATATAAATATAAATAAATTGGCCAAGGGCGAGTCAGACTCGCCTATGAAGGGTTCCGTAGTAACTATGCCAAATAACTTTGTTTTTCATAGTGTTTATATGAATTACAAAGTTATATTTGCGGTTTTAGAAAATATGCTATATCTCAAAAACTGCTGACCCGATCTCGTGCAATACCAATTTGGAAGCATATATCTTTTAAACGATTGACTTTATGAAAAAGTGGTTTTAGAAACTTCAATGTCATTTTTAAGGAGCTTTTTATGGATACCACACACGCATAGGTTTCAAGAAAAAAATATTTTCAGTTTCAGTTCCATGTATGAGGAATTTAATTTTAAATTAAATTTAATTTAATTTCCCCCCTTAATTTTAAATATTTTTTTATTGTTTTCTTAAAATCGGAAAGCAGTTCACAGAATACATCTACCTACCAAGTTTCATGTGTATTGTCTTAAAAGTTTTGGAATAAAATGGCTGTGACACACGGACGGACGGACAGGTAGACACGACGAAACTATAAGGGTTCCCATTTTTTGCCATTCGGCTACGGAAAATTTAAGAAGAGAGATAAATCGTTTACCAAGTTTTTGAAAGACGATGGGGTTTGTGCTTGTCTTACTGATACTGCTAGATCATTCCACAGCCGTATTTTGAACTCAAAACAGGATAATGATCCATAGGTATGTATTTATGGTTAACTAGCGTTTGCCCGTGACTTCATTCCCGTGGGTTGGTTTTCCCGCGTAAATACCGGTCCTGTGGGAATTCCGGGATAAAAAGTAGCCTTTGTGTTATTCTAGGATGTCAAATATACGTTCTAAGATAGATAGATAGATAGATAGAATATACTTTATTGTACACCAAAATTTATACACACCTATTTAACAATATTACTTAATTCTATGGTAAAAATGAAGGTCTTTTCTGGTTTTAAGTTCTAATAGAATAGAATTTAGCGACAATGTTTAAATTTGGGTGTACAATAAAGTATGTTCTATCTATCTATCTCATCATCTATGTAATAAAACTGCTCACTTCAGTACAAGATAATATTATTTATTACTGCATCATGATTACATTTTATATACGCTTCCATCTAAACCAAAGAAAATAATACTCTCTAACGAGAGATCTAAACCTTTCTTGACAGTTCCCTTTTACTTCCCTTGTTTCCGTCACCACGGTTTTCCTTTTATATAGAACAACGTTACGATTCTGTATACTATCCAATCCAATTACACAATAACTTATTAACTCGAATATAACTCTTATTCTCTTCTAACTCTTATTAACTCATGGATCCAAGAATAATAAACGAATTGCGTGCTTTCTATCTTCCGTCTCACAACTGTCAACCGACTATCCTAACGTCACCGTTGCGCGCCATTTTTTGTTTTTTTTGTTCTGCTCATCGCTGCCACTGCGGCGAAGTTGTCAACAGCCTCGGTCACCACGGCCTTTCATGCGGCCGCAGTGCGGGTCGCATAGCACGGCACGCGAATATTAACGACATCATCCGACGAGCTCTTGTCACCGTCGGCGTTCCAGCTGTATTAGAACCCAATGGCCTGGCACGCGACGATGGCAAAAGACCGGACGGCATGTCTTTATTTCCTTGGAAGATGGGTAGGCCTTTAGTGTGGGACGCAACTTGTGTCGATACTCTTGCGCTATCCCATCTTCCTAGCTCGTCTTGCTGTGCTGGCGCTGCCGCTGCGGCTGCTGAAAACCTCAAGCGGCGGAAATATAATAACCTTGTTGGTAGTTATATTTTCGAGCCGTTTGGGGTTGAAACCTTGGGGTCGTGGGGTCCGAGTGCTCACAGATTATTTAAAGATCTATCCAAACGCCTAGTTGACACTTCGCGTGACCCAAAGGCTGGCTTTTACCTTGGACAGCGTTTAAGCATTGCCATACAGCGTGGCAATGCCGCCAGTCTTTTGGGCACATTACCAGTGGACAGCGATGCGTACGAATTTCTGGACGCCATATTTTAGTTTATTTTTAGATGTATATGATTATGTAGTTTAGGGTTTCTAATCATTTAATTCAGGAAAACATATTATATAAAAATCAATAAATTTCATAAAAAACAATCATTATAAAATAGTTACATAATTAAAATACTA
This sequence comes from Tholera decimalis, assembly GCA_943138885.2. Lineage (NCBI taxonomy): Eukaryota > Metazoa > Arthropoda > Insecta > Lepidoptera > Noctuidae > Tholera > Tholera decimalis. The sequence continues at coordinate 42,813,911 of OW964552.2, forward strand.
TTATTATTAAAATTACATAAAACCAAGAAAAAAAAAGAAACATATATCATAACTCGTTAATTAAAACTCATTATTAAAATTGTATTTGGAATATGAATTGCCATATGCGAAGAAGTAATTTACTTCGTATATGGCTCTTAATATTCCATTTCCAGAATCGTGTATTCATTCTAATGATAGGTACTATTGGGTACTTGCCTTTCAGGCACATCTGTCTGGTCGGAGAATGTTCCCTTTTCAATGGAGATTGCGGTGTTTACCCCATTCCGCCACATCAGAAAAAGGGAGACCACATCAGAAGAAGAGGTTGGGCATCTATAGGTACCTACCTACCATTGCCAATCGTTTCAGTGTCCATTAACTCCCACGGGAGTTGAGAGAGGATTTTTTGTAGGTTTTTTTAAATCTGCTGAGTACCATCCACACTGTTTGATATACGGTCTTGTCGTAGCAAGCGCTTCTCCTCCAGATGAATAATGCATAATAATGCACACAGCCAAATTGTGGAACTCTGCTGGCTTCTGTGTTCCCTACCACTTATGACCTTTCAACCTTTAAAGCCAGAGTGAACAGGCATCTTCTGGGCTCGCTCGTTCCATTGTAGTCCTCATATACCGCTTACGATCAGGCGATCAATCAATCAGGTCAATCAAGAGTGGGCTCATCCGGAATAAATAATATATAATTAAATACATTTTAAATATAGGTGTATACATTAACTTACTGCGATATTTCACTGAAGAAAGTTATTTCAGTACATTTATCTAAACAAACGATTTAATATTGTTTCCCAACAATGTCAAGACAACTATATTTAAAGATATTTTAAACACATTTAAATACAAAATAAACAGTGTCACGTGTCACATCAAAAGGGAACCGGACAGAAATAGTATTTTGAACAAACAGCGTTTTTGAATATATTTTTAGAAATAACACAACTATCCAATACGGTTCATACAAGCAAACATATGTTCTACTACATCGCAATAGCATAGTTTCATTATGCAAAAAGAAGATAGCAAAAAAAGTTGTTCTTTTGCAATCAAAACAATAGAAAATTAACCTTAATGTAAGCGAGTAAGGTTTTGTTCCCTGCAGCAAATAACCTGGTTGAAATTGGAAGGGTCGGTTGCGCATATGCGTCGATTGTCAGCTGTTTATGTTGACACATTCGATCACAATGAGACATATTTTTAAATTAATAGTTTTACAAAATGGACGGCCTTCTAAGTTCAAATATTTGGAACGCGTATGTCCTAAGTGGACTGTAATGGATTTTCCCTCTTGGCAGGCTGATTCATTTGTTTGAAAAGTTTCGCTGATTTATATTTGATTCGTGTTTTTGCCATTTGAACACGCCTCAGGCTTGTGGTTTCCAAAGGTTTAGTCCAAATTGTGCAATAATAATAGTGAGTCCGTAATCGTTAACCCAAATTTTACCATCAGAATTTATGTCATGTTGCATGGATAATCAATAGAAGTATAAAAAGAATCATCACGAACGGTTTATAAAAAAAAAAATAAGCACGGATAAATAACTCGAAAATATGGAAACTATACAATCATGAGGTATTAGGATGAACTATGTTCATCTGCCTCCCAGATCAGAAAGTGCCGGCGTGATAATATGCGAGATATTCACTGTTTTGTAAACAATAAACAAAGATGCAATTTCAGACATTACGAGGGAGTATTCCCGATTGAGCACTTATTTTTTGACCACCTGTGCATTGAGCACCAAAGGTATTCTCATATGAGCACCAATCAATTTATTAGCTTGGTGCTCAATGGGGAATTATAAAAAAATATTCAACTTTATTCTTTTTTGGGCACCTGTGGTGCAGTAGCTTCTAGGGATGTGGTTTATAATAAAAGATATCGAGAAAAATAGGTTGTTCTTTTATTATCATGTTAATTTGAGGAAACTAAGGAATTATTATTAATATTACAATCAGCATTGTATTATTTTCTAGGTTCTTCACTTACTTAAGGCTAATAAAAGAAATCACGTTCCTCGTAACAACAGTAAGTATAGAGTTTTTATGCTTTTTATTTAGAATTTAATAAAACTTCTTATGAATACTTACACAAGCAATGTTTTTCATCGTTTTGGATAAATATGAACTATGTATTCAAAAATAGATGCTCAAACGGGAATACTCCATTGCGAGATCTTTTGCTATCTTACTAATATTATAAATGCGAAAGTTTGTGAGGATGGATGGATGTTTGTTACTCTTTCACGCAAAAACTACGGAACGTATCTGAATGAAATTTGGTAAGTAGATAGTTGACATTCTGGAATAACACATAGGCTACTTTTTATCCCGAAATTCCCTCGGGATCGGGATTTGCGCGGGAAAACCTTCCCACGCGTACGGAAGTTTTTAGTCGTTTTGGATAAATATGAACTATGTATTCAAAAATAGATGCTCAAACGGGAATACTCCATTGCGAGATCTTTTGCTATCTATTATAAAAGTTTAGTTTCTTCGAAAATAGACTTAGCCTACCTTCGAGAAAACTACTTTCCCTAACAAAAGAAAATAATGAGAATTGAGAAACTTTTACTATTTTTAAACCAGTTTAAAATATGTATCGTCCAGGCCTCGTGGATCATTGATTTATAAATCTTTTGTAAAACTATTCAATAACTATTATAAAGCAACACTGATTCATCTACGTACTAAAACTAGTGTCCGACCGAAAGTTCGGTTTCGGTTTCGGTTTCGGCCAAGTTTCGGCCAAAAATCAAGTTTCGGCGGCAGTTTCGGTTTCGGCCAAAATTGGCCGAAACTTTTGCCGAAACCGAAACTGATTTCGGAAGATGTCGTGCACGCTCGCCTAACTTTGTTTCTCGCGGCAACGCTTTGGCGGACGCTGGCGGCCCTGTTCGGGAATTGTCGTGCACCGCTCGGATAGCTCTCTAGCAACACAACTTAGTCAGTGCGCCCGACGCAAACATACTTTAGAGGTTATGTTTTGATGGAACGGTTTACATGTAAGTTTTGTTTCGTTTCTGTACTTGAATGATTTATATAGTTAAATATTGAGTCAGTAACTTTATTTTGCTGTTATTAACAAATCAAGTCACATGTAAAAAAGAGATTATAAAATTGTAATAAGATTTCAAAATACCAATACTTATTATTAAATGAAACAGTAACAAATAGTGATTTGATTATTGATAACTGATAAACATTTTGCTATGAGAACTTAATTTGAAAAAATAATAAAAATATTATTAATATTTTTTATATTTTATTAAGTAAATAAATGATTACAACAAAATTAATATACTGTGTTTCCATTTCATGTTCTAATTAATGCAGAATAATGGGTAAAATGCACCAAATTTCAGTATTTTAAGGAATTTTATACTTGACCACGTGAGTTTCGGTTTCGGTTTCGGTTTCGGCCGAAACTGAAGCCGCGGCCGAAAGTTCGGTTTCGGTTTCGGTTTCGGCCGGAAAACCAGTTTCGGTCGGACTCTAACTAAAACTAATTTGAATAAGGAATATAGCGCCATTAAGCGTCGGCGTGGTTCAAACCGATATGTGAGGATAATTATGGGCATTTACATTAGTTCTTCGTCGCCTACGCACAAATCTGTACCAATATCTTACGGGTCGAATGTGTATATGTAAGGAACATTCGTTTTATGTTGGTGTCTATACAACGTGTAACGGAAACCCCATATCAATCCAAAAGGGCTGAAGACAACATCTGGTATGGAGTCTCTATGCAAAGTTTCAGCTCAAAATAAGTGACTCACAGAATTGACACCAAATTATTGGTTTCATATATTTCTTGAATACCAAACAATCATAACAAACGTGTCACAGCACTACGAGGATCAATAACTTTCCACGTCACTTGCCAATAACACGATAATTCTTTTCGTTCTTCTTAATTTGAAAAATTCGGTCTCTGGTATCAGTGTATTGGAATTTGTAATAAGTTCTACACAAGTAGACTTAGGATTACAAAACCCTTGCCATATCGTTTGTTATCATCCAAAGAAGCCGTGCACTCGGTATGTATATACCCTTTAAATAACACTTGTATAGGTAATATGTTAGAGGTTTGAGGCGGATGGTACTTTGAATTTAAGCTAAATTTGCCAAGGTCAGTGTGTGACCAACCTACGACTACTTATTCCAAAAAGGGAAGAGAAAATAATAACAGCCAAATGTGTCGATCTTCAAGGTTAATCAGGGTTTGGCGAGGTCAGTCCGTGATTGGGATCTTAACATAATTATCCATATTTCTCCGTGCCCCAGGAATGCCCCAGTATACAACGTGTAATTTAAAGGGTATATACAAAACAAGTGAATGGCTTCTTTGGATGATAACAAACGATATGGCAAGTTTTGTAATCCTAAGTCTACGTGTGTAGAACTTATTACAAATTCCAATACACTGATACCAGAGACCGAATTTTTCAAATTAAGAAGAACGAAATGAATTATCGTGTTATTGGCAAGTGACGTGGAAAGTTATTGACCCTCGTAGTGCTGTGACACGTTTGTTATGATTGGTATTGAAGAAATATATGAAACCGATAATTTGGTAACAATTCTTTGAGTCAGTTATTTTGAGCTGAAACTGTGCATAGAGACTCCATACCAGATGTTGTCTTGCAGCCCTTTTGGATAGATATGGGGTTTCTGTTACACGTTGTATAAAGCCGTTCATCCCGGCTGTTATTTGTAAATTTTTAACAGTCGTTACGGATATTTCAGAAACAAGAAAATCTAACATCAGGCTTACTAAGGAATATTGTATATAATAGTCAGGTAACATTGGTAGCGGTCCTATAGTTGGAACTTACTACGTGACTATTTAATGCTACGTGAATATTTAATGTGATGCATAAAGATTTTCTCCATGTTTTTCAAGTTTTCCAGCCGTGTTTGGTATCACTATACTGTTATTAATTTTAAGACGATAATCTTATCCAATTGGCCCACCTGAGTGACACGAAGTTACATTCGAAGCTATCTTCGATGTGTAAATTGTCTTCATGTTCAAATATTCCGAGCTAAAATAAAACACCGAGATAATATTATAAACGGTATTTTTTTAAATAGATTAAATTATCATCTTTACACGTCAATAATTTTGATCACTTTCAACAACAAAGATGAACCACGTAGGTGAAGCTATGTTCAAAGTTAAGGTACCTATTATTATTTGGGCACCAGTGCCTGTCAAAGAAGGCTTTCCCCACTGCTGAGACAAAAACGAATGAGAGGGCATGGACCGCAATCTAGAACTCGGGTCCCATGCGGGTTGGTGCATCTCGCATGTCTCCGGATTTTTCAGTCCATGCTAGTTTCCTTACAGTTATTTCCTTTACCTTTTAAGAGCAGAGGTAACGACGGAAATTACAGAAAATAATTGGGCGGAGAACATTTACACGATGCAAAATGATAGATGGGCTAGTATAGTCACACGGTGGGCGCTTCAAGAAGGGAGGTTTAATAAGCGCTGACATGGTGATCTTAAACTTTTCCTGACGGATTTGCCGGAGAAGACTGCAGACAAGATTGTCTGGAATGATTTGGGGGGGGGGGGGGTCCTTTGCCCAGCATTAGTCAAACATGCTAGCTAAAAAGATTGCAAATCATGTTTGTTACCACTAGGTCTCCAGTGGTCGTGCAATATAATCACTGACTATAAATATGATTCTCGCGTCATATTAAAATAAATAACGCTCCTTAACCATATTGCTCAATGATTTAATTCGGACCACATCTAGTTCACCGCATCCGTTGTTAAATATTGTATGTTTATATTGAGGTTTGTCGGTCTGATATGTGTATGAAACTTGTGTGAAGAATCGTTAAATTCATATATATATATATATAAAATGATGCGTAATGGCTGAGAAGTTACGCGGGTACACCCAGGTTTATCACGTGCGTGATGAATCATTGGTCTGGCAAAAAAGGGTTTTTTTGTGAAACTACATAAAAGTATTATATGTATTTGGGGCTGAAATAGAAATAAGCCTTAACGCCAATATAATAATAGTACTTTTAGATTTCTAAGAGATGACTCTCTGATCGAATATCTGTTTCTCTTTGGTCGAACCCTGTATGAAATATTTATGAAAATCGTGATCACCATTATCCACCCAGTGGTTTGTTGGGCATCTCCATTTATTGCAGTCAGATTTTTAACCGAACTTATGTAGTTACTACTTATGTAAAAGGAAATAATTGTCTCGTAAATTATTTTTCTTAGGATTAATAGTAGGTAGTCATAAAGAACATCTATGAGTAGGTTGATAGGTACTTAGTAATCATAGGTATAAATAAGATTCCCGTGGGATTACACACCAAGGAAAACGTGGGTATCTGATGTTATAACTGTGTTATAATATGGATCATAAATAACTATGGATAGCGTGTTTAATCCTCTAAGAAACTATATGTATAGATGCTCTAAACTTGAAATAATCTGTTGTCAAATCCTAGAATTAGATTGTATGATTTTGCACACAAAAGCATTTCTTGCTTAAAGAGAAGTTGAAAACTCTAAACTTTTATGCTAATTTATGAAACAATAAACTATTTTCTAATCGTATAACTATGTGAGCATTATTAAAACAAAAAACAATAAATATGTTCAAAAATAGATGTCCTATTACCTTTCCCCAACCTATATGCAGTAACGTTCAGCAAGAAACCTTACAAAACGTACCCACTACACTCATATACGATACCGCCAATTTTGCAACTTTCTAATCCCAACATATAAAAGCATCTCATCCCCACTTAATAATACATCGTCAGATATGAATAGCGATATAAAAATCAATCATACACAAGCACTGACCATCCCCATACACTATACAGCCAGAGGAAAACTATTAAAAGAAATCCTCTTAAGGGCTCACATCTTCATACAATATAATCGATTCTGTAGTGCCCTTCAAACGATTCTCGATTACAACATCTGTTACTACGAATACCTTTACAGGATCATCTTTGCCGATGGTTTAAAGGAAAACATACCTTATGATGTAAATCATACGGTATGTATCACATGGTTTCTTTTTTCATTTGCATTTGCATTTGTGTTGTTTATTGTCAGAAGATTTTCAACATTAAGCAGTTGTTTTAAAGTTTATTTCATGTGAAGGAGAGGTGTGTGTTTAAGTATGTTTGCCACATGGCTGTATTTTATGGCAAATTATTAAAGAATAATTGGAAATCCCGCCTTATTTTTAAAAAGGGCTGAGTAGAGATTTATGGTGGGCGGTAGTTTCAATTTGTGCTCCGAAAATTTAATATATTTTTATTTATAGGGGTATAAAAGATGCATATTTTTTTGGGTAAACATAAAATATAATCATACGTTTAGATTCACTTAAAAATACAGGGATACAAAATTTAACCGTTCTTTTTGACTTCTATTTTTATTTATTTCAACATTCTTTAGACCTACCGTACCTTAAAAGTTTTTAATTTTTTTTATTGATAATAAATAGGTTCGCGTTTGACCACCATCTCACCTGATGGTAAGTGATGATGTGGTCGAAGATGGAGCACGCTTGCCTAAAAAAGTTAAATCAGAAGCCTATAAGATCTATCCGCAACCTCATCTCGATCAATGCCTCATTCGAACTTATATTTAGATCCATGTCGCACTAGATTTTACACAATTAATAAAATATTATGTCATACCAAAATAAAAGCAATATGCAACCCAAACAAAGAATACAAAGATGATGACGGAGCAAACAAAACCACAAATCTACCAAGCAATAATGTATTAAGCCAGAAAATGATATAAGTAAGATAAGACCGCTAATCTTTCTGTAAGTAGCAATAAGGCTAACAAGCTACAAACAGATCGTAGCTTTCATTGGCGAAGGGAATTCTTTTCAGAAAAATAGTTTCATTCTGACTTATGCCCCTGTGCGTGTACAGGCTACGACACTTTTAATTCGAAGAACAAAGATTTTTATTCTAAAACTAGTTGAACCAGGAAACATTGTTTTTTCATATAAATTATTTCAAAACACAAGATATTTTGTAACAATCGGTTAAGCTTGAACTTACATGTATATTAGTTTGAACTTGTATGTATATTAATTGATGATTTATTTATCACACACAGTAAACATTTCAACTATCTACAAATGAATCTTAGTCCAATCAGAGATAGATGCACAGATGTTGTGATGTTGCTGCTGCGTGTCTGGAGTTCGATTCCCGGACGGAATAAATATTTATTCAGGACAGTTGTTCCAAGTCTGACTGTTTGTGTATGTGAGTTTATATGTAAGTAAATAAATGGCCCTACGATACAAGAGTCATTCTTAGTATGGGGCAAAGTATATCTTCATCTTCGACCACATCACCGCTTACCATCAGGTGAAATGGTGGTCAAACGCGAACCTATTATCTATAATAAAAATGGGGGATAAACATCTACTGACGCCTACTACTGGCCGACGAAGGGTGTGTCGGTCTGTGACTTGTACTGACTGAAAATCAACCCTGTTTCCTCAGTTGCCCTTGTTTTCCGGGGCCGCGGTATCTCGTTAGAATATTGCCGCAACCCCGGCAGATACACACATTGTCTTACATAAGATTCTTAGTGCGATAACTGCCGTATTTATGACTAATCAAGTCCCACTCCGTCAACGCACCTCGTATATTATATGTTTGTTTGATGAGCACGGTCATTTGTTCTTTGTCTGGGTGTAATTTATCTATAATATGTATGTATGTAGAAATATATGTGTATGTTTATCAGTTGTCTAGTACTCATAGCACAAGCTCTGCTAAGTTTGGGACTAGATGGCGTTGTGTGAAAGTTGTGGAATATTATTATATTATTATTATACTCGTATTAGAGAGATATCATCATTGATTAATGTTAATCGGGATATAGGCTGTTTTTATTATAATATATATGTATGTCTTCGATATTTGTAGTAAAACCTACTCTGAATCGATAACTGAATAGATTCCCCTTCATCTAATTTATTCATTACTTTAAAATGATCGCTGCACTTTATTACCACAGGGAACCGAATTCAAATTCATTCAAATTGCGCAAGACCATTCTATTTTTCTTCCATCCTCCGATTACCATGCCTAAATGGACACTTTGCCTCGGGAATGATATAAAAATAGCCTACGCTAAGTCTCAGTATGAAATTCATTATCAAATGTTTTGCCAGACTGTCATAATATGACCGTGCAGAAGGGTGCAATGGGGGAAAATGCAATTAATTTTATCACAAAAGACCCATTCGACTTCGCGACTTATCGGGGGGTAGGGGCAAAGAATAGTTAGGAATGTCATGTCTTAATACTCCTCTGAAAGTTTGCGAATAGAGAATCTTTTTAGAAGTATTTAAGGTTTAAATTGATGGCGTTAATGCGAACTATACCTAGTACCCGGACCTGACAATAGTGATGTCTTCCTCTTATGCACGCGAATGTCTATAAAAAGTTTTACTAGTCGTAAAATTGTGAATGATAAAACATTAATTATTATTATTACTATCGAATAAAAATCAGACTGTAAGAGTGGTGCATGGTCATAAATCACTGTGTGAACAAGCGACCATCACCAGATTTCTTATCTATAGCCTCTTTGAATAAAAAAAACGTAATGATTAAAATCGACTCAGTAAGCCTTATGAAATGCCTTAAAAAATACGCGTTGACTACAGATAACCTCATCCATTGTTTCGTTGGCTAAAAATCATATCATTTTATATACTTGGAGGGATTATTGATGCCCAAGATCTGCATAATGAGGTGCTGCAATCTGTTTTTCTCACACTAATACTGTAGTCAAAGAAAACACTGCCTCCCTGTTCCATCTCATCTCTCTCCTGAACTTAAACAAAGATCTGGATTTTTTTGCGGATGGTAGACGTTTCTGTCAGTGTGTTTGAATGTTTGTGAGAAGAATGCATGACTGTGTTAAATTAATTATTATAATACCTATATTATTATATAGTAATCTCTAATTTATGTTTTACTTGGAGCCCAGTATCTATCTGACCTCCACAACCCAATAAGACGATACTTTTGGTAAGACACGTGTCATATTGTAAATTCGTAATATGGCAAATCACAGGTAGAAAAAACTATTTACTCGTTGTAACTTTTTACTGACAGCTTATTTTTTGTCTCATACTGAAAGTTACTCTCTATTTAGTGGACTATAAGTCAACATAGGTCTCGTTAGTGGTGGACATTTGGACCAAGCACTATACTTTTTTGGTCATTCTCCTTTGTTACGTTTTTTTATGTGAATAATTTTTCGTAACTTTAAAATAGGTGAGGCCGGTGTTTTCTAGCCGACTACCCTGAGAAGAAACACCGGTTTCAGAGCCACTTTTGAAGTCCATACAATCTGTGCCTACTGGTAAAATCATATGAGAACCTTGTAGATTAATGTTTAAGGCGTTTTGAGGCAAGGTGCACACAGATTTGAGTGAGCCTGTCCAGACTGTGCAAGCATTTGTCAGATAATGCTCAATTTAGATCTTTAAAATATTTAATCATCTACAGACAGACGCCAAGTTGCTTAAACCTCATTCGTACGAATCTTATTTATGTAGGTACCTATCGCAATTCTTCATCTGTAGTATTAAAGCTACATCAAAATTAATTATTATTGTTTTGTTTATGAACAACAAAATACGAACAATAGACAAAGACTGTGTTGGGAAATAATGGAATGAATGAATTAAATACATTCGACCGATTGACCCACTGAACTTTGTTGGCTTTCGGCTTTCATAAATAGAATTTACCTTTACTGGGTATGATTACTTTTCAAATGACTTAATTATTACAATTACACTTTTAAGTGACTTATAATTATTACATTGTTGTTTTATACTTAGCTGACCAATAATTACTAGACCAACACTGCCCCATACTTATGCCCATTTATAGGCAGAACGGGGTCACTTGATCATGATTTTGTTCAAAGCAGTGTAGCTTCGAATGAATGAAGTGATAATCAATTATACCTTCTAAAATAAATAGGTTATTTATTTGGCTATCTAAAACCATCAAAAAATTGTAGCAAATACGTTGTTTACTAAACTAATTCACATGAATATCACAAATGTCAGGTGGCTCAGTTTCTCTCAGCTCAGTCAGTACCCTACTAGGTGGGGTCAATTAAGCCACCCCACGGGGTTAGTTGAGCCAGTGGACTTAAGAGGTTTGTTTCATAAGAGAATTATTATAAACTACAAATAAAATCTTCCATAAATCTTTAATAAACATTCTTAGGTAATAATAGGAACTTATTGGGAAATAATAGAAACATAAAAACTAGCTTATCCTAATCACTGTCACAGCTCACGTAAATATAAACTGTATATGGATTGCCCATTTGCGGCAATCGGTGCACTGTAGCCATTCTTCTCCTGGAAGGCCATCAGAGTAGGCTTCGACGCGAACAAGACAGAAATATTCTTCTTCTTTGGTGTCAGAAGGTGTCTTGCCCATCTGTACTTTTTTCATTTGGAACTTTTTAGCTTTCTTAAAAGGTCTTACCTCATCGTCAGATTCAGAAGAACTTTTACAAATAGCTTTTCTCACTGTCTGTTTTTTTTAATTCGGAATTGGTTCGCGTTTGACCACCGTCTCACCTGATGGTAAGTGATGATATTGGAAGATGGAGCACGCTTACCTAGAAGAAACCTATTCACTTTTTTAACCTGGGGATCTTTAAGTCAATAGGCTTAAAGATCCCCAGGTTATAGCTATCGGGAAACACAGACTCCGGCAGGGACTTCCATTCCTTAGCCGTACGCACAATGAAAGTATTCCCAAAACGTTTTGTGCGTGTGGGTGGGATGTCCACCATGTAACGATGGCGCATCGCCGTTTGTCTTGTATTCCGGTGATGGAACGGGCTTGGCGGAATTAGGTTGTGTAGTTCCATCACACACTCCCCGAAATGTAACCGATAGAAAACCGATAGACTTGCAACTCGTCGTCAATGTTCAAGACTCTGGAGCTTTGACTCGACCAGTGCATCGTTGCCAATGAGTCTCTTGGCCCGCTTCTCGATAGACTCAAGCTCTATAGACTTTTTTGTCTTGAGTATCTTCTTACTGCCCTTGCTCTTCCGCTTACTCTGTTCTTCAGTAAGCTGGTCCTTCTCTGGTGTGTCAGTCAATACGGCACAATTTCTCTTTTTCCTTCGTATTTGCTGTTGATTCCGTGGCCCTGATTTTGGAAATGGTGGAACCGAATTTTTCAAATTAAGAAGAACGAAGAGAATTATCATGTTATTGGCAAGTGACGTAGAATGTTATTTGACCCTCGTAGTGCTGTTATATGTTTGTTACGATTGGTATTCAAGAAATATATGAAACCAATAATTTGGTATCAATTTTTTGAGTCAGTTATTTTGTGCTGAAACTGTGCATAAACTCCATACCTTATGTTGTCTTCAGCTCTTTTGGATAGATATGGGGTTTCCGTTACACGTTGTATATTTCGATACAGCTTTTAACAAAAGTGACTAAACTATGCATACACTACTAATACAAAACGAATCCTAGAACATTTTGTATGGTACGTGTTCTTTATGAAAACATTGTTTTAGTTGCATCAAAATAAAAGTAATTGTTTTATAATAATGTATATTGTAAAGATTCGCAGGGATTCGAAATGAGCACGCGCCGATCTCCCGCCACCTTGGGCACGTGCTTGCGGACGGCGAGCAGGGGTAGTTCACCGTCCGGTAAGGACCAGGCCTGAGTTGGTGGCGCGTCGTATTCCACGCACGACTCTAAAGAACAGTCAGCAACGTTGATGGAGCCCGGTAGGGCCATTGCCTGCTAAGGTTGCGTGAATGTTAGCGAGGGCTACTGAAGTAAATGGGTGGGATTTTAGTCAGTAAAAGTCTGACACTCCCTTCCGCTCCACCTAGAGATCGGGGAGGAGACAGCAAGCCAGTTTGATGACTTTATTGCCGAAAAAAGGATTAGGAGTAAGCGTTACGGATGAGATAAGGTTGGGCATGGATAAAGGAAATATGACGATTCTTTGCTTGCTAGATTTTAGCAACGCTTTCAATACCGTTGATTTCGAAATCATGCTCAACATACTTCGCTCTATTAACATATCTCCAACAGCGATTGACTGGTTTCGTAGTTACCTGTTTGGCCGCCGGCAACGTATTTGCATAGATGAGTCCTGCTCTTCTTGGTGTAGTACTTCAGCCGGTGTTCCTCAGGGTGGCGTTTTATTTCCTTTACTCTTCGCAATATTCATAAATTCTATTTCTAAAAAACTACAGTCCTCCTACCATCTTTATGCTGATGATTTGCAAATTTACAGACAAGCTCCCTATACAGATTTGCATACTGCTATTGATATCATGAACCAGGACTTGGCTTCTGTTTGCGAATGGAGTGAAGCACATGGTTTGCAGGTTAACCTGTCAAAGACCCAGGTCATTGTGGTTGGTAGTTCCAGGTTGGCGCCTAAGGTAAAATGGACGCAGCTTCCTCAGGTTATTTTCAACGGCACTGCTATTCCATTAAGCGAGAAAGTTAAGAACCTTGAGGTTTGGGTTGACAAACATCTTTCTTGGGGTCCCCAATTACAAGAAGTCAGTCGCAAATTATTTGCTTCTGTCCATTCCCTAAGACGATTGCGTAACTTTCTGCCAACTGCTACTAAAATTGCGCTAGCACAGTCTCTTTTACTTCCCATCCTAGACTACGCTGATGTCAGTTATCTTGATCTTACTGAGGCACAATCTGTTAAACTTGAGCGACTCCAAAATGTTTGCATTAGATTTATATTTGGCTTGCGCAAATATGATCACCTATCCGAATTTCGTACGAAACTCACGTGGCTTCCAATACGTCTTCGCCGGAACTTACACATTTTGTCTCTGCTTTACAGTGTGCTGTTTAATCCTAAAACCCCCACTTATCTTAAAGAACGATTTAAGTTCCTTCATGACACACATGCAAAATCTCTGAGGTCATCAGAAAACTTAAGGCTTGCGGTACTGAGTCACGCCACCAATTTCTGTGGTAAGTCGTTCGCAGCTCAAGCAGTACGGCTGTGGATTGCTCTACCCGTGTCAGTAAGACAAGCACAAACCCTATCTTCTTTCAAAAACTTAGTAAAAGATCTTTATCTCTCTCCTTAAATTGGTGTTATTATGTATGTCTTTGTTTCTTTCTTTTTTTTTAATATTTATATGTATATATATGTTTTGAGAACTTTATTTATTGTTTTGTATTTTATATAGATAGATAGTACACCGTGGACTACCCGCGTATTTATTTTCTCCTTCTGTGTCAAATCTATCCAAAGGTTGTCTGGAAAAGATCGCTTTTAGCGATAAGACCGCCTCTTGTATCACCCTTTTTAATTGTTAAGTCTATAATTTTATTTTACTGTTATGGTGTACAATAAAGAATATAACTATCTATATATCTATCAATTTCTGCAAAAATTACTGATGTATTGACAATTGACCTTACGAAATACTATGGGAGTCCAGCGGACCAGTTTACTCTTGAAAAAATACCATACGATTAAATACTAGAGTTTAAAATGTCTTTCTATCTATCTTATCTAATTTAGAAGCTAATGTGAAGTCTATTCTTCTAAGCACAGTTTGCACACCATTTAAATATTTAATACAAAAATTCCAATGATTACATTTTATTTTAAATCCAAATCCGCACACTGGCCACTTTCACACATTACGTATGCAATTCCCATTGCCATTAGGTACTTTTATAAACCGAACGTTCCATTTATGGGACGGCTGTCCCAAAATTGGTAGCACTAAAACCTTTTACAATTAAAACGGGCTATTATCGGGTGTTCCTAATCCGGTACATTTAAGTGAATGGCCCACCTCACCGGTCCGACCTTTGTACCCGGTTTAAAATGCAAATTTTATTCACGGCAACATTTGTTTGAGGTTCGAGATTGAAACGATATAATTGCGATATTGTTGATACAAACCGTGTTTTGAATTGTATGTGATTGTTTGATTTAATTACATATGGTTATCGTATATCTTTTGTTATAATGAGTATTATTATATGTTATTTTTGTTGGTAAATATTTTCTAACACACACATTTCACAGTTAATTAAGCTGCTGTTATGTTATTACTGTGGTTACTATGGAATAATCTCTGTGAAAAAAACGAGTGAGGAGTGAGAAGTTTTATCGCACCTGTATTCGTACCTTATGTAAAGTTGCGAAGGTCGTTAATCTACATATTCCCAATCGCCATCTAAGTCGTAGTTAACAGTACTTATCTAAACTTGAATTTAATTCAGGCTAAGTTCAGTAGAGACAGCTTGTAATTCAATTAAAAGACAGTTTAGTATTTCATACTGATTACTAGCGACAACTTGATTGTACCGAGCCGTTTTATTTGTTCATGAATTATTTGGAAATGATGTATTAATGAAACTAGCTGCTTTTATTCATGTTTCTGTATATTGTTAATGGCCATGGTTTGCGGGCCTTTGCCCCAAATGTTGGTAAACAAGGAGAGATGGTGGGACATCGTGATGCGAGTTGCATCGTTTATCGGCCACTCCAGCATTCACTACGTTGACTACGACCACTCTAGCAAGAGTGGTATGACTGAGAAGAAGAAGAAATTCGTATTGGGGCTGTGTCATTTTCTTGAATGGTGGCACAGTAATCTTACTTCTTATTTTAAATGCGAAAATTTGCGAGGATGGATGTATAGGTGTGTGGATGGATGGATGTATCAAACCAAAATCAAATCAAATCAAAATGTTTATTTGCAAGAAATACATTTTTTATAAGGAAGGATCTTACATCCTATAAGTCACTGTATTTTGCCTGCAAGCAAGCGTGCAATTTTTTTATTTTTATGTTATTAAATTATTATTACTCCATGCAATTAAATTATTATTATCATATACGAGGGAAAGGAAATGGCAATGCGTACTTATGTGTCATTGAGTCTATTAATTAGCTTAGTAGATTTTATGAAGGTCATAAAAGAAAGAAATAAATAAAGAAAAATTATTTGGTTACTTTCACGTTAAAACGACTGAACGGATTTTATTGAAATTTGCTATTTTTTATCTCGGAATGCCCATGGGATCGGGATTTCCGGAACAAAACTCCTACGCGTACGAAGTCGCGGGTAGAAGCTAGTGTTCTATAACGGTGGCCGTTTTACGTGTATGTGATTTTTTTTACGTCATATAATAGCGCAAATAATTTTTCTTTATTTCTTTTTCCTTAATAAAATCTACTAAGCTTATTAATAGACTCAATGACACATTAGTACGCATTGCCCTTTCCTTTCTCTCAATATTTTACGAAAAATAAGCGTTACCTCGTCAAGACTGAAAGCTTTCACAAACAGACTAACATTGTAACCATAGATATAGGCAAAAGATTTCAATAATGTGAAACAGGTGTGTTTAAATTATTGGTGTACAACAAAGAATATTTTATCTATCTAAACATAAATCAGAAGATATTTAACGATGAAAGCGCGCCTGAACTCAATTTTCTAGTTGTCATGAGAATTTTAATAAGAGGGAGACGTCAGGGCTACTTAATGCAAATGTAAGAACTGTATGTAGGCCCTTTCAGGGTAGTAGAACCAGTGGCGAGACGAATACGAAACGATATGATAAGAAAGAAAAGTAAAAACTGAATGATATCAGAGTAGGTCCGAATGAAATCTGAAAAATAAATAGTAGAAGTATAAAATAGAAAAGACTATAAGAGTAAATAGGCATCTTCTGGACTCGCTCGTCCCATCGTAGACTTCATCTATCGCTTACCATCAGGCGAGATCGAGGTCAAGAGAGGGCTAATTCGTAATAAAAAAAAAAAAAAACTATAGCAAAAATTGGGCAGGGAAATAAGATTTTGTTTGATAGATTTCGACGTGCAGCCAATATACCAATGCTTCGTTTGAATTATTTATATTTACAAATTAAAATTCAGACTGACTAGCTGGCTGCAAAACTTAACATACCAAAATACTGAAGACATTCTTGGCATAATTTCATAACATTAAACAACCTTCATTCCCCACCTTTTAACAATCAATACGTACATACGGACTTTCTCAAAAAGTTTAATTTACTCGCCGATAACCAATATGGTTTCAGAACTGGTATTAGTACAGAGGACGCAGTATTGGTACTAACTGATCACGTGGCTAGGATTCTTGACAAGAAGCGGAAGTGTCTAGGTATTTTTTTGGACCTCTCCAAGGCCTTTGACACCGTCTCTGCCCCAGCCTTACTGGAAAAAATGGAGTCAATCGGAATAAGGGGTAAAGTTTTGGCGATATTCGCAGACTATTTAAGTGGCCGTACACAAACTGTAACTATAGATGGGGAGAAGAGTGAGGAACTTCCTATAGCGTACGGTGTACCACAAGAATATACAAATATATATATATATATCAAGATACTACTCTTGGGGCCCACTCTTTTTCTTATCTATATCAATGAGTTATGCAGTCTGTCTCTCGGCAACTGTAGAATTTTCACATACGCTGACGATACAGCCCTTATAATCGACGGTGCAGACTGCACAGACTCATCGAATCGCAGAGTCTGCGTTGACATGCGTTATACACTGGCTGGGAAATAATCTCCTCACGCTTAATTTAAGTTAAACCTTATACTTACTTTTTAGAATCAGGTCCAATCAGTGCCCACCAGACTCCCTGTCCCTTGTAGCACATACATGCTATTCTAAACTGCTATGTAACTGCCTTTCCTTGACCAAATCCTCTCACGTCCGGTACCTTGACCAGCACTTAAATTGGCATAAGCAGATTGAGGTAGTATCGGCTCGAGTGCGTAAGTTGATTTTCGTTTTCTACGCTCAAACTGGTTTACCTGGCCTTGTGCCAGCCTGTGCTAACCTATTGCTTACCAATCTGGGGAGGAGCCACAGAAAATGCTTTCATTAGACTCGAGAGAGCGCAGAGAGCTGTCTTGAAGGTAATGCTTTCCCTTCCACGCCGGTATCCCACCATACGTCTGTATTCAGACTGTAAAATTTTAACGGTTAGGCAGCTCTATGTGCTTCTGTTGGTTCTTCGAAGGCATGCTTCTCGACCCACACATCCCCCAAGCGGTAGAGTTAAACATAGGGTCTTTCCCCAGGAATTGCACAGGACCGCGTTTGCGAAACGCCAGTACTATGTAACAAGCACTAAAGTGTATAACTATCTTAATAAAAAAATCAACCTCTTCACAAAAAGCAAAATAGAATATAAAAATAGTCTTACAGATTACTTGGCATCATTATCATACCGTAATACCGAGGATCTTCTGGCAGGAACTTTATAGTTTCTGCACATATACTCCATGCACAAACAACACAGAATCAATCTTATATAATTATACACTATCGCAATCCCCTTATAAAAGCACACATTCCCTAGCACACACAGTCTCTACACACATACACATTCACTCGCATTTTTCCTCAATCAATCTGTATACTCGTAAAATGGTCTGCTTCTGCTTGATGTTTGAAGAACATTGACTCCTAAGATACAGGGACATACCTAGTTTAGGAGTCAGGGTCTCTACTGACACATGTTTCTTTTTTTATTGTTCATTTTCAACCGACGACAAAAAGAGGAGGTTATCAATTCGAGCATATATTTTTTTTTTTTTTTATGTTTAATCATCGATTACTCGAAGACGGCTGAATCGATTTGGAAAATTCTTTTTTTGATTGAAAGGGTATACTTCGGAATTGGTACCATTTGTCACCAAGTCAGGATCTGATGATGGGATCCTGGAGAAATCGAGGGAACTCTTCAAATATTATAGGCACACCTATGTCGTTTTGGGTATTTATTATAGTAACTTGTGCAGTTGCTCTCAAAAAGTACCATTTGAGGAAGTGGAACTGATGATGAAGATCACAGATGGCTGCCGAAACTACTCAATAATAAGTATTGAGTGGATTGCGATTCAATTACTTGAATATGGATGTTAAGCACTTTATGCTCGTCACAATGCATATGGTGATGTAGAGCTGATGGTGAAGTACTAGAAGAACTCCTCAACAATTAACGGTCCAGCATTGGAAAAAGCAATATTTTGTAAAAGGTTATAAGTAGTTGACATTTAGGCTCTTGTAACTAAGTAAATTAAAAATAGACCAACTAAAAAAAGTGAAATAAAACCTTTTTACCAAAAAATTAAACCGACTCCCAAAAAACACTGCAACGTGAAAAATAACTTTAATTTCGGAAGTCGGTGCCAAAAACGAAAATACAAAACTAAAGACACCGACTACCGAAATTAAAGTTATTTTTCACTTTGCAGTGTTTTTTGGGAGTCGGTTTAATTTTTTGGTAAAAAGTTTTTTTGCATACATTTTATTTAACCATGTGTTGCTTTGTAACCTTTTTTGAGTAATAAAGATTATTTATTATTATTTATTATTATTATACATTGATGATCGATCGACGATCAAATAACACACTACATTGTACTTAATACAGCATGTACTATACAGTAACGGTTGGTGTTACTGTATAGTACATGCTGTTCTTCTGTTATTCATTAGATCTTTAAGTTATAATAATACCTACACACATTACACTATTCTTGAATTGTTGTTGTTGTATCTAACTTAAGAAAACTATCACTCTAGTACTAAACGAGGCCCCCCCCTGCAGAGGGCCGAAGCCTGCCGGGGTCGTGGGACTTATCCCATTACCGTGACCCCGGTACGTAAAAAGGTTATTGAAGGAACCCCTAAAAAACTTAAAACGATAAAGTGAAACTACCTGATGACTCGGATTTGCAAAGTATGAACAGCAATAACTAGATATAATAATTGCATTCGTATGTTTAATTAATTTTATTGTATTTTTTTAATTTGAATATTTTTTACTTTATTTTCTTATATTTTTCAATAAATTTGTTTTCTCTTTGTTGAGTGTCGTACCATTATGTTATTTTTTATTGCTTGTGATTATGTATTTTGTGAAATAAAGTAACTATAGAACAAAAACTGAAATACAATACAAAATAAAATCAATGCGCAACATAACTCCTAACATCCCTATAAATAAAACCATGATACATAACAGCAAGCGAAGTATGAAGGATTTTCAACAATACCATAATATATCCCTGTATATCTCTAAATTCCTTGTCGCTCTTCCGCTTCATTCGATACTGTAGAGAATATTGAAATTTTATGCGTCCAAAAGCCGTGAAGTATTAAAGTCGCATTGAAAGAGGGCTGGATATCTAAAGGGGAGTCTCCATATTCACTCACAAATTTTTGGGTGTAACACAAGATATTTCTGGTACATTACTCGAGGATTCGAAATCTGTAGTCTATTTTTCTGCTAAGCAGTGGAATCATGTAGGTTCTCATAGGTACTATGAATCTAGTTTCAATATGGCTGACTTTGCTTCCAATTTTTAACTGATTTCAAAAAAAAGGAGGAGGTTCTCAATTCGTCTTAAACTTTTTTTATGTATGTTACCTCATTACTCGTAGATGGCTGGACCGATTTGGAAAATTCTTTTTTGTTTGAAAGGGTATACTTTCTAGTTGGTCCCATTGTCGTCACGTTTGGATCTGACGATGAGATCATGGAGAAATCGAGGGAACTCTTCAAATATTATAGGCACACCTATAGCGTTTTGGGCATTTCTTATAGTATCTTGTGTAGTTGCTCTCGAAAAGCACCATTTGAGGAAGTGGAACTGATGATGAAGACCCCAGATGGCCACCGAAGCTACTCAATAATAAGTATTTCGTGGATTGCGATTAGATTACTTGAATATAGATGTTAAGCACTTTATGCTCGTCACAATACATATGGTGAAGTAGAGCTGATGATGATGTACCAGGAGAACTCCTCAAACATTAACGGCTCTGCACCGGGAGAAGTAATATTTTGTAAAAGGTGATAAGTAATTGACATTTTGACTTTGGTAACTAGATCAATTACAAACAGACCCACTAAAAAGCGTGAAAAAAAACTTTTTACCAAAAAATAGAACCGACTTCCATATAAAAACACTACAAAGACAAAAATAACTTTAATTTCGGAAGGCGGTGTCAAAAAAAAAGAAAATAGAAATAAAAAGAAAATAGTGTTTTTATATGGAAGTCGGTTCTATTTTTTGCTAGACAGATTTTTACTTTAATCAATGCTCACAAATATTTAAAAGAAGTTCAGCTAATACTACAGAAAACTACCTTGAAGATCTCGTAGCTAAACAATAACCGCAGTGGTAGACGCCCACGGCGTCGGACGTCGGCCGACGATCTCCGGCCACCGTAGGCGCGGGCATGTGGACAGCGAGTAAAGGGCAACTCGCTGTCCGACCATGGACCATGCCCGGCTCGACTGCGCGTTGTGTTCCACGCGCGCCTCAAAGAGCGTCAGCAACATGACGAGGCCCCCTCTGCAGAGGGCCGAAGCCTGCCGGGGTCGTGGGACTTATCTCATTACCGTGACCTCGGAACGTAAAGGGCTATTGAAGGAATACCGTGGATTTTAGTCAGTACAAGTCTGACAGTCCCTCCGGCCCTGCCCGGGGTGGGAGGACTCATCTGATGATTTTACCATGTTAATAAAAAAAAAAGCTAAACAATAACGGTCTCATGGGTCGATCTGAAGGTGAAGAAACGCTTGTGGAGGTCGGTTTGCGGATGGGTGAACACACACACACATACAATAACACTCTTCTTCCTACCTGGATTCAATAAATATTATTATTATTAAAAAAAAGTACTTTAACCTCTAGAGCGCCAGCGGCACAAAAACGTGCCACTAAACAAGTATTAGTTGAGCCACGCTGGCACAAAATTTGTGTGCCAGCGGGGCTCAACTAATAGTTGACGTAATACGGTCCTTGAGAGGTTAAGCAGTTGGTCCTGGCTGTCATTTGTATATCTTTGATAATAATTAAGGGTAGTCTGAAGCCATAAAATCTGTCACTGGTTTTATCGTGTTACCCAGTTACTGGGATATGGAGATCAGATAGACAGTCGCTCCATGGAAAATACTTATACTTAGCTATATCCAAATGGACTCGAAGCCGATCTCAACATAGTTGTAAAAGGCTAAGCAGATGACTACAGAAAAAAAAAATTAACAAAAAATTAAACCGACTCAACGACGTAAAAAGTTTTTATTTCACTCTTTTTAGTTGGTCTATTTTTAATTTACCTAGTTACAAGAGCCTAAATGTCAACTACTTATAACCTTTTACAAAATATTGCTTTTCCCAATGCTGGGCCGTTAATTGTTGAGGAGTTCTCTTTTATTTCCACTTTAGTTTAGATTAGTTCCACTTCCTCAAATGGTACTTTTTGAGAGCAACTGCACAAGTTACTATAATAAATACCCAAAACGTCATAGGTGTGCCTATAATATTTGAAGAATTCCCTCGATTTCTCCAGGATTCCATCATCAGATCCTGACGTTTACGAAAATGGGACCAATTTCGAAGTATACTATTTCAATCAAAAAAGAATTTTCCAAATCGTTTCAGCCGTCTTCGAGTAATCGATGATCATACATAAAAAATATATATATATATATATACGCGTCGAATTGATAACCTCCTCTTTTTGTCGTCGGTTGAAAATTGAGTAGGTATCTATTGTTAATTCTGATACGAAAAGTTTCACAGTCGGTTTCGCAGCGCAGCAGACTTGAAGGTATAGAGTCAACATGTCCTAAGGATGATACGCGGAGGGACGTAACACGTATCGAGTGTGATTTGTCTGCAAGTTGTATTTTTTATTACATTAAAAAATCTTATTTTTTAGTTTGGTTTTTTTTTTTCTGGGTGGGAAAATCATCTAATAACTCCTCCTGCTGTGGGTGAAGCGAGTACCCTGCTCCTTCAGTTGCCCTTGCATTCCGGGCTGCGGTATCTTGTTAGAACATTCTCGTAACATAAGTTTGGTATGAACTTCCATAAAATAACGCCTGATTCCATTCTGTATCCATCTTTCAAATATTTTGATAGGTATAACACAATTGTTTAAGTAAGAAAGCTTCAAACATTAAGTTTCATCAGCCTTGTTGTCAAAAAGAAAGAATCCACAATCAAACTCAACAATAGAAACATCGCAACATGTCTTAATAAGTTAATAAATATCTTTATAACATGTCGAGTCACGTCGTAAACAATACTTAATAATAAGACAACATTCAATACACATTATTAGATAAAATCTACAAGATGGAACGTTGTCCCATTGTTCATTTGGAAGGTCGAGAATGTCGACGTGTTCCGAAGTTAAGAATCAAATTAACATTTTAAATGCGAATCAATTTGCTTAGTAAACTATGGGTACTCGATTTGGAGTCGCAAGCTTGAAATATAGCGAGAGATCCTGAGTTGACGGTGACGTGTTCCACGCGCGCCTTTAAGAATAGTTACCAGGAGTGATAGAGTTTGGGGGAATGTTCTCACGAGATAATACGGCCCTGGAACGCAAGGGAAACAAGGAACTAGGTGAGATTTAAGTCAGTAGAAGTCTGATACTCCTCGCTCCATTCAGAGTTGGAAAGAATGACTTGATGATTTTCCCTCGAGAAGACCAGTGGAATTTGTAACTGATTTTCGCGAAAACGACATAAATACAAACATATGGACACCTCTCTTATTATAAAAAATGTAATAAAAAAATAAAAATATAGTATTTAAGGTATAACTTAAATCTAGTTGTTAGCTTCGTAACGTAAGTTGTCTCCTGGTTTGGAATTATAGACCGCTCCTTCAGTGAACGTCTTCATCTTCTTTCACGCTTCTTTATACTGCTCACGCTCTTTATAGACAAAAGATATATACTTAGAGGCGGGACCACAGAACAGATAAAAGAGGTTAGAAAGGAAATAGTTCCTGGTTTGTATGAGAACGCGTGTTGCCGCTTGTCTCCCACTCTTTAGCTCCACTACAAGCAAGCCCGTTACGTATTCGAATTACGCACACAAATAAATTACACACACTTTAATTGAGAGCTTGCTACTGATTATAACTCACTTTCGATAAACATGCGCCGTGTATCACGGCCAATAAGGGCAAAGGACTAAACGTTAATGGTTGAAGTGTTGAGGAAGCGGCGCAAGCAGTACATTGTAAGCGAACTTAGTCATTGCGTTGATTAAGCGAATACACATCAGGCAATGTATATTTTTTGTAACTTGTTGCAATAATGTTGTTAATGTTTGGAATTTCATAGTGATCAGAATATTTTTATGTTTTTTACAAATAAATTTGTAATTAAATGTTATTTTTGACTTACCGACGGAAAGATATACATCCTCATCTATACTTGCGGTCTGACTTTTTGTTTATGGGTTATAATTGCACAACACGGCATTTTAAACCAGAGGTCTGTGTTCCGAAGTAGTCCGAAGCGCACTCAAGGCGGTGAATGAATTAATCGGTCGAGCTATGATTTTCGAATCTTAGTTATGACGCGCTCGCGCTCGTAGTGCTGTGCTGCCGCTGCAGCTGTAGAGACACTAAAGTGGCGGTAATAGGTATATTACCGCCACTTTAGTGTCTCTACAGCTGCAGCCTCGAACGTTTTGGAACTATTACTACCAAGGAGGTATCCTTGGTAGTAATAGTTCCAAAACGTTCGAGGTTGCAACTTTTGAATCGCGGGGTCCACAGATCTGGAAAGATCTTTAAATAACATAATGATTAATGTTATTTAAAATTCTTTTCAGACGTCTATTTACACGACACTAAAATACAAACAAACTTTTAATTTTTTTTATCTCTGTGCCTATCTTTCTATTTGTCCAGGCTAATCTCTGGAACGGCTCAACCGACATTAATGGACTTTTCACTGGAACGTAGACAAAATTATAGGCCAATATACGTATATGCTTTTGTATCCCCACGGAACTCTTTCGCAAACGAAAACCCGGTCATAGGTATTTCAATAATGTAACCAAAAGCTTCTAGTAGGGGATTAGTATTTATTCAGTCGATTATGCGTGCTATAGTGGGTTTTAATTTACAGAATAACATGGCCGTGTTCGATCTCTAAACTGATGTGCATAATGTATGAGCAATAATAAATTCATGTTTTTAGTTCCCAAGGGATGTAGTTTGAGATGACTCTGAGCTGATAGCGGATGTAAGGAATTTATTGAATATAATTTCCTTTTATTATCGAACGACTGGATTTATGAGGAGGTTTAAAAGTAATGGCGGTGACAGGGTAATAGCAAAATTATCATGAAGAGACGGCGAAGCGATGTAGAAAAACAATTATAGTATTCATTTATTGAAAGATGTGAGACAGAGAGTGATGAAAGAGGTTCCCTTGTGAGTAATTTTTACGATTAAGGTTAAGAAAACTACGCAAATCTCAAATATAGCAAATTATTTTTTATCATTTTTAGGGCCAGATTTTTTTTTTGACGCAGCAAGACATTAATGAAATGATTCGTAATCGGAGCTAGCTTTTCCTGAATGCTATTAGAGCTGCTTAGTAATCTATCCAATAAGGAGGTGGTCTGGTTCCTTATATTCGCGTAAAAGTCATTTGAAGTAGTGAGGAGCACGTTGATGTGAAGAAATTTAAGTATGCTCGTGTAACTATGAGAGATGTCAACATCATCCACAGCCTAACTTCCTTCACTGCTGGGTATTCTTGGCAACGTGGCGGGAAACGAAGCGGTTACACCGGTCGACATGGCGCGATCACCGGCTCTCTTTGGGTTGAGCTCTCGACGTGTACGGTTGTGTTGTGCTTAGTTTTGAGTTATTAAAGTTGAGATTGTCTGTATTGTCTATATTTGTGAATATACAAGTTATTCCTCACTTTTGTCTTGTTTATAAATCCCTAATCATCAGTACCAGTAAAATTAGTTAACATCAGAAGTGGGATAAGAAACTGCTTGCCCCAGACCACACTATGGGTACTTAAAAAGAAAAGCAAAACTAAGTGCAAACATAATTCGTGCTAGATACGCGTCGAGTAGCAACAGCGTAAGGTTAACAGAAACTGTAAGTACAAATCTAAATATCCCGATGATACCTGAGTTTGAGCCGTGTGACCTTGTGAATTTAATTGAAATTGATGCATCTACATTTAAACGGTCTGATAGTATTGTTTGTTATCAAGTTAAACTAAATATTTAGGTCAAAGTTAAAAGTTAAAGGATAAAGTCAAAGTTAAAAATTAAAGAGACTTAACGAGTGTGTGATTAGGATTATGTATCCATAACATGTGACAGGTTTGCTTGTGGAAAAAATGTATTTCTTAGTCTTTTAAAGTTAAAAAGAAATATATTTGGCCTCATGTAGGTAGTTGAATTTACAAGAAAGGTGACGTAAAAGTATTATTTAAATCTGTAGGTCAGTTTTTAAAACACGTGAGTTTTAGCGGGGTTTCTGCATAGTTATGTCTATATACCAGGGCATGTAACCAATCATAGTACCTCAAGTATTCGGGATTAAATACTAAAAGGACCAAATAGTTGTAATGTTTCGTTAGTTCGGAAAAGAAAGGAACTATTGCGGTGGTAATCACAAATAAATTCAGTGTAAAGTGTAAGTCTTGTACAAGAATCTGGATGCGTCTTGTTACAATAAAAAGATCGAAGCGGTCGAAGGTAGAAAAATGTGATACCGTCCTAACTACATGCCTTTGTAGAAATAGGTACCTAGTAGTCGGATATCATATTTTGTTATGGAACGCAATTTAGAGATAACTGAACTACCTGCTATTATGAATGATATTTAAAGAATTTTCAAGGAACAGTGTAAAGAGGGTAGTTTAGGTAAATTTAGGTTCTTAATTCTTAATGTGATTGGTGAGGTGTTGATTGGTCGTAACGTAACAGTAGTGTCTTGTTTAATGTACAGACAAATAAGCGATGGACTGACATTTCAGTAACATTGAAAACATTTTTAAAGTGTTAGACGTATCACGTTCGAATAGTGTGAATAACTATATTGGTTAACTGTTAAGGAACTAATGTTACTATTAAATAGGCCATGGGGTGTTTATTAATGTGAAAGATTTAATAACACGATATTAAAATTAATGTAAAGTATAAGAGCTGAATCAAGTCAGGATAGTTGTGATGAGTGTATATTTATTATGTAACATTACAACAAGTTTCTATAGTAGTTAAGACAAACCAATAAGGGCCGTTCGTTTTGAAGAGTTCTTAGACTAGATAATGCGTAAAGATAGTGATAGTTATTGTCCTGTGCTTGGAGACATTGATGTGCATACTATGGACGTCAGATGACAATATGAGAGGAAGTGAGAGATCAAGTAAATGACATGAAGGAGTGGCCGAGGCGGAGAATAAAATCCTTAATAATCGGTATTTTGAGTAAATCATGCGTTGGCAAGTTAAATAGATTATACAGGCATTTATTTACAACTAGCCCTATTCATATTTGAAGCGTTCACGATTTAGGGTAGGAGTGGTATGCTGAAGCAGTTACTGCCTAAGACTAAAGGAGTAAACTAGACCAGGCACTACTTCGAACCAAAGGAGTGAACTAGGTTTCACAATCATTTATTTACAACTAGAACTATTCTGCTTATTAAATTTATGCGTGTTATGGTTCAATATAAAAATATAATTTAGGGTAGGAGTGGTGTGCTGAAGCAGTAACTGCCTAAGACTAAAGGAGTAAACTGGACCAGGCACTACTTCGAACCAAAGGAGTGAACTAGATTTCAGATTTTGTCTAAGTCTAAAGACAATTCTATGAGTTGGGCAGATCAGTACATCAAAAATGATGCGTCTCGCAAGGTTTCCTGGGCCTAAAGGGGACTAGAATAATTTTCTCTAATGTTTCAAGTTTAGGGAAGAAGTAAAAGAGATCAAGATGATGCTCCTGATGGCGGTATTCTGATACTTGTTTTATTTTCAGATGCATAGTTTTGGCTTGTGTGACGGTGTACGCAGGTGCTGTTGGTTGGAGTGTGCCTGAGGTCATGCACGTTGCAGGAGGGCCGTGTTGGCAACACCGAGTGAAGCTAGCGCGAGTGGTGCTGTGGCGGGAAACGAAGCGGTTACACCGGTCGACATGGCGCGATCACCGGCTCTCTTTGGGTTGAGCTCTCGACGTGTACGGTTGTGTTGTGCTTAGTTTTGCGTTATTAAAGTTGAGATTGTCTGTATTGTCTTTATTTGTGAATATACAAGTTATTCCTCACTTTTGTCTTGTTTATAAATCCCTAATCAGCAGTACCAGTAAAATTAGTTAACAGTATCGACCTCATTTTGTCTCATCCAGGATATACCTGCGCTGGCAATAATGTCGTCTGCCCATCGCCGTGTGAGAGACATATAAGCCTTATTGAGTTAAATGTTGCAAAAAAACAAAAGACTGGGAAAGATTACTTATCATTGAATCATTGACTTGCTTTTGTCTTTTTCTTCGTTCGCGTGAAATAACATCCATTCACTGCTCCGTATTGACGTGAAAAGACAAACAAAACACACTCGTATTTATAATAAATAAATTATGTGTAGAAATGTGAAATGAATACAGATAAGGAAAACCTTACATAAATGGGTCACAACTCTATGAATAATTTGTAAAATTTAAAAAATGCGCAATAAAATGACACGAGTACCTTCTAACGTCTTCATAATTATAAACTCTCTTATTGCACAACAGCTCACGTGTACAATGCAGTTAATTAAATTCAACAAACCAGCTGCTATACACTGTCATCAAACAAAAATTTGACCGTCCATAACCCTACCAGTTTCACTTCCGCCCCGAAATTAAAATACATCGCAACACCGACACAAAATTAACATAACCTCATACTGATTATACAGAATAAAACGCACAAGTGTGAATGTATCCGAATTCAAATTCGTCCCTCGGTTTGATCGAGTTATGCATTATTAATGATCGTTCAAGTAATTACAGTGCGGTAAGATTTATCGCAGGTAACGTTTTGTTAAAAGGAATTGTTCTGAGAACTTGAAGTTAGACTATAGCGCCATGTGTGGGCTCTTGATTGAGCCGTCTTTTGTTAATTTGTAGTGTTTATTAAGATCGTATTTTGATATCAAATTTTATGCGGGATCACATCTGCTTTGAGAAATGTAATTGGATGTTTTTGTGTTTATGTTTATTGTCATTATTGATAGCATTGACGGCGTTGTAATTTCAGTCTATAGAACTGGCTTCTGCCTGCGGCTTCGCTCGCGTGCTGTGTTTACAGCGAAAAATTTAATTTATGCCACTGATTGATTACTTTAGAATTTTTTATAAAACGCATAATTAGTTTCAAAGATTACTTCGTACATATAAATTCACTCATAAACATTTACCCCTTTATAAGTAAATATTGTAGGTATATATGTGTTGGAAAGTTGTAATGATATTAAAAAACTTACCTCTGCATGTGCAGAGGTAAGTTTAATGTGTTAATGTCAGTTATCAAAATCTGATGATAACTTTAAATCGATTCTTTGTTCCGATTTTTTTTTTCGTCTTTTTATTACTTGACTTCCTTGAGTTGTACATTTTTATAAATATGTACCAGAGGTTATTAAATACGACTACAGCTTTCTATTAATCCTTGCATAATCACAATATCATAACACTGACTAGCATAGTCAAAAATATCTCCTCTTTTATTTAATACAGGCTGTGTTGTCCCACCGCCGAGAAAGGCTTCTCCATATTCTAGCTGACTTTATATGCTGCCTTATTCGACCAATCCACCAAGAATAAATGGCTCAACCACTCTAGCTTCAAAGATTCGTCCCCATTTTTGGCGATGCTTGTTGGTCAGATTCATTTGTAGAATGAAATTTCAACATTTTGCCCTTGTTGTGCAATTGTTCGAAAGAGTTACCGCGGCCTATGAACACGGATGAGTTTAAGTGAGAACAAGTTTGACACATCCTCGCACTTTCCCCAGATCGAGAGGAAGTCATTGAATGATTTCCAATTCTTAAAATAAGTTATTGCCCTTTTTTGGGATACGAGTAACTTGAATTCTTCCTGCATACTCCAGCAAGAAGGTAACCTCTGCCTGCAAAGTTATTAGACCAGATCAAAGATAATACCGAAAAAAACTCTTCCACTTAGATCTCAAGTCTTTTGTTGATATATTTTTTTTAATATTTTCAAACAAATATTGAGATGATAATGATATGATTGTCGGCTTCACTGCAAAACAAGTAATCAGAACGTGTATTATTTATTCTACACTAGCCATGTCTCGCAGCTCCATTCGAGTGGTAGTCCTGCCTACGCAGCCTATACAATCGCCGTATAACCTCCTCTATGATCTAGTGGAAGACCCATTAAAATCAGTCCAGCCGTTCAAAAGATGAGCCCTGAGAAACAGAACGACAAATATGAAAAAAGGTTCGCTGTGTTTTAGTATCGTGAAAATAACCATAAGTACTTGAGAAAAAACACTAATTTTAAAATCACAGACGGACATTTCAATTTTATTTATGCGTATAAAATATATTAACATTCAGATACTTGTAAGAAGTGCTGCTATAAAAGAACTTAGCAATGAGATGTTATCAGCAACCAACTGGATTTCGCTGTTCGACCCTCTGGAATCTGGTAATCGACTCTTAACACACTTACGGAAAAGGGAATAAGCTGTGTCAGCTCCTTTATAAGCCTTGGATTCCTTTCTCCGATAAATGAATATATAATGAAACAGTAAAAAAGTGTGTCTGTACATTTCATATTTTTACATAAATAATAATACAGGGGGGTTAAGAAACAGTAATAAAGGAAGAATTAAAAAAAAAACGTCTTTCTGTTTGTACACGCTAATTAATCTCCGGACCTACAGGATGGATTTGAATGAAATTTGGTAAGTAGGTAGTTGACATCCTGGAATAACACATAGGCTACTTTTTTATCCCGAAATTTCCACGGGATCGGGATTTACGCGGGAAACCCACCCACGCAAACGAAGTTGCGGGCAGCAGCTTATAAATGAATAAGGTTTTTCTTGTAAAGCAACACAACAGCTCATAGCTGAACTAAATTAGTTGCTTGTAATTTTAAGCCTTACAAGTTCGTGGCTAAAGAATAATAGCCGCATGGGTGACCTCGATAAGCCTTGCTTTAAGAAAAGCAAGGCTTATCGAGGTCAGTCTGTGGATGGGTTAAAATACTGAGATTTTTCTGTGCCTTGGAAAGCAACAAGCAAACAATTTAGGGAGCCTCCTCTTAACGACTTAGCGTAAGTCGTTAAGAGTAGGCTCTCTAAATTGTATGTAACTTTGCATTAATATTCTGAAGCAATCACGCATACAATCAAACTGGAACTTTAGTATATGATTTATTGGATCTTTTTCTTTACATGTCTAGGCCAGTTACGTAATTGGAACATATTTGCTCGATTCATTTTTTATTCGAAAATCATGTCTTTTTTAACGATTATTCAAACTTTAATTAAGATTACTCGGCTTTTATGTCTAAAATTAGTACTGACAGTAAGAAATTATAGTTTATTATCTAAATATAGGATTTTTTTTCTCTAGATCAATTATTACTTTAGCTATAAACGAAATAAGAATTGAGACTTACGACATTTAGTTTCGAACCCGAACAAGGTAAAAGAGCACACGCGATATTCAACTTTATTACTGCTGCGTTAGCGTTTAGCACACAACGGCAGTTTCGAACTCGAACATGGTGAAAGAGCGCACGCGATATTCAACTTTATTACTGCTGTGTTAGCGTTTAGCATACAACGGCCTAACCGCGGTGCATGGGAGCGGAGCTTGCGTGAAAATTATTTTAGACTGCCTGGTCTTAAACAGTTTTTTTTTTTATTGTTTTTGAATTTTGTTTCCCATTAGACTGCAAGCTGACCCCAAAAATGATTTGAAAATGCTAGACACATTATGACCATGTGCCTAAATATTTTGGTAACTCTGGGTAAATTGGCAAAATATATACCTAGGCATAAATAAGGCTATTCATATATTGTCTCATACCGCTTCAATGTTATATTTCGATTTGTGCCAACAAGGGCCGGACATGTCGGGATCTTTAGGCCCTTTACCCTAATCTATCTTCCAGAAATATATTTTACTACTAACGTAATTTGCAATTTGATTGTGACCAAAATTTACGTTATCCAATTTTTCCTTGAGATCATTAGGGTGATCTCAAGGAAAAATTGGATAACGCTTATCACTTAAATCTTAATTATAAATGTATACATCCTTGGGTCTATAGAAAAAAATACTTTACTATATGTTAACCAGTGATTTCCTAAGTAACTCAAGTCCACTTTGAGAATGAAATTTAGCAACAGTCACTTTTCCTGGGGTGCTGGGCCCCTATACGAGCCGGGGCCTCTACCCAAACCGGGGCGGGGCCTCAATAGCCTACACTGCCTTATGGATAACCCAGCATTGGTGCCAACTTACATTCACCTTTGACTTGCAATAATTCCAAAAATTGTTATCCAAACATAACAAATTTCAAGTCTTTAAAACGTTTCGTATCTGCACCGCATAAGTCGAAAATGGCGGCGAGAACCACTTTAAATTAAATGTGGTTGGATAAGCCTTCATTCGTGACAACTCCGTTATCAGTTGTATTTAGTTTAAGTTCTTAAGGCGATGTGGTATTACTGTTGCGTTCCACTAAATCGATAAAAACTTTGCATGAGACTTAAATTTAGAACTTAAAATTATATTTTCGATGACAGAAATCTAACTTTCTTTTACAAATGCTAGCTTCTGCCATGCGGCTTTGTCCAAGTTAATAGATTTTTTTTTTCACCTTAAGATATAAAAAATTGACTAAGACCTATTCTCAGACCTACCAACTATACCTACTTAAAAACTTCATAATATTCGGTCAAGCCGCTTCGAAGGTCTTCGATAACAAACACTATCACACAAGATTTTTAAATATTAGACTAGCAGTCGCGCTTTATCACGGTAAAAATATAACCTAACTTTTTTGCAGTCGGTACCTTCCTCAAGCTTCAAGATATTTCTATACCAAATTTCATCCAAACTTCATCCAATACTTTCGAAGATTAGCGCATTCAAACAAACAAACTTTTCCAATTTATAATCTTTAAACATACATACAATAAAACAGTAAGAAGTGTGTTTGTACATTTAAATTTTATACAAAAATAATAATTGTGGTGGGTTAAGAAACGGTAACACGGCAAAAAATAAAAAAGTCTGTCTGTTTGTCTGTTTGTACACGCTAACCTCCGGACCTACTGGATGGATTTTAATGAAATTTGGTAAGTAGATAGTTGACATCCTGAAATAGCACACAGACTACTTTTTATCCCGGAATTCCCACGGGATCGGGATTTACGCGGGAAATCCTCCCACGCGAACGAAGTTGCGGGCAGCAGTAGTGTTAGTATAAATTGGATGTTTAAAAATAAGTTAATTTATTTAAACTTTTCGATATGACTCTTTCTCGTGCCTCTTGCATCCAATGAGGACCACATGTGAGCTTGAAAATATCTCTCCATATCTTATATAGTATTTCTTTTCTCCTGTTGCGTTATTACTACGTTGTAAATATTGCGGAATTTGTATAAATCCACTTTTAGTGTTTGAAGTTTATCTTTATTCCGTTTCATGGCGTCATTTGAAAAAGCTTAGGGTTTATATGACGTAGTTGGTTAGGATTCAAATGTGTAATAAAAAATAACTGTGAATATATGAGGTGTTAAAGTCGTGGTTTCTTAAGAAATGCGTGTTCAAAACTGTTGAAGAAGATATCATGTACCCTAGAGTTATGAAAGAAACTTACTTTTCTGATTAAACAAAACTTCTTTAAAGGTAATAAAATAAATATTTAACACAACTAACCTGTAAATGGGTATCCACCACAGCACTATGCCGGTTGATAGACACACGTCTTCGGATTAAAAATAACTTATTTTGCGAATAGCGATTCGCTATCGTTACATTTTGGGAATACTTTCATTGTGCGTACAGCTAAGGAGTGGAATCTGTATCTTGGGTACCTGGATGTCTTTAAATCAAGAGTGAATTGATTAACTGTAGATATTGGTGCTTCAACTTCAACCAAATCATAGCTTACCATCAGGTAAGATACTTCTATTAGGAAAACCCAATACTACTTTTGCCCGACCTGGGAATCGACTCTGTACTCTGTACTCAGTAGCCGCGATTGTAACCATTAGATCACCGAGACAATACATATACTTAAGCAAGTAACAGTAACTTATACGTTTTTGATAACTTGTAATAATAATAACATTATTATCGTAATTAAATTCACAACACTTCATGATTTTCAGCTGTCATAAAGTGAGTACTTACCTTTTCTGAAATAATAAATGTTTTGTGGCTCACACCTATCTCATTGTTTTTGTTTGTTGTCCCGAAAAGGTTCATAACAAACATATTAGCAAAAATTAAATTGTACCTACAAACGAATAAAAGAGAATCGGTTGATGTGAAATTAAAATATCATTTCGTATTTTTCAGTGATCCTAGTCGGGGAGCTCGTGTGAAGATTATCAGTCTACTTGGGTTTTCCCAAGTAGTGTTTGTGCAGCATGTATGTGCTTTATATTGAAGCAGAAATGAATCTTAATATAAAAAAATGTCGACTGTTCTGCCAATTTCATTCAATTCTTTTCTTTGATTATGATTATTCTTTTGAAAGATCAGTATATACCTTTATTAAGGGGGAAGAGTAGATGTCAATATGTTTTTTTTTTTCTCAACTAAACTTAAACGAAATTACACTCTACACGTATAAAATTCGACTGATACTGTGGGGTTATTAATTAGGACTTGAACAAGCATCAAAATAAAAACATACTGAAAGGTACAGGTAAAATATAAAATATTTTAAACAATATTTACAGTAGATCTATCCGTCGTCCCGTAGCCGAATGGCAAAATCGGAACCCTTATAGTTTCGTCATGTCTGTCTGTCTGTCCGTCCGTCCGTACGTCACAGCCATTTTATTCCCAAACTATTAGCACTACACATGTGAATCTTAGTAAGTACATGTATTCTGTTAACCGCTTTCGGATTTTAAGACAAAAAAAAATGACTAAAATTAAGGGGGGCTCCCCATACATGGAACTGAAACTAAAAATTTTTTTTTCATCAAACCTTTACGTGTGTAGTATCTGTAGACACGTCTTTTAAAACGACATTGAGGTTTTTAAAACTACTTTTTCTTAAAGTCAATCGTTTAAAAGATATATGCTTCCAAAGTGGTAAAATGTGTGGCCCCTTCCCCCCTCTAACTTCTATAATAATGGAGAGAAAAATCAAAAAAAAAAAAAAAATATGCTGTAAATATTAATAAAAACTTTCAATCAAAATTACTTTGAACGAGATCAGATCAGCAGTTTTTGAGATATAGCATTTTTCGAAAACCGCAAATATAACTTTGTATTTTATACACTCAGTAAAAACAAAGTTATTTTGGGTAGTTACTATGGAACCCTTCATGGGCACTCGCTCCGCACTTAGCCAATTTTTTTTCTGGTGGGAACATCATCGAATGACTTCTCCAGCTCTGGTTAGAGCGGAAAGGAAATCAGAGTCAGACTTCTACTGCCCAAAAACCCACCCTGTTCCTTCAGTTGCCCTTGCTTTCCGGGGCCGCTATATCCCGTTAGAACTTTCTCGCAACCCCGGATAACTACCCCATAGAACAAATAATAACAGTAATCAAATTACCATCGGTATGATTTAGGTAACAGAGCCTTCAAGTCGCTTTATGCATGTTGTCCTGACCGTAAAATATTCAAATAAATAAAACTACAATACTTGCTACTTAAAACCTACATATTATATCAAGTATTTAATTACACTCTGCTAGAACTTCACTTCCCAAAATCGTTTAGCGGTCTAGCTCCGAAACTACATAGACCGTTATCGCAAAATTCGTTTAAAACCCAAATTAATATTCCCGATGCCGACTTCGTTACGGCAATGCACTCCATACTTTTATGAAAATTTAATTATGCTTTATTAAATCCGTATCAGTATAAAATTTAACCGTATTATGTGGCGCCGCATGTGGTATCCGGAATTTTAGCGCGCGTCGATCCGTATGCGATTTTTTTGTGAAATATTTGAATGATGATGATGAGTTGTAGGTGGATTTATTTTTGTTTTTATGGCTCGTGTATTCACTTAGAAGATACGAACAATATAAACAACAACGACATGGTTGGCGCAGTGGTTGAGCGATAGACTGCTCCGCTGTATGTCACGTGTTCTATTCTCGCACCGGGACAAACGTTTATATGGCCTACAAATATTTGTTCTGGGTCTAGGTGTTTGTTAAAATGCACCCACTCTTCGATACAGGACAAATCTACTATGGGCCAGTAACAGTAACAAAAAAATAATAATAAACAAAAACACTACTGCAGGAAAGAGCGAAAACAAGACCGCTTCATAGGATATCTAGTTTCGTTTATAGTAAGGGCTACGAACCAAGACTCATCTGGTTGAAGTCGATACCGCATACCACAGTACGCGTCGGGTGACGCGCTGTGGTGGAAGCAGACTTACCTAGTCTATCAACGTATTCATCTTGCTTAGCACCTCCTCATTTTGAAGTTCGTTAAAAATACAGAATTATCTGAGTGTTTCAAGCATGGCTATGGGTAAGCAGGTTTATGGCTACATAAAAACAACCGCTTGCGTCTCTTTCGCGTTCGGAAGAGTTCGATCCGTGGATAAATGAGCTTACGAAAGTGCGTTAAGTTGTCGGTCCGAGCTGTCGTGCAAATCTTGGATAGCTGTTTCAGGTAGTCAGAAGCTAACAAATGTTAAACCAGGCTTGCTAAGGGGTATTATTTTAACCAATTCATAGGTTGTGAGGGGCAGATAGGCATACATTGAAAGACAACCTCGAAATAGGTGAGAGAAGACTCTGCAGCTTCATAGAATGTGAAATGTGTATGTAATTATAAGTACCAATTACTAACTCTAGTCTTAAGGAACTAAATAAGTTTTTAATATTGTTAGCATGTCGTTTGTCTGTTGGCAATAAATACTTTTTCTTTCTTTTCTTTATTTTAAATGTTATTAATATCCTATGCTATCCCTCTGCTGAACAAAGATCTCCCTGTCCATCTTCCAGACGACTTTATTCATTCTTAAGTTCGGGACAGATTTTTTTATAGGAGTCAAGCTCGTCCTTCATCTTTTCAATAGTATATACTATATACCTACCTATGTAACTAAAAGATACGCATATAACTACTTAAAAGTGTCATGGGCTTGTATGTTCATGGACAGAGAGGTAGAGGAAAGCCAAAGAAAAGATGGATGTATTATGTGAGGAATGATATGGAGGAAAAAGGAATCAATTATTCTAGGACATCTGACAGGAGAGCACGGAAGAAGAATACTTTTTACGCCGATCCCAAGTTACGTACCTACGTACTATGTTTCTATGCCATTAAAATAATAACGACCATATAATTGACATATCTAACTTATAACAATCAGTCTTATATTTGAAGTAGTACCTACCTTAACATGTTCGCTAACAGTGAGCACTTACCCTGACACCACATTACGACGGTAAAATTTTCCATACTAAATGACAAATCAACGTAGTACTCGTGCACAAGCAAGCAATATAAAACTACCTACAAAATACTCGTGTTACGGCAGTAAGAAATATAAAATTGCTCATAATATGACAGTGGATACTGCTCTTCGTAATACTTATATGAAAAATTATCGTTAGACGACGTACTCTTAAAAATAAGTGGCCCGTCCCTCGACGTACTGTCATAACGCACTATTTTAATTTCCCGCCTAACGACGTACTGTCAGCGAACGTGTTAAGATTCAAATGAAGTTTAATAATAATATACCTACGATTTGTTGGAAGGTCTTAACATCCTTACTTATCAATACTTATCATTATCACACACACACTTTGTATCGCTCGCTCAACACACGAACCTCATTATCAGTTACAGCACCATTTGTTCGCAATAAAAAGTCGAAACACACTCAACCGATGGGTAAAGACTTCAATAAATACACATTGTTAACGCACACTTCACTTAACACTGCCTCCTACGTGCAATTAAGTATTTAAATGCAGGTTTAGCGTTTATGTCCAAGTGTGTTTTGATTTTTTTTTATGGTTGAGATTGCAGAGATTGTGGGCCACCGGATTGGAATCTTTTTATTATTATGTTTCAGGTTTTTATAATCTCAGAGCTCGTGGCTAAATAATAACAGCCACACGGGTTGATCTTCAAGGTTAAGTGACACTTCCCAAGGTCATTGCGTGGATGGGTAACCAGCTTAACATTTTTATTTATTTATTATCCACTTTACATCTATCATTACAGGTTATCCTAATGCGATAGTGTACCTATTCTAGTATTACAACTATTTAATTTTTTTTTTAACAAATTACAAATAAAGCACTGCTAGTGAATTCACCCAGTGAACAACAGAATAAGTCCAAATAGGTCGCAATGAGGTTGAGAGTGCGGAGCGCACGCGTCAGTGGCGCCTCCCCCAACAGATTGGTACGAGTACGGCCGCGCGGCTCCACCAGCAGCCGTGGCTGCCGACGTCGCCACACGTACTTATCCGGAACACACAAACTTATTTGCCCTAATACGTCCGCATTATGCACCTTCCCTCTAAATATTTTGAATATGTACGAGATGAGTGCGAGTTCCCTCCTGACGCTCAGCTCGTTATATCCTACCATACCCAAAATAAATAAAGTTAGGTAGATTAATGGGTAAAAGGGATATACTCCATACAAGCGTAAGTATAAATGCCTTACAAATTTATTTTGTACTCGCTCCAGCATGAGCCTATATTTAGATTCACACATATCACAAATCATCTGTACCTTGTTAAGTAGGTTCAACCCTGCTTTAGTCCCAGGTGTTATTTGTACATTTTAACAGTCGTTACGAGTAATCAGAAAATTTGACGCTAGTTTTGCCACAAGGCTTAGTGCTACCCAGCTACTGGGTAATGCAATCGCTCTCCATATAAAACTCTAGTATTCAGCTGTATCACTACTGGAAGCTGTCCTTTTTTTAAAATAATTGATAGACTTACGTTTGACCACCATCTCACCTGATGTTAAGCGAGGATGTGTTCGAAGATGAAGCACGCTTGCCTAGAAGTAACCTATTCACTCTTGATTTAAAGAGTCCCAGGTTATAGCTATCAGGAAACACAGACTGCGGCAGGGAATTCCACTCCTTAGCTGTAAGCACGATGAAAGTATTCCCAAAACGTTTTGTGCGTACGGGTGGGATGTCCACCATGTAACGATGGCGCATCGCCGTGTCTTGTAGTCCGATGATGGAACGGGCTTGGTGACTCCCACATAATTGAGAAAAGGTT
This sequence comes from Tholera decimalis, assembly GCA_943138885.2. Taxonomy (NCBI): domain Eukaryota; kingdom Metazoa; phylum Arthropoda; class Insecta; order Lepidoptera; family Noctuidae; genus Tholera; species Tholera decimalis. The sequence goes on from OW964552.2 coordinate 42,853,317, forward strand.
AAACGGATGTGTAATTAAAGCGTCAATGTCTAGTTTATGATGTAGTAGAACGTCTGATTTTTTTATAGAGTGACTGCTTAGTCCTCAACTATACGTAGGAGGTAACTGGTTGAAGCAAAACCTGGTCCTGAGTTTAGTCATTATAATTTAACTCATAATGACGGGTTTTTTTATGCGTATTTGTAACCACAATCCCATCATTACAATTACAACTAACGGTTTTGTTTTAATTTTTTTCTGTACACACATGATACTTACTTAAAAAGACAAAAAAACGAATACAGACAAAAAAGCACAAAGTTGCTGCTTATTTCATTTAAATTGTAGTTTTAAATTGTAATTTCTTCCAGCAGACCTGCGTCAGGAGAATTATTTCAAACGGAAAATTGCATCATCTTTTTTTGAAAATGGAAGCAACAAATGGCATAGAAAACTACAAGATTGAAGATAAATTTAAACTCTTGCATTCCAGGGCCTCTGTATATCGTCAGAACATTTCTAAAACCCCTAAAGAAGATGAGAACATGCACTTCAACATTATTAAACATCGTGAGCAGTAAACGCTCTGGCGAAGAAAAAGAAAACAATCAAAGAAGTTTCTTAAAAAACGATCCATTCAGTTATGTTTATTTGCAAATGGCGGTCTTATCTTCTTAATTCCGACATGTTCTGTCGGAACGTTATCTTAATATCGCTGTATTGAGTACAACAGTTTACTGTCTCTTCAAGTCGGCTCGTGTTTGTTCTTTTCACATTTTACGAGTTTTTGCTGAATTTTAACAGGTATCGGTGTATTTATGACCAGTTTATTGCGTCTGGCTCTTCGCCCACGGTGGCGCACGGCTTATATCCATGTTGTGTAAGTTGTGTTGTGTTGAAAATATTTCTTTTATAAATTACTCACTAATAGTCAGCTGCATCTGGATAGAAAAGAAGCCAACATAGTTGGGAAAACGGCATTTGCTTAGAAGATGATGGTTATGATAAATAATGAGATTCTACCCGCGGCTTCGCTCACGCGAGAAGTGTTTTCAACGAAATATAAGCCTATGTCACTCAATGATAACGTAGCATTCTAATGATGAAAGTCTTTTTTTTTTTAATTGGATGAATGGTTTTGAATAAAACTTTTTATAATATTAGAATAGATTTCTACAGAAGACTGTAGGGACTTCTAGACTGCCGGGGTGAAACTCCGCTACCGCGGCAAATCATGGCTCAGGGGACAGAGCTCCGGCGCGATCTCACGGCAGCATGGAAAGAACGGCTGTCGCAACCGAAGACTGGGCACGCCGCAATCGCGGCGATAAGTCCTCTCTTTGAGGAGTGGCTGGAAAGAAGCCACGGCGTCCTCACCTTCCGCCTGACGCAGTTGCTGACCGGACATAGCTGTTTCGGGAGGTACCTGTTTCGGATGCAGCGGGAGAACACGCCCGGGTTTCGTCGTTGTGAGGACTACCCGGAAGACACGGTGGAGCATACGGTCAAGATGTGCCCTGCTTGGGCGGAGCACCGTCATGTCCTCGTAGAGGCGATCGGCGGCGGCGACCTCTCGTGCCCTGCTCTGATTCAGACCATGCTGCGGAACGAGAGGAAATGGGATGCAGTCGCCTCCTTCTACGAAGCAGTCATGCTAGCGAAGGAGGAGGCCGAATGCGCGAGGGAGAGGCTACTCTCTTCCTTGCGCCCCAGCCACCGCGGGAGACGCCCTGGGCGTCGGGGATTACGAGCTGATCTCCGGCCACCGTAGGAGCGGGCTTGCGGACGGCGAACAAGGATCGCTCACCATCCGGTAAGGACCAGGCCTGGGTCGGCGGCTGGTGTCACTGGTGTTGACAGCTGTCAACAGCAGTGACGGGTCCTTATAGGGCAATGGCCCTAATAATATAGAAAATTAAAAAAAAAAACTTAGAAAAGTTCCCTTAGCGACACTTTGAACTATTACTTTATTAATTTCGGGACTCACATGGAAGTTTTTACATTCCGAAACTCGGCAGAGCAAAAGTCAGGGTTACACGCAAAGAAATTTGCGACCATAAATGAATTAACTTTAGGCAGATTCGCACTGTCAAACAAACAGACACACAAACCCCGGCAGGCAATGGCCTGCCGGGGTTTGTGGAAAAGTTCTAATGAGATACCGCGTCCCCGGAACTTTAGGGCATAATAATAATAATAAAATAAGAAAAAGCCGGCCAAGTGTGAGTGGGACTTGCGCACCGAGGGTTCCGTACAAACTTGTAGGTAAATTTTGAAAAATATTTTTATTTTATGATGTAACCAAAAATGTAGGTATACTTTTCGCAATTTTTCCTTTACCAGTGCTATAAGACGTTGCTTTATACCAAATTTCAAGATTGTGAGTTCACGAGAAGTACCCTGTAGGTTTTGATTCCCTTGCGAGTGTCAAAAATGCGGCATAAACGGCTGTATCTTATGATTGAGTTGGCTTAGAAGTTTGATTTTTTCACAGCTCCTAGGGACAGTAGACTTGAGTATTTGATATGAATTTCAGCTTGACACGCGTTCCAGAGAAAAAAGGTCTTGACAGACATACAGACGAACAGACGGACAGACAGACGGACAACAAAGTGATCTTATAAAGGTTCCGTTTTTCCTTTTGAGGTACGGAACCATAAAATGGGACTTCTAGACTGGTAGGCAGATACTTATGTACTTTACTAATAATTTTTGAGATAGTTTTAACAGTACTTATCATTATTGGGAAGCTCATGCATTAATAATAACAGCTACACAGTTTATTTAGTTTTCCAAGGACAGTCCGTAGTTGGATGATCATCATTACCTACTTCGTGCTTTTTTCTTATGTCTCATGTATTGTGGGTGCGTTCACAAACATTAATTTCGGTACACAAGAAAGAACATTTATTTCAGTGCGATAATTGAAACCGCGATAGATAGATAGAATATACTTTATTGTTCACCAAAAATATAAACATACCTCCACAAACCAGTAACACCCCATACCCTTTGGCCGACCAGTGTAAATTTTTCTGGTTCTTCACATGACATGACTGTCGAAGATGTCCAAATTGTAGCGGGGATCAACATTTTAAGGTGCTTTTCAAGGCATACAGGAATCTTACTAATAACAAAATGAGACCTTTAATTTTTAACTGAAGTATTATTAAAAAAAGTTTTAACATACAGTCTTTTCAGAGCTCTCAAAAATGTTCAGGCTGTTTCCAGTTGAATTATATTATTATTGCGTAAACAATACATAGTATGTGTTAAACAAATCCAGTTTTCAAAAGATATATCTATACATTATCCAGTTTTAGAAACTAATTAACAATTTAATTAATAAAAATATATGCGTAAGATATAATTAAATGTAGTCATTAAACATGCTGTTTTATGTTCAGAAAAAGTCAGAACTTGAAGCAAACCGTCGGCATGTTAAAATATAGTTTGTCCTTACCCAGTAATTTGTATTTATTGCATTATTAAGATAAGTTTTATCTTGTTTTTTTTTTAATCATTAAGGTTGGGTTAAAAGGGTTCATTAAGGAGATTTAATAATGGTTAAATAATAAGATTATAAAGTGTCAAGTGCTTTTTATTTAGCGTATCCCTACTTAATATTATAAATGCAAATGAAAGTACCTCTGTCTGTGTGTCTGCTACTCTTTCACGCCGATATTGGTTACAAAATTTATTACAGATATAGGGTTGATCTTAGGAAAGGTTACACATATGCTTCTTTTTATCTCGGTAAAACATCATATTCGTCGTGTAGACCACGTGGGCCAAACCGCGTGTCAAAGGCTATAAAAGGTTAGGTTAGGTTAAGGTTATAAAAACACACGTAATGTTTTTAGTAAACTTTTGATGTTAGTATTTCCTAGCTGACTGAAACTCAGAAGGCAACATATCTTTTTAACCGACTTCAAAAAAAGGAGGTTCTCAATTCATCTTGAACTTTTTTTAAATATATATTAATTACCTCATAACTCGGAGACGGCTGGACCGATTTGAAAAATTCTTTTTGCGTTTGAATGGGTATACTTTTTAGTTGGTCCCATTATTACGAAATCAGGATCTGATGATGGGATCCTGGAGAAATCGAGGGAACTCTTCAAATATTATAGGCACACCTATAGCGTTTTGGGTATTTCTTATAGTATCTTGAGCAGTTGCTACTGAAAAGTACCATTTGCGGAAGTTGAACTGATGATGAAGACCACAGATGGCCACTGAAATTCCTCAATAATAAGTATTTCGTGGATTGCGATTCGATTACTTCAGTACGGATGTTAAACACTTTATGCTCGTCACAATACATATGGTGATGTAGAGCTGATGGTCAAGTACCAGGAGAACTCCTCAAAAATTAACGGCTATGCATCGGGAAAAGCAATATTTTGTAAAAGGTGATAAGTTGTTGACATTATGGCTTTTGTAACTAGATAAATTACAAACCGACCCACTAAAAAGCGTGAAAATATATTTTTCTTTTTTTTTCAAAATATAGAACCGTCTTCCATATCAAAACACTACAAAGCCAAAAATAACTTTAATTTCGGAAGGCGGTGTGAAAAAAAGAAAATCCAAAACCAATAACACCGACTTCCGAAATTAAAGTTATTTTTAGCTTTGTAGTGTTTTGATATGGAAGTCGGTTTTGCTTTTTTAAAAAAAAAAATTTAAGGATTTTTTTCAGTTTTCAGATTGATTTCAGTGAAATTTATGATCACCACATAGGTTAGACTGTGGTGATCTTTTAAGGAAAGAAACTCACTGTTTTGAGTGGATCTGTCCAGACAGTACAAGAATGTTTTGAATTCTCCGATCAGTCAAATAATAAACTGCACCTACCATGGCAACAATAGTGAGGTGAATTTCTAGCGGTAGATGTCGTTTGTTCTGCCAGGAGATACCGATTGGACAGCAGATCGCTCGTCGCAAGTGGTCTTAGATTGGCCACACTCTCCGAAGGGACCCCAGCCACATCCGTAGACAAGGTCTAGAGTAGACCTCACAGGGGTAGCGGAAGCGTGGCCGTCCAAAGCTTACTTGGAAACGTTCAGTAGCGGCGGAGTTGAAGAAAATCGGGTTAACGTGGCCGGAGGTGAAGCGCGTAGCCCAAGACAGAACGCGATGGCAGAGAAGAGAATTAACAAAGACACACAGGTACAAAAGGGCCTTTGCCAGTAGCATTCAAACCAGTATAAGCTGGACTATTGTAGGCCAAACGTAACTTTGCCTAGCACAAAGCACAAAAAGCTTGTTGAGCTCCTGAAGTTCTATGTTGACACGATAACTAACAAATGCTGGCTGTATGGGCAGATCCGCTCAAATCCGTGTGCTTCTTTCCTCAAAAGAGCATCACAGACTTCAAAAGAGACGTTGACCTCTGAGTTTGTTTCGGTGTTTCTTCTCAAAGCAGTGGGTTCGGAAACATCGGTCTCATTTAGCTTAATTTAAATTGGCAAAAAATTAAGTGTAAAAGTGTTATTTATAACCAATTTACATTATAAATTATTTCATTTCTGAAGCCATTTTTCTATAATTTTTAAGTCGCCAATAAGCAGTTATCTGTAAGTCACCTTTGAGATGCAAGCCTCATTATAATTATTATCATTATTGGCTTCCACAAATAAAGTAATAAAATGACTAATTAAGAAATTAATCCTGTCCGGCAGCCGGTAATCAATTCTCGTCTTTAACGCCATTGCTTTTGGCCACAGATTAAAAACTCATGAAACAATAATAATTTATGAACGACGAACACGATGCCGACCGCAATAAAATAATATTTATAGCGTATTTTTAAATGCGTTTACTTGAAATTATACCGGCTATTCGAATTTCACGACTCTGTTATGCACTTCGGGGCGAAAATAATATAACTTAACCAGCTTATAAACCACCGCGCTGGCCCAATGTGGGAGGGTATACGTATATCACAAGTCTTCGGATTTTATGTCCTAGGTCAGGGATGGCGAACCAATGGCACGACATAATATTTTAGGCACGTCATCGATCACGATATTTTTAAGAATATTTTAAAACTATCCCTGCCTATGTTCGAACTTACGACCTAACTCGTATCGTGATGCCTGTACTTAACCAATAGGCCAAAACTGCTCTGGAATATAATAATAGCGATTATTATTGTAACTGATTTAATTAGTGAAGATTAAGAGTAAGATTCTGTAACTCTTCTCGTATTCAGCATCGTGTGTATCTACTAGATTTTGCCAGTGAAGAAGCTCACGTGGAACTCAAACACATACCAACAGAACATACTCTCAGGGTAATCAGTATCCCCTGGGGTTGTGGGAATGTCTAACAAGATAACGTGGCTCTAAAATGCAAGGGTAAAAGAAGGAACAGAGTGAGTTTTTAGTCCGTAGAAGTCTAAAACTCCCTTCTGCTCTTAATTTTTTTTTTTTACTTGGTAAAATTATCAAATAAGTCCTCCCACCCCGGGCAGGGTGGGAGGGACTGTCAGACTTTTACTGACTAAAATCCACGGTGTTCCTTCAATAACCCTTTACGTACCGGGGTCACGGTAATGGGATAAGTCCCACGACCCCGGCAGGCTTCGGCCCTCTGCAGAGGGGGCCTCGTCATGTTGCTGACGCTCTTTGAGGCGCGCGTGGAACACAACGCGCCGTCGACCCGGGCATGGTCCATGGTCGGACAGCGAGTTGCCCTTTACTCGCTGTCCTACGCGCCTACGGTGGCCGGAGATCGTCGGCCGACGTCTTACTAGAGTGGGAGTTATCTGATAATTTTCCCTTAAAAATAATGTGCTGCCCAGTCAACATTTTTCTTATTAAAGGAACAGAAAGTGCACCTAGATTGGTGCCTACACATGCGCACTATTATTGTAGGTACCTCTTGCATACCTACTCGGCCAGTGTCGTTGATAGGCCACCGTTATCGAAATTCAGCCGGGGGGGGGTCATAGCATCCATCTAGATACTGTAGGCGATTCTGTGCGCTCTATACACACCCATAATTAGCAAGGGCCATTTAATAATCCCTCCGATAGTTTTACGAGAATTATTTTTAAGAACAACACACAAATACAAAAAAATATGAAGTATCCGTAACAACTAAATTGGGGAAAAATCTGATACTAATAAAATACTTTTAAGAATTTCAAACTCAAAGATAACTAATGGATTTGTTTTCCAGTTAGTTATTACCAAAAATATATTTTATCTGATTAGATCTTACGGCATTTTGAAAAGATATTGTGTCAAATAAATGCATTTGATAAGCAAAATCTAAATGAAAAACATTTTATTTTATATAGGCCAATATAAGCACTTCAGAAGGTCATGGCTTCAATTGGTGCTAGAACCAGCATGAAACACCCCCATAATGATCTAAAAATATGTAAGCAAACTAGCAGTTGCTTGCAACTTTGTTCGCGTGGGAAGTTTTTCCCGTGTAAATCCCGATCTCGTGAGAATTTCGCAGAATCCCGTCTTAGCGAGCATCTACGTACTAACCCCAATGCAAAATTTGAGAGCCGTATTACTTGTAGTTCCTGAGATTTCGTGATTAATTAGTGAGTGGTTTTTCGCCTTCATATAATTATGTAATAGCTGTGCCCGCGACATCGTGCGCGCGGAATAGTGACTTTCAGCAGCATTTTAAATTATTTAGGCTAATTATTATGAAAATAAAACTTACATAATTCAGCAATCGTTTATTTGAGAATAATTACTAAAACATTACTTAAATAAAAACCCTAAACTACATAATTATACACATATAAAAATAAACTAAAATATGGCATTCAGAAATTCGTGCGCATCGCTGTCCACTGTCCACATACATAATTTGAATGTCGTATCTAATCAAAAGTAAAAATATAAGCTTCTAGCTTTAAAAATGACGTAATTTCCATACAAATTTTCATCCCCTATTTCAACCCCTTACAGCCTTTCTTTCTCATTAAAAAGCAGCCTATGTCCTTGCTCAGTCTCTAGACTATATTCGCACCAAATTTAATTAAAATCGGTTCAGTAGTTTAGGCGTGATTGCGTAACACACAGACAGACAGAGTTACTTTGGCATTTATAATATTAGTAAGGATATTGAATATAGATTAGATCATCATCATTTGCTCAGCCTTTTCCCAAATATGTTAGGCTTCAAGTCTAACTGGATGCATTTGAGTACTAGGATTTTACATGTAGCGACTGTCTATCTGACCTCCAACCCAGTAACTGGGTAACACATTACCCCAATTGCGGCGGTAAGACCCCTCTTTGAGGAGTGGCTAGATCGGCGTCAGGGCGTCCTGACCTACCGCATGACGCAGGTCCTCACCGGACACGGAAGTTTCGGGAGCTACCTGTGTCTGATGGGAAAGGAGGAAACGCCTGGGTGTCACCACTGCGAGGGTCGCCCTGAGGACACAGTCGAGCACATGGTGCAGGACTGCCCCGCTTGGGCAGAGCACCGACGTGTCCTCACGGCGGCAATAGGCGGAGACCTCTCGCGCCCGGCATTGGTCGAGGCCATGCTGCGGGGCGAGAGGGAGTGGGAAGCGGTCGCCTCCTTCTGCGAAGCAGTCATGCTTCCGAAGGAGGAGGCGGGCCGCGTGAGGGAGAGGATGGCGTCCTCCCTCCAGCCCAGCCGCAGTGGTAGACGCCCACGGCGTCGGACGTCGGCCGACGATCTCCGGCCACCGTAGGCGCGGGCATGCGGACAGCGAGTAAAGGGCAACTCGCTGTCCGACCATGGACCATGCCCGGGTCGACGGCGCGTCGTGTTCCACGCGCGCCTCAAAGATCGTCGGCAATATGACGAGGCCCCCCCGTAGAGGGCCGAAGCCTGCCGGGGTCGTGGGACTCATCCCGTTACCGTGACCCCGGTACGTAAAGGGTTATTGAAGGAACACCGTGGATTTTAGTCAGTAAAAGTCTGACAGTCCCTCCCACCCTGCCCGGGGTGGGAGGACTTATTTGATAATTTTACCACGCTAAAAAAAAAAAAAACCCTTGAGAAACCCAGTATCAGATTTTCTGGCTTCTACCTACCTGTAACGACTGTCAAAGATGACCAACCGACGAGGCCAACGGCTTTACATGCTTTCTAAATCACGGAGGGATCTTGATATGTTTGGACGGTCACCCATCCACAGACTGAACTCGGAAAGTATTGCTTAACCTCGAAAATGGACCTGTGTGGCTGTTATTATTTAGCCACGACCCCTTCGGGCAAAGCTACAAATACAAATAGAAAATATTCCCAAATGTAAATTGTGAATTAAACAGGAACATTGATATACAACGTGTAACGGAAACCCCATATCTATCCAAAAGGGCTGAAGACAACATCTGGTATGGAGTCTCTATGCACAGTTTCAGCTACAAATAAGTGACTCAAAGAATTGATACCAAATTATCGGTTTCATAATTATGTTTCTTGAATACAAATCATAACAAACGTGTCACAGCACTATAAGGGTCAATAACTTTCACGTCACTTGCCAATAACACGATAATTCTCTTCGTTCTTCTTAATTTGAAAAATTCGGCCTCTGGCATCAATGTATTGAAATTTCTAATATGCTCCACACATGTAGACATAAGATTAGAAAACCCTTGCCATATCGTTTGTTATCATCAAAAGAAGCCGTGCACTTGGTATGTATATACCCTTTAAATTAAACGTTGTATAGACTTGAGAGAAGTCAAAATACTAATTAACTATTATTTTATTACTACATCTTAATAAAACATTATAAGATAGCCGACAGTTTTAATTACTTTTTGTCTTGGATTTTTTTTATTGATCGTTGATTATAAGGCTCGTTTGAAATTGATTTGTCTTACAGAATCAGTTCAATGAAAGTGTTTTACAAACATGACTGACACTGTCAGTGTTTTATATACGTCGTCGGGAGTTTTGGTAGATTTGATACGATAGTTTTAATACCGACATGTTCCATAAGTTATGACATATTTAATCATTTTTAGGGTTCCGTAGCCGAATGGCAAAAAACGGAACCCTTATAGTTTCGATATGTCTATCCGTCTCTCTGTCTGTCTGTCCGTCCGTATGTCACAGCCATTTTATTCCAAAACTCTTAAGACTATACATGTGAAACTTAGTAGGTAAATCTATTCTGTGAACCGCTTTCCGATTCTAAGAAAAAAATTAAAAAATATTTAAAATAAAGGGGGGTCCCCATACATGGAACTAGAACTGAAAATATGTTTTTTCATGCAACCTATGCGTGTGTGGTACCTATAGACAGGTCTTTAAAAATGATGTCAGGGTTTCTAAAACCACTTTTTCATAAAGTCAATCGTTTAAAAGATATAAGCTTCCAAAGTGGTAAAATGTGTGTGTCCCCCTCTAACTTCTATAATAATGGAGTGAGAAATCTAAAAAAATTTATGTCTAGATCTTTCAACCAAAATTGGTTTGAACGAAATCGGGTTCGCAGTTTTTGAGATACAGCATATTTTATAAAACCGCAAATATAACTTTGTAATTCATACAAACACTATGAAAAACAAAGTTATTTAGCGTAGTTGTAAAAATGTAAATAAGCTAGTTTTAAGAATTTTTTAAGGTTTTTTTTATTCGTCAAATAAATATACATATTATATTATATTATTATAGTTACTACGGAACCCTTCATGGGCGAGTCTGACTCGCACTTGGCCAATTTTTATTTTATGTTTTAAATGTGAAAGTTATCAAAAGTCTCCTCTCACTCTGGGCGGTGTAGAAAGGAGTGTAGAACTTCTGCTGTAATCCACCTTGTTCCTCCAGTAACGGTTGTTAACGGTTGTCTCCAGTAACAGTGCGTTACGGGGCCGCGGTATCTCGTGGAACATTATTTAGATCATAAATTCCTGAACCAGATATTAATTTTAAGAATTGCTAATACGGAAATGTGTTCAACTTTAAGGTACACATCATTTAGTGGTAAAAGATTGTAAACTGCATAACAGTTTTCTGTTTCATAAGCTTCAAGTAATCTTTGCTCAAAGATTCCGATCGCGGTTTAAAGATTGCTCGGTAGATTGGTTGTAAGATCTCCCTTTTGATAAAAAGCACTCAGTTTAAATGACTCAAATTTATTTACTTGAGAACTAGTTTCGTTTGAAGCGAGTATTTTACCTGATCGTGGCAATCTTGGATTAATAAACTTCAGTCTATCAGCGGCTGATTACCTTGCGAAAGTAGTGGAGATTCTAGAAAAATGGAATAAGAAATTTCTCCGATCTGTCTGTTAGGGAATGGATGGTGTGTTTGTTTATCTAAGAGATTTAATGACAAAAAGTACCTTCTTATAATATTATGTTGATTACTCAGCGTTTCGTATACTTACTGATGATAAAGTAATAATAGTTATTTATTAAAGGTTCATAATGGCGGGTAACAAATTGATACTTATATACTATGTTAGTATATACAAAATCGTGAAATCTTAATTTGTTTTACAGTCCCAACCACTATTTTTACCTGTAGGTATATTTTTTTTATTGAAAATAGGTTCACGTTTGAACATCATCTCACCTGATGTAAGTGATGATGTGGTCGAAAATGGAACATGTTTACCTAAAAGTAACCTATTCACTCTTGACTTGAGTCCTAGGTTATAGCTATCGGGAAACACAGACTCCGGCAGGGAGTTCCACTCCTTGGCCGTACGCACAATGAAGGTATTCCCAAAACGTTATGTGCGTATGGGTGCGATGTCCACCATGTAACGATGGCGCTTCGCCGTTTGTCTCGTAGTCCGATGATGGAACGGGCTTGGCGGAATTAGATTGTGTAATTCCATTGAAATGTAACCGATAGAAAACCGATACATTTTCAACTCGTCGTCGATGTTCAAGACTCTGGAGCTTTGACTCGACCAGTGCATATAGAGACGAGTGAATATAATCAGATCAAATCCAGAATTACACATGATACGAAAAATTACTTCGATACATTACTCCGTTATGCTAAAAAAACATTCATACACATTTATTATTTAACGGAAATCCCGATCCCGTGGGAATTCCGGGTAAAGTAACCCATGTTTTATTTCAGAATGCCAACTATTTACTTACCAAATCTCATTGAGATCCGTTCAGTTGTATACATCCATAAATCTATAACATCTATCCTCACTTTTCGCATTTATAATATTACTAAGAAATGAAATAAGAACTATGATTTACAAAGTAAAAAGAAAACATATAAGGAAAAGGAATCCATACTTTATAATATGTATTTATAAATTATGGATTCTTTTTCCTTTTGTATTTTTTTCGAAATTTTCCATACCCGCTTGATCTCCTACCTTGTGTCCCGATAAAACACTCAAAATCTGTCAGACATCCGACGACAGACCTCAAGAGATAAGAGCAGACAGCTCTCAAGCTCCGAGTTACCTTATCGAGTAATTTCCACTTTTATTATGATGAGGGTCCCGCACCTTGATTTGTGATGTTCCACTTATTTAAGCATTTTTTTACTTTTTATTTGTAGTTTCTGGCTGTCGGGTTTTATTGGGAATGCTCGTGAATTAGCGGTGGACTGGAGTAATGGCTTTTATTGTTAACTAGGCATAGATATTACTTATGTATTGTAAAAGAGAACTGATTCCATTATATCAATTTTGCTTAGTAGGCAAAGCTCTGAGAGCCACAAACCGTCTGTACTCTTCTAGTGGCTTCTACCGAGAATGCACAACCCATACACAGCGGTATAGTTCAGCTTGGATGAAAGTAGTGACTTTCAGAGCTTTATACACATATAGAGACTCAACCATGTATGGATGCGCACAGTATAAAAGTATGAGATGTTAGAAACAGTATTTTACAGCTTCCATTAAATGCCATTCATCATTTTCTTATTAAATACAATTTCCTGACGATAAGTAAGTAATATTATAAAACTAACTGATGTCGCGACTTCTCGATCTTCTGGCCTCACTTGTTTCATCGTAGACCTCAGCTTTCGAGATCCAGGTCAAAAGCTGGCTCATCTGAAATCAACCAATATGTCATTATTGAAATATAAACATCCTTAAATCCATATTATCTAATCTTTCGCATATTAAATAATATCAGTATAGATTAACCTTACTTCTTTCAAAACCTATAGGTAACTTCATATAAACGCCTTCAGTTCTCCGTCCATCCTTAATTATTTCTCGGAACAAAGACTCCTTAGATGTCGCAAGACGTATTGTCTCCGTGACAGACGTCGGTACCAGACACCGAATTAATCGATAAAAGATGAAATCGGACCCTGAATATAAGAATCAAAAGATCAGAATATGGGGCGAGCTAGGGGAAATACGTTAATTAATAAGGTATCGGTATTTTTTGTGGAGTTTCATTCACGGTTAAAGATGTTTATTACTCATAAGAATTACATTGGTATTCACTTAAATAAATAAACTTAAATGAGAAACTTAAATCTAAACAAACAGTAAGGTTACTGATGAGAGTAGTACAGGGTCTAATACCGTGGTTATATTCTTAATTTAATAATATAAAGACTATTTGCAAAACAATATTAAGATATAACAAGAAGAAATAATAAAACAATCGGTGGCTTTTAGCTACTAAGTACACAGAATTGTTTTTTTTTTTGGTTATTGAAACAAGTAAACTGCTGCATGCTATGGCTCACTCAACCAATCCACACATTAATACTCACAAATACAAGTTGCACACCTTTAATTATTTAACAATTTTTAAAATGGTAATTAGTTTTAGTTTTATTATTAACAGGCTATGTATGTACAGAGGCCAGCACATGGAGCTACCCGAAACTGTCAGATTTTCCAAATCAACCTTGAACCTAATGTCTTTAACAATAAAGTTGAAAATCTATTAAAGAAATTTGTCAAATTGTTGTAGCTTGATGTGCTGGCGTCTGTACCACCTGGTTTATGGAAGAGGTCTTTTGTTACAGGTACCATTTTACTTAAGCCTGCGCCGAGTAAAATAACTCAAAACGGTCTTCACAACTAAAGGAATATAACCTATAATAGTACTTTAATTACCATACAAAAATATGTAATGAACACTTGAATAAATGTGTTAGCAAACATAGTTGGCAAAATTTAAAAATATTTTATAGTTTATTAAACAAAAATACATAAAGTTGGACAAAAATCCTTACAAAACATGCTCGTGCGTCGCTGAATTTTGATAGTAAACTATTGAATTTTTTCATAAACTTCAATTCATATTATTCTCTAATTATCATACTATCATTTACAGCTTTAACATTTCAAAAATGTCGCTTGGTTGTTTTAATTTTAATTTTTTCTTCTAATTTGCGCGCTATTTTGAACCATACGCAACGTACACCGGTCGAAAATTCAGTCGTCCACGGGAGCTCAGAGAGGGGTCACGTCTCATTATGGAGCGTTTCGCCGGTAACGATAATTCGCGATCTATTGTGTACGTATGTATTGCAGCAATCCGTTGAATAACATAAGTCATATTTTTTGTTTTTTTGAGTACGATTTATTATGCATACCCAACAATTACTTTTTATTGTTCAATATACATTTCTTTAACATTTGTTTTTCAATATTTGTTTTATTATGGGAAAATGTAAAAAAAAATATTATTAGAAGAAAGTTGGCACAAATTTTCGAAATAAAAGCCATTCTCATAAAAAGTACGTATTTATATTTTGTGATGTTATTATTGCTTTTTAACCGACTTCAAAAAAAAGGAGAAGGTTCTCAGTTCGTCTTAAACTTTTTTTTATGTATGTAACCTCAAACTCGAAGACGGCTGGACCGATTTGGAATTTTTTTTTCGTTTGAAAGGGTATACTTTCTAGTTGGTTCCATTGTTATGAAATCAGGATCTGATGATGGGATCCTGGAGAAAGCGAGGGAACTCTTTAAATATTGTAGGCACACCTATAGCGTTTTGGGTATTTCTAATAGTACCTTGTGCAGTTGCTCCCGAAAAGCACCATTTGAGGAAGTGAAAGTGATGATGAAGACTTTTTTCAAACATTCGATATGGGTATCGTGTAATGGGTTTTTGGGGGTGGTGATTGCAAATCTGGAATTTATTTTTAAATTCAAGATGGCGTATGCAACTTTTTCTCACAAATTCGATATGGGTACCGTGTAATGGGTTTTTGGGGGTGGTGATTGCAAATCTGACATTCATTTTAAAATCCAAGATGGCGGATGCAACTTTTTCTCACAAATTCGATATGGGTACCGTGTAATGGGTTTTTGGGGGTGGTGATTGCAAATCTGACATTCATTTTAAAATCCAAGATGGCGGATGCAACTTTTTCTCAAACATTCGATATGGGTATCATGTAATGGGTTTTTGGGGGTGGTGATTGCAAATCTGGCATTCATTTTAAAATCCAAGATGGCGGATGCAACTTTTTCTCAAACATTCGATATAGGTATGGTGTAATGGGTTTTTGGGGGTGGTGATTGCAAATCTGGCGTTCATTTTAAAATCCAAGATGGCGGATGCAACTTTTTCTCAAACATTCGATATGGGTATCGTGTAATGGGTTTTTGGAGGTGGTGATTGCAAATCTGGAATTTATTTTTAAATTCAAGATGGCGTATGCAACTTTTTCTCACAAATTCGATATGGGTACCGTGTAATGGGTTTTTGGGGGTGGTGATTGCAAATCTGACATTCATTTTAAAATCCAAGATGGCGGATGCAACTTTTTCTCACAAATTCGATATGGGTACCGTGTAATGGGTTTTTGGGGGTGGTGATTGCAAATCTGACATTCATTTTAAAATCCAAGATGGCGGATGCAACTTTTTCTCAAACATTTGATATGGGTATCGTTTAATGGGTTTTTGGGGGTGGTGATTGCAAATCTGGCATTCATTTTAAAATCCAAGATGGCGGATGCAACTTTTTCTCAAACATTCGATATAGGTATCGTGTAATGGGTTTTTGGGGGTGGTGATTGCAAATCTGGCATTCATTTTAAAATCCAAGATGGCGGATGCAACTTTTTCTCAAACATTCGATATGGGTATCGTGTAATGGGTTTTTGGGGGTGGTGATTGCAAATCTGGAATTTATTTTTAAATTCAAGATGGCGTATGCAACTTTTTCTCACAAATTCGATATGGGTACCGTGTAATGGGTTTTTGGGGGTGGTGATTGCAAATCTGACATTCATTTTAAAATCCAAGATGGCGGATGCAACTTTTTCTCACAAATTCGATATGGGTACCGTGTAATGGGTTTTTGGGGGTGGTGATTGCAAATCTGACATTCATTTTAAAATCCAAGATGGCGGATGCAACTTTTTCTCAAACATTTGATATGGGTATCGTTTAATGGGTTTTTGGGGGTGGTGATTGCAAATCTGGCATTCATTTTAAAATCCAAGATGGCGGATGCAACTTTTTCTCAAACATTCGATATAGGTATCGTGTAATGGGATTTTGGGGGTGGTGATTGCAAATCTGGCATTCATTTTAAAATCCAAGATGGCGGATGCAACTTTTTCTCAAACATTCGATATGGGTATCGTGTAATGGGTTTTTGGGGGTGGTGATTGCAAATCTGGCATTCATTTTAATATCCAAGATGGCGGATGCAACTTTTTCTCAAACATTTGATATGGGTACCGTGTAAAGGGTTTTTGGGGTGGTGATTGCAAATCTGGCATTCATTTTAAAATCCAAGATGGCGGATGCAACTTTTTCTCACACATTCGATATGGGTATCGTGTAATGGGTTTTTGGGGGTGGTGATTGCAAATCTGGCTTTCATTTTGAAATCCAATTTAAAACACATACGATATCCATATTGAATGTTGGAGAAAAAGTTGCATCCTTGGTGGATGCAACTTTTTCTCCAACATTCAATATGGATATCGTGTGTGTCTACTAAGTTAAATACACTGATAACCTTCAAGGGTTTATTGCTAAGTATAATTAACAAAGTAACGTAAGGGCTAAAATTATCGCTAAATGATGAAAATGAGTGCACCCGGTTGCTGTTCGAAATACACTAAGCTCGCGGCGAACTTAGTGCGACCGCATTATATCGCTTGCTCAGCAAACGTGGTCGATTGCAAAATATTGCATCAAACATCGTGTAATAGGTTTTTGGGAATACCGATTGCAATCCTGACATTCATTTTAGAATTTACGACGAAAGTTCATTGGCTACTTTGTTAGCTTACAATTTACACTGGGTTATTGACAATTTAACTGATCCTAGGTTAAGTGACTATTCAGTATTATCTAGGGTATCTAATAATACTGAAATTAATTGTTTAAACCCTTAGATGTGACAAAGGAGAGTTATAATAACACAATTTTAATATATCATCAGAATATAAATCGTTTCTCCGGCAAAATTTTAGATGAGGAAATGTTAATAGATAAATATGATATAGATATCTTATGTTTTTGTGAAACCTGGCTAAAACCAGATAGAATGTTGTTTAAAATTAATATTTTTTTATTACTAGTGCATACAACATGTCCTCAGTAGGAGGTGGTACTTTAATATTACGTAGTAATTCTCTTCGATATAAGGAACAAAAATATATCACCGCTTGCTCTGTTGATTGCTTGTGTGAGGTAGCATGTACAGAAGTTGAAGGCCAAACTTTCTTAAGTGTTTATAGACCACCAGCATCAAACTTGTCATCATTCTTAATGATAATGGGAGAAATTTTAAGTACCTAAGCTTATAAGAGATAATAAATTAGTTGTGGTTTGTGGTCACCTAAATATTGATTTGTTAGTAAATTCACCTGAACACTGCAAGCTTACTTCATTGTTTGGTTCATTTAACTTAAAATGCACATACAAGGAAGCAACAAGAATAACAGCAACATCAGCTCAATGCATAGATAATATTTATACTAATTGTGCCATAAAATACTCGTCTCAAATTAGTGGAGTTAGGTCTGACCATACAGGTCAACTAGTATCCTTTGAGTTGGTTAAAAAGCGGCAATTAAATAAGACTATTAAGTTTAGGCCACTAACTAAAAAGAAATTAATGTTTTTAATGATAACATGTTAAGTAATCTTTCAATGGCCAATTTTGACTCCCATGACCCCAATGAAAATTACAGGATATTATTTTCTTCACTATGCCACGAATTTAGTAAGGCATGTCCAGTT
Organism: Tholera decimalis; assembly: GCA_943138885.2. Classification (NCBI taxonomy): domain Eukaryota; kingdom Metazoa; phylum Arthropoda; class Insecta; order Lepidoptera; family Noctuidae; genus Tholera; species Tholera decimalis. Next base: position 42,871,438 of record OW964552.2, read on the forward strand.
AAAAAATTTCAAATGAGTAATAAATCTAAATTTAATGAATGGGCCACTGCTGGAATAAGAATAAGCTGAGACAATTTATACAACTTATACCATGAAAAATCATTGACTTCCGATGAAGCCTTCCATAATTATGTAAGAAACTACTCAAAGATATTTAAAAAAGTATGCGCCCTAAGCTAAATCTAAATCAGAAAGTAATAAAATTAGCATTTCTAACAATAAAATAAAAACTGTGTGATAAACAAAGAAACTGGAAATACAAACCAACAGGGTTAGAATGATTTGACTTTGAACATCGATGATCAGGTCATCTCAGATAAGTCAAAAGTGGCTGAGAAGTTGGAAAATTACTTTACCAATATTCCAGTAGAGGTTACTAAATCTCTACATTCTTCGCCATTATTAGCAGAATCTTTTTTAAAGGAAAACTTCAATAAGGATATACCAACATTTTCATTTAAGCCCATTTCTATTGATGTAATTAAAAAGCATTCCAAAGTCTTAACATAACAAACACTGATGACTTATGGAGTGCATCTGTTAGGGTTCTTGGTAATATTATTGACTCAATTGCTGCTATCCTAACAGGCACATTTAATTAATGTATAGACAGCGGTAATTTTCCCGATTTAATGAAACATAGTAAAGTATTACTAATTTTTAAGTCGGGTTGTAAGAATGATCCCTCTAACTATAGACCGATATATGTGCTTCCAGCATTAAGCAAAATATACGAAAAAATCATGCTGGACGAGATGCTATCATATTTTAACTCAAATGGAATTCTGCATAGTCGGCAGTTTGGTTTCACGAAAGGTAGGTCAACAACAAATGCAGGAGTAGCGCTCATCCGTCACATTCTGGAATCTTGGGAGAAATCTCAGGATGCAATTGGCATATTTTGTGACCTCTCCAAAGCTTTTGATTGCGTTCAAATCACTGATCTGTAAATTACACCATTACGGAGTTCGTGGATTCGTGTTCTGCTGACCTTGTTCTTTCATATTTATCAAACAGGCAACAAAAAGTTATTGTTAATGGAGCGACATCTGCAGGATCCCTAGCCAAGATGAGTGCTCCGCAAGGTTCAATTCTTGGCCCTTTCCTTTTTATAGTGTATATCAATGACATACATGATGACCAACTTATCGGATATTTTTTATTTGTAATTCCATTGTGCTGTATTAATTGGTGTATACGGCAGTATAGACCAAAGTTTTAAATATAATTAAGCATATCTTAGAACTGGAAACATATCTTACAACTATATAATAATATAGGTTATCCATCAGAATTCAGACAGGCTTTAATTTATAATCATATTGTGGGAAGTACTAATTTCACACGGGTTCCCGTTAGTATATGCTTAAACTAGACTTATGGTCTCATGGTGCGTGGTGCGCTGGTTGCACGGTACTGGCATGATTGCACTATGTTATCTCTTTAAAAATAGTAGTAGATACCTACTACTGTTTCTTGTGATTTTTTTTTATTTTTGGCTCGCGTTTGAATTTTAAGAAAAATATTAATTCAAACTCAAAATGTTTTATTTCACATAGGCCTACATGGGCACTTATAAAACGTCAGCAGTTTGGCGCAGGGCACGGTTCGAAATTGGTCGTTTTCTATGGAGAAGATCCGGAAAGTTACTCCACACCACACTTACTCTTTTAAAATATCATTCTTACAATGTATCTATAATACATGTTAATTAGGTATGAGAGGACATTAAAGCCTGTTTGAATTCTGATGGATAACCTATATTATTGTATAGTTGTAAGATATGTTTCCAGTTTTAAAATATGCTTAATTATATTGAAAACTTTGGTCATTACAAGATATTTTCTAAATTTAAACCCACGACCTACGTCATTTAAATTTAAAAGTCAATTATCTGAAATTAAGTATTTCAAATGGCGGGAGACTTTGTTAAACATAAAAAACACAGTGATACGACGTCAATGTGGAGCTATTTTTTAGTTGCGAAGGATAGGAATAGTGCCAAATGTAACCGATGCTCAGCCATTCTCAAGACTTTGGATGAATCGACTAAGGGATTACATACACATTTGTCATCAAAACATAACATCAAGCTTATATCAGCTTCAACAAGTCTAGATTCTGATAATCTGAACACACCACCGCCGCCAGCCAAGCGAAAGTTAAATGATTATTTTACTAAAAGTGCCGACGATAGCCTCGATGATGTTTTGGCAAGAATGATTGCATTAGATGGATTTCCATTCAGTATATTCATAACTTCAGATGATTCGAGAAAATTTGTCTTTGCAAAATACACGGATTTACCAAAGTCAGCCGTCACCATTCAAAAACGTGTCATGAATTACAGTGAAAAAATCAGAAAGCAAGTAACTGCAGAATTGAAACATTTTAAAAGTGCAGGTGAAAGATTTAGTCTTTCTTTCGACAAGTGGACTTCAACATCCAATAAACCATACATGGCTGTCAACGTTCATTCATATAAAAAAAAAATGGAATTTAGGACTTGTTCCTATTTATGGAAGTATGAAAGTATGGCTGAAAATTGTCTTCGTATATTGAAAGAGCGTCTAAGTATATTTGATATTTCCCTGGATACTGGCTTTATGAAAAACATAATTATTTGCAAGACAGCTCTACCTCAGATGATACTATAAATGAACCACCTGTGGCTGTTGATCATATGGACGACATCCATGATGATGAACATTTAGAAGACTTAGACATTCCAGAATCAGACTTAATCTTAATGTCACAAAATGACCTTGCGCTATAACACATACCAGAGTTAACACAAGATGAAAACATTAATGAGCTGATAAAGAAAATCCGCAAAGTTGTAGTGTGTATTTCAAAAGATCACCATTGAAAACAGAAACAGTACTTCAAAAATAAATGAAAATTGAACATGGAAAAGAGCTGTCACTTCTTTTGGACTGTAAAACCAGGTGGACTAGTCTTTTAACAATGCTGGAGCGATTTTATCTTTTAAAAACCTTCATTCAAAAAGCTCTTATAGATCTCAATCATCCAATTCGTTTGGAAGAAGTTGATTTTGAATTGGTGAATAAAATTGTTGATGTGCTGACCCCAATTAAATTGACAGTAGAAGCAATCTGTCGGCGAGATGCTAATTTATGCACAGCTGATTCCGCTTTGAAATTTCTTATAAAACAGCTATCTAGCATAATCATTTTTTGGCAAGTGCTGACACTTGCCAAAAAATGAAAACATCCTTAGTGGGACGTATGAAGCAACGACGAAGTGATGATTTGACTGGTGTGTTGAATTAATTACAAAATCCATGAAAAGATGATGAAAATCAGTTATTATCGGATTTGGAATGGCATGACTTATTTCCAGTTTCTACACAGGCTTTAGTTTGGAAGCAAATAAAGTGTATTGAAAAAAAAACTTAAAAGTCGAGATGACACGGAAGAAGAAGAAGGAAGATCAGGATCACAAACAGATGATGAGTTAAGGCCACAAACCTCCCAATCCCAACCCCAATTGACACTAAAGGAAAAGTTATATCTGGAAATTGATAAGAGTATGAAATCCCCAGATCGTGAAGTACAAATACAAAATTAATCGAGGTTGGCAAAATATAGTATTAGACGTGAAATAAGCCTGTTTGAAAATGGAGGAATTAGTGGATATCACTTAGAAACAGCATATAAGTATCTATTGTCTATTCCTCCAACCAGTGTAAAACCTAAACGAGCGTTTTCAGCTGCTGCTTATGTTGGTAATAAACGAAGCAGGCTTGGAAGTCAAACCTTGGATGCATTGATATTTCTACGATTTTATTTTCAAAATTCGTAATAAGTTTTATTGTCTTTTTATTTCTTACAAAGTATAGTATCTTTTTGTCATTTTTTCTTTTCTTACTATACTGTGATATGTGTAGTGTACCAAAATTAAAAATATATATTTTAAGAAATTACTCGTTTTTTAGAGTTCAGTTGCCGAATGGCAAAAAACGGAACCCTTATAGTTTCGTCATGTCTGTCCGTCTGTCTGTCTGTCTGTCTGTCTGTCCGTCCGTCCGTATGTCACAGCTATTTTATTCCAAAACTATTAAGACTATACATGTGAAACTTGGTAAGTAGATGTATTCTATGAAACGAAACTATTTTTTTTTTCATGAAACATATGCGTGTGTGGTATTTATAGACAGGTCTTTAAAAATGACATGGGGGTTTCTGAAACCACTTTTTCATAAAGTCAATCGTTTAAAAGATATAAGCTTCCAAAGTGGTCAAATGTGTATCCCTCCCTCTAACTTCTATAATAGTGGAGTGAAAAATCTAAAAAAATATGTATCTGTAGATCTTAATGTAAACTTTCAACCAAAATTGGTTTGAATGATATCGAGTTAACAGTTTTTGAGATACGGCATATTTTCTAAAACCGCAAATATAACTTCGTAATTCATACAAACACTATGAAAAACAAAGTTATCTAGCGTAGTTGTAAAAAATGTAAAAGAGCTTGTTTTAAGAAATTTGTAAGGTTTTTTTCGTCAAATAAATATACATATTATATTATATTATTATAGTTACACACGGAACCCTTCATGCGCGAGTCTGACTCGCACTTGGCCAATTTTTTACATTTGAGACCAATTAGAAACCACATAGTCTAATCCGGGCATAGCCCCAGGGTCCCAGGATTCAGCATCAAGAATCACGTAATCCCGGGATTGAAAAACATGCTCGGGATTGTATTCTCTAGTTGCAACTAAGAAAGGATTTCTATCGAAATTCTATTTTAGTTGCCAAATGTGTCGAAAAAAATAGAATTAATAAATTGTTAAGAACCAGATAGATAGCCCTACAGACCTCAATCTGAACGATAATTCTGTAAGCAGTTTTATGTCGATAGGAGCCGGGTTTTCTGGTTTAGAACAAGTTTCAGCTTCCTTTGACATTCCCTCTATGTCCGACAAATTATACGCCAAGTGCCATAACAAGGTCTGTCTACTACGGGAATTTGCCAAAGAAAAATTGGCCAAGTGCGAGTCAGACTTGCCCATGAAGGGTTCCGTAGTAACTATAATAATATAATATGTATAACTACTACAACTACTAGTCTGTCTGTCTGTCCATCCGTCCGTCCGTATGTTACAGCCATTTTATTCCGAAACTATTAGGACTATACATATAAAACTTGGTAGATTGATGTATTCTGTGAACCACTTTCCGATTTTAAGAAAAAATTAAAATATATTTAAATTAAATTAAAAAATATTTTCAGTTTTAGTTCCATGTTTGGGGGGAACTAAAACTGAAAATATTTTTTTTTTTTTATGAAACCTATGCATGTGTGGTATCTATATACAGGTCCTTATAAAAACTTTTTTGCAAAAAATAAAACCGACTTCCATATCAAAACACTACAAAGCCAAAAATAATTTAAATTTCGGTAGTCGGTGTTATTGGTTTTGTATTTTCTTTTTTTTTTCACACCGCCTTCCGAAATTAAAATTATTTTTGGCTTTGTAGTGTTTTGATATGGAAGTCGGTTTTATTTTTTGCAAAAAAGTTTTTATTTTCGCGCTTTTTAGTGGGTCAGTGAATGTTCCAAATCGATTCGTAAATGACGGAGTTATGCGCGAACAAAAAACGCAATGCAGAGTAAACGAAAAGATCATCAAGGTAAATTATTTTTTTCGACTTTTTTTGATTTTTCAGAAACGGCTCGTCCGATTTCGATAAAATTTTTATGGGACCATTTGGGAAGTATACCCTTTCCAACAAAAAAAGAATTTTTCAGATCGGTTGGCAAGCGACGGAGTTATGCGTGGACAAACATAAAAAAAAAAAAAAAAAAAAAAAAAAACATACAAACATCCGAATTGAGAACCTCCTCCTTTTTTAGAAGTCGGTTAAAAATGAGATTGAGGTTTCTAAAACCACTTTTTCATAAAATTAATCGTTTAAAATATATACGCTTCCAAAGTGGTAAAATGTGTGCCCCCCTCTAATTTCTATAATAATGGAGTGAAAAATATAAATATATATATACAACGTGTAACGGAAACCTCATATCTAACCAAAAGGGCTGAAGACAACATTTGGTATGGAGTCTCTATGCACAGTTTCAGCACAAAATAACTGACTTAAAGAATTGGTACCAAATTATTGGTTTCACATATTTTTTGAATACCAATCATAACAAACGTGTCACAGCACTACGAGGGTCAATAACTTTCCACGTCACTTGCCAATAACACGATAATTCTTTTCGTTCTTCTTAATTTGACAAATTCGGTCTCTGGTATCAGTGTACTGGAATTTGTAATAAGTTCTACACATGTAGACTTAGGATTACAAAACCCTTGCCATATCGTTTGTTATCATCCAAAGAAGCCATGCACTTGGTATGTATATACCCTTTAAATTACACGTTGTATATATATATATATCTATAGATCTTAATGTAAACTTTCAATCAAAATTGGTTTTAAAGAGATCGAGTCAGCAGTATTTGAGATACAGCATATTTTCTAAAACCGCAAATATAACTTTGTAATTCATACAAATACTATGAAAAACAAAGTTATTTGGCGTAGTTGCAAAAAATGTAAATAAGCTAGTTTTAAGAAATTTGTAAGTTTTAGTTTTTTGTCAAGTAAATATACATATTATATTATATTATTATAGTTACTACGGAACCCTTCATGGGCGAGTCTGACTCGCACTTGGCCAATTTTTGTAAAATGTTATAATAAGCAATATAACATTAGATTTATAGATTTCTTTTATTTATTTTTTTCTTTTAAATTAAGTTATACTTGATACATATATTGTTATGAAATAAATTACGCTTATATTTTCTGCGAAGTAAGTTCGCTAGACAGCATTAATGAAAAAATGTTTTTTTGGTATGGCCCCACGTATATATAATAAAGTGCTAAATGTTATTAAAAACATGACAGTACATCAGAATTTAAACGAGCACTAAATGAAATTTTAATAAACAAAACTTATTTCAGTCTGCTTTTATTATGACATTACATAATTATATTTTTTTTATTTCATACTGGTTTTATTATTCAAATAAGTACTGCATACCCATCTACCCTAACTTGCTACTTACCCAGTTTCGACGCATCAATAGCCTAATGGATAAGGTGTCGGACTTGTGATCGAGAGGTCGCAGGTTCGAACCCCACCCATTACACTATTGACGTGAACCCACTCCAGACACAAGCATATTTAGCTTAGTTGGAGGGGTTAACAAGATTGCTAGTAATGTGAAATGTACCCACATTGCTAGTAATCTTTAAAAAAAATCTGAGGAGTTTAATATATAAAATCAAAGTTTTATTGCAATAGGATGAATAGTGAGGGAACGGATTATGTATTACTACAGTAAAAACAAACGTTAATTTTTATATAATAGGTATAATTTATTAAATTTATTTTTGTGATTTATTTACGTACCTACTTGCTTCATTTAGATCCATCCAGCCGTTTGAGCGTGAATAAGTAACAAACATGCAAACAGACACATTCATTCACAAACTTTCACCTTTATAATATTAGTGTGATAAATAATACCATCTAAATAATTAATATTCGTTCTTCAAGTTTATTCAACATAACGACAAAAAATTAAAAAATGCAAAGTTAGGAAACTTCGTCGTGCAACGGCAAGCGGGCCTCGAGCGAACTTGTCATTGTGTGTGTGACAACGCACACGACTAGCCCGCTGCAGTAAATACCTATTTACCGCGCGTCTCGTAGGCTCGACACCCTCTTAAAAGAAAATCTCTGCAATGTTTTTGTTAAAACCTGTTGATTATGAAATAAACTTTTATTATTATTATTATATGGCTGACTGTGTCGCTTATATACACCATAAGTACTTTAAATTAAAAAAAATATTTAAGTTTTGATATACCCTAATTTTTTTTGTTTGTCTTTCTGTTTGTCTATACCAATCTCTTGTTGTTGCCTGTGAGTCTCTGTCGCAAATCTATATTAATTTCATACAGAGCTTGCGGTTTGATAATTCTTTCACCATTTTATAATGATGTATATTTGTCACCTTAAAATTGCAAAAACCGTTCGATTTACTTTATTTTTCATTAGGTACGTTAAATTACAATGTGTCCTTCGTTACATTGCCAACTATCCAATGGCTGTTCCTGATAAGTCGGGTTTGCAGTAGGATGAGCTGTGACCCTAAAGTTATGCACGGTGCAACAAGCAGTATGATACGGATCACAATTTTTCGATAGATAACAATCTCGCAAGATAGATTATAATCTTACGGTATTTGCAATTTTACGGTGGCATATATACAAATATGACAAATACACAATACATACACAATTATAGATGCAGGTATACCTGCATCTATAATTGTGTATACGTTTAGATACTTTTAGAGGATCTTCAAAATTATATCCATGTTCAATTTGATGACTTTAACAAGGAAATGAATATTTCACCTACACAGATTATAGAATGTAAGTCTTTAGTCAGCCATTGGTCAAAGCTGCCACCAGTCAAAGGCAAAATGGGCTAACTGCAGCCAGCACGTTAGATCGGCGACTAATTGGAAGTCAGAGCGTCAGTCTGGCGAACTAATCGATGTATTCGCACCGTGTCTTCTTCTACGAGCCGTTATTAAACTCAGCTTTTGACCGTATTCGTCTCTTTTGAGTCGCAAATATGGAAGGTCTGGTGTCGAATGAATTTATTCCGGAAGTTTTCAGGTATGAATATTTAGATTTATAATTTCTAATATCGTGTCGAATCGGAACTTATTTCTTTGAGCCCCTTAATGGTTGAATATCTAGCCTATGCTTGATTCCGGATCTTCAACAAGCTCTATGCGAATAATTCATAAAATCGGTGCAGGTGGAACAGACACTTAAACTTTCGCATTTATAATATTGGTATAGGTTGAGGGAATGAAAACTTGCCAACATCTGAGTCTCTAGACAAAGTTGCATTCTATCAATGGTTACAATTGTCGAAGCCACACCATAAAGCATTGATAACATATTTATGACATTTCGAAAGTCACCTCCGCCATGCAATGGCTGACTGAATACCACTTGATTAGAGCAACAGTGCTAAAAAAAGGTCAAACGAAATCTATTTATTTGTCATTTACAATGGATGCTAATAAGTGTTGACAAAAGAAAGCCCACTGCCAGTATGTTTGAATTGTGCTACGCGATAACTGATAAATGCTTGAAGTGTTTAGACGGCTCTGCCCAAATCTGTGTGTTTCTGTCTTCAAAAGGGCACCACAGACGTAAATCTACATGATACTCATATGATTTGATCAGTACGAATTGAATGAAGTTTTAAAAAGATGTTAAAGTAAAGATGTTAGCTCTGAGTTTTTTTCGGTAGTTTTTTTCTAAGGTTAGTCAGCTAGGAAATATCGTCTTAAACTAGATTTTTACGAATAAAAATACGTATATTTGCAAAATATGACTTTGACTTTGCCGGCAGTAAAACTAAAGAACCACTTAAAAAATATACCGAGTTTGATGAATCATTGACGGTCTCCCCTTCAAACAGCACCCCCACTAAGTGTCAAGATAAATTGGTCAACCTTATCACTTTCCACAACTAATATCTGGATATTGTATCTATGCATCTAACCGTAGGTGATCACAACCCGAGTATATGGAAGTAACTTGATTAATTACAAGATAAAATGGTAGAACACTATACAACATAGCGTGGTATGGACAAAAACAAGGGAATCGTAGACACAGGACTGTGGGTGGCCCGTTTATTGTCAAATTGTCACGATGAAGGTTTTATTCGATTTCTGCTTGATTATCTGTTTTATTTTGTCTATGGCAAAGGGTTTTGTGTGATTAGTTTACGTGATTTGAATGTGACCATACCAAAAAAAATTAAGAGTGAATATTTAGATTTTATCAACGTGCTGCGGATTTTAGGTTTTAAATTAACATACCGTGCCGCTTTCTGAACACCATATTGCGCTCCAAAATGCAAATCATAGGTGGTTCAAAAGACTGACCAACTTAAGTGAGAAGTGAGATTGGCATGATTGCCGCATGCCAGACAAGCTGTGGGCCCTCAAAACGCAGCATTGGTGTCCCGAAACGGCAACATGGAGCCGCGGTAGACCGCGAAGGAGACGGTGGGATGACCTGGATGGCTGTCATAGGAATTGAAAGGAAAAGGCGCTGATTCGAGGCTGTTGGAAAGAATAAAGGAAACGGAAATAATAACTACATATGTGTAATAGACTCTAACCAATATCGTGCAGTAAAATTATACCTCGAGCCAAAATTATACTCCAGAAATGTTTGTGCAAACTTGTAATAATTATGATAGACCTGAAAATAATACTTATCGCAATACGTCGTATAAATAAGTATATAGACATCGGGACCTCAAATGAAATACTCGTACATGAATAATGTTGTTATAAATTATTAACCCTTAATTCACCACCTGAGTCCCAGGGACTCACATTCAAATTTCATAACTACATATTTCGTTCATTTTCGCGACTTCATTGCTCCCCGCCACAGTACCTTCCTGCAGGGTCGCGGGTGATACGGGGTGGAGCGGACGTGCGCGTACGGCTCTTATATGGTGAGTTATTACGCCAAGTGAGTCCCTGGGACTCATGGTGGTATTTTATGTTATAATTTTTATGTTTAATTTATGTTTTCACTGCCTCTATTTCTTGCCATTATTACTGGATTTTATTTATTTTCGATAATTTATTAATCTCGTAATGTTTTTATTGTTGTAGAATCTAAAAAATGCCACACAAACAAAAAAAAACTTCATCAGTGTATGTAAATGCGGAAAATGCTAATTCAGTTTTGGATTCTTGGTTTCAACAACAACAACTCGACGATTGGGACGAAATTGGGAGTGACAACGAAGAAGATGATAGTCAACTAAGTAGCAGTCATCAACAGAACCTTCAGGATATTATTTTGCCATCAACTGATCACCAGAACTCTGCTCTTAGGTATTGGCCGAAACCCGTTGCACAATTTTTATTTTTATATAGAAGCATATGTTTTTGTTATTTTTATTTTATTTTGTAGTCTATTATGAAAATATAAAAGATAGTTACTACCGTTTTTCAGAATTTTTTGACAGTTTCAAGAGACTTAAAAAAAAAACTATTTTCTTTTAGGCTGTTAAATTTAATTCCTATAATTTCTAAGATGATCTCAAGAGTTTTGCTAAGTTTATTGTGTTCATTTTAGTACTAAATAAATGGTAAAGAAGTTAATAAAAAAAGCATTTTAAATAATAGTTATTTTATTCATAGAAAAATTAAAATAATACATGTGAGTCCCTGGGACTCATAGTGGGAGTTTACGTTAGTTTCTTTCACCTGGTGAATTAAGGGTTAAACTACATTGTCAAATAATTGAATTTCCTTAGGAATATCTAATCTCCATTGTTTTGCTGACTGCGCAATATATTCGACAATCACAATAAGTTTTCTCCTCTAAAATATCACCAATAAACTTCAAAAAGAGATAACAATACAGAGATATTTTATTAATACGACACTTTCGATTTTACGATTCCAATGCACTACAAATAAGAACATCGTATCACTCAATTTATAATCAGGAACGTGATGAAAACAAACGTATCTTCACGATTAACGGCTTAATTGGCCGTGGGGTACTAAAAGTACCATTAATGTTTCTCCAGAGTAAATTTAGAGTCAATAAATGAGTTTCCAATCACATCAGTATATCAGAACTCATTAAACTTAAAAGCAAGGGCTCCATTCTTAAATGAAACAATCGTAAGTGCATTCGCATCATTCTTACTTCGCCCACTCCTTGGGCAGAGCTATTTTTGGATGTGGTCCAAAGCAAGAATTTGTTGGAATGTGGGTGCTATGATTGGAGTAAGTTCTTAAATATTAAGCATAGGAGTTTAATCTGTCTTTAATTGTATTTGTGTTCTATAGATTAGTTGTTAATACTCGTAATATATTTGTAATGTAACTAAGAAAGGTTTTATTTAAGATTACGAATTAAGAATCGGCCATCAAGTGATAACTGATGACCATCACTTAATGGCCATCACGTAATGACCATCACGTAATGGATTTCTGCTACTGATTTATTAAAATTATGAAGTACTTATGAACCTTAACGGGTAAGAAAAAAAATTGGCCAAGTGCGAGTCAGACTCGCCCATGAAGGGTTCTGTAGTAACTATAATAATATAATATAATATGTATATTTATTTGACGAATAAAAAAACCTTAAAAACTTCTTAAAACTAGCTTATTTACATTTTTACAACTACGCTAAATAACTTTGTATTTTATAGTGTTTGTATGAATTACAAAGTTATATTTGCGGTTTTAGAAAATATGCTGTATCTCAAAAACTGCTAACCCGATTTCGTTCAAACCAATTTTGGTTGAAAGTTTACATTAAGATCTACAGACATGTATTTCTTTTAGATTTTTCACTCCATTATTATAGAAGTTAGAGGGGGAGGACACATTTTACCACTTTGGAAGCTTATATCTTTTAAACGATTGACTTTATGAAAAAGTGGTTTTAGAAACTCTGATATAATTTTTAAAGGCCTGTCTATAAATACCACACACACATAGGTTTCAAGAAAAAAATATTTTCTGTTCTAGTTCCATGTATGGGGACCCCCCTTTATTTTAAATTATTTTTAATTTTTTTCTTAAAATCGGAAAGCGGTTCACAGAATACATCTACCTACTAAGTTTCACATGTATTATCTTAATAGTTTCGGAATAAAATGGCTGTGACATACGGACGGACGGACAGACAGACAGACAGACGGACAGACATATCGAAACTATAAGGGTTCCGTTTCTTGCCATTCGGCTACGGAACCCTAAAAAGGCGTTTATTTTGGCCAAACAATACGAATGTCATAGGACTTACTTTTGTTAATTTAAATTAGATATAAAATTGGCTATATTCATTTTAAGTTAATTGAATAAAATACATTAATATATTTAATAAGACTTTATCATAGAAAAATGCTGAATGCTGAAAGCCCTCATTCAGTATTTTTTTAATCAAGCATGAATTTGCAACTAAATTAAATTGTTTCAATTGAAATATCAAGTATGCGGTGGTAATATTTCAAATAGAAACACAAGAAAATAAAGGATAAGGACGCACTTAAAAAAAAAATAATTTAAAGGACCTTTAAGAAAATAAAACGTAAGTTCCTTCGTAACAAATCAACTAATTACACCAATGCAGCCTCTGGCAACATTGCTTTCGCCAAAATAGTATTAAAACATAATAACAATTGTAGTATGACTCAACAACCAACTTCTCACGCTACCGCTCACCTCTTGGGCCACACATGGACGTGTAAGGTAAGTCACGATCGGCCACCGAGCCGAAAGCGACATTTGATAAAATCGTTCTCCTTACCAGTTTGACCCGGTACCTACCTCTGAACGCGACTGCCCCGGGTTTGTCTTCCACATTGACTTGTAAATGCTGTCGTTACTCCAGAAATTGTTGTGAGACAGTTTACGATCGGAATTGTGGGGAATTGGCAGCGATTGATTTGTTATGTTATGTAATAATGTCTGTTTGTTTTCTTGAATGATATGAGAATAGTTAGTGTTATAATTTTGACGAAGATTGATACGTAGATGTGATGTACAACAAAGTCGGAGTCGGTAGGTTGTACTGATCTACCGACTGACTTTGTTGGCAATCATCTGTCTATTATAAAGACCTTCCTTATTTTTGTTTGTGCCCCTTAATACAAACAAACGTGATGTAATCTCAGGAACGAATGATATTATTTTATTTTGTTATTGGTATATTGGTAGTAAGGTGTATATTGGAGAGGGCTATTAATTACATAGAACTATGTGAACGCGGACGTAGTCGAATATCAGGTGAGATGGTGGTTAATCTCAAGCCTACCAAAAAAAAAAACAAAAACTCGTCGGTGTGGGTAATGGAATTGATAACCAAAGTACAGGCACTGCCTAGTTAGGTTACAACAGCTACATCTATGTATTTGTACGTATGAATACATACACTGCCAAACTAGATTTTTTTGTTATTTAGTACTAAGTTTTTTGGTAATAAAATTCATTAGATACGTACTCCTTGTTTCGTATACGTTTTGAAAGTAATTATGAAAATAATTATAGCTCAGGTTACAGATCATTGATTCGGTAATGAATAATGTCGTAGAGCTCTGCTTTTGGCACATAATATATCAGGTGTTTTAAGGAGTATTGCCGGGGTTGCAGAAATGTTCTAATGAGATACCGCGGCCCCGGAACGCAAGGGAAAGGGCTGAAGGAACAGGGTAGGATTTTAGTCAGTAGAAGTCTGATACTCCCTTTTGGTCCACCCGGAGCGAGAGAAGACATTCGATCGTTTTACCACCCGAAAAAAGAAAAGGCTATTGACGAATATCTACGTAGAAGTCTCACCCGACTCTAACAAAACCAAAGCATACGTGAAATCAGCTAAATAGTGATCTCAATGACGTGTCTCTGGTTAGCTTTCTGGGAGAGGCTGTGGTCTGTGACATTAGGTAAAGTTAAACTTGTGTTAACTGTATCACAGACTACAGTGTCTTTGCCTGTTAGTTACGAACAGAACATTGACCCGGTCAAAGTAATCGCAGTAGTTGAGCGATCGACTACTACGCTGCTTGTCGCGGGTTCGATTACCACACCAGGACAAATGTTTATATGGCCAACAAATATTTGTTCCGGGTCTGGGTGTTTGTAAAAATGCACCCATGATACAGAAGAAATTCCTAATGTGAGGCAAAGTTTAAAAAAGTAATAAAAAATATCTAGGCAGTTTATATTTAATGGATTTGGTGTCATCTTTAATACCATGTTTATTGTTTATGTTTTGCCGTTTTCTGTATATTGTCAACCTCTTCAAAAAACATTCTACAACCCAATCTCAATCACTCATACTACCAAACTCCGCACTACAATGGACCTTTGACACCCGAAGAAGGTGCAAGCAATTTATTATCTACCTCACCTTTTACTTGACTACACGCCTATCTATACAGATACCTTAAAGATTAATTTCCTACTTAGCTTCAACACGCGACATTCAGCGGAGAAATTAATTTATCGTACAAAAAGAGCCCTTAGTTTGAAAGGGAATAGTTGGAACCCTTCCGTATATGACCTTACAACAGTTGATGAATTGATGCCCTGTGACGAAGGGTGACAAAGTAATGCCAATATATAGGATATTTTCTTTGTGTTCAACAACAATGATAAATTATATTTATTTTGTAAGTAGTTAGTTTATAAATAACAATTTCTCACTTAATATTTTTGGTCACTTATAACTAGGTTAGGCTGGTGTTTTCTAGTTAAGTACCCTGAGAAGAAACATAGAAACAAACTCAGTAAATTTACTTACGTACTGGTTAAGTCATAATTATAAGAATCGTGTTGGTTGATATCTGAAGTGGGCTTTTGAGGAAAGCACCACATAGATTTAAGTGGACCTGTTCAGACAGTACAGGTATTTATCAGTTACCGTTTAGCCCATCTTAGAACTTAAAGAGCTCAACGTTTTGACGAACAGTACCAAAGTAAGAACATTATGGAAGGCATTGCGTTATAACGTGGTTGTTAGCAACCGTGTACAAAAAGATTAGCTATTGTCCACGTGAAAACATCATTTTGAATATTAAAAAATAGACTTTGTCACTCTCCAGTCCTTCAACAACCTCGATATCAAAAATCTCATCAATCCATTGCTCCTTTTTGACGTGAAAGGAGGAAAAACAAGCAAACATCCTTTCGCTTTTCTAATATTAGTAAGTAATTATGAATTTGTAAGTGAAATTTTGGCTTGTGGTAAGAGAAAGCCTGGCTCATTGGCGAACCGTTGCTTACCTGTCAGTTTTCTACAGATTGTACTTTGGGGAGTGTGCGCAGGAGCTCCATAACCTGATTCCTCCATCTCCCTTTCACTACCGGTCTACCAGACGCGCGGCTGGATACCACCCACACTTGGTTGATATACCGTCTTGTCGTACCAAGCGCTTCTCCTCCACATTTATTGTGCGCACAGCCAAGCTGTGGAATTCTCTGCTGGCTTCTGTGTTCCCTGCCATTAATGACCTTTCAGTCTTTAAAGCACGATTAAATAGGCATCTTTTGGGCTCGCTCGTCCCATCTTAGACCTCATCTGTCGCTTACCATCAGGCGAGATCGAGGTCAAGAGTGGGCCCATCAGAAATAAAAAAAGAAAAGGTTCCCAAGGTAGGTCTTGTTGAATGGTGACCATCCATGATATTCCAAGGCCCCTCAGTGCCTTAAAAAACACGTTAAGCCATGCACCCTATCTTGAATTGTTTTGTAGATGACAATTTTACTACTAACTAAGCCAGAAAATAAGCAACTGGATTAATGAAGTAAGTTAGGCAGTTGCTCTAGGTAGACTAGTAGAATTCAGCCTTTGACTTGAAGCCAACCTTAATTCAGTTGAAAAGAGAAGGATGAAATTTTAAAATCTAATTATGCTTTGTATTTTATATTCAGGTCTAGCATCTCGTAATTTTCATGGACTGTTCCAGCCTAAAGTAACTTTAGGGTTATTTTCTTAGTCCTCATTAAGGTACCTCGAAGAGTGAGTAACTCGTGGCGATTCTATCGTATCGTCTCCATGAGACGATTTTTCTTAAGCCAGTGTATAACCATCGGGCACGCCACAATTGCGGCGGTAAGACCCCTCTTTGAGGAGTGGCTAGATCGGCGTCACGGCGTCCTGACCTACCGCATGACGCACGTCCTCACCGGACACGGAAGTTTCAGGAGGTACCTGTGTCTGATGGGAAAGGAACAAACGCCTGGGTGTCACCACTGCGAGGGTCGCCCTGAGGACACAGTCGAGCACACTCCTCTCGCGCCCGGCATTGGACGAGGCCATGCTGCGGGGGGAGAGGGAGTGGGAAGCGGTCGCCTCCTTCTGCGAAGCAGTCATGCTTCCGAAGGAGGAGGCGGGCCGCGTGAGGGAGAGAATGGCGTCCTCCCTCCAGCCCAGCCGCAGTGGTAGACGCCCGCGGCGTCGGACGTCGGCCGACGATCTCCGGCCACCGTAGGCGCGGGCATGCGGACAGCGAGTAAAGGGCAACTCGCTGTCCGACCATGGACCATGCCCGGGTCAACGGCGCGTTGTGTTCCACGCGCGCCTCAAAGAGCGTCAGCAATATGACGAGGCCCCTCCGTAGAGGGCCGAAGCCTGCCGGGGTCGTGGGACTCATCCCATTACCGTGACCCCGGTACGTAAAGGGTTATTGAAGGAGCCCCATGGATTTTAGTCAGTAAAAGTCTGACAGTCCCTCCCACCCTGCCCGGGGTGGGAGGACTTATTTGATAATTTTACCACGATAAAAAAAAAGCCAGTGTATAACCACGTTCCCGTAACAAGTCACTGAGACAAATTTCTGCAAAAATTTTAAAGCGAATGTGCAGTAAGTTTATTTTTAAGATATCTATTCATATTGTTGATGAAACAATCTGAAGCAGTACCAATAAGTAACTAACATTACTCGTGTTAGGATATCCCACATCTTCCCTTTTACGTAAGAGGAGTTTTTGACGTTTCGATTGTAATGCCACTTACTGAATTGTGTGATAAGTTCACCATGTGGATGTATCCATATTTATAGAGCTGTTTTCGGTTTTCAAATGAAGCAGGACGATAAAGTTACCGCGCAATAATCGCTCCAGAGGCTGTGCTTAGTACCAAAACACACCATTTTTTACAACGCTATCACAATTTTTTTAAGCATCTTCTGTTCCACTCCTGAGCAAAGCAGTTTCCCTATTCCTTCTACTTCTCTCGATGGTGCGGCTACTCACTTCAATTTATGATGAAGCATCCAAGGTGTCCCGCCATCTTTTCCTCGATCGGCCACGAAGTAACTATCTCAGGGCTCAACATTTTTATAGGAATTACCAATAAAATACAGTAATCCCTACGTTAGTGGCAATAAAACCAGCGTAAGCTGGTACCAGCCCAAATTTATTAATTACTATGCTAAGCCAGTTCAAGTTCCAAATTCCACCGCAGACACACGATCGACTTTACTTATGTACTAACAGTCGCGTGGAGCATCGCTCCTGTGGTCTTTAACTCGATAAAAAATATGACCTTCCTTTTTGCAGTCGGGTAAAAAGTTATAACCTCCCTCAAGCTTCAAGCAACTTATACCAAATTTCATCCAAATCCACCCAGTACTTTCGAAGATTTGCGCATTCAAACATACAAAATTTCGGGGAGTGTGCGATGGAATTACACAATCTAATTCCACCAAGCCCGTTCCATCATCGGACTACGAGACAAACGGCGAAGCACTATCGTTACATGGTTGACATCCCACCCATACGCACAAAACGTTTTGGGAATACCTTCATTGTGCGTACGGCTAAGGAGTGGAATTCCCTGCCGGAGTCTGTGTTTCCCGATAGCTATAACCTAGGAGTCTGTAAGTCAAGAGTGAATAGGTTACTTTTAGGTAAGCGTGCTCCATTTTCGACCACATCATCACTTACCATCAGGTGAGATGGTGGTTAAACGCGAACCTATTTTTAATTTTAAAAAAAATAAAAAAATAAAGATAGATTTAGAAGATAGAGTTTAGTAAAAGGCTCATCTTTCCCGGATAATCCGATCCCACAGCCACCCTACACTCCAGCCCTTTGTCGCCGTCTGCAATGCCCTTTGCGATTGATTAGTCGACATTTCAGTCCCTTTCAGTCGTAGGGCGTCTTCGAAGAAGCCACACAACTGTACGAGGGTTAGGAGTAAGGGCTAAGACTTGTGGTTTGCGATTGAAATTAGGTGCGTTGAGTCGTTGAAGTAAGTAATCAAGCTGTGGTGGATGTACGTAGATGTATTATTTATTTTATTTGTATCGTGATGGTTGTCATTCAAAATGTGGTTTCAAGTCCAGTTGTTTTCTACGGTAGAGGTTCTGGTATTGATGTTACTTATCAATGTTTTTGTATATTCGTTTTTTTTTTTAAGAACTTAATAGCTAAATTTGATAGAGTTTCTTAAGGTACAAAATAAACAGAAGAACATAACTAGAAAATGTGAATTAACAGTTACATAACCTACTATAAAGAATGACTGTAATTGAGGTTTCCTGCCTTTTTAAAAAAATATTGCAAAGTGACATTATAAAACACACACACAGAAATCTCTAGACTTTATCTGCCCGAAACTGAAACAAACTATCTTGGGAAATTAATGCTGCATTAATTCACCGCTTAGTTTTAGAATGAATGAATGATTTAGATATATAATAAAACACGTCAATCTCGATGTGTTACTATGTACGTACTTAATTATTTTATTTTATTTGATTTTGCTAAACCAGTGCCTATCGCTACATAAATGATAATTAACTAGTGTACCTGGTTATAAGCTACCATTGTAAGCGTATGTTTAAGTAAATACTACGATTGTGTAGGTACGAAGGAAGGACCCCAGGAAAAGTCTGACCCTCCATTCCGCCCCACCCACAGCTAGAGGAGTCAGTTGAAGATTTTCCAACCCAGAAAAAAGGGTCAAAATAATAGATGCGTTTAGTTAATACTGTATTTATTTGACTCTTGAAATGAATGACTCCGTACAATAAAATCTTATATATTAAACAACATTAAAGGATATCTTCGTACGTAGAGTGGAGGTGCATACACGGAACATAACACATTTTCCGTATGTCATAATAAAAAATACAGTTATTTAAATAAATAGTCATACTGAGTCTATTTTATCACGTACATGCATAGGTACTTATGATTAGCCATATAATTAATACACCAACTTAAATTCCCAGTTTCATTACCCATCTAATATCATTCAACATTACTTACTTATTCGCCAGTAAACAATAACTCACCAGCATAGATATATTAGTTGAAATCAAATCTAAACGAACCGAAACCAATTTAATAGTAACAGAAATCATAAAACGATTACATTTTTTTTATATTTCCATCGCCTATTAACGTATTCCTAACGCACCTTTTTCGTAAATTAAAAACTACCTATAAAACGTTTGTCGAAAAAACTATGTTTAGGGTTGCGTACCCAAATTGTAACAACGAATACTTCATAGCGAGGTACTAGGCGGTTATTGGCGCTACATAAAATATTTATTTATTCTTTTTATTTCTTTAATATATTTTAAATTTATTTGAAGAGAACGAGCACTGTGGGTAGTATTCAAATTACTAGCAATCTTGTTAATTACTAAGCTAAATATGCTTGTCTCTGGAGTGAGTTCAGGGCAATAGTACGGTGGGGTTCGAACCCATTACCACAATATCACAAAGCCGACATCTTAGAGATTAGGCTATTATTACCAGTACGCATTTGCCTATTTACTGCACATATAACCAACTAAAAACAAATACAGTTCACCACAAAACCGGTTTAGTGGTTTGACTGTGGGCAATGAGCTACACGCAAAGTTACCACAT
This sequence comes from Tholera decimalis, assembly GCA_943138885.2. Classification (NCBI taxonomy): domain Eukaryota; kingdom Metazoa; phylum Arthropoda; class Insecta; order Lepidoptera; family Noctuidae; genus Tholera; species Tholera decimalis. The sequence continues at coordinate 42,891,949 of OW964552.2, forward strand.
GCATTCATATACTTAATAGGTTGGTGACGGTACAGTCATTTTTACTATACGTTTGTATTTGTTTTACTTTCATTGTGCGTACAAATAAGGAGTGGAATTCTCTGCCGGAGTCTATGTTTCGTGATGAATATAACCTGAGGGTCTTTTAGTCCAGATTGAATGGATTACTTCTAGGTAAGCGTGCTTCAACTGCGAACATATCATCGCTTACCATCACGTGGGATAGCAGACAATTATCACATATTTTCACAGATCACATAATATTCAATACAGTGTGTTTCTAAATGCATTTTTAGTTCAGTAATTAATAGTTTAGACATTTAAAAGCTAACATGAATAATTTTATTATCACAGTTTCTAAAAACATCGCGTGTCGGCGTCGGCCTCATCTCGACTACTTACGGAACCCTTAACTGTGCGTAGTCTGACACGCATTTGGCTGTTTTTTTACACACATGCTGCATTTAGATGGGGTTCGATAAAAAAAACTGACAGTAGCATGTGAGTAATACTCATTTTATAGCTACACCTGCCTATTCATAGTCCCCTAGTATACATTATAATATATTTAAATGCATTCCCAAAATGCATGTTGGTGTGGTGTCAGTAGCAGCGAATCTGTTTTGGTAGATGGATGATGATATCTGATGTTATCGCTAAGTCCATTCAGTTTTGACTAAAATGGTGGATCACATTAGTAGATATGGACATTTTTACAAAGGATATAATAAAGTAGTATTGTGAACATTTTGCGGTCGCCCAAATAAAGAGTTATTGTTTTTACATAATGTAATTGTAGAGATTTCAACGTGGAGCAGTGTTGGCCCAGTGAATACGAGCACGATTTACGAGTTGTTTCGTGGTTTTGAATCCAGGCAGGAACATACATTGTGTCATTGTCATCATTATCACTGAAACACACACGAATCTCACGATCTCACGATGAGGGAACCGGCTACATCTCCTAGGACCCGAATCCGAAGACATGTTCCACACTAGGCCCCCGTGCTGGACAACGGCTCATTCCCTCTCATAGAATGGAGGCCTTTGTTCCAGCAGGCGAAACGTTATAATAGGTTGATTATATTATGTTGAAGACTTCATAGAGTCACACATATACCGTATTATTCAAGAAAAACACACAGACAACACAGGCAAAGTGGAATAGAATTATAATAAAAATACGCGTAGTTATTGCGTTATGTCTCAAAGCTTCCTATTATGTAAAGGCTTATGACAGAAATCATTCAGAGGATATTAATTACTACAGTATTTGCAATAAAATTTACACCGAAATCGATACACCCTCGCCAATTAGATAACAGACAGTAGCAGTAACGACGGATTGCCTTTCTTTAATTCAATACTACCCAATTGCTTTTTTCTTTCCTTTCACCTCCTATTATGTTTTTTTTTTTCGTCTAATGTCCGCTGCAACTGACACCGCTTGTCATTGGTCACGCTACCGTGACGATGTCATGATGACGTTTGACGCTAACCCGTCACCGCGCAAGCTCACACCTGCCTACATGCGTATACGCTACAATAGATCCGACTATTTTACATGTTAAGTTCAAGGGAGCAAGTGGCATAGCTTATGTTTGACTTTTGAACTTTTTGGGATTTTTAATTTAGGGTTTTTTTGAAAGCACAGTATTCCAAAAAGTTTTATATTTTCAAAATGTTGTTTAAATGAATGTGTTTATAAGAAATATGTTTATGAGTCTATGTGTGTGATCTGAAAACGGTGAAGGGAAACATCATGAGACCAGCACTGCCGGCCGTGCCAATCCAATATACTCTAAGTCGTCTTACAGTGTTTTTGCTTAACAGCTTTATATTAGTTCCTTGAAGTCTGTTTAACACCCCTGACTTATTTTTTTTCTTCACAATGTATATTCTGCAAGATTCCTTATCTTGCAGAATATACATTGTGAAGAAAAAAAATAAGTAATAAGTTCCTTAAGCTAGAAACACGTATCACTTTCAAATTAAATAAATGAAAAACCTATATTAAATATCTCAAATGTGGTTTTCGAAAGTTACAGTGTTTTGGATTGGTAGAGCAGAGCATACCTAGTATTGAAAAATCTGAAGACATGCAACACCCATCAAACAGCACTGGTCCTGCGTGGTCGATTACTGCCCATTCCCTCTTAGAGAAGAGGTCTGTGCCCTAGCGGTGAGAACTTAATTACAGGCTGATTATGTTATGTATGTATGAGTCTGTGATGACTTACCGTTTGTATGACACGTAGAGTTTGTCGCCACGTAGGTTATAAACTTGGATGTCATTGTACCGGTTGTCGCAACAACCGTTTGCCTGATGAACGAAGACTTCAACAATTTTTCATTTTTATATCTCTCTCTTTAAAACCCTGAATGAGAGCCCTTCCAACTCCTCAATATCACTCACATAAATTCCAAGGTCTTTTGAATCCCGTAGTTTTGACTCATGTGGTTCGTATTCTTTTCTGGCTATTTCTGAATAGGCATCTTTTGGGCTCGCTCGTTCCATCGTAGACCTCAGCTATCGCTTTCCAGTAAGCGACATCGAGGCCAAGAGTGGGTTCACCAGGAATTTAAAAATAAATGTTCAAGTTTACATGTTTGATAGCCGTTGCGGATAGACATGAGAAGCTAGATAATCTGCCACCAATCTTGCCAAGGTGTTTCGTGTTACCCAGTTTCTGGGTTGTGAAGGCTAGATAGTGAGTCACTCCATGTAAAACACTATATCCGGACTTCGATGCAGTAGACTGACAGTTTCTGAGTTGTCAGATAATGACGACTACGAAATTGTTATGTAACTAAATTAATCGATTCAGGAATAATATCGAATAACGATGTAAACAATATGATTTAAATAATATTGTGTGACAATAATAAAAACTAAAATGTGATTATAAAGGGGCCTGAAAAATAAAACGAATAGATCATGATAATATTTTTTATTTTTGCAATAGGCCCCGGTACTTGTATCCATTCCAACGGGGTTTAGGCCGTAGTGGTGCAGGGGTAGTCTTTTTAATAATAATCTCGCGCAATTTATTAAAATAATCACCACATGAAACAATTTCCAAAAGAGTGGCTTTTATCATGTCCGGTTAGACATGAATATTTTTAATAAAAATAGATTTATTTATAGTAAAATCTAGTTACTACTTCAAAATAAAAGATAATAGTATACATTTTATCATTTATTTATATTTCTCACGATTAAAAATCGCTCATTTATTATTCTATTGATTGAATCCATCACTGTGAGGTTAAATAGGGTTTCATTATTTTAGTAAGTGACACTAGCTTATGTCAGCTAACTGCATCGAATTAAAAGAAGAAGGCACATTGGACCACATATTTTTTAAATGCCCAAATATCGTCTCATCTTCAGATTTGTATAGTCGTCTCCCGAAATTTAAGATCCCTCTTCCAATTAACTTCTCTTCTCTTCTAACATTTCCTTCGCAAGAACTGCTTGTGGCGCTGATGAGTTTCATCCGTCACAACAATATAAAACTGTGAGCTGGAGTACCAAAAATTGTCTGTATGGTTGTGGTATAATTTATGTAATCGTTTAAGAGCTATAATATTTATGTATTTTTATTCTTTTTTTGTTCCAGTCCTATACTAACCCAACAAGTTCAACTGTACCAATTGAAGAAACAGAGACTACCCGTTCCTGTTCTGATTTTACCTTTTTTCTTTTCTAAATCCATTCTGACTCTAATCATTAACCATACACACTTGGTTTTCCAATTTACTTTAGACATTGGCAGAATAGTCGACATCGGCTCCACTTGCCATTAACAAAAAATAGAATAGAATTGAAAAGTCCGGGTATAGGTACTCCATCCAATAAGACGGGAAGCCGACCCCAGAATAACAGGGAAAACGTTAACCAGATGATGACATATTATTATAATCCACTTTTTCTTACAACACAAAGTTAGTCCATTTTCCTCGCTGCCGCACTCATGGCTTTTGTTCCCGTATTGTTATTTTCGTAATTTATTTTCATAATTTCTTTAGCCTGTCACTCTTTAAACAAAGTTACTTTGTGAATAGCTGAGATTCCTGTCTTTTGTTCGGTATTGTTTTATGTTAGGCATTCGAGCAGTCGATTCGATTTGGACATGTTTTGTTTGATGTTTAGAGCTTGTACAGACGACGTGGTTTACAAGCCTCGGAACAGGAATGTGTATTGTTTTTGGAATAAGCGTATAAGTGCTTTGTGTTGAATTAATTAGCCGAATAATCTACTTACAGACTTCTGGGTAATTTTTGTTTGATTTTGTAAGTGTTTAAAGTTAATTCTATGGAATATACTTACCAATTTTAGCCCCATATAAAGTGTCATCACTTTGTCATGGTTTGGATTACTTATGGAGTAGCTTTAGCGAAAAATGTAGCCTATGTCACTTTACGATAACATACTAGTAAAAGAATTTTTAACATCGGATGAGTGGTTTCGATGATTATTTCCTAAATACAAATTTAAAACTGTTGAGTCAAGATCTTCTGGGATTTGATCCAATACTCCAAAAATGGTTTCCTTTTTATAAGAGTTTAGTGCGAGTGCTTTAAACATGGATTGCGTTAACGTAACGATGTACATAGTTAAGTTAACGCAATCCATGTTAAAGCACTCGCACTAAACTCAATGAAGTACCTACAATGTATAATAATATCATGCAAGTAAGCGTCGACACAAAACTTTAATAAAATAAGTAGTTAACAATGACTGTTATAAATTATTTCGAGAGATTTAAATGACATAATGATAGGTGGTTCGTAGAGGAACACTTACGAAATAATAAATTACATATTTGTATTATTATAGTGATTAATTACTTACCTACATACGCTTGTAGCAACTTGCGTAAGATGTGAAGTTGATTCGATCTTAGATTTAGTTTTTGCTTTTGCTTAGAAGTTTTCACTAGGAGGCTCGTCGAATTTCTATTTTTTGGAGTTAACTGCTCATGTACGTCGGATGCATCGCCATCGCCTTACGATTTTATTTTAATAAGGATAGGAATTCGCTAGATTGATAAGTGTGATGTGAAGTAGCTAACTTCTACATACTTACCTATTATTTTTTTAGGTTTTAGTACATTTATTACCAATACATACATATAAATTACATTTTTAAATATTCTCTATAAAAAAAAATATTTAAAATAGTAGCCCACCGGTATCGGGAACAGGGTCCAAGCTACCGGCAGTCAGGGTTCCATAGAGAGGAACCTCCTGACGATACGCGCCGTGTCCAGGAGTACCGCTTTCTGAAGCAAGCCCTTGATCCAACCGCCTAACGAGAGCCTCCTGAGGTGTTGGTTAAGCCATTGGCTGAGATGACTATCGATACAATGATTGCCGAGTTCACATCCCATATGTCGACAATCTCGTGTGCCAAGTCAAGATACTTGATTTGCTTATCTTTCTCAGCTTTCACGAGGTTCTTCTTCTTTAGTACATCATTATTAAATATATTTATGTATATGTAGTATTAAAATAAAATAAAGTTTGTTTAAACGAATTAATATTCGACTACTGGGTACTACTAATATTCGAGTACTGAGTTATAATATAGATTGTGGAAATAGCTTTTAGCTCCAGGACGGCTTATAACCCCCGCGCTACGTACACTATACTTTAAACCCGACTGCATAAAAAAGGAGAGTTATGTTTTTAAGTCCACGGGAGCGAAGCCTGGCGCGACTGCTAGTTGTTAAACATGGAAAAAATACATATTTACTGAGTAATAAATGAATATACATATTTTGTTTAAAAAGAAACTTGACTGAGTAAATTGAATAGGCGAAGCCTGGTGTCCTAGTTAGCGCAACAACAACAATAGAAGAAAAATTAATTTCCTGCAATTTTCGTTTTTGAGATTAACCCTAGCGCCATTGAAGCATATAATGAAGTTGTTACTACACCGGTCTTACCTGTGTTGCGTACTAAGTATGTCACCCCTATGCATACCTCGACAGTGTAGTATGTCGTGGAATCCTTTGTGTCTCCCCCGAGATGCAGTGTGTCACAAGATACCCCAGTATTTCTGGCATCCCTTGCCTAAAGCCTCCCTAAGACCATAAAACTATTTTTAATTCAGATGAATTATATTCAATTACTTGGATATAAATAAGGGACTGGTTCTAAAATTATTTATTTAATTTTATGTACATACAATAGTGTTACATGGGCGGACTTAATGCAGCAAGGCATTCTCAACCAGTCAACCTTTGGGTTAAAAAAAAAACACACTGTGGTAGGTGTACGAGAAAATGGAATGAAATAATATATTTAGTACTAATAAATATAATACTAATATATAATAATACTAATAAAATACACATAATGTGCTAAAATGACAAACTAATAGATACGGTGCTTTATAAAATTCTTTCTGATTAAGAGAGCTCATAAGAATTATGACGAAGACCAAATTAAGAATAACAGCCCCTTAAGTAGTAGTTTTTAATTTTACGCTTAAAAGAAAATTTCGACTCAGCCTTCTTGATGTCAAGGGGTAGCAAATTCCAGATTTTAATAGTAGAAATAGCGTAAGAATAAGGGTGCGTTTCCACCAGAGATGTGCGATGGAAATGTGTCGTGCGAGGATGTCTAGCTGTGCTGTGAAGATGTGTGGGTGTTTCCACCAAAGCTGTGCGATGAAAATGTGCCTACGAGGATGTGTAGCAGAGCTGTGAAAATGCGCATTAATGTGTGGTGCGAGGATGCGCAAACCTCGCAACACATCCTTCTCAACACACATTCCTCGTAACACATCTCTCGCACACACCCCTCGCTTGTTTTGTATGCGCAAAAATCTAGCTCCGCTGAGCCGTTTCCACCAGAGCTGTGCTGACCGAGGCGAGGTAAATGAAGCGATTCTATTGGTTCTTTACAAACACATCCTTCGCTACGCATCCTCACACATCTCTGGTGGAAACGCAGCCTAAGGGTGCGTTTCCACCAGAGATGTGCGATGGAAATGTGTCGTGCGAGGATGCGCAAACCTCGCAACACATCCTTGTAACACACATTCCTCGCAACACATCCCTCCCACACATCCCTCGCTTGTTTTGTATGCGCAAAAATCTAGCTCCGCTGAGCCGTTTCCACCAGAGCTGTGCTGACCGAGGCGAGGTAAATGAACCGATTCTATTGGTTCTTTACAAACACATCCCTCGCTACGCATCCTCGCACATCTCTGGTGAGAGATGTGCAGAGCTGATGGTGAAGTACCAGGAGAACTCCTCAACAATTAACGGCCCAGCATTGGGAACAGCAATATTTTCAAATTCTTTATTTCTTTGCCAACATGGGTAGAGGATAGTTGTTGTTAATATTTTGTTTATGTTCTCCATGCTCTGCTCAATATGGGCATGTAAAAAGGTTATATTAAGTAGTTGACATTTAGGCTCTTTTAACTAGGTAAATTAAAAATCGACCAACTAAAAAGAGTGAAATAAAAACTTTTTACCAAAAAATTTAATCGACTCTCAAAACACTGCAAAGTGAAAAATAACTTTAATTTCGGAAGTCAGTGCCAAAAACGAAAATGCAAAACTAAAGACACCGACTACCGAAATTAAAGTTATTTTTCACTTTGCAGTGTTTCTGGGAGTCGGTTTAATTTTTTGGTAAAAAGTTTTTCTTACTTCGACAGTTCGACTGACCAAATCGTGTGTGAACTGTGGAAACGCACATTAAGGGCTGTGGTTTTTATAAGATGATATTTGTTTGTTTGTTTATTTGTTATAAAATTGTTTTAATTATACTACTAAATCTAACGATTTGTATTTTGTGAGATAACAGTGAGGTCCCTAAGTTCACACGCATATCAAATTCTTGTTCGAAGAAACATGTTTTCTTGGTGCGTGCGCTGGGCCTGGGCCTCTAGTTGATGCGGGGCTCCTAGGCAGTTGCCTACTCCGCCTAATGGTTAACCGGCCCTGAATAGAGGCATAGAACCTAAATGTTTTATATCTTACCACCAATTCAGCATTAACCATGATGATTACCTAGCAGGCATTATCTAATGAATAAAACAACAAAATATGCACAGTTAAACAATTTATTTCATATTATTTAAGTATCACAGATCCATTTATTTTAATATTCATCACGTTAACAAAAATATATAGTCTACTTGGTGGTGATGTCACCATTTTACATACATAGCAATACGTAGTTATGTTCAACTACTTTCGTAACTGCGATACATGATATTTACATTCTATCACATTATATACAACGATATAGAAATTATCGAATAGTTCGTTTTACTGCCGAAATGGGTCGAGAAGTAACATAACTGGGTCATATTCAAATTTTTGAAAAGTCACAAAATTTTAAAATTTTCATATCATTGGGATTTAAAACGGGGTATTTACCATGTGTAATTATTATTTGTTGTTTAAGTTTCGTACTTATAATGTTTGTAAATTTGTATTAGATGCGTGAAAATATATATTCACCGAATTTTTCTCCTGGTCTGGGGTGTAAAAATATATAACTCTGTTATATTCTTAAACAGTTTTGTTCTACCAGTTATGACCGCTGTTAAAAGTAGAAATAAAAAATATGTTTTTTACATAACTCTAAGGTGCACTATTGCAATCTATTTTGTAATAATTCAATAAAATGTCCTAAATTATATAATATGCCGTAACAATCATCCTTCCTATCTTCGAGCATTTAATATTAAATGTTCTAGAAAATTACCAAAACGTACGAATAAATCTAAAACGACTATCGTAGTATATTTGATTCAAACCGAGTAATGACTAAAACCGTCAGTATCCACTGGGATTTTATTTTTTACTTCATTTCGAGTAGTCCATTTATTATTTTGTTTTATTTGGCTGCAACTCAATCGCATCATGAATACCAGTTTCATATTCATGGCAATTAAAATTGTACGTAACGAAATATCCCTACGGCGAGACCACACGATTGGTGATATCAACTTGTCATCGTGGACGCTCGAGATCAATGAAAGTTATGTTTAAAATAATAGTATTATAGAACGGAAAATTTTGTTTGTATAAACGCGCTGATCTTAGAAAGTATTGGATGGATTTGGGTGAAATTTGGTATGTCGTGTACGTAGGTTGAAGCTTGAGGAAGGTACTTTTAACCCAACTGCAAAAAAGGAGGGTTATGTATTGTAGTAAAGTAGTCCACGGGAGCGAAGCCCCGTGCTACTAGTTTGAAATACATAATAATGTTCGTGCGTTTGTTGTAGAGAAAGTTAAGCGTAACTTGAGTAAAGTTTTTGGCCAGTAGTGGACTTACTTAGTAGACTAGTTTTCGTATACTATTTTAATTATTTTGCGGCATTTTCAAGATTGATATAATATAAGTTGACTATATTGCTTTCTCACTTAATATTACACCTAACACTGTTATCCTTTTTTTTCTTTTTTTTTTTCTGGTTGGGAAAATCATCAAATGACTCCGGGGAGGAGTGGGTGGGGCGGAAGGGAGTGTCAGACTTCTACTGACTAAAAACCCACCCTGCCCTCTCAGTTGCTCTTGCATCCGGGGCCGCGGTATCTCGTTAGAACATTCCAGAAGTTGGAGGAAGGCAGGAGGAAGTGTTATTTAATATCCAATTTGAATGTCAGACACAAGCATATTTAGCTTAGTTGGAGGGGTTAACAAGATTGCTAGTAATGTGAATTCTACCCGCATTGCTAGTTATCTTAAAAAAAACATATTAATTATCAATAATTGAATTCGCATCTTCATAAATCCACGCCAAATACCAGCTAGCTGCACTTGACTCGATCGAACGCAGAGCTAAAAGGCTCATAGGTGACGAGGTTCTGGTGAACAAGCTTCACAGCCTGGCTCACCGGCGAAACGTTGCTTGCCTGTCTATCTTCTACAGATTGTACTTCGGAGAGTGTGCGGGAGCTCCACGACCTAATCCTTTCATCCCCCTTTTACTACCGGTCAACCAGACGTATCGCAGGATACCATCCGCACTTGGTCGATATACCGTCTTGTCGTACTAAGCGCTTTTCTTCAACATTCATTGTGCGCACAGCCAAGGTGTGGAACTCTCTGCCGGCTTCTGTGTTCCCTGCCACATATGACCCGTCCGCATTTAAAGCAAGAGTGAATAGGCATTTTCTGGGCTCGCTCGTTCGATCGTAGACCTCTTCTTACACTTACTATCAGGTGCGATCGAGGTCAATCGTAATAAAAAAAAAAACGTTTTCATATAACACTCCAAGTAAAGTTATTAAGAATACACATTAGGCCCGTTTCCATACCAAGACATAGATTTACGTTTTTCTAATTTCCGTTTCAGGACCCATTACGGCAGTAAATACGACATTGAAAGATGAAGATAGCAAGATCTTTTCTATGGATAGCTGAATTGTACAGTTCTATTCTATACGCGATTTATAAAGGCAGTGTTTCGTGGCAGTGAAGTATAAAGAAAATTCTAGTCTCTATACCCAATTTAAATTTGATCCGACCTTTAAAATACTTCCAGTTTATATCGAATCAATCTTGTTAGGACATCTAGAGATATAATTATCGTATTGTGCATTGACAAAGCTATTTCTAAAATTAAATTATCGCGTATAGATAGAACCAGAAGTTAGACTTATTCGTAGTTGAATTAGTTTTAGTAATAAATGCAGTTGTAGTCTTTATAGTAAAGGAGTGTATTAGATGAATTTGTCACTATTCGTTGAGTGAAAATGATGTGCAAAGATTAATATGGTTTTAATGATTGTAAATATTGGAAAATTCATCTAACATCAAATAATAATACTTACATTGTAACTTTAAAGAGTAGCTAGGTAAGCTCACAGTTAGACACGTATAACATTTTCTTTTAGATTATTGCCAAAATTTTGATGTGGCAGTACAATATGTATTTGGCACAAAGTTCGAATCTATAATAAGCAAATACAAATTTTATCGAGCAAATAAAGTAAAAAATAAGCAAATTTTTCAGTTAATAAAACACTCAAACACTATACAAAAAAAAAATAACCAAATAACCAACTGACACCGACTGTCTCTAGTCGGCAATGTTTCTTTAAAAGACATTGTAGGCACTATTATTGCTAATATAATATAATTTATTCATTGATCGCTTATCTACAGCATAGAATACTCTATACAAAATATACTACGAAGATTTTACAAACTTAGGCCGTCGGCCTACGAAACTATACCTTTTTTTTCTAACATAACATTTAAACTACTTATTAGTTTACCAACAATCGTCCATATACATTCGTTCGCATAGGCCTATAGTTCCACGTTTATCATCGTTCACAATTAACTTAGGATACACACGGATACGTATCGTAGAATTGAAATTATTTAGAAGTGGGTCACCGGCTTCCTCTCTATGAGAGGGAATGGGCTGTAATCCACCACGCCGACTGGAGATTGGTGGATATCAACCGTAATCCACCACGCCGGCTTGAGATTGGTGGACATCACTACTTTCAAGAAATTCATAGCCAGAGCGTCTCGCGTGTCACAGTTCAGCTGCTTATTTAGAAGTGGGACACTTCTCTCTATGAGAGGCAACGGGCCATAATCCACCACGCCGGCTTAAGACTGCCGGATATCACGTGCCTTCAAGGAATTTAATCAGTAGAGTCCTTAGTGCAGCAGATCAGCCGATTATTTAGAAGTGGGACACCTCTCTATGAGAGGCAATTGGCCGTAATCCACCACGCTAATGTCATGTGCCTTCAAGGAATTCATAACCAGGAGGGTCTTTAGTGCAGCAGATCACACTCTTTCTCTCTATGAGAGGCAATGGGCCGTAATCCACCACGTCGGCTTGAGATTGGTGGACATCACGTTCTTTTAAGGAATTCATAACCAAGACGGTCTGGCGTGAAGTAAATCAGCGGCATCGTGTCGATCGGCGTGTCTTAGTGCAGCAGCCAATGCTTGTAGAGCCCCGGCCCCTCGCTCGCGACATTCCCACAACTCTAATATAGCTTCAGTTGGAGAACTCTTGGTAGCGAACCATGTGGTATAGCGATCAACGCCTAACCTAGCTGCTAACGCCCGCCAGTCATTACCACGAGCGTTCGGAGGGTCTAGGATAGCACACAATTGCCTCTTTACCCGAGGACTTAGCTTGAAAGGTCCTTCACCAGCGCACTCATTGACTCCCGCCTCGCTGACGGTAACGTTCCTTTTCACGCTTCCATCGCTTCCGTCTTCACTACGACACATGCGAGCTTCTAAAAGGTTCTCGGTTATGTTGAAACTGCGTTGTGACTCGGCACGGGGTGAACGGCCCCGAGGCGATCGGCTTCGAACGTCATCAAGCGATATTCGGAATGTCTGTTTGTATGACGGATTGGTTCTCTGACAGGCAGACACGCTGAAATCGATATTGTCGCAATCGTGAGTCCTTTCTAATACGAAGCTGCAGTGTAGAGCGTTGTAATTCGAGCCCCAAACGTGTTGGAAAGGGATCTCTTGGTAGCCGATACCCGGCTTAGCCTTCCAGCCGGGGCTAACGTGTTCCAAGTTCAGACAGAGATTCGAACCGCCGTCTTGGAAGAGCAAAGTTTTGGGTCGCTCGAGCAAAACGCCGCCAAGTTTCTTCTCCTGTTCTTGACAGTAGTAGGCCGCGCAAAGCGTGTCTTCAAATACATAAAGTCTTATACTGTAATCTGCGTTAGTTTCGCTGAGAACTGCCGGCGCATATATCGCTAGTTGAAGCGCCTTCACGGCTTTACCATTAAAACTTTCACCTACTAATACAAAGGTGGACAGCATATCGGTTACTAGGAATATTTTATCATTGTCGAGTTGAGTGAACACGGGGGTATTGATCGTTTCTTGTCCGAGGCCGACGATTTTCTTCCATTGAGGTTGTGTGCCGTCTGTTTTGGCGTTATTGTGGTCGATTGCGTATAGGGAGAGGTTCCAGAAGCCGTGTTTGAGACTCGCGCAGTGCGGGATTTGTAGGATGACTGACTTGTTTAATTGAAGACGCGGTGGGCCGCATTTAACTACTGGACTCAGCTGCGTGATACCTGCGGGGCGGAATTTGTAGTGAACACTCCGTTCTACATACGTAAATATGTTACAACCTGGCCAGCCTAAGGCGGCAGTTTTTTCCACAAGCAGAAATTATAGCTTGCTGATACCATAGCATAATTACATATCGTTGAAAATTACCTTTGGAAATTTTTGTCTATCGTATCGCAAAATCAATTTATTTTTATTAGACTTGTGCTCAAGTAAAGTTGCTCAGTTTGAACTTATAAATATTCATAGCAGATTGATGGTTTAGGGCATTATAAATGCAGGAGTGGAACGGCTAAAATATATATCGAATTAAATTCATCGAATAGATCAACAAAGTATCACTTACATTAAAGAAATTACTAAATCGAGAGATCGCAGGTTCGAACCCAACCCATTCCACTATTGCAGTGAATCCACTCCAGACACAATCTTAGTTTACACAGGCTTAGTTGGAGGGGTTAATAAGATTACCAGAAATGTGAATTCTACCCACATTGCTAGTTTTCTTTTAAAAGCAAAAATAATTGCAGTTATGAAAATAGTTTTATTTTTATTTGTTTAACCTCTCAAGGACCACCATTATTTACGTCAACTATTAGTTGAGCCCCGCTGGCACACAAATTTGTTGCCAGCGGGGCTCAACTAATACTGGTTTACTGGCACGTTTTTGTGCCGCTGGGGCACTAGAGGTTAAAGAAAACTAGCAATGTGGGTAAAATTCACATTACTAGCAATCTTCTTAACCCCTCGACTAAGCTAATTACGCTTGAGTCTGAAATGGACTCACGGCAATTGTGTACTGAGTGGGATTCGAACTCGCGACCTCTCGATTACAAGTCTAACGCCTTAGCCATTTCTGCCCTACACTAACTAAAATGCCGATAACCCCAAAAAGTACTTTTCGAGTAAACGTAAAGATAAGTTTTCTTCAAAACTACGCTAGCTAGGACGATGGTAGTAAATTATTTTTGTGACCATAGTTTCTGTGGACCACAGTTTCAGTTTTTAGTATTGTATTATATTTTAACTAAGGAAGTGACAAAAACTATGTGGCTTAACTGCTCAGCAAAATTGCTGTATCTCGAAAAGTATTCATCGTAGGAAAAATATTCTTAGACCAGAAGATAGAGAATCGAGAGTAGTTGAAGGATACATTAAAAAGTGAAAAATGACCTTTTATGGCTTAACGGCCTTTTAGTTAGTGCAGTGCAGATTTAGGCTATTAACGGTTAAATGAAAAGATTCATGAAAAGTTAAAGGTACCGACCTTTTCCCAACCTTGGACGATAACGGTCATCCTTCACTACCGCCACGTATATCTGTTCCCTCCTTCCCCTACTCAGGGCAGACTCAGGGATAGATAAGGCAACCCCAGCAGCGGGCAAAGCTAGTCTCGCCCCAGCACTTGAGACTGAGAGCGACTGAGATGTGGGCGAGTTTGATACGAGTTCCGCTAGTTGGAGAGTTACGGACTCATTCGCAGCATCATACATTGAGCCCGCTAGAAGAGAAATTGTAGTTAGGAATTGTGCTACTTGTTTCAATAGGAGACACGTGAAAGACGAGATAAACTTACGGCATATAGAAAATCTTGATAAAATCTTAAATTGAAGTGTACAGGCAAATTTCAAGATTAGTAGTTATATTATTTCTATTGAGATCAAAGTATGTTGTCACTTATATATCCATACTAAATATATTATAAAGGAGAAAAGCTGTCTGTCTGACTTGGATGCAAGGAATGAAAATAGTTGAAAATACAGGGTCAAACAGGATACTTTAAAAAAAAAATCAACCCCTAAAGGGTTGAAATAGGGGATGAAAGTTTATATGAGAAATCTAAACCACTTAAGCGATTTTAATGAATTTTGTTTTTTTCCTCAAATTAATGCGGGTGAAACCGCAGGGCACAGCCCGTCATTTAATATAACTGTTTCCATTGCACTACTAGTATTTCTTAAAAAAAACAATTTTGCAAAATCTTACTTATTGCAGCATAACTTTTTTTTTTTAACTTAGTGATTGGAAACGAAACTACCGCAGACAAAGATATGCATTCAGTGCAAATAATAAAAAAAAATGCGACATCCTTTGTTTTGACCTGTACCATTCAATTTTATTCATTGCATTCTTTAAATTATCTGATTTATTTAACCTGTTCGATCTAAAATGTTATGAATAAACACAACTACAATACAATAAAGACTATTCTATCTATACATGATGTACACTTACAGCTAGTAAAACAGCTCGACGCGGAATGTTCAGATTCACTATAAGGCTTGCTGTCGTAGTCATCACTCTGTCCTTTGCTAGACGCGCACGGTGTCACCTGATGGTCTACTGGAGACGCATAGCTGCAAAGAAAGAATCTGTTAATAACTTGACAAAGCATTTGGTACAATTAAGTATCTTTTAGTAAGCGTCATAGTCGCTCATTCGTCAAAAACCGTGATTAATTTAATATTTATGTTTGAATGTGCCCCTTTTCTTACGTTGACTTACCAAATCGTGTGTGAACTGAGGAAACGCACATTAAGGGCTGTGATTTTTAATATATTTGTTTACTTATTGCAAGATTTGTTCTAAAATTGTTTTAATTCTACTAAGTACTAAATCTAACAATTTGTATTTTGTGAGATAACAGTGAGGTCCCTAATTTCAAAGAAACGTGTTTTCTTGGTGCGTGCACTGGGTCTGGGCCCCTAGTTCATGCGGGGCCCCTAGGCAGTTGCCTACTCCGCCTAATGGTTAATCCGGCCCTGCTCACAATAATATGTCGAAATCATACCTACCTACTCCAAGTAAAAATACTGCTAGCTACTGGACCAAACCTACCTTAATTATGTATTTATTCGCTAAGTGAACAATGTATGTTCTTTTAGAATAAATAAAGAATCTTTAAACCGAATGTAATTATACGCGCGATAGTCTTTGTGCCAAATTTGATACTCATTCGTCCGCGTAATTTACGTATCTTAAAAATGTTTACTTCACGTACCTAATAACCCTGAAACTTGGAATTTCTCCCGTATCGTGAGTGAATTTTTTCAAACCCCTGGAAAAACTATTCGTATACCATACAAACATTTGTTCTGGTGCGCGAATAGAACCTGCGACACGCAGCGCAGCAGCCAATCACTACTACTGCGTCAACCGTGTCGTTAAAAATCGTATTAATAATTAAATATAATATTTATAGGTTTATCTCATGCCTCTTTTGTCTTAAACGTTTCTAGAAATTATAATAACATCGAATATCAATGTTAGCTGTACCTCCAAGAGGACCCAACGCAAAATGATTGCGGTAGAATTCACATCAAAAAACTTCATCAAATGTTTTAAATGATTTTAAGAGATTGCACAGACCGGTCGCAAAGTCAGTAGATTTTTTGCTAAAATAGCATTAGCTTAAAACGAAACCTATAATCTATTAGATACATCAACCAAAAACATTAACGATACATAAATATTAAACTCTATTCACAAAACATGTATCCATTACTTTTTTGCTCAATTAACCTTTCTCAATTTATTATAAACACATATTACTATTTGTTTAAGGTTTCTTAATCATTGGCAGACTTAGATTATGTCGTTTGTAATTACAACTTTTTGTATAATTAAGCTTTATAGGTGCAAAAAATATTATGATTTATTTCGTAACTATCTTGAGTGTTTAGTTATCTCGTTTAGTTGATTGTTTGTTCTGCTTAATTGTTATTTATTTTCATTTTGACCCGCCTAGTTTTGCCTGAGGACTAGTTTTAATATACACGTTAGTTGTATATATTACAAAAATGATAGACAAAATTTATTGGACAATTAGTTTTTGATTATGAATTATAACGATCCTGTTTCAGAGTGCTTTATATTGCTGTTTGTCTATTGGAAGATAAATTATATCACATACTAGCTATGCTTGATTGTTCGTTCGCATGAGAGGTTTTTAATGAATCCCGTGGAAATTGTGGAATACAAAGCACCTTATGTTTTGGCTTTGGAATGGAAATTTCACGGGACGATATAGGACGTATAACCAATCGGTTCGCTAGTAAAGACAGACTGACAGTAGAAAATTTAAAAAAAAGTTTTGTTTGTTTTAGTTTCGTATAAATAACTATAAGCACAGTTATCTTGAAACCGCAGACAGACACCGTATTTTTTATATTTTATTTGTTTGTTCTATATAGACAGATAATTAAACAGGTAACTTCACTACACAAAACTAGTTGAAAATTTGAGATTGAAGCTAACTGCAGCAAAAAACCCAAATGGGTTTGTTTCTTTTGGTTGTCTCTACCTGTGCGGGCAGATGTAAACTTGATACAGCACGTTTGCCATTCATGCGACACTTGCAAAAAGCATTTGTCAACTTCGACTGCGGCTAGGGACATGTGAAGATGATATTGTCTCTGGCACTGAATATTGTATAGACTACCATTTTCTGTTATTTGGTTGATGTCTAAACTATTTCAACGAGAACGGAATAATAATTTGAAAGTGTAACTAGAAAAATGAAGAGCAATAAAATTGTGTGCCTCACGGCTGCTCATATCTGTGTGATTCTGCCCTCTAAAAAGCATCACGGACATAAACCTATATGATTCTCATATGATTTGATCACTACGGGTTGTATGGACTTCAAAAGAGACGTTGACCTCTGGGTTTTTACCCGACTGCAAAAGAAGGGTTATGTTTTTCGCACGTATCTTGTATGTTTGTAATATTCTTTATTACCTCATATCTCCAGAACCGCTGAACGGATGCACATAATTGAGGTATCGTTAGATTTGTCTTAGCAGCCTAAGTGTTCTTAAATAGGTGACATTTGAAAAAATCAAACATGGCGGCATGCGAAGCCATTATACCTACATAGTGAAAAAAAAATTTTTTTTTTCGAATTCTGCAATATGGGTATCAAATTAAAGGGCTTAACACAAGAATTTCAAAAAGGTATATCATGTTTATCATTAGTGTAATACTATCAAAAATAATACAAAGAGAAAGTTTAAAAATATGGACTCTATCACTTTCTCAATCCGGAAGTTTTTCCGGTCGAGCGGGAAAACTATAAAAATGTTACCTAATTAATACTTTAACTAAAAAGTTGAAAAAAAGTTATTTAAAAAATCTAAAAAACCCGACTGCTCAACTGAAATGAAATTTCTGAAATTCTTGCATTTCAGAAGAGCAGTCAGGATTTTTAGATTAAAGAAAAAAAATTTTTTTTTCGGTGTTCTTTCTTAGGGTAGTCAGTTAGAGAAAACATCAGCCTCATCTTATTTACATTTACGAAAAAAAACGGGTAAAAGTGTTATTTATTACTTATTTACAAAGTAAACATCATTATTTCATTAGTGTGTGTGTGTGTGTGTGTGTGTGTGTGTGTGTGTGTGTGAGCTATATTAGAACAGAAAAAATTAAAGGTAAATGATAAAATTGCGCCTACCTGTTAGTAAGATGCGGCACATCATAATGGTGTTCGGCCCTGGAGTCAGGCTGCGGGTGTTCGTATCTTGGAGGACGATGCTGCATCAGGTCTGGAGCCAGAGACAGCGATTGCTTCTCCACTGTCGGATACATCTCCGGTTGGAAATCTGCTTGAAGAAGATGGGTTGATATTTGAATTTGGCAAGAAGAGACTTAACTAAGTTTCATTTCTTTGTGCTCATAGCCCTTTCAATGCCTCAATAGCCTTAGTCGCGGGGCTCTATTGCCGTGAACACACTCAAGACTCAAACATATTTAGCTTAGTAGGAAGAGGTTAACGAGATTGCAAGTAATGTGAATTCTACCCTCAAGGCTAGATTTATTTATTATTTTCTTTTGTACCATGTATGTGTCTTTCTTATGTACAAAAAAAAATTTATCTTAAAAAGAATTCGAGGAGGGTGACAATTCCCGTGACTCAAGGGATGGCTATTACTATGGCTAAAGACTAAACATTGCTATACAACGTGGCAGTGTTTGTTAGGGACCTGTAGACAGCATTGAAAGCGAATTTTTTGATGCTGTATTCCCGTTTGTAGTTTATTTGAAATAGTTAATAATAAAACAGACTAGTACTTCGTCCACGACTTTGTCCGCTTGGATTTCGAAATAGTGTGTTTCACAATTAATGCACGTTACTAACCATTTTTTTTTTAAATTGGATCTTTATTTCCGGAGATTACCTCATACAAACTTACAAACAGATGTTAGTATATATATTGGAAGTATGTTTCCTGGTAGCCATAACCTAGAGTGAATATGTTACTTCTAGGTAAGCGTGCTTTACCTGCCATCACATCATCGTTTACCAGCTGGTAAGATGGTCGTAAGCCTATAAACAATAAAAAAAACGGATCATTACTTGCGGAGTTTGACCCGCTACATACATACTTACAAACAAAGGACATGTTTCATTTTCGGCCATCAGATGTACATTTATCGAAAAAGAGGGAAAAATACTACAAATTGGGGATAAATATTCTCTGGTGAATTTGAGCCTGATTTTTTGTACACAAAAAATAATAGTTTTTCAATTATTGCCATGTTTTATTCAAAACGGCGTCTCGTTTGCTTGCATACTTTATTCGTTCTGAAATCATGTCTCATCAAATCAATGTTACGTAGAAAATAATTAAAAATGTGTGTATTCTTGTAGTGTTAAAAATAAATTACTATTATTCTCTTGTACATATTTTTGAGTAAACATAATTAAGTGTAACGATCTCATCGTTACAAAAATCTTTAGTCTCCATTTTTGAAATGTGTTTCTGAACTAATGCAAAATAACCGCTCGTTGAAACTCTATCAGTCAGTCAGGTCTCCGCTAGGGTAATAGTGTTCTGTGGGTTGGTTCTGATGAACAAAAACAAAACAAGGTTAAGTAAACGTCATTTCTACAACCTGTCATGGCTGTCATAACTCTTAGGATAAAGGTCAAACATTTTTAATTTTTATTTTGTACATAAAAACCATTTGATATTATGAAAAAAATGTTACTTTATTCTATTCAGGGGTAAGTTTCCCAGCTTCGCTGAAAAGTACATGTTATGGCCGGAGCTCCATATAAAAATGAAACATCTCCTTTTACTTCTTCATGATATTAGTATAGATATAAGAATTCTAACTCCATTAAGCGTTCATCAAAACCCAGAGTTGTATAATGTCTAGTGCAGTCAGTGGGCAATCAAATTACAAGTATTAATGAATAAAGAACGTTAATTAAACATGAATGACGAACAAGAACCGGGGACCTTCCACTAGGAAGTCCGTTTCCTATCTGTCCAGCATTGACTTAGCTCTGCATTACCATATCGGGAAATGTTACGATTAAATATGAATAGAGTGGGCATTATGTTTAGGTTTCCTAACCAAACTTGATATAACTCACGGTCTGAGAGTTTTGACCATGAACGACTGGCAAATATAGGTAAGTACGAGTACCTCTAAGACTCTAAGGTAAATCTTTTTTCTGTTATATTTAGGTCTTAGTATAATGCATTGTGCTAGCTATCATGTGGCATTAATTTTAATATAATTTCATGTTTAATCATGCTATCGTATAAATTCTAAATCTTCAAACATAACAGACAAAAAAATTGTGGGGAAAATACATTCTGTTTTGAAAAGTGTAACAGTGGAGATTTTCCCGGTTCCATTCTATGTAGGCATATGAGCATAAAAATAATTTTGATGTCATAGGATTTTGACAGAGATCGCTGCGGGCACTTTTTCCCAGTCACAACCCAAGAACGTGTGATTTCCAGCCTTTTGCTTTTCTAAAATTAACATAAATAAAATTTTGGACACTGAAAACTATTGTACCTACATTCTATGGTTTTATATTTTTCAGTCTCAATAAAGACTTACCAGTCCTCGTCATGGTGTAAAGCGAATGGTCTCTGGTCTTCCGCTGCAGCAGTTTATACACGACGGCCGCTCCAGCCAAGAACACCACCACAGCGACTGCAATACCTATGTATAAAGGTATGTCGCTGTGTGCCGCCACTGTTGACAAGGGAAAAAACTTGTTAACAAACATTTTTTACATACCTATATTGTTTCAAATTTATTCGAGAGTTCCTTATTTGTAAGCTCAAAGCCTTGTTGAGCTTATCCCCTAAACCAAGTTAAATCTAGTTTAAATTATAAGTGATTATGTGACATAAAAACAAAAAAAAAATATACGCTAGCACACCCATATACACACGATAACATACCTCGGCAGTCACACACACATACACACTATAATACACTCTGCACATGTCGCACTGATAATATAGTGTTTAATGATATTTATTTTTATTCTAACAAGTAAAATTCTTATAAAACAGACGGCTTCATCACAGTTTTTAACTTTTGCGTCGTTTCTTGTTTTAGGGTGGTGTAAAATAATTTTGTGCCAAATAAATATTAAGTGCAATGTTATTTATAGTGTATAGCCAAATTACGAGGGCATGATCATGACGGGAATTTTGCAGAGTATAAATAATATATACTTAGAGGTAAAACGGTTAATATTAAAGTTAAAATCGGCTCAGTACACATTCCTATCAACAAGAAAAAAAAACATAGCCATAAAAATAATGGCCGCCGTTGTCATAAAACTAAACGCAAACTTATACTAGTCAGCTCGCTCAAAAAACCACAAACTGAAAACAGAAACCATTCATCATTCCAAACAAAGAAACATAAATTACGAAGTTAGTTCTTCTCGCGAACTTTTATAGAGCCAACACTATCCACATTACAAAAAGAGAACAGGCGCTCGTGGCTAAATAATGAAAACACGGGTCGATCTTCAAGGTTAAAAATAAAATAAAATAAAAATAATTTAATGCATATGTCCAAAGATCATTGTTTAAAATTACAAATTAGAAAAATGTCATAATCGTTATTAAAATTAAATTATCATCATACACGAAGATTACAACACATAAATTATAGGTACACACACATTATTACAATTATTAATTATTACAAATTATATAACCCTCATAATAAGGGATTTCCGTAATGGGGATGATACCTTATCAGCTACGGTATCATGGATCAACAGGATCATGTTGCGGCTGCCACACAATCTGCATATCAGGGATGCCGTTTTCTTGCGAATAATGGCATGAAAACCGTCAGTGTGAAATAGTGCGAACATCCCTGATGCACTACAGAAACGCGGCAGCCCCGACACCATCCCAGCAGTTAAGCTTAAGCAAGTAAGCGAAGCAGTTAAGCAGCGCTTGCCAAGGTAAAATCCCATCCACGGACCACCGTGGATGGAGTCAAAACATATCCATATTCCTCTGTCCTTCAGAAGGTACATTAATCTGTTGGTCCCAGTTGTAAATGATAAATGATATATCTTTATTTTGCAAATTAGTTATTATAACACGACATTTTTTTTGTAAGTTTAAACTAGATAAGACCGGTGTTTCCTGACTACCCTGAGAAGAAACACCGAAACAAACTCAGGGGTCCATCTCGTACGACGTCGTACGAAGCGCTTCTCGTCTACATTTATTGTGCGCACAGCTAAGGTGTGGAACTCTCTGCCGGCTTCTGTGTTCCCTGCCACATATGACTCGTCAGCCTTTAAAGCAAGAGTGAATAGGAATTTTCTGGGCTCGCTCGTTCGATCGTAGACCTCATCTTACACTTACCATCAGGTGTGATCGAGGTCAAGACCGGGCTCATACGTAATAAAAAAATCTCTTTTAAAGTCCATACAATACACCCATCCATACATATACTGGTTAAAAATATATGGAAACCTTGTAGGTTACCGTCTGAGGCGATCTTTTGAGGAAAGATGCTCATAGATTTGAGTGGGCCTGTCCATACAGTGCAAGCATCAGATAATGTATAGCTCAACTTAAAATAATGAGCTTAACGATTTGACGAACATCTTTGACAGTCGTTAAGGGCAGTCGGAAGCCAGAAAATCTAATACTGGTCTTGCCAAGGGGTATCATGTTACCCAGCTACTGGGTAGTGGAGATCAGATAGAGTAAAATAGTGACGTCATCGTTGTCCACGCCTCTCGACCAATTAGGTCGCAACAAATTAGAAAGCTAAGTTCACAGTGACCAGTTGACTGAAGATCTGTTGGCGAAACGGTTGTCTTTTATGCCTTTTTTACCTGCATAAAATAATGTAATTTAATTCAATCCTATAGAATTGGTGTGGGCCCAAATAAAATAAATGTTGGTGCCAATAACTCAAGATGAGTGAAGTATAAAAATTATTTTGTGACGCAATAACTTTAATAGATGCTAATCGATTGAAGAAAAACCACGTGATACAAGAAGAAAATCTAATGTGAAATTCGAATGACGTCATAGAGAACTCAGAACACGATTCTTTCATAATAAATACAAATGAAGATTCTAGTGATACTGATAAAAAAATATTACTAATTTAAGACAATTTTGATTTTAATCCATTAAACTTAATCTTTTAAAATACAAATGTTTATTTTGAATTTTTACTCCATTATGAAGACACCTTTACCCTGTAGTTGCACTGGTGACGTCACTATTTTCTTAACGTGGACCAACTATAGTACTCAGCTGCTTAACCAGCATTAGAAGCTGGAAGCAGACCCAAGCATAGTTTTGAAAAAGCTATAAACCCACCTGATAAACTTTGGTAACCATAAAACCGTTTTAACGATAAAATAACGAGGTGTCAATTTAACGATTTCCGTTCAAACCAAAAGTTCGTTGAAATTCAACCGTTTGAACCGCAATCGTTAAGTTTGTTCGGTCCATTCAAAATGAGCTTCGTCCCATATTCCTGACAGCACCTTTAATATTATTTGTGTCATCGAGTTTTTATGGCAATGTCCCATCGCGACTGTAAATGTTCGCTTATTTTAATACCAACATTTTAGTTCTTATAAGGATACTTAATGAAAAGAGTGTAGTAGGTATAAAAGAAGCTTTATTGTAGAGGGGATTATCAAATGAGGAGGCATTCTCCCGCTGTGGGTGCAGTGATAGGGAGTGTCAGACTTCTATTCTTAAGGGCGCACCGAGTTTCTTGCGCTAATCGATTGTAGGTATTCTATGCGCTCCGTGTATGTGTGCGTGAGCTGGCTAGGCTAGACAGATAAAAACACGGCGGGGATCGCGCGCCGGTCGACTGAGATTTCTGGTTTTTCGCCAACCCCTTCCGTCTTGATTTCTTTACTTTGTTCCCCATTTCAAATACGCTACAATGAATTTTCATTCAATTTTCATCGTTATGTTACTAAATCCGTAAGCGCAAGCGACACAAGCTCCCCGTCCGATGGCCGACGCAGGACTAAAGCGGACAAGACAGCGGCGCGGCGGCTCTGGATAAAATGGGCGAAACTCTCGCGAATTTATGTATTTCCTTCTTATTGTTAAACAAATCAACATTTTGAAAATGTAAAATGTATACGTTGTGTAAAACATGTAGTTTTGTTATTATTCAAAAACTGATGACCTTCCGCGAAGTATTCACACTGTACTAAGCGTTTGTTGTGTTTTTTAGAGGTAACTTTGTGAATTTATTATATTAAGTTAACTTTATCAAATCATATTTCC
The DNA here is from genome assembly GCA_943138885.2 of Tholera decimalis. NCBI lineage: Eukaryota > Metazoa > Arthropoda > Insecta > Lepidoptera > Noctuidae > Tholera > Tholera decimalis. The sequence goes on from OW964552.2 coordinate 42,916,563, forward strand.
ATCGTGTATACCGCCTAGTATATATGCCCAATAGTACCAGTTTATTTCCTTAGACTTTAATTGTTTACTACTTCAACAACCGTTATAAAAACGCATTTTTGTGTATAAAAAGCTCAGTGCCCCGTTAAAACTAGTTAACGTTAAAAGTTAACTAGTTACTTAAAACACCCTACTCAGTTGCCTTTGTGTTTTCGGGTCGCGAGTAAAATAGAAGCTTTGCAAGTTAATAAGATAACTAAGTCCTGATAAGACTGGATAGTTTTCTAGTATAAAATATACCAAAAAACCAATTAGCGACAGAGGCTAAGCATTTATATACAATGTGGCAGTGCTGCGAGTCTTTAGGGCATAATATCAGTGGCCAGCGATATGTATCACTACTTAATTTTAAACACCATATTTGAGAATGTTTGAAGTTTTTAAAAATTATTTAAGTGTACCTATACAAGAGTAAGATAGGAATTTAAATAAATAAAAAATATTATATCCACAAAAAACCAGATAAAATAGATTTTTAGTTGGATCCTTAAGGAAAATGAGACTGGAAATGTTTGTATTTTGTTTCAATTAAGTGTTACAGAGAATTCATAACTAACTGATTAATGTCACTCAAAAAGTCATGACTCATGATGCAGGTAAAAGAGGGATTTTTTTACGGATGCCTTAAAACAACCCATATAACGTTACACGTTTATAAAAAGCTAGGCAATCGTAAAATTTACATAAATATCCCTCGCTTTCAATACAGTTCAAACTTCAAAACGGGCCGGTGGCATTTTTTAACGATTTCTTATATTTTTTGTGTAAAGCCGTGCCGTGAAAAGGAGTCGTTATTAGATGTTTTTTTAATGATTCCTTTGATCCTTGTAATAGTGGTTGTAAATGTGGGTTAAAGGAGAACTGAAGGGACATATGGCATCGTATTTTAAGGAGTATTAGAGTAAATGCGCTACACGTGTCGTAAATTAAAATTAATGGACTTTTTACGAGTAATTTCTGGTTTTGTACATACTTTTAGTTTTTGCTCAAGGATTTCTGTTTGCCATAAAGTTGTAGTTCTATTTAGGTCACATTTTCATCAAGCACTTACGTCATTCATTTGCGTGCATTCGTTAAGCATTTCATTAGAAGATTTTTTGCCAAAAAGCATTCATTATTTTGATCTGAATCATTTCATTGAAAAATTCAGCACGCACTGATGACTCATTGGTTTCTTAGTCATGCTCAAACATGACATGTGGCACCGATTATGCTAATTCACTTGTCGATGATATTCAAGTGCCAACATGCCTGTGTTTCCTTTCCTTAATGGTAATTACAAATAAGAAATATTCCGGGGAAGCAGCAGCATGAAGTTTTATTAGAAATCATATATTGAATACACAATTACTGACAAAAGCACGCAATGACTGGAAAAACCGACTCAAATCTGTGTGATTCCTTATTTTTTTATTGATTTCCTCAAAAGAGCACTACAGACATAAACCTACATGATTCTTATACGATATGACCAGTAGGCACGGATTGTCCGGACTGCAAAAAAGACTGCTCTGAGTTTGCCAGAAATGGCAAAACAGACCTTAAATTGTAACTATTTTTTGTAGCCACAAAAGCGGAACTTGTATTAATCTCCCAAGCCACTATTCAGCAATACAAAGAAAGAAACTCAATCAAATCAACAAAACTGCGTAAAAAACTTTAATGCTCAACAAAGCAACACAAAACGATTTTCCACGGTTGATTTTAACAACTTTAATAGTAGCCCTACATTGAAACTAACATTCTTGCATTTCTTACAGAGGTGACACAATAGCAAATGGGATTAATGGGCTTTTGAAGGCTCTAATAGCTAACACGGAACTTAAAGTGCGGAAGTGAATGAGCGAAGTAAGCTTTCGCACTGGATAATGCAATAAAGATCTTTTAAGATCGCGTTTAATTAAAAAGAAGGCAAACTCGGATGGTGGATTTAAGCTAGTGTTTTTGCTTCTTTTATTTTCGTAAATTTTAGTCATGTTTTGAGGCATTACAGCGCTAAATTAATTTGTTTCACAGCGTCGCAGTCGGCGAGTCAACATCTCATGATGGTGTTCCGTGGAGGGACAAAAGACGTGTCGAGTGTGGTTTGATTGCATGTGGTATTTTTATTGTAGTCCCTAATTGCGAGCAGGCTGGACTGTTCGTACGTGAATCACTGCTCCACCATTTCCCATGGAATGGTGTTGCCGCGGTAAAGCGTCGTACAGTTCGGCATATGTAGTTCTTAAAATTAATTTTTTTAGTGTATTTCATTTTGTTTAAGATTAAATTATTATTATATTATTACTAACATAGGATAAGTGCTACTAACAAATGAGTCATAGTAACTTGTAAAATAAAATAAATTGAAAATTGAAATTGAATTGTAGCACTTTTTGCATGTGCATATATTTATTTGCAGGCGGGAAAGTGGCGCTAAATACTACATGCAAGAAAAAACAACTGACTTTTATCGGAATTACCACAAAATATTTTTCTGTAGTAGTTCTATTTTTTATTTTATGTTATTTTTTATTTGGTGGCCTATGGTGTTGTCAATTTCATTAATTTTGCAATAAATGATGAATGACTATTGATTAGCATAATTTTCGTTTCTCATTCATTCATTCCAGTTCAATAGTTGCGTCATTCACATAGGTATTGTAGACTCATAACATAAATCTTTTCACGTTTAATCTCCAATCTTACTCCAGTTAATTTTGTAACATTAATGTTTCGTATTATCATTAAATGAGATAGCCCGGAGCAATAAATTGATGAAGTCATTTTCTCTGTTCAATAATGTGATAACGATCTTGTGTGCTTGCCGTAATTAAAAACAAGCCTGTGAATAGTACCGCAGCGGAACGATCAGTTATGTTTCCATTCATTTGCATAAACTTCGAAATGATGATGAATATCCGACCGAAGATATAATTTTGAAGATATGGGATCAATAGTTGAAAATAATAAAACTAGTACAATATTTAAAAGAATTGAATAGTAACGAACTAACTAGGAATTTTACAATGTCCATGTTACGAAAAAGCTAGTCATAACTGGCTTGTGATAGGTAGTACTACTACATATTTACGAGAAATATGCCACATGTACGTTCTGATTCCCTCGCTAAATCGCAAAATATGCGACAAATACGATTCTATTTTTGATCACGTTGATTCTGAAGTTTGATTTTTTTACAGTTGAATGTAGACAGATCAGTTCGATATCTCTACCGGTTCCTGTTCCTGAGAAATAAGATCTCGTCGACAGACGGACGGATAACCTAGTGATCATAAATAAAGGTTCCGTATTTTTAGGGGTATGGTATGGAACCCTAAAAATAGTATCATTAGAATTTAAAACGGGATATTTACCATGTGTACTTATTGTTTCGAGTTTCCGATATTTCAGCAGTTGTAAGCGTCATGATCACGGTCGGATTTTAGGTAAGCGTGCTCTTCGACCACATCATTACTTAACATCAGGTGAGATGGTGGTCAAACGCGAACCAATTACCAATAAAAAAAACGTGATGCACTTGCACACATGGTAAATATCCAGTTTTAAGTTCTAATGATACTGTTAGTGACCATGTTACCTTAAAAACTTATACCCTAAAATACATTTAAATCACTCGCGTTTGAAATGTCATCGTCAAAATCATGCTTCTATAGTAAAATGATAGCTGAACTTATTTAAACAAATTCAGTTGTATTATAACGGTAGAGACATGTCGAAAAAATTCACACAAGAATTTTAGTTCCCAAAAAATTCCAGCATCATACTAAAAATTGTGACAAAATACATCAAAATTCCAACAGATCCGAATTACTGAGCACCACCTTTTCTGGTCATATAGCTATTATACATAAACGGCGGATCGAATGACCGATCGAATCCGAGCCGAATGTAATAAATTAATAAACATCGTGACCGTCCGAACGATTTGGAGCCGATACTGATCGTTGTAATTGCTGCACGCAAGTCGATGCTACCATGTGGAATAAGTGGACGCTTTGTGCTATATTCTATGTCAAACACGAGAGATTCGTTGTGATGAAGTAGGCCAGTGAGATGGGTAATCTTGGTGAGGTGATATTAATTGGATGGGCAGCGCAATCTCACCACTATCATATATCAGTACGTTAGAATAAATCGTATAACTCTTTCAGCCACTCCTTTAGATATTTATGATCTTTCATAAAGTGATGAAACTAAACGACATATTGAAATTGAATAAAAATAAGCAATTATTGAAATAATTTATGTACAAAGTATTTATAAACTAAAGATATTTAATAAATATATTCTACCTGAACTAGGTTAAAATAAACCTGTATCTCAGGTAAATCACTCTAGTGCTGCCATAAATATTATCTAAAATTTCTTAAACAAATACTTAGTATATAACCATGAATTTATACCTATTATTAATTGATTAAATTTTGAAGTGCGTCGGTACTAAACATTCGCCAAGTGGATGGACTACGTATAAAAATTCAGATATCAATTTTTATGAAGCTATTTTGTTCGCATCATAAAAAATGTAATTAGTAGAACACAAATTCAATGTTATGGAGAACAGCAATACAGCTGTTAACAAAAATAATCGTGTTATGCGTTGTAATAATGACATTAATATTTTGAGAATTGATTAAAAAAACTCTTTTACTCGTAATTTTCTATCGTTTTAAATTTTAACTGAGGCCATCTGAACACTTCTAACAAATAAGGCGTTTTTTCATCTGTATAAAAATGTTGCTTTTAAAAAGTATTCATATTATTCAAAATCTCTATGATTGTCATAATGTGATGAATTGACATAAAAATTAGGAAAAAATAGATAACGAACCGAGTTCTTAAGGTAACTGGGAAGTTTGCGAATTCGCCTTTTACATAGATACGCGTAGAGAAGCAAGCGACTGTTTAGCATCATTCGCTTAGACGTTTTCCGAATATGTTAGGGCTTCTAGTCTATCCTGAGGCAGCTGAGTATTAGTGTTCTACATGGAATGACATGCCTATCTGACCTCTGCACGGGTAATACGAATTGTTTATTAATCAAGGGTTAAGAACTATAAAGGAGGTCGCCGAAATTAGGCCCATTAGCAGCGTAATAGCGGGCACAAATGAAATATATATTAAAAAAAACTTATATAATAGGTATTTATCGTAATTTTTATACGACTTTTAATCATGGGGTAGTGAAAAACACAATAAAAAGAAGATATAGCGGAAATCATTGTGAATAAATTATCTGTCAGCCATGACATCTACATTTCCTAATTTCAGGGTTGCCAGGGGTGTAAATAGTGGAGTGCTGGACAGAAAACGCGCGCCTCAAAGAGCTGTCAGCACCAGTGACGGGGCCCCATAAGGCTTCCCGCCGGCCCACCTGCCGGGGTCGCGGGAATGGTCTAACGAGATGCCGCGGCCCCAGAACTTAAGGGCAGCTGAGGGAACAGGGTGGGTTTTTAGTCAGTAGAAGTCTGACACTTCCTTCCGCTTTACCCAGAGCGGGAGAAGTCAATCGATGATTTTCCCACCCAGAAAAAAAAGGGTGTAAATAGGATAATATTGTATGTAGAGGGGTCATGATTTCTCATTATTTTGTATATTATTATTAAAAATAGATCCATTTTAAAAGTCTAAATATATCAGTTAACGCATTACGTAAATATTTTTGTTAATTACAATGTTTTTGGTCCATAATAACTGTGGCTTTGTTTTGATTTCGATAGTGGATAAAAATGCTAGAAGCCAAATTATAAAAGTCAAGAAACGTCAAATGAGATGAAAAAATCAATCAATTTCATTCGAAGGCGCTATTCGCGAATTCGTAATTTCGTTTTCGTTTATTAATTATTTATGAAAATATTATTTATTTAGGTTTTATTTCTCAATTACCTTAAATGTTTTTACTTTTCCTAACCTAAAAAACTTTTTTGTTATCTCGGTATTCCCATGATCAATATTGATATTGATGTATTTATAGTAAATAGTGTTTATTACCAGTCAATTTAGTATTCATATTATTATTGTCTGTTGAGTTGAAAAAGTGGGCCGGACGAAGTATGGGCCGTTGCTGGAGTCCTTTTATAACACTCTACAATTTACATGTTATCTTTCAAATGGATCATGACCTTTCCGAGAGCGATAGTAACCGGTTTGGTTATTAGCAAATGTTATAAAAACACTAGACTAAACCGTGTAATTTCTGAACACGCCACTTCTCGTTCTTTGTTAGACTCAGTTTGAAGTAGCCCAAGATATGTGATGATTTTATTCGTAAAGAACTTCTTTTTATTTTTTAATAGGTTCGCGTTTGACCACCATTTCACCTGATGGTAAGTGATGATGTGGTCGAAGATGATGCACGCTTACCTAAAAGTAACCTATTCACTCTTGACTTAAAAGTATTCCCAAAACGTTTAGTGCGTATGGGTGAATGTATTTGTAACTTTATAAAGATACAAATTATGTAGGAAAACATGTAGATACTATTTCATTAACTAATAGAAATGCACTTGAAATCAATACTATTATGTTACTAAACATTATAAGCAATTCATGTGAAGGCTTTGAATAAGGATTAGTAATGAGACGAGCCGAGAAAGCGAAACAAATTGACGCACTTTCAAATTTCTAGCCGCGACAAAGGTTTAATCAAAGAACGCATGGGTTTCTGTATAATCAATTGCTGCTTTTAAATGTGACCATCGTATTTACCTCGATAAACTTATAATTATATTAACTAGCAGTGCCCGCGACTTCGCTCGCGTGGGAGGAATTCTGGGATAAAAAATTAACCTATTGATCGAAGGGTTCAGCCGTTTTAGCATTAATTGAGTAACAAAAACCCATCTAAACTTTAACATTTATAATCCATACATCTAAAAATCACGCAGTTGGAGGAGTATGAAAAAGTTTATATAGAGACCAGAAAATTAATACTAAAAAATAAAATTAACCTACTTGTCTATGATAATAATGCTTTAGAAATCATTTAAATTATGGCTGAACCTGTACACCGATCGACCACTAATATACTGAAAAATGCAAAAACGTATTAGTTATATTTTAATATGTTGTCAATTTTAATGTAGGTTTGATTTCAAAGAAATACAAACAGAAAACTTTTCTAGTTTCATGCAACTGTCATGGCTCAAAATCAAATGAAATGTAATTTATTCAAACTATTCTGAAAATTTGCACGAAAAATATTACATAACGACAGTCCTTAACCCGAGTCTGCGGCAAGTCATGATCCATGCGCAAGGTAAACAAGAACAATCTAATGAACTATTCTGAAAATTTGCACGAAAAATATTACATAACGACAGTCCTTAACCCGAGTCTGCGGCAAGTCATGATCCATGCGCACGGTAAACAAGAACAATCTAATGAGCTATTACGGCCCCAGAACATCAAGAAATGTAGTAACGGGCTAGGATTTTAGTCAGTAGGAGTCTCCACCTTCCTTCTGTTCCAACCAGAACGGGAGCAGAATTAATGATGTACCCCAAAAACAGACATCAAAAAGCCAGCTCGTCGACACTTTCTAGTGTTTCAAATGTCAGGCGCAATCAACTTCCTGTCTGTCATTTAGTAAACAAAAGAACTACTAGAAACGTGGCTCGTATAAACTAAATCCACAAGCGAATAATACACAAAGCTTTTCAAGGTATGTAGATTTATGTCAGTTCAAAGATCAAACCAATAGCGATCTCCGCAGCAAAGAGAAAAGCACACACACCTGAACTATCTATCAATGAAATCAGCTATTTTATAGCTTATATTATTACGAGCAATACGATTTTCTTTTGTATGCAATAAATTATTTACAATCACTTCCAACTTAACATATTGATGGTTTTGAAAGCTATTGGAGTTAGCAGTAAAGCACTTTAAGGAAATGTACAGGTAGCGTCGAAAGTGGAATCTTGAGACAAAGCAGATTGTTTTCTGAATGGATGTGATGTCTTTTACTGGTTCAACGGGCAACGCGCAGATGGCTGTGTGCCAAACTTAAAAACACTAAGGAAGAGTGCAGCTTGAGTTTGAAAGCGTTGTTGGAGCAGACACTGATGAAACTGGTTTTAAAAGCCGTAACGAAATAAAAGCTTTTGCTAATTAGACGTGGGCTCTTGAACTGAAATTGCTGTGATAGCTAAAAATTGTAAAGGCAATTATTGTGAATAATATACAACACAATACAGTGCCCACATAATTCAATGTCATACACACAACAGTTCCTATAGTCATAAAAAATACAGTATATATGTATCTCTTCTCTATTTACAGCAGATTTTTTTTAAATGTGGCTCCTTCAAGCTGTTTGAACGACAAGTAGAAAGATGGCAATATGTTTAAAAGAGATTGAATTAACATTTATTCTTGCAGCGGAAATCGAAAACATCCGTTCAATGTTCCATCTTCATTCAACGCTTGCGTCACCGCATGTACATCCATACGCTATGGCGCAACACTGCAGTAAAACGCACTTCATATCAATAAATCTCCGTCATAAACAAGTTCCAAGTCCCCACACGGTTTATAGCTAACCAATGTTTGAAATTCAATAAATCATTGCATCCGCTACTTATACCGTTCATATCAAAACCGCAGAGACGTTACGGGAATTCATTTACGTACGATTATCGGATTAATTTCAAAATTTGTACACTATGTAAACATTGTCAGTGCCAACAGCGCGGTGTCCGTTGCAGAGATCCCAGATAGGGAATCCAATCGAAATTCACAAACCCTTGTCGCTTTACCCATAACGTGGTAGGAGGGCTTGCGGAATTAAATTCTCTCCGCTTACATCTCATACCAATTTGATACGTAACATCTTTTATCCTAAAGGTGGTATTTGCTTGAATGAAGAGGGGCGATATGTGAATGCATTTTGCGATCGCCTGCTGCGCTCACTCGACGAAATCACAACAAATCATTCACGAGACCCACCTCCAGTAATGATGGCCGCATCGCATATAAATTGGATTTTACTGTTGTTTGTTTATGCATTAATGTTTGATTAAAAAGTTTTGTACGATTTAATTTAATTTGGACGAAAACGCAACGGTTGACGGCTGGTTGTCGCATTTTGGGTGCAGTTAACACGATGAAATCAGTGGACCTTTATTTGCGGACGTTTATATTACGGAAAGTGTACTTGTAATAATGCGGATCGAAATTAATGTTCATTACGAAATAAAAATAAATTTGTATTGAGTCGTGTATGCATTTAAATATTATTCAATCTACAGTCATTCAAGAAGCTACGTAACCAAACCGGCATCGGTATTCAAGCCAGAGTTTTATCAAGAGAATTTTCCCGAATTTCGTATTCACCATTCACTAAAGACAATTTATGTGCCATCCCAATACAAGAGGAAGAAACACTCAATTCACACGAAGATTCATGCATATTAACATAATAATACACCTATAATTTGTACTATGAAAAGACTTTTGAGAAAAAATAAAAGTTAAATTCAATAAATCTGTCAAGTAGAAAGTTAGATGTTGATAATGGCTCAGAATTTGTGTTCTAACGGTTCTTTCCAATTATTTTTGTTGGCGTTGATGATACTTACTAATCCGATTAAGTACTTGTGTGGAAGTAAGATGGTACTTTAGTAGGCGGTTTGGCAGATTACGTTGACCTAATTGTGGTTGACTTTTAAAGATAGGAAGTTTGTTTTAAATATTAAATCATATGCTCAGGAAAACCTACGCAGCAGCCGAACTTACGTCGTGTATAATTGAAGGAATTTATTTTACGAAATATTCTGAAAGACAGTCTAATTGCAAAGGTTTTTAAAATTTACTCTATAAGTGGCAAACGCTCGTGTGCACTGTGTTGGTAGTAAGGAGATAAAAACAAACAATGAGTGTAAAATTACACGCTTTCCCAGGGCAATGATAATAAAAACAACATTTTTCATTTAACTTTAAGCACTTAATACTTCGCATCAACATAAACGAAGAATCCACACTCCATCCCGATGTTTAGGCAACAAAAGATGAAAAGGTGCTATAAAATTTCACCATTTTCCCGCTTTGTATGTGGCAATTAGGCTAATGAAGTGGCTCCAGTGAGCGCGAATGAATGGCTCCACCCGAGTTCCTACCATTCAAAGCTCACCTTTCATGTGGGCAATTTACTGATGGTCCACATTATATAGCTTACTTGAATTACTTGGGAGTAATTGAATTTATTGTGGAGCTCCTAGTTGGGAATATTAGTTTTGAAATTGGATTTTAGATTAAGATTAGATTTTTATTAGTACAGCCCAGTGATGCTTGGTGGGAAGAAATGGGGCTGTTAAAATTTAATGAGCACATAATAAATAGGTCTGAGAAATATATCGACACAATAGCTCTTTCTACAGAAGCAGTAAATATAAGATCTCGTATTACAGTCTAACCGCGGATTTACTAAAGGCTTAGTTATTTCTGAATGCAGCACAATATTGTGCATCGTAGTCAAGTGTAGGAGCAATTGTGTGGTGAAAGGAGGTGCTCTAAATCACTTTCCGTGTGCCATGTTCAAATAACATACAACTACTTGCCGGTTCTAACAGAATAATATTATTTTGCTTACTACCGTTATTGGTTGTATTCTGAAGGTTCCGTTTTTACATGAAGAATTTTTCTATTACTGTAACTGCCATCTTCAAAATAAAAATAACACGCTCATTTTTAAAACGTTTATCAGTCCATTTCTGCCACCCGAAAAAATAACCTCCAAAACCGAACACAATAGATTGATCATCCCAATAAATAACAATCAATCCACGGGGCGCAAAACAAAAACAGTTTACAAAGCCAAGATGGCGGATTTATTTGGCGCGAAAGCGTTCGCGAAGAAGCCGATGAACAAAACCAAAATGGTATTACCCCGAGGCTATTTATCAAAACGTACGATAAACAGAAATGGGAAATTGAAACAGAGTCAACGGAGACCGGTGGAAATGATTTATTGCTATTATAAACAAAATATGGACTGATCATTTTCCATTCCGAGATTGAATTTGGACCGCCGAGGGAGAGGTGTGTGTAAAACGTGCCTAATGTCATGTTTAACGGTGTATCGCTTTACAACGATTTGTTTGATTGCGTCAAGTTGTTTGAAATCACGCATTTCTGTGTATATACAGATAGAAATACTAAACTATAAATATATAATGGTGGTGAAATGAGAATCAAATGAAATGTATTAATTTCGCTGAATATTCCTGATTGGAATTTAGATTTTTTAACAAGTTTATAAACACAAGCGGTAAAATACTGCACGAGAAGTTTAATACAACAGCTAAAAAGGAACTCCTATACAATCTTAATAAAAGGCACATGCAGAGGTATTAAAACTAAATAATACCCTGGAATGAAACGGGAATTGGAGAGAACCGAAACTGAATATTCTAAATTCCGAGTGCGCCGAGAATTTCTCCAGAATACCTGAGTTTGCGCGGACATTAAATATGGCTTTGTGGGATAAAGTTTTTTTTATATAGAACATAGGAATGAATACCTTTTTTGAGGAAAATTTACCTCCTTTAGCCACAATAGAAGTACCTACAATTTAGCCAATTTTCAATAAATTCAGTGAAACGTCGTTATTTTTATTTTATGCTAGCGACCCCGCCCAGTTTCACAGGGTTTCATTCAACCAATTCACACAAAACCTTAATAAATTATACACTAAAACCATCTTCAATCTGTTGGTAACAACCCAGTGAAAATCTTTTAAGTAGTTTTTGTGTTAATCGCGAATATATAGACAGAGTAACGCGACGGCAGACTCAGTTTTTATAGTATTTCTGAAAAATTATGGAAGGCATCTTCTTACCTTCTTGCCACTCACAACGTTCTCCAAAGATTCAATTTGAGCCAAAATATTCAATTTGTGGAAAAAAATATCTGTCCTCTTTGCCAATATCCGCTTATACATGTAACATACATAATAGGATACGTTTTAATTTCCGCCATTGTGGATGTGTGTGTTACCTCTTGTTTTCCCTTACAGTTCGAAGTTAGTATTGCACTTCAGTTAGAATTAATTTTCACTGTATGAATACCCAGGGTTCAAACAGTTGTACAGGGCACGTTTATGAATGGGTTTGGCTAACGTTACGTAAGCTGGCTGTCAGTCAAAACATGGACGCTGTTAACTTTGCTCGAAACTTTGAAATTAAATGCGAACTGCGGCTTACTCATTGTACCGCGACTTATGTGCTTTGTTCAAAATAATCATTTGGCTCTAACTACAGCATACACTTAAACCTCCGTTCCTAACTTTTGTCTATCTCCATCAACCATAAAAACGTCCATAATATCATAGAACAATTCTAGATTACCCAATTACGTCCGAAATGTTATCATATAAAATGTTACTTCAACTTTTTCGTAAGAAAACCATAAAAATTTACTCCCTCGTCTATATTTAGACGATATGATACGGCCCAGATGGTCACGCCACCCGATTTTAGTATCTCTCGAATCTTTTAACGTGGCCATCTAATATTGACCTTCACCTCACCTTATTTCTACCTTTATGTTGATTAGAAATTCTAAAGCCGCGGGGGGTGCGGTGGGTCTTCATAACTTGGGAGGCGGCAGGTACAGCCGATAGCCTGTTATGAAGAGACCAGAGTAACATTTCATAGTTATGGCTGAACGGAAAGGAAGTGTATATTTAGTGTGGCATCTGGTTCTGGAGCGTTTCATAGAAATAGTATTAATTAACATGTCCCATGGCGGATAGTTTCATAATTCGTAATTCCCTTGACACGGGCTCATAAAGTTTTGGCTGAAAAACGTTCGAGTTTCTCGGTTGTCGCTTCTATTCCGGTCTCCGCTGTTATGAGATGAGATATGACGACGATTAATGTAAAAAGAATATGTTTAGATACGGAAGCGTTATGAGAAATGTCGAGATTATTAGAACCAGAATGTGGCAAGCTCTGGCTATATAAATAAAACTAAGCACAGTTTCACTATTTATACAAATGTTATATTCCATACTTTGAATTAGAAATATCAGTCACTTCTGCTATAAAGTGCCGTTAAATATTATCGGTATAATATATTAGAAATAGTGTTTATTTTATGCTGGTATGTTCAAAATTTAATGGCTCATTTTGAACGAACGAACTGAAGCACCTATAAAATTAATTTCTATATTATAGCGTCACAGCAAGGGATATAACAGTTTTTGGTAAACATTATGTCATAGTTTTTTCAATTCGACTTTTAAATCTACAAGGGGCTAAATTAGTATGTAGTTTAGTTTCAAAAAATATGTTAACACTTAAATAGATGCCTATGTGAATTCCTCAAATTACCTGTAACATCCCCACTGCTGAAACACAAGTCTCCTCTCTATAAGAGGTAATGAGCTGTAATCCAGCACGAGAGCCCAATGTGGGTTCGTGAATGTTTTTTTTTAATTGATAATAGGCTCGCGTTTGACCATCATCTCACCTGATGGTAAGTGATGATGTGGTCGAAGATGGAGCACGCTTGCCTAGAAGTAACCTATTCACTCTTGACTTGAAGACCCTTAGGTTATAACTATCGGGAAACACAGACTCCGGCAGGGAATTCCACTCCTTAGCCGTAAGCACAATGAAAGTATTTCCCAAACGTTTTGTGCGTATGTGTAACGATGGCGCATCACCGTATGTCTTGTAGCCCGATGATGGAACGGGATCGGCGGAATTAGATTGTGTAATACCATCGCACATTCTCCGGAATGTAACCGATAGACTATTATAGCAACTCTTCGTCAATGATCAAGGCTCTGGAGCTTTGACTCGACCAGTAACAACGTTGCCAATGATTCTTTTGGCCCGATTCTCGATTGACTCAAGTGCGTCCAGTTGGTACTTGGCAGATCCGTCCCAAAGATGAGAGCAGTACTCCATACACGACCGAACCTGTACTTGATTGATTCGCATGACTTCGGGTTTTCTGGTCCAAGGACATGCCAGTTTCCTCGTGATATTTTCCCTTCATCGTTTTGGGAGTAGTGATAATGATGAAACACACAGTAATGTATAACTAAATGTAAACTAATACAAATTAATTTGCCTGCTTTGGTTTAAACCGACGACCAACAACTCGAACGTACTGCGTGTAACGACTAAGCCAAATCATACTTATAATAAAATAGCAATTTAAAACTTTAAATTCCTATTTCGGACATGAAATGCCCTGATTTTCAAAACCTTTTTACTCAAACAACCATCTTATATTGTTACAATATTAGCGTCGTTTATTACGTTTATCGCGAAACATAACCTTCTTCCTTCATCCTACTTCCATACCAAAGTTCATCGAAATCCATCCAGTACTTTCAAAGATTAAGACATTCAAACAAACAAACTTTTTCAGCTTTACTACGACTAATGTCAGTACTCACCACCATGAACTCCACAGTAATCTCCCACACAGTCAGCATGCTGGGCGTGAGCTCCAGAACAGGGTGTATCTCCTGTGCATGATCTCCGTCTTGTCTGTCTGCAGTCAGCGCCACAAACTGACCATTCAGACCAGCTGCCCCAACGGCCCGGTAACGCTGATGGAAAGAACGCACTTTAGTATACTTATAGAGTTTACTTACTAGGAGAGAAGACTTTTTGCGTAAGATTTACATTTCTGATAAGATTGCTTCCGTTATAATACAAGCAGAATTGATGAATATTGAAGAAGTTTTAAGAAAGATTTTTTCCTGTATCGTGAGTTCTGTATCATGAGTGTATTTTACAAACAACAGACACGGAAAAACTATTAATTGTAGACTATACATATATTTTTTCTGGTGTGGGAATCGAATCCACGACACGCAGCGCAACAGCCAATCGCTCAACCACTGCCCCGACCGTGTTGTCATATATACAAGAGAATAAGCATGCTGAGTATTGTAACGTACATTAATTAATGTATAATTAATATATTATTTGATTTAATTACATAGGAATCACAATGTAATATTAATTCCAATAAGATTAATAACAAAGCTTAAGTATTGACGTGAATCTTAAGTCAATTAATACTACCGCCAGTTTTGACAGGCTCTTAATGGAATTAAAAGCTACAGAATGTGAAAGTATCTACACTCCTTATACCTAAATAAAATTGAAGCGCTTGTCTGAGATTTCTAATTAACTGTGTTTTATTTCTTTATTAAAACTATTCTTCTTGTTGTCCAGGCTTATCTAGAGAATGGCTAAATGAATATTTTTTTATTTATGAACAAAAATCGTAACCGGGTACACAGACTACGTCAACAAATTTCAACTATGTCGTCCTAATAGTTTCGGAATAACGGCATGGACAGACTGACTAATAATTTTATTAGTCAGTCTGTCCATGCCTTTTTTTGCCGTTTGGATACGGAACCCTTTTTCTTTTTCCAGGAGTGAAATTCATCAAATGACTTCTCCCGCTCTTGTGATTGAGCGGGAGTGTCAGATTTCTACTGACTAAAAACCCACCCTTAAGTTCCGGGGCCGCGGTCTCTCGTTAGAACATTCCTGCAACTCCGGGGATACGGAACCCTAAGAAGGAATCTTCAACACACCAAATGTGTGTCGAAACGAACGACCAAGCAAAAACTAAACGCGGTGCCAAAGATCACGGATCACTTTTTGCAGAAATTCTAACATCATTTATCATTATGCAGACTTGACATGTTTTTTTTAATCTCTAACACCATGTGGGTAGGTATTAAAATTATTTTAGGTTTGCATTTTTCAGAATTGGATAATATGGTATGTCTATTTTAGTTTTTGTTTTATATTGGTCTGTTGGTCTAGTGGTCAATGGCCCTGACTGCTATGCGCAAGGTCGTGGGTTCGATTCCCACCCAGGACAAATGTTTGTGTGATGAGCACGATCATTTGTTCTTTGTCTGGGTGTAATTTATCTATAATATGTATGCATTTAGAAATATATATGTATGTTTATCAGTTGTCTAGTACTCATAGCACAAGCTCTGCTTAGTTTGGGACTAGATGGCGTTGTGTGAAAGTTGTGGAATATTATATTATTATTATTATTGGTATTAAACCTTATCTAAAATAATTTTGATGATAGATATTGAATTGAGCTTCATCGTTAAGTATTAGGCTAGAATCTAATTAGAAAGATATTTGAAACTCATATAAACACTCTACAAATATGAAAACAGTCCACGTTTGTCGTAATAAAAAGTTAAGAAAAGTTAATAAATGCCAAACTTTGTCACATGTTAACTACAACAAGTATTCGAAGTTAGGCTGAACTTTTTATTACCTATATAAGCGCTTTATATATTTATTTATTAGTTTCGTAAATAAAAATGAGAATCATTAATATTTTTTTTTTGTCAATTCCACTCAGTGTTAAAATTGTCGCTGTTATAATATTCAGCTTTCAGCTATAACATGAAACGGTAAACAAAAATTAGTTTAACGTTAAAGTAACAGCCTTTAAAAATACTCTTAGCATACTTATCCCAAGTCCATTTACCGTCGCCATTACGGAAACGTTTATTACAAGAAAGTCGTTGTTATTGGAAATTTTAAATTGGATCTTTATAAAAATAATACTTTGTACCTGCTGCGACAGTCCTCCGTAACAAATTCCGACGTTTTCTTCGAAATTGTTTCGTTAATATGGTGTTAGGTTATGTCCAGGACATTGAACGCCTACTGAGAGGCTAGTTAAGATTATGATTGTTTGTTTTACGTCGTAAATATCCAATCACTTTTCAAGTTAAAGTACCCAGGGATTTTGATTTTTTTAGAACTCAAGTTGTATAGAGTTACTTCAATGAGAAGGAGTTATATGAAACCATTAAAAAGAAAACTGGTGAAGAATAATAATAAATTTTATTTTATGAGATTTGGTATAGATCTTAATACCTATATTTCTTCATCGAATAGTTTTGCAATCCAGAACAGTGATTTCTATTTAATAAATCGATAAACACAAGCAACAAATCGATTAACACTAAAATCG
Organism: Tholera decimalis; assembly: GCA_943138885.2. Classification (NCBI taxonomy): domain Eukaryota; kingdom Metazoa; phylum Arthropoda; class Insecta; order Lepidoptera; family Noctuidae; genus Tholera; species Tholera decimalis. The sequence continues at coordinate 42,933,600 of OW964552.2, forward strand.
TAATTCTTCGAACCTAACAGTTTACTATTTTCAACATACAATTATCTAGGCTGTACTAAGACTGGCTACAACCAATTAACGCCTCGTTTACGATTATTAATCGAGTACCCAATAACAGGACAGACAGATAGAACTATCGCCCTATAAATTGAAATTAAAATACATCGGTGGATGGCCGCTGCGTCCTTACATGCGAGCTGGACATAAATCACAAAGTTTAAAAAAAAAAAGAAATAATAGAGCGTTCATACCGCGATGGTCGTTGGCGCGAAGGGGAAGATGTAGCGAGTTTTAAATTGAATTTGGAAGAGTTTGTTCCGTTTTTGATTTCATACGCCATCTTTGTTTTTTGGTTTAAGAATGGTATACTTCGGGGATGACTAATTAACATTTTCAATAAGAGCTAATCCGCGAGTTGACAACTTTGTAAAAATTGTTTGAAACGCTTCGAAGCGCTTCATGTATACTCGTAAAATAATATTTTATTCATCACTTAACCTTTCAATTAAAATATAAGTACTTTTTTAATTTATTAAAAAACTATGGCCTAAATCGTGGCATTGTGGTCACGTGACTATGTATGACGTCATCGTTCAAAAAACAACTTTCCTGGCATTTGGTACATAAATGTACATCGGGTATTTTATGATATTTTACTCTGTTATGAACGTGAAAAATTATTATCAGTGCTGTGCAGTACCTTGTTGTGGGAATACTACTATAAAAACGCCAACGAAACTATTTATTCATGTCCCTTTAAAAAGAGATATTCGCAAGAAGTGGTTAGAACTTCTGTGTAAAATCCATCCAAAGGTTGTCTGTAAAAGATCGCTTTTAGCGATAAGACCGCCCATTGTATCACCCTTTTTAGTTGTTAAGTCCATATTTGTTTTACTGTTATGGTGTACAATAAATAATATATCTATCTATCTGCTTTTTTAAAAAGACAAAAAAGGAATTCATCGAACAACTATTACAGGACGATAAGACAAATGAACCAGAAGAGAGAGAGTTAGTTATGAAATGAAATGAAATATTTATTTGTAAATTGGTTATAAATAACACTTTTACACGTCATGATTTTTTGCGTGTTTAGTTTAGCTAGATGAGGCCAATATTTCCTAACTGACTACTCTGAGAAGAAACACCGAAACAAACTCCCTCTGAGTTTGTCGTCAAAGTCTCTTTTAAAGTCCAAACAATTTGTATTTGTATATGAGAAGCATGTAGGTTCATGTCTTTGGTATTCTTTTGAGGAAATAACCACGTAAATTTGAGCGGACCTGTCCAGTCCAGACAGTGCAAGCAGTTAGTTAGTTATTTCTTATTTTGTCTTACGCACCAACTAAAGATAACCAGTCAGCTGTCAAAATATTGAACGATGAAGTCTCGTTTTCTGATTGGTGTTTCTAATCACGTGACTCACAGATAAAAAGTCTCATTTTTCTCAAGGGAAAATAAAATTAATAATTAATAATCTTTTCTTCATTTGTACTATTTTGTGCTTCATATCAATAGATTTACATAATTAAATAGTTATTTTAAATTTTTAAACATACTGTCAACTCGCGGATTTTAACTGAATACATATGTGTATTCAGTTAAAATTGCTATGACAAAAGAGACCATATTGAAAATATTAGTTAGGTACGCGATAATATACTATCACCGACTTAGCCAAATACGCTCCTATACTGAAGCAATTACCTACTTGAGAAGAAATTGTATGCACATAGCATAGACGCTTTCGTCGAATAGTAAGATCGAGGATAAAAATAAAAGTGTATCACTAGCTCATTGTAGTATTTTATAAATTGAGGACAAAGCATCTCTAATGAGGTATTTAATGTTCAATTTGCAGTACAGTCATAATTCAAGTTTATGTACCTACAAAAATCTTTATTCTTAAGTTAAGTTTTCTTCATGCACGCCTATGAGTGATACCTATAGAGGGATCAGAATAGAGGTTGTATACAATTTTGAAATAGAGATACATTAATACAAATATTTTTATGGGCCTGATATTAATTCACCTAAAAATAAAATCAAAGGTAAATGTTTTTAATTGTCAAGGATTTGGACAATAAGACAGACAGCATAAATAGAAAATTGTGAACTCCATAACATTGATCTATAAATAAAAACGAGCGAGATCGCTATTCATCATAAGCTTATTAAGTTATTTATAGGTCACATCACGGTCACATCACATTTCAACCGACTTTTTTAATTTGTATTTGGAACCGACAACCGTTCCTGTTTGACATTCACCCCGCCACACATGTCCAACTTGGGCCACCTCGCCCCGCCATGTGTGTGGGTGTACACGGATATTAAGTACAACAGTGTGTAACATTTCTTATTAATTAATGCGCACACACATAAATCAGTCTCGGTTCGTTAGAGTAACAACGACATTAAGGACTTTCACGTTTTACATACATTTTTGTATGGTTTATTTTAGGGAATGATCTGATTAGGGATTCGAAACTATGTGTTGGATTAGCATTGTATATTTTTTTGGTTCATGAATGAAGGTTACAAGTGTGAAGAGCACGAAATATATATTGTTAATTAAGAATTTTTTCTATACATAAAACACATGTTTTTCTTAATTATCCTCAGGATTAGCTATAGGGACCTTTGTAAAACAGTAGTACTTAGTTGCATCCAGTTAGGCTGGACACCAAGCCGAACATATTTGGGAAAAGGTAAGCTGATATATGATGATGTTGAGTTCCTCCTTTTGTTGTTTCAAAAATTCCATTTAAGTACGTTATTTAGCTGACAGTGAAACCGCTCCTTAACGTATGTAAATAAATTGTAAGTAATTGCGTCTCCCGCCACTTCTGAACGCAGTAACTGAATTTTTTAAATAAACTTTTCGTATTCATGAAACATAACGTATCTTTTTGGTAATAAATTGAGGAAATTGTTTTAAGATAAATACTTCGGAAACTTTTGTGGCAAAAGAAGAATGGATTTTGTTAAGTTTCTTGTTAAAGCTCGTATTTGCCGTTTAGTGTCAAATTGAATTATGTTTTCGATACATTCGGTCTGCAGTTTATTTATTTGGCTGTATTTAATTCTGGTCGGATAGCATTACAATTGTGGTGAAAAACAATTTGAATTATCGGGAGTGGTATCAGTGTAATTAAATTATACCAATATTTTTGCAATTGTTAAAACATAATTGAAATAATATTGTTATACTTAATTTAAAAAAAAATAAGATAATGTGAGTATGCTATCGCGTTCAGCCGATTCTTTTGGAAAGTGATTCCTTTTGTTTATGTGATCTTAAGTTTGCTAGATTCGGAAACCAAACTTTTTTTAACCTCTATACTCCACGCGGTTGGATTGATTTAACATCAATTTTATGCCCGTGTGCGTGGGTCCTTAATGCTCTAAATTCACAATTAATCACAATAGGTGGCGCTTAAAGAATTTTCTTTTAATTAAGACGCCAACGATCAGATGGTATTTTAGGTTTAATATAAGTCTCCTATAAAAGCGTGATGGTACAAAAAAAAAACACTGAGCGGGATCGTGAATGGGTTGATGAACACAATATTTTATTCAAAACGATAGCAAAAAGAAAGGTTTAGTAATCGAAAGTTTCCAGACGATTTTTTTTTCGCGAGGAAAATGATCAAAGACTTGCTCTGTGTGAAGCCAGAACAGACTTCTATTGACTAAAAAACCACACTGCTCTTTTAGCAGATGTCCTTTCGATTTGGGGTCGCGATATCTCATTAGAACTTTCCCGCCACCCCCGGCAAGTTTCCGAAAGACACTAACATACAAAATTCCAACGCCTCAGAAATACCAGCTTGCACACAGCTACAAAGTTCACCAAACCCCACCACGAGCCCAAGCGTAAGAAACACATGCTTCCAATTAACTCATAATGTCCTACGTTTCATGCTCTGAGACAAACGCCAGTTGATTGCGTTTTATTGTCTACCCGGTTGGTCTATTTCCTTTGATACATACGTTTGAAATTATGGACGCACTTGCTTTGGAAAAGCGAAAACATCTATACTTATAATAAATCTGTAGAGAGGTCAATTCTGTACATGAAATATATTTACAAAATAACTATCAGGGGGTGATTAGGGATCGATACTGATGCCAAAAATGCAATCAGTAAAATTTTTGTCTGTCTGTCTGTCTTTATAACCGTTATAGAAACAAAAACTACTCGACGGATTTTAACGAAACTTGGTACAATTATTTTTCACACTCCTGAGCTGGTTTTAGTATACTTTTCATCACGCTACAATCAATAGGAGCAGAGTAGTGAAGGGAAATGTTGGGAAAACGGGAGAAGTTACTCCATTTTTTAAGCTTCCGTCGCGAGTGCAACCTTAATGGTTAACGCTACACAGAAATTATTTATGACGAAAATGTTCTCCTTAAAATTATATAAAAATTATCCCACGACAGCATATATCTATCTTTTATGGTTGACTCACAATAACACGTGTAACTCCCGATAGCTTAGCAGTTCGAAGCTTTCTGATTATTATTCTGCTCCGAAATTTAAAACCACCACAACTTTGCAATGGAACTCGGCTAAAAGTAACCCAGTTGCAACAAAATATAATCGAGGCTCAAATTTTAACAGGTTGCGGTGCAGGAGAAACCGTCTTTATTCCCAGAATTCCCATAATACCAAATAATTTTCCATTCCAATTTAAAAGAACGCAATTCCCAGTATCGGTGTGTTATGCAATGACAATTAATAAGGCTAAAGGGCAGACTTTTCGTGTTGCTGGAGTAGATCTCGGTGTCAGTTGTTTCTCGCATGGTCAGTTGTACGTCGCTCTTTCCCGGGTTAGCAGTTCTAGAAATCTTTATGTTCACGTGCCGGACGGGTCAACTTTCAACATAGTTTAACCGGAAGCTTTGTGCTGAAGTATTGTCGTTCTATAGGTACTTAAGCCTCATGTGAACGTGATCTAAACAATATTACCAATACATTAACTTAATAACACACAAGGAGTTACACGCTGACGGAGTCGCGGGCACTGCTATTAACAATAATATTGTGCGGTTCGGTATTGCGATATTTTTCAACAGTATTATAGAATGACATATTATATTTCCCTACTAAATTACGAAAGTTAATCTGTCTGTTACATCAAAATCACTGAACCGTGAGGAAGGACATAGGCTACTTTTTTTTACGAAAAACGACGGAAACGCGGACGAAGTCGCGAGCAACAGCTATCTATACTGATAATATAAGGCTGAAGAGTTTGTTTGTTTGTTTGAACGCGATAATCTCAGGAACTCCTGGTTCGAATTGAAAAATATTTTTTTAATTAAATAGTCAATTTATAGAGAAAGGCTATAGGCTATATATAATTACGCTAAGGCCAATAGGAGCGGAGCGCCAATGAAGAATGCTTCAAAATCGGGGTTAAATTTAACGTTAGCCCAAAGTAACTATTCCACGCGGACGAAGTCGCGGGCAAAAGCTAGTACTTATTATAAATCTGTAGAGAGGTCAATTCTGTACATGAAATATATTTACAAAATAACTATCAGGGGGTGATTAGGGATCGATACTGATGCCGAAAATGCAATCAGTAAAATTTTTGTCTGTCTGTCTGTCTGTCTGTCTGTCTGTCTGTATAACCGTTATAGAAACAAAAACTACTAGACAGATTTTAACGAAAATTGGTACAATAATTTTTCATACTCCTGAGCTGGTTATAGTATACTTTTCATCACGCTACAATCAATAGGAGCAGAGCAGTGAAGGGAAATGTTGGGAAAACGGGAGAAGTTACTCCATTTTTTAAGCTTCCGTCACGAGTGCAACCTTAATGGTTAAAGCTACACAGAAATCATTTATGACGGAAATGTTCTCCTTAAAATTATATAAAAAATATCCCACGACAGCATATATCTGTCTTTTATGGTTGACTCACAATAACACGTGTAACTCCCGATAGCTTAGCAGTTCGAAGCTTTCTGATTATTATTCTGCTCCGAAATTTAAAACCACCACAACTTTGCAATGGAACTCGGCTAAAAGTAACCCAGTTGCAACAAAATATAATCGAGGCTCAAATTTTAACAGGTTGCGGTGCAGGAGAAACCGTCTTTATTCCCAGAATTCCCATAATACCAAATAATTTTCCATTCCAATTTAAAAGAACGCAATTCCCAGTATCGGTGTGTTATGCAATGACAATTAATAAGGCTAAAGGGCAGACTTTTCGTGTTGCTGGAGTAGATCTCGGTGTCAGTTGTTTCTCGCATGGTCAGTTGTACGTCGCTCTTTCCCGGGTTAGCAGTTCTAGAAATCTTTATGTTCACGTGCCGGACGGGTCAACTTTCAACATAGTTTACCCGGAAGCTTTGCGCTGAAGTATTTTCGTTCTATAGGTACTTAAGCCTCATGTGAACGTGATCTAAACAATATTGCCAATACATTAACTTTTATTATTATTATTATTTATTAAACCATCCTTAACACTATCTTTACAGACTTAGACCTAATACGACAGTGTGGCTATCAGTTATATTTACTTAAAACTAAATTGTAGTAAAAATATATATATTATTATATAAGATTAACAACATTAAATTAAAAAACACATTCCTTAACTATATGTTACTACATTTAAGAGAATCTTTGCGAATTCACTCAAATTGCACGTAAATATATCAATCCTTTCATGAAGTTCGTTCACTACTCGGATTGTTCTGGTCAATGATGTTTTCGCCAGTAGATTGGTCCTGGCTACTGGCACGGCTAGCAGTGGCGGGCGCCGCCGTCTCCACACGTATCGGTCAGGCGCGCTCAGTTTCAGGTGCCGCAGCACACCCGGGTTATGTGCTACACCGCGCAGTAATTTTACTAAATACGTGGCGAGTGCAAAGTCCCGACGTACCCTAAGCTCACACACAAGGAGTTACACGCTGACGGAGTCGCGGGCACTGCTATTAACAATAATATTGTGCGGTTCGGTATTGCGATATTTTTCAACAGTATTATAGATTGACATATTATATTTCCCTACTAAATTACGAAAGTTAATCTGTCTGTTACATCAAAATCGCTGAACCGTGAGGAAGGACATAGGCTACTTTTTTTTAAGAAAAACGACGGAAACGCGGACGAAGTCGCGAGCAACAGCAACTTTACTAATAACATAAGGCTTAAGAGTTTGTTTGTTTGTTTGAACGCGATAATCTCAGGAACTCCTGGTTCGAATTGAAAAATATTTTTTTAATTAAATAGTCAATTTATAGAGAAAGGCTATAGGCTATATATAATTACGCTAAGGCCAATAGGAGCGGAGCGCCAATGAAGAATGCTTCAAAATCGGGGTTAAATTTAACGTTAGCCCAAAGTAACTATTCCACGCGGACGAAGTCGCGGGCAAAAGCTAGTACTTATAATAAATCTGTAGAGAGGTCAATTCTGTACATGAAATATATTTACAAAATAACTATCAGGGGGTGATTAGGGATCGATACTGATGCCGAAAATGCAATCAGTAAAATTTTTGTCTGTCTGTCTGTCTGTCTGTATAACCGTTATAGAAACAAAAACTACTAGACAGATTTTAACGAAACTTGGTACAATTATTTTTCATACTCCTGAGCTGGTTATAGTATACTTTTCATCACGCTACAATCAATAGGAGCAGAGCAGTGAAGGGAAATGTTGGGAAAACGGGAGAAGTTACTCCATTTTTTAAGCTTCCGTCGCGAGTGCAACCTTAATGGTTAAAGCTACACAGAAATCATTTATGACGGAAATGTTCTCCTTAAAATTATATAAAAAATATCCCACGACAGCATATATCTGTCTTTTATGGTTGACTCACAATAACACGTGTAACTCCCGATAGCTTAGCAGTTCGAAGCTTTCTGATTATTATTCTGCTCCGAAATTTAAAACCACCACAACTTTGCAATGGAACTCGGCTAAAAGTAACCCAGTTGCAACAAAATATAATCGAGGCTCAAATTTTAACAGGTTGCGGTGCAGGAGAAACCGTCTTTATTCCCAGAATTCCCATAATACCAAATAATTTTCCATTCCAATTTAAAAGAACGCAATTCCCAGTATCGGTGTGTTATGCAATGACAATTAATAAGGCTAAAGGGCAGACTTTTTGTGTTGCTGGAGTAGATCTCGGTGTCAGTTGTTTCTCGCATGGTCAGTTGTACGTCGCTCTTTCCCGGGTTAGCAGTTCTAGAAATCTTTATGTTCACGTGCCGGACGGGTCAACTTTCAACATAGTTTACCAGGAAGCTTTGAGCTGAAGCATTTTCGTTCTATAGGTACTTAAGCCTCATGTGAACGTGATATAAACAATATTACCAATACATTAACTTAATAACACACAAGGAGTTATACGCTGACGGAGTCGCGGGCACAGCTATTAACAATAATATTGTGCGGTTCCTGTGAGCCTCTCTGTGAGCCTCTCTGTTGAACGATCTATTGAAATAGCGTGTATTGAATTGGAGCAGTTTATTATATTAAGTGTGTACAGACCAGCTTCAGGATTGTACGATTGCTTTGAAAAAGTAATGGATGAAGTTTTGCATAAAATCTGTAACTCGAGTAAATATGTCATTGTTTGTGGTGATTTTAATATTAATTTATTAGAAAATTCTGGTTTGAGCACTAACATTATTAGTTTATTCCAATCATACAATCTTGTAAACCTATTTATGGAGCCCACTAGAATAACTCCTACTAGTGCCACTTGTTTAGATAATATTTTTACGGATGTTGTACCGACTCACAAAAAAATCATTAATTTAATAGACTCTGATCATTGTGGGCAATTAATTACTTTACCAAAAAAAGTCAATAAAATGTTAAAAAAGAATATCACTGTAAATCCAAAAACTAAATATCGCCTGGAAGCATTCAAAACTAAACTCTTAAATAAAATGCCCTGTTTGTTAACTAATGAGGACCCTAATAAACATTATAATGATTTTTTCAAAATATATTGCCAACAATTCGATAACACATTTATTCCCAAAATTGCTTCAGTAAATACTAACACTTCTTTCAGTGACTGGGCTACCACTGGTATTTATAAAAGTAGAAATCGGCTTTATGAACTCTATGAGGAGCGGTCTTACACTAACTCGGCAGAATTTCATTTATATGTTAAGAACTATTCTAAATTATTTAAAAAAGTCTGTTATATTGCCAAGTCTCGCTACTTGAGTTCTAAAATTAAAAATAGTAGTAATGTAATTAAAACGACTTGGGATATTATAAAAAGCGAAACGGGAAGGTCTTGCAACCGAAATAGTGATTACACCCTCACTATTGATGATAATATAATAACATTAGATTCACAAGTCGCCACAGAATTTGAAAATTTTTTCACTGACGTTCCTGTATCGACAACCAAGTCGCTAAAATCATCTACCATTGCTGCAGAAACACTACTTAAAAAAAATGTTCCAGTTTGTAATTCAGAGTTTAAATTCCAATATGTTACTTTTAATGACATCATTAAAACTTTTAATTCTTTGAATGTTAAAAAGACTGCAGACCTGTGGGGTAATTCTGTTGATGTTACTAAGTCCATTATACACATTATTGCTCCTACATTAGCTGTTATATTTAATAATTGTATTGATTGCGGTGAGTTTCCTGATTTAATGAAATATAGTAAAATAATCCCACTATTTAAATCGGGTAGTACATCTGACCCTACTAATTACAGACCTATTTCTGTACTGCCCACTTTCAGTAAAATTTTTGAGAAAATTATTTTAATGCAGATGCAAAGATATTTTAATAAACACAAATTGCTACATAATAAACAATTTGGTTTTACAAAGGGTCGTTAAACAACTGATGAACTTTTAGGACACATTTATAATGCATGGGAAGATAAGTGCGATGCGTTGGGCATTTTTTGTGATTTGTCCAAGGCATTTGACTGTGTTCCCCTGAGACATTAATCAGGAAACTGCACTACTACGGATTCCGGGACACCTCTCTGAATCTTTTGTCCTCTTACTTGAGTGAAAGGATTCAGAGAGTCGATGTGAACGGCAAAAGATCGCCGGGATCTGTGGTCAAAATGGGGGTCCCCCAAGGCTCAATTTTAGGTCCCTTTTTGTTTCTTATTTATATAAATGATTTGCCGTACCTGATCAAAAATCATGACATAGTGCTATTTGCTGACGATACTTCTCTTTTATTTAAAATCAAACGTCAACAGCAGGTTACTGAAGAAGTTAACAGAGCCCTTGCAACTGTAGTTAGCTGGTTCAATGTTAATAATCTTCTTCTTAATGAGAAAAAAACCAAATTCCTAAAATTTACGTTACCTCATGTTAGACAAGTGAATACTAGTGTATCAATAAAGGGCGAAATATTGAAAGCCGAAGATACCACAGTATTCTTGGGCATAACTTTGGATGCGAAGCTTCAGTGGGGCCCCCATATAGATAAATTGTCAAAAAAGCTAAGTTCTGCAGCATATGCCGTTAGAAAAATACGTGGATTAACTGATATCGAAACAGCACGTTTAGTCTACTTTAGTTACTTTCACAGTGTGATGTCATACGGCATTTTACTTTGGGGAAATGCCGCCGACATTCACACAATATTTGTATTACAAAAAAGGGCCATTCGTGCAATTTATAAATTAAGTCCTAAGCACTCCTTAAGAGACAAATTTAAGGAGATTAATATTATGACTGTGCCATCTCAGTATATTTATGACAACCTCTTGTATGCACACAAAAATATTAATCTGTTTAAAAAATACAGTGATATTCATAGTGTAAATACAAGGAACAAAGACACATATGTCATTCCTAAAACAAGGTTAAAAAAAATAGGTGGTTCGTTTAGATGCCAATGTATACGTTTTTATAATAAAATTCCTAGCCATATTCAAAAACTGAGTATTAATAAATTCAAATTATTGATAAAACGTAAACTATGTCAGAAAGCTTTTTACAGTGTTAAAGATTATATTGAGGACAAGTAGGCTTGGGAATGTGATGCTCCAGTGATATACGTGTGCCTTTTTTATTTCTTTTTAAAATTATGATTGATGATTTATTTTTGATTAATTAAAATTTTGCTTTCTCAAGTATTGTATATACCTATTAATTTTTGTTTTTGTTTGTTGTTTTTTTTTATATATTGTTGTTTTCTTTTTTATATTGTTGTTTTTTTTTTATATATATAAAATTATTTCATTATTGTAAATGTGAGGACGATGTAGGTTATTCTTTCTTCATTGTTTTTGCTTTCACTATAATTTATTTAATGATGTCAAGCAGTTTGTGTACTTGTGTGGCCTACCCAAAGGTCCTTACTTTGATATTGTTCGTCAAATTGTTGAGCTCCTTAAGTTCTAAGTTGAGCTACACGATAACTGACAAATGCTTGCACTGTCTGGACAGGTCCGCTCAAATTTGCGTGGTTATTTCCTCAAAAGAATACCACAGACATGAACCTACATGCTTCTCATATACAAATACAAATTGTCTGGACTTTAAAAGAGACTTTGACCTCTGAGTTTGTTTCGGTGTTTCTTCTCAGAGTAGTCAGTTAGGAAATACCGGCCTCATCTAGCTAAACTAAACACGCAAAAAAACATGACGTGTAAAAGTGTTATTTATAACCAATTTACAGAATAAATATTTCATTTCATTTCGGTATTGCGATATTTTTCAACAGTATTATAGATTGAAATATTATATTTCCCTACTAAATTACGAAAGTTAATCTGTCTGTTACATTAAAATCACTGAACCGTGAGGAAGGACATAGGCTACTTTTTTTTTACGAAAATCGACGGATCGTGGATGAACGTCGCGGGCAACAGCTATCTATACTTATAATATAAGGCTGAAGAGTTTGTTTGTTTGTTTGAACGCGATAATCTCAGGAACTACTGGTTCGAATTGATAAAATATTTTTTAATTAAATAGTCAATTTATAGAGAAAGGCTATAGGCTATATATCATTACGCTAAGGCCAATAGGAGCGGAGCGCCAATGAAGAATGCTTCAAAATCGGGGTTAAATTTAACATTAGCCCAAAGTAACTATTCCACGCGGACGAAGTCGCGGGCAAAAGCTAGTATGTAATATAAGACTCAACATCATAGCATTGTTGAAATAGTTTCTCTTATTAACGTGGCGATGGCAAGAATATTTTAAAATTTAGCACGAAAATAAGCTACGCGATTTCTGCTCGCTGATGTAGACATTAGATTTTCAATTGTACAGGTGACAGGGTTGTGCGGAGCATGATAGATGCAACCATTGTCTGTTGACACAATCTTACAGGCAGATCTTGGAATAAATAAATTAATTAAATAATTTATTGTACATCTTATAATACAATTAAGGATACAAATAATAGAACTAGTGTACAATGAGCGGTCTTATCGCACAGGGCAATTACAGACAACCGATACCAACGAATAGATCTTGGGTGGATTCAGACTCCTTCCTTCCAGGGCATGGAGGCAACACAAGGACATTTGCGATTTATTGACTGGCTATTAAGAGGAGGCTCCCTAAATTGTATGTAACTTTGCATTAATATTCTGAAACAATCACGCATACAATCAAAATGGAACTTTATTGTATGATTTATTGGATATTTTTCTTTACATGTCTAAGACCAGTTACGTAATTGGAACATTTTCGCTCGATTAATTTTTTAATCATGTCTTTTTTAAAGATTATTCAAAATTTAATTAAGTTTACTCGGCTTTTATGTCTAAAATTAGTACTGACAGTAAGAAAATATAGTAATAAATATAAGATCTTTTTTCTCTAGATCAATTATTACTTTAGTTATAAACGAAATAAGAATTGACACTTACGACATTTAGGTTCGAACCCGAACATGGTGAAAGAGCGCACGCGATATTCTACTTTTTACTGCTGCGTTAGCGTTTAGCACACAACGGCCTAACCGGGGGCGCATGGGGGCGAAGTTTGCGTGAAAATTATTTTAGAGTGCCTGGTCTTAAGCTATTAGCCGACATGCAAAGATTGCTGAATCCACATCACACAATATGCTGACTATCATGTGTACTAAGTCAAGATATTAGTGTTGTTTTCAAATAATTTTTGTTATAATAGTACATCTGTTTCACCGCACCTACAACTGAAACTTTTTACTTATGGCATATTGATGCTCCAAAAGATGCTAATTGTTAACGCCATAATTTATTTCTTATATTTTCACGCCTAATTATTGGCAACTCTAAATAATATTAGTATCTGTGCAACGTAAATTTCCTTCCGCATTCCCTTTCCCTTCTGCAACCCTTATAATGCCTGAGCGAGAGCGAGAAGGAAGATCCGCGATGCGCGGACGCTGTCGCGTGCCGCCTTGAAAAAATAAACCGCCAGTTTCTCATCCGCTATCAAGACTTGCGGGTCGCAATTAAACCCTAAGTCAAAGAGAACTCATATTTCACCGCGAAGAACGAAGATTGTTATTAAACTGTGCAAGTGCGTGGCTTTGTGTGTTGTGGAAAGTGCAGATCCTCGTCCGTACGTACACGACATCGTGGACGCGCCGCCGCCACGTGGCTAAGGAACCCTCGCCGTGTCTCCGCCATAGCTCACCAGGCAGGTACGATCCTCATTTCCCCACACCACCAGCACCTACTTGCATCATAGAACCGCCCCTGATACAGTCCACTAAGAAAAATTCGTTTTTCAAACCAAGGCTTTAAGCCGCCGCAACATTTTTTGATCCTACGATCACGGATACCTTTTTTCTATACTCTTTCGATAACGGATATAATTATTCTATCCGTATATCATCATCCCGCAATTATATTTCATTTCAATCTTCGTTCCTTAAACTCATATAATAAACCGCTTTCATTTATTACAATACCTACCTACGTCGTCCTTGCGTACATTCAAAGGTATATCGCATCCCGCTCAACATAATATTTAATTTATGTAGGTACATAGGAAAATATAACCTACCTACCGCTCGCCCGCTTCGCCATCTTTCGTTTACGACAACCGTAGGTACTTACCAATACCACACCGCGCGCAGATCGTTGCGATTTATTTTAGCTAAGTATTATAAACACCTACAAAAATATCGAAAATGTCTAAAAAAGTAACCATTGAATCGGATGATCCGATAGAATCCGCCATTCAAATAACACTGTCATGTCGTAATATGATTTTTGCCCGCATGCAGATCATTTACGATTTAATGGAAAAAATGAAGTCCGGTATGGAACCGCTAGAAAAGTTTATGTGTGCGTGTGTCAATATCGATGCGATGCGTACCGAGTTCCTCGAGGCATTTAATAAACATAATTCGCTTCTTCTAAAACAAAACCCTAAAAATACGATTGATGAACAGTCGTGGATTAGTTTTGAGGAATTATATTGCCGAATTAAATATAATCATTCGAATTACTCAAAATCAGCTCATACTTCAAATGGTAGTGGTGTCATTAAGCAAACAGTTCGCTTGCCTCCCATTGAAATTATGTCATTCGATGGCGATATTCGTAACTGGCCCCTATTCTACGCTAATTTTAAAAGCACGGTACACGAAAATAATACATTGACTGATTCGGAAAAACTATATTATTTGATGGGGAAATTGACAGCTAAGGCTCAAACCGCGTTCTCAGGAGTTTGCCCTAATGGCGATAATTACCAATTAATTTTTAATTCACTCGTAAACAAATACGAAGACAAACGTATTTTGGCTTCTGGTTACCTTAATCGGATGTTTGAACATAAATCTTTTAATACCGCATCTATTCAGAATTTCGAATCCTTTTCTGATAATTTTGTTTCCGCCGCAAACGCATTAAAAAATCTTAAAATAAATGATTTGACAGATTTGATCTTTTTCCATGTCGCTATAAAGAAGGTCGATTCTGAAACCGCTCGACTTTTCGAAATGGATTCGAAGGACGAAATTCCTAAATTCGAGAATTTAGTACAGTTTATTAAAAATCAATCTCGCATTTTACAAAATACTAAAGCTTTAGACAGCTCGAGCTCCACTCAGTCTAATAACAATTCTAAAAATAAAAAAACGTCTAAAACTCCACAACCGCAATCTTACACTGTAATTGATAAATCCGCAAAATGTTTGTGTGATGGCTTTGTCCATGAACATTTATTTAAATGTCCCGCCTTTTCTAAAATGACGCCAAGTGATCGTTTCAAATCAGTGAAGCAAATCGAAGCATGCACTAACTGTTTAAGTATTAAACACAAGGCCAAATCCTGTCAGTCTGAATCTAGATGTAAAACTTGTAACAATAAACATCACACGCTTTTACACTTTAATCGCGAATCGCATGCGACTGCATTATCGAACGATATTGATAATACCGCACGTACACAAGCCGATTCAAACGCCACGGCTCGCGCTAGAGATAGCACTGCTGCTCCCGAGCAGCTGTCCTTGTCGCACGCACAGGCTCCACGCGAGCAACATGCGCACGATGCCGCCGCCCAGAGCGCCCCGCAATGTAACGCGTCCATTGCTGCGTCGAGGTTTTACGACTCGAACTCCCGCGTATCAAAGCCGCAAGGTAACACGAATACTACTATTTTGTTGTCAACCGCTACTGTAATAATTCGAGATGCATTTGATAAGGAACATTTAATTCGTTGTCTATTAGATAGTGGCTCACAAACTAATTTTATTACCGCAGAATGCTGCAAACGATTAGGTTTAACTAGGCATTCATCTGATACGCCTTCCGTTAAGGGTATCGGTGGTACGGAAAAATCCGTTAAGGGTTCCGTACAGTTTACTTTCTTTTCCCGCTTTAATCCGAACGTTACTTATAACGTTAATTCGCTAGTTGTCGATGCAATCACCGACAATCTACCTAGCGCCCCCGTAGATATTTCCGCTTTGCCTTACTTATATGGTTTACCGCTCGCCGACGAATCGTTCGGCACACCCGGTCGCATCGATGTGCTGATCGGGGCATCGCTTTTCCCGCATCTTCTGCTGCCCCGCGTAGTTAGCAGCAACTCCTCCGCGCCGCCCGCCATGCAGACGGTACTCGGTTACGTCATCATGGGCACTGTGCCCGTGTTGCCTGTGCGTCGTAGCGAGACTGCACTAGCTTGTTGCTCATATGTTTCGCACCCGCCTGACAAAGACTCATTAGAATCGTCGTTGAAAAAATTCTGGCAGGTCGATGAAGCGCCCGTCACTCCTTCAACGAGCAAATCGCTCGATGAACTAGAGTGCGAGCATTTTTATAATTCGACCACGGAACGCGATGAGGAAACAGGTAGATACTCTGTAGCCTTACCTTTTCGCAGCGATGTGTTCCAATTGGGAAACTCACTCGATGTCGCGAAAAAACGTTTTTTCTGCCTTGAAAGGAAATTAGAATCCGCACCCGAGTTACGTACTGCGTATGATGACGTCATCCGCGAATATATTGATAAAGGATATTTATCGCCTGCTCCTCCTGATAGTTCAGACAGTAGTTGTCCTGACTATGTAATTCCGCATCACGCAGTTGTACGTTTAGATAAAACAACAACAAAATTACGCTCCGTGCTAGATGCTAGTGCTAAAACGAGTACTGGAGTATCTCTCAACGATGTTTTGCACAGCGGCCCGAATTTACAGGGCGACTTATTTACCATAATTTTGAATTTTCGCTTGTTCGCATTCGCACTGTCGGCTGATTGCCGACAAATGTTCTTACAGATTAAAGTAAGAGAAGGTGATCGCCGCTTTCAACGCATCTTATATCGCTTCAGTACAAACGATCCTCTGGTTCTATATCAGTTTAACCGCGTCTGTTTTGGTCTCAAGTCAAGTCCCTACCATGCGATCCGCACAGTTCGACAGTTGGTTCAAGACGATGGTCATCTCTTCCCGCGCGCCAGCGCTATCATCATGGACTCGCTGTATATGGATGACGTAGTCTGCAGCGTAAGCTCCGAATCGCGAGCCATCCAGGTTGCCCACGAACTGATCAAACTCTTTAGAGGCGGTCAGTTCGAGTTAGTCAAGTGGACTAGTAACTCTCAAACTGTACTAAACAGTATTCCGGCGTCGCATAGATTGACCGATCAACTAGAATTCGACAAGTCGGTAGAGCAAAAGGTCCTCGGCTTGCGCTGGTGTAGGTCAAATGATTGCTTTGAATTTCTTATTTCCGCACCGCCAGATACGTGTACTAAACGTGCTATACTATCGGCCGTAGCTAGACTGTGGGACATTATGGGTCTTGTCGCACCTGTAGTTCTCTACGCTAAACTGCTTATCAAAGAGTTATGGTTACTGAAGCTCGATTGGGATGACACCCCCCCGCGTCACATCATAAATATTTGGCAAACTTTTCGCTCTGCCCTTCCGCTTTTAAATGATTTTAAAATTCCGCGCCATTTAGGTATTGTTGAAAACTGTATTCTCCGCCTAATTGGATTTTCTGACGCCAGCGAAAGCGCCTATGGCGCTGTCATCTATGCGCATATTACTCGCAACGACGACGTGGTCCTTCAGCTGGTTTGTGCAAAGTCGAAGGTATCGCCGGTTAAACCATTAACTATAGCTCGACTGGAGCTCTGCGGTGCCGAGCTCCTCGCTAAGCTTCTTCGCCGTGTTCATGACACTTATAATCCGCGTTATAATGTTACCGCTATGTACGCATTCACCGATTCAAAGGTGACTCTTTGCTGGATAAATTCCTCTCCGCATCGTTGGCACACGTTTGTGGCCAATCGTGTCGTTCGCATCATAGACAACGTCCCCGCGGAGCATTTCTATCATGTGGCTGGTACTGAAAACCCGGCGGACTGTTTGTCACGTGGTTTAACACCTGACAAATTCATTGAGCACCCATTATGGTTGCACGGACCCGCTTGGGCTAAGCTTGATCCTTCCGGATGGCCCATACATAAGGTTAATGACTTGAATTCGGAACCCATTCCTGAAGAAAAGGTCCACGCGCACCCCATAGTCGCGGACTCAAGTTCAGACAATTCGCTTCTACTCACACTCGCAGAACGTACGTCGTCTTGGAACAAGTTGCGGCGTATTATTGTTTTCATATACCGCTTCATGAAAAAACTCCCGCGTCGAACTGACGCCGTTTCCGCTAGCGACCTCGAATTCGCTGAAACCATTTTGTTGCGTCATGTTCAACGAAAACACTTCTTAAAGGATTTTTCCGAGTTAAAAAATAATAAATTTTGTTCACCCGCTCTTATTAAACTAAAGCCATTCGTAGATGGTGATGACTTAATCCGCGTCGGAGGTCGATTAACTCATTCGGCTGAGGCCTATAGTACTAAACATCCTGTAGTGATGCCCCGACATGATCGCATAGTTGAAATTCTCGTCGACTATTATCATAAAAAATATTTACATGCAGGTCCAGAACTCACTATGTCGTTATTACGCCATAGGTATTGGATCTTGTCCGCTAGACGAATTATTCGTCATAGAATTCACAAGTGCAATGCATGCCATAGGTGGAAACCGCGACCTCATGGTCCGCCCATGATGGGCGATCTTCCGAAATCTAGAGTAAATGTTGCTCTCAAAGCTTTTTCTCATACAGGGTGTGATTACGCTGGCCCTATACAGTACGTGCCCATACGCAGTCGAGGTGCGAAGAGTCGCAAGGGCTACTTATGTATCTTTACCTGTATGACCACTCGCGCTATTCACATCGAATTAGCTACAGATCTTACAACTGTTTCGTTCATAGCCGCGTTGAAACGGTTTTTATCCCGCCGCGGACCGGTACAATGTTTATATTCGGATAACGCGACCAATTTTCGAGGAGCTAATTCGTTTTTACGCGACTTATATACTTTCATAAATAAAGAATACCGCCCGCGCTTTGAAGAGGAGCTCGCTGAGCATCGCATTCATTGGCAATTCATTCCACCCGCGTCACCGCATTTCGGTGGATGTTGGGAGTCCATGGTGAAGGTCGTAAAGACTCATCTTTTCAAGACAATAGGTCAACAACTCCTCTCTTATGAAGAATTAGTTACAATTCTTTCTCAAATAGAGTGCCTGTTGAACTCCAGGCCTCTTACTGTGCTTAGCGCTGATCCGGTAGAGCCTAAGGCTCTCACCCCTTCACACTTTTTACACACTGTTCCGCTTAACTCATTGCCGGCCGCGGAAGTAGGTTTATCGTCTGACAACCTGCTTCAAAGACATTCTCTTATGGATAAATTAGTCCAGTCGTACTGGAAAAGATGGCGAAACGAGTATCTTCATAGTTTACAATCGCGCTTAAAATGGAATAAACCTGACGGAGACATGATTAAGGAAGGTACTGTAGTAGTGATTGTTAATGATAATGCGCCTCCTTTATCCTGGCCTCTAGGTGTTATTGATAAATTGCATACGTCTAAAGACGGTAGCACGCGAGTCGTTTCCGTACGCACTTCTAATGGGATTCTTGTGAGACCTGTGGTCCGCTTATGTCCCCTTCCTACTCAGTAATATCTTATTCAGTCCATTCCCTCTTTAAGTTAGATTTAAGTGTAATTTCTATTGTATTAATCTCTTTTAAAGGTGACTCTTTAAGGCCGCGGGGAATGTTAACGCCATAATTTATTTCTTATATTTTCACGCCTAATTATTGGCAACTCTAAATAATATTAGTATCTGTGCAACGTAAATTTCCTTCCGCATTCCCTTTCCCTTCTGCAACCCTTATAATGCCTGAGCGAGAGCGAGAAGGAAGATCCGCGATGCGCGGACGCTGTCGCGTGCCGCCTTGAAAAAATAAACCGCCAGTTTCTCATCCGCTATCAAGACTTGCGGGTCGCAATTAAACCCTAAGTCAAAGAGAACTCATATTTCACCGCGAAGAACGAAGATTGTTATTAAACTGTGCAAGTGCGTGGCTTTGTGTGTTGTGGAAAGTGCAGATCCTCGTCCGTACGTACACGACATCGTGGACGCGCCGCCGCCACGTGGCTAAGGAACCCTCGCCGTGTCTCCGCCATAGCTCACCAGGCAGGTACGATCCTCATTTCCCCACACCACCAGCACCTACTTGCATCATAGAACCGCCCCTGATACAGTCCACTAAGAAAAATTCGTTTTTCAAACCAAGGCTTTAAGCCGCCGCAACACTAATCTTATTTAGCGTGATAACATGTGACTAAATGAAGCATCACGTTATCAATTAATAAAATCATTTGATACATTAATTTGTTAATGCAACTAATTCATATATAAATTTTATTAACACAATTATCAGTCACAAAATACATAATTATGTAAACCATCAACAAATTTATTTCATATCATCAAATAATCAATAACATTTAACAACCGTAACACACTTACAATGCGGATGCAACCAATAAAATATTTATTTGCAATCTCTTTGATCTGTCATCCGAACAATTTTGCGAGAATCTAACAAGCTCGCCGTTCTAAGCAGCCGTATGTATCGTAATACACGAACTCTCCTTTGAAGTGATTTCAGTACTTGGTTTATGACCATAAAGAATTAAATGGTGGCGTTTTTACGACTGAGATGTACAGATATGATGTTTAAGTACTTATTGTGATTAACACGTGTGTTTTATGAAGTAAAGTATTATGTTTTAAGAGGCATTTGGGCTTTGGACAATTGAATCGTAGCTCGTGCCAATGTAGAGTTCTTTGTTCTTCAACGACGTTGTGTTTTGTTTTTTTGTTCTATTACTTGTTTAGGATGTTGTTGAGAAGTTAATTATGTGTACATTTATAATATAAATGTAAAAACTACTTTATTTATTTTATGTTACAAATTAGACGAAACAATTCAGCCTATTACGTTCCAAATGCTAGGATACAGGCCTCCTAGATGTAACGAACCGTAATCCTAATAATGGGTTGGTGGTTATGTCTCCAAATTTTGATCCTAGAACACTTCGATCATCTTATACCAATAAGAAGCTAGAACATGTCGGTTTCCTTACGATGTTTTCCATCACTGATTTATGAGCAATGGTGATGATACAATTTACACAATGTAGGTAATGTGCCCGACTGGGTCAGAACCCATTACCCAAGGTAGTTGGGCTCATAACCACTGGTCCACCACTGTTAATCTACAAAAACTAATACGGAGGCTCCGTAATATTTATAAACTATGTCACCCTGTATAAATAAAAACCCAAATATAAAACATCACACAACAGACAACTACACTTACCAATCAACAACTGTTGAGTGTTATCATATCCTTGCAGATCCATGTATCCCTCTTCATTGTAAGCAATAACAAATAAAATTTCATTTTAGTTCCATCATATAACCACTAGCGATCACCAATAAATTTACAGCTCTAACACAACAGAATTAAAGTCTAAATCATATTGCAGATTTTTTATTTGAAGTGGCCAGAAAAATCTGTAATGCATTTTGATCTTTGAAATAAAAATATTAAAGTTGAAATTTCGTTGGACTGTGGTCCAAATAAACGTTTATTAAAAGCATATTGGAAGCTCAAGTGTTTCCGATTCAAATACATGATATTAACCGCGGCTGCTATCTAAAAATATGTTGAAAGCACAATTAAATTTGGGATCCTGTTTTGTGATTCATATGAATTTATGAATACCTGAATCATTTGGGATTACTGAACGCCAATACTTCACGCAAATATTTTTATTGAAATATATTTTTCGCTTTATTTATCGATAGTAAAATTCTCTTGATTACTAAAATGTAAGCAGTAATCGTTTCGAATATTACAGTTTTCAATTTGGAAAATTCTGTGAAATAATTGTTGTTTACATACAAAATCTTTTGCGAAGCGACAAAATTGCAGTATACATATAAAGTCTGCCAAATACGACAATATAATAAAATTACGATATAATAACATTTTTACACAGACAGATGTGCTACTACGTAATCGCGTCGTTGTCGCCTTGTCGCATCGCAACTGTCTGCTACCGCCCTAATGTCGTTAACTACTTACAAAAAATGTTCTAATATTAAAATTACTGTAACGTAGTTACGATAAGGTGCACGACCCAAGTAGTAGGCGGAGCGGATATACCCATTAAACTCTAATTAAGCTTAATATAGTAAGGGGTGGGTCTAAACGATAGTTTAACGGAGTATGATTGATTAACTCAAGACTCCTAGTTGTTTCAATTAGATGTTTAAATGAAGAGACCGATACTCGCGGAACAAAGACACAGCTAAAATCTTTTTGAAAATAGATATTAATTTTTTTCATTGTAAACCAAGGGATATTTAGTACCGTTAGCATAAAAGATAACATTGAAATTATTATGTCTATTTATAAGATGAAGCAGCAACGATATCCTGAGGATGATATCTACCAAAAATATCAATATCAGTGTCCGATACACTCGCTCTGGGTTTAAATTGTGATTGGCACTGTGAAGTAACTTAAGAATTCACGACTTTGTGTATTATACTAACATAGTGTATCAGTATCAATTGTTACTAACCACTTTGGATCTTGATATCTGATAAATAAATGAATTGAAATATTATTGGCAAGCAATTTTGGCATATGTCAGCCTTTAAAGAATAAGAAATAGAGGTCAAGATGGGGTCACCGAAATAATATTTCAACCTTTTAAATACATCAACCGACAAACAAGAAAATTGATCTCAGGGTACGTTCAAATAAACCTGGTAAATATCTTGAATACCATTGCAAGTGTCAAGTTTGTTAGTAACGCTTTATAGCTATCGATCAACAAAATTCTATGGAGGATAAGTAAAAATAGTCTCTCTTACCACTTTGACAAGGCACACAATCGGATGTCCTCTGCACCGCTTGTCCCTGACAGGGCGCGCCACCGTTCAAAGGGTGTGGTTCCGTACAGGTGCGCGTGCGCCGCTGACCGCCCGTCACGCGGCCATTGCAGCGGCATTGCGTCCAAGGACCCCACGAACTCCAGCCACCGTTTACTAGAGAAAGAGAAGAAAAGAGGAGTTTATTGGACATGTCCATAGTACAGCATGACTGAAAACCTCAACCATTAGTAAAAAGTTTATATCTAGTCTATTTTATGTAACAAAGGGTGAGGTGTTTTGCGGCAATGTTCTTACGAGATACCGTAGCCCCGGAGCGTAAGGGCAATCGGTGTTCCGTTAGTTGTACAGGAACACGCCGGGTTTTTTTTTTTTGAAGTGATAACTTCTTTAGCGGCGTTGTGCACTTTTTTGTAATGGGTAAAAAATGTTAAACTCGCGTTAGGACACGTGACCTGACCGAAAATTCGTAAGACGGACGGAGAGTAGACAGTCAGCGCGGCGGAGGAGAGGAAGTATCCCCCTCTCTTTCTACGGCGCGGCGAAAATGTATGCCTGCGCAAACTTTTTAATGTAATATAAATTGTCATGTTTGTGTACGATAGCGCAATAAATAAATATTGTATTCTACCACATAACTGATAGTACTTTTATACTGATAATTAAAGCAATTCGTGCAAAATTATTCCCTAACTATTCCAAAATATCAAAAATGCACAACGTTAATATTAAAGTTTTCACTTCTGCCGGCACTCCCGGAGTGCAACCCGTATTTTTTTTGTCAGTAGAAGTCTGACACTCCCTTCCGCTTTTTCGCAACATTTCATTACTACATTTGATATGCAGTTGTCTTATTTAGACAAAAGTACCTACTTGAAATTCGCTAACAGCTTAATTCAAAAACAAAGAGTTACGTTCACGCTATCGACGTACGCAATAAATTGGCTCTAAAATAGAATACGAAATGCCAATAAATAATTATAAACTAGCAAAATGAGATTAATATTATAATTTGATAAGTTGTAAGAATTGCGTATAAAGTCGCAGAGAAATAAACTATGCAGCGGAATAGTTTACGAACCTGGCGTTGTTTATGGTGAAGTAGGAAAATGCATTAAATGAATGCGTTCAAGTTTATTACATTTAAATAAATAAAAATAAACGTTTACGAGTGTTCATTTGCATTGCTTTTAAGCGCCGCCTTTAATTGAGTCGTGTAATAAATTCAGGTCGTGATCATTATTAGTTAGGTGACTATTTTAAACTGGCTGCGTTAATTAGACTAATAAAATTCATAGAATTGCTGCCTATTGGACTTATATCATGTTTTTTTTTTCAACACAATGTTAAAAATAGGTTACTGTTGTCAACTGAAGAAGCAGGGTGGGTTTTTTTTAGTCAGTAGAAGATTAACACACCTTCCGCTCCACGGAGAACGGGAGAGATTTGATTATATTGCCCCGAAAACAAAATTACTGTACATAAGAATCGCTGTATGTAGCTGCGTATAAACTCTTAGGTATTCAAAGAAAACTAAACGCAATTAGAACCTAATATCATACTCATCACTCATACTAACTGGACTCGTATTCATTAACATTTTGCACGCAGATACGTTGCATCATTATCTTCCAATCAAAACGAGGATTATAAGCAAATAAATGTTTGATTTTAAACAATGATATTTTATAGTACAGATATGTTATAGGCGCGCGCGACGTGAAGACTCAAACACGAGCTAATTGGAACGTCTTGCAACTAGTCTGCGTCGAACGCAACCACAAGCGTGCCGCACCGTAATACCCGTGTCCTTGGATTTTATTTAACAAAAATGCCATCGTGTGAGTTTCGGAAGTGTACGAATTATACTTCCAAAGTAAACAAAATACAAAGGATCTCATACCACATGTGAGAATGCAAATATAGTAAGATTATTTTTTATATTTCATTTATTTTCCAAACTTGTCAATAAATTATGCTTAGGAGCCATATGTAGGTGAAGACAGAGAGAACAAACTTGTTTCGTCGCCAGAGCGATAAGGATGCGTGCGTGCGTACATAGATTAGTTAAAAGTTTACAAGTGTAGAAGGGATATTGATTGACTTGTTTTAATTTATTTTGTGTTACAATTTTTTGACTAAAGTTCATTTGACTGATTATTGAGGATTATAACTGTTTTTTTTATTGAATTAGGTTTCCGAGGGATCAGGTTCGACTTCAAGATTGGATCTCAATTGTTCGTGAACAAAAAAGCAAATCAGACTGGATAACATCAAAAAACAGCAGGATATGTAGCAATCACTTCCAAAGTACTAACAAACACGTTTCGAAATGTTGTCTAACAATGCTTAAAAAAATGCAGTTCCAAGTACAGAGGTAGGTAACTAAAACATATTTTATAAAACATAATGCAGCCTGCATAATGTTTTATAAAATATCAGCTACTTTACCTACAAAGAAACCGCTACATGACATTTCATTATGAAACCTATTATAGTTGTGTCATGAAATTGATTATGTATTGATTACTAGCTTTCCACCTGCTTCATCCAAGATGAAGTTCCGATTTGACGAAGTTTTCGATTCATACAATTATTGTTATGACTGATCATAAATTATTTCATTAACATAATGACTATTCATTTCTATTTTAGTTTTGAATATAATGGGCTAAGCTGAATACAAATATTAGTGGTAATACTTGATCCGTGATTAACCATTATGATGTTTAATTTCTTACCTACGTACTTACTCTTCAATCGGGTGTCCACTCTACGGCTATAAAAATGTTATCCTATGGCACAAGGACTCATTTGAAGCGCAATTGTTAGAATTATAGCTATCTCTTTCACTTGCGTGTTGTTTCGTATCTTTTGTTCTACTTATCAGTAAAACATGTCAATGTGTGCCATAGATATCCGTGATGTGTGCAGTTTTTACTACGCGGAACAAATTTCAACACAAATTACTATGAACGTAACATATCTGTACTTTATAATATCATTGATTTTAAATGACAAAAAAATTACTGCACTATCGCTAAATATGATTCTACTGACGACTTGAATAATTAATTAAATGTATATTTAGATATATATAATGTATTTTGAATCTCAAGCAAGACTTTTTGGGTAATGAATCACACTATAGAGGTAAGCAATTTTCATAATTCGTATTTCTATTTTAAACTTATAAAGTACGGAGAATTGGCGTGACCGACAAAATAAATATCTGTTTTAGTGTAGTGTACTATTTTCAAATGGAAAATAACAAACACGCGATTTGTGTTTTTACATAGAATTTCCGTAGAATTTTAGGAATGATGTAAATATGTGTAATTAGGACTTTTCGTGACAACCCATATTTCTAATTCTAGCGACTTCTGCATTTAAAATTAAATTACTGGTATGTAATTTTAAAAATAAAAGCGGCTATTATAAATATTATTTTGTTGTTGTATCAATTATTAATTGAAATTGATAGATAAAAAAATACATGTATATCTACTTATTGAAGGTATGTTTAAGCTTAACGAGTCGGAAAATGTATTTTCGCTCAAAGTAAAAAAAAAAACCAAAAAATGTGACATAATACAAAAGAGAACAATGTGTGCGTCATGCTCAAAAGGTTTATAAATAAAATCAAATCTAAGTTTTTAATCTGATATGGCCACTAACATTATTATTATTATAGAACTTAAAATGGGATATTTAGTTCATCCGTGATTATTGCGCTTGCAACAGTGCCGAGACATTGAAACTCGAAACAATATGTTTTATGTTCTAACTAGCTGTTGCCCACGGCTTCGTTCGCGTGGGAGGTTTTTCCCGTGTAAATACAGATCCCGTGGGAAATTCCAAAAATCCTTTCTCAATGCTCCCCTACACACCCCAAGGAACATACATGCCAAATTTCAGCTTCTTGTGCCCAGTAGTTTCGGCTGTGCGTTGTTTGTCAGGCAGTCACATTTCAGTAACGGAAGCGTTATATATACAATATGTTAACTAACAGAGGGCGTTCCTGTTAAAATATATAACCATTCGAAAACACGATGTTTTTATATTTTTTTAATATTAAAATATTCACTAAAAATGTTAAATTGATACGTAAAAGTAACACTCTGTACACGCTTACGCATTCATAAATATATTGCGACGTTGCCGTCTTTCAAGTACGCGTGTACAGAGTGTTTCTATTACGTATAAATAAAAAAAAATTGTGAATATTTTAATATTAAAAAAAACATTTTGTTTTCGAATGGTAATATTCTTTTAGCATGTATGGATGCTATACTATTGCGGGTTAACGGGAACGCCCTCTGTTAGTTAACATATTGTATATATAACGCTTCCGTTAGTTAGTTCGCGTAGTTAACATACTGTATATTGATGACACAAATCAAATCCGTCCTTCAATAAACTAATTAAAAGTGCACAAATATCAAGTTGTACTTGTGAGCCAATTGGGACCATAAAATTTTCACGTCTTACGAAGCAGTAATAAAATTAAATGCCGTACTAACGTTGCAAAATCTAATAAGAGAAACGTCGTGATATTTTATATCTAGGGAACTATTTATGGTAGTGGAAAATGTCTTATGACTTTCTTGTCTCATACATACAACACAGCTTTCGCTGTGTAAAGTTTCAACGTCAGCGGTTGCAGACCATTAATTGTAACAAATATAATCATATTATATCATGCTATAACTAGTTTATGCCTCGAAGATTCGCCCGAGTAGATAGTTTTCACGTTGCGGCATAAAAATTGTCTATGACCAAACTTCCTTTGCAATTAGTTGCCAAGAAAGAATAAAAATTACTTTTTCACAACTGGTTGTGAAACTCAGTTGCCATGGTGGCCGAAAGGCGAAATACACACAAAAATCATGAAAATCGGTCAAACCATTTCAGAAGAGTTCGATACCAAATACTGTGACACGAGTACTTTGAAAGAATGGATATATTAAAAAACCGATTTCTAAAATTCTTTCACCAATATAAACCTACATTATCATCCAGGCTATATTTTGTAACAAGGCTAGTTTTGTAATATAAAAGTTGGGTTTGCGTATTACTTTGTTAAGTACCGAGTTTGACAAATTATTTTTCTACTTGAAGCCGACTTATGTTCGGGAAGAACTAGGGCAATATTTAGGAATGATGAACCGTTTCACTATCACTTGTTAAATAATATTATGAGTTCCGTAAACATCAACAAACAACTGCGATTACACCTTTTCTAAGTCATCAAATGATTCGGCCCGCTCTGAGTAAAGCGGGAGGGACAGTGACACTTCTACTCTTCACTTCTGTTCTTTTAGTAGCCCTTTAATTCCGGGACCGTTTTTAGGGTTTCGTAGCCGAATGGCAAAAAACGGAACCCTTATAGTTTCGACATGTCTGTCCGTCTGTCTCTCTGTCCGTCCGTCCGTATGTCACAGCCATTTTATTCAGAAACTATTAGGACTATACATGTAAAACTTGGTAGGTAGATGTATTCTGTGAACCGCTTTCCGACTTTAAGAGAAAATTTAAAAAATATTTAAAATAAAGGGGGCTCCCCATATATGGAACTGAAACTGAAAATATTTTTTTTCATGTAACCTATACGTGTGTGGTATCTATAGACAGGTCTTTAAAAATGACATTGTGGTTTCTAAAATGACTTTTTCATAAAGTTAATCGTTTAAAAGATATACGCTTCCAAAGTGGTAAAATGTGTCCCCCCCTCTAACTTCTATAATAATGAAGTGAAAAATCTAAAAAAAACCATATGTTGTAGATCTTAATGTAAACTTTCAAACAAAATTGGTTTGAACGAGATCGAGTCAGCAGTTTTTGAGATACAGTATATTTTCGAAAACCGCAAATATAACTTTGTAATTAATACAAATACTATGAAAAACAAAGTTATTTGGCTTAGTTGTAAAAATTGTAAATAAGCTAGTTTTAAGAAATTTGTAAGGTTTTTAGTTTTTTTTTTTTAATAAAATATTAAGTATGTTATATTTATTATAGTTACTACGGAACCCTTCATGGGCGAGTCCGACTCGCACTTGGCCAATTTTTTATTGTTAATAGGCTCGAATTTGACCATCATCTTACCTGATGGTAAGCGACCACATGTCGAAGATAAAGCACTTTTACTTAGAAGTAACTTACTAATTAAAAAGTAACATTTTGGTACTCCTAGCCTTAATAATTCAAACGGCCTTTAAGAAACACAACTGACAAGACGGTAATCTGCTTCAAAAACAAAATACGCAAAATCTTCACACCTAAACGAATCTAGATCCCAGTCTAGGCAGAACCGAGGGGCGTTGTGTGCTATATCTTTTTCAAAGATCAGGCACGCAAGGTGGCGTGCAGCTCCTGTAACCTAACAACCGTCCTAGAATTTACTTCAGCCTAATAATACATTGGTGTATGATACCATCTATTTGTGTTAGGTACTACATATGTTTAGAAAGATTGTCGTCGAAATGGTGGTGTTAATTATTTATTTTTCTGTGAAAAAAGGTTCAAACTGCTACCATCCTGGTATTTTGTTTAGTTCTGGCAACTTTACCGGAACATATATGTAAATATAGTCAGCATATACTTAGGTTACCTACTTCTAGGCAAGCATGCAAGTCGACCATACATAGCGAGACTGTTGTTAAAAAATTTGAATGAGAATGTTACTGAACTTACAGATTTTTATAAAAAGCATTTTACAACCAACCAAAGAATTAAAAAAACCATTCTGGACGGATTAGTATAATGTCCAATTAACATAAAAGATAATATTGTCTTTTATAATTCAAATCATAATAAAGATTATCCCATGTTAAATAAAAAAACCAACTTAGCCATCAACATGACTTAAGTCTCAGCCTCAATCTTGTATGCGCTGTGGTAGGTAGAAACCCCGCCTTATTTCATCATCACTATCGAAGTGAAAAAACTAAAAATGTAAATCTTCTTCATACACGCGTATTACAAGCAATTCAAGCAATGTTGGACGTTGTCGGGCGAACTCGGGCGTTTTCGTAAATTATGTTTAATAGAGACTATAACTGTAAGTTAGGTCGATACCGAGTAAAACACGGATTATACGGGCGAAGAATATTACAATAAAGGCTTTATGGATTTTATAATCCATACTAATATTGGAAATGCGAAAGTAACTTTGGCTGTCTGTATGTTACCTTTCACGCCTAAACCGCTAAACCGATTTAGATGAAATTTGGCATGGGAATAGTTTAGGACCCTGGGAAGGACATAGGATAGTTTTTATCACGGAATCCCCACGGGATCGGGAATTACGCGGGAAAAACCTCCCACATGAAAAAAGTCGCGGGCAAAAGCTAGTATAAAATATAGTTGTATTTTAATCTCTTTGTTGGATCGAATTCTGTACATCCTTAAAATTTTCGGCTACAGATTAAGTGACAGTTTATTCATTTTCTTATATTTATCGTCTTTTCGGAAACTGAAAACAATAAATGTATGGTAAATTTGCACATTTTTGATCTTCGTTTCAAACTTTTACTGTATGTTGCCGTCTTCGAATCGAATGATGTTTATTTCTTAAAAGGACAGCCAGGCAGATCATCAGCAACAGACAACATGCAGATGTGTACCGGTATTTGAAATTGAGCATCTGACGACCTGTAACAACTTTCAACAAACGTCAAAAGATTGGATGTTTATTGATCGTTATTTGTTAATTACCCTTCCATTAGCGTTATGTTAAGATCAAAATACAACATAAATTGTGACGTAGAACAAGGATTGTAATACAAGCCGCTCAGCTGTAGCTCATTACGAGTCTCGCTAATGAGATGCATACTTTAATCCTATGTGATCTCTTGACTGTAGGTATCTCAATGCTTAGCTTACAATGTTTAACTTAAGTCACTCTAGGTTAATGATGATACAAAATTTCACAAGCGAATTGAGTGATAAATATGATAAAGATCTAATTTATGCAAATCCTATTATAGAGATTATATTAATGAATCAATTTCTTCTTATGTTCATAAGTAGGCAATTTCCTGTTCCATTGTAGTTCTGTTATGAAAATGTACAAAATATTCAAATTGAATATCATCATTTCATCTTTTGAGGTAATAAATCTTTTAAATCCCACGTTTATTATTAAAGTTTCTTAATGAAAATTAAAATGGATGACAATCATTTATCGTAGCCGACAAAATTTCTGAATTAAAACATAATTATAACATTCTATTAGTCGGTTCTATTAATAAGTGAATTATAATAATAAATTATCTGTAATCATTAGTTGGAAAACTAAATAATTAACTTTTCTGTAATTATGTGAATGCGTTTCGGCCACCCGTGGTGTATAATTTTAGTGTATGCCCAATAAAAATTGATTGCGTGGTCGCATCTCTAGTTTGTTATTAAACTATTAAAATACTGTTAATATTAATACAGTGCCTCACATTCTAATGGCCGTCGAGGTATCTATAAAATCGGAATGTTAGTCGTATAAAATTATTTACGTTCTGAAGAACTTGACTTTGGTTAGATAATGTACTTCGTAGGAAACTATTCAAGTTTCGTGTCCAACAGTTGTAATAGTACTGTAAACATTTCTTTTAATGTTGAGAACATGGGTTTTAGTTCCAAACTTCGTGGCAGTTATGTTTCTCTATCTTTTATTGCTTCTTTGTTGTTTCTTTATACAGGTCACCGATTTATGAACAAAAGTTAAGTTGGAACTTCGGGAAAACGTTTAATGTAGATATGAATATCGTTCGTAAAATCTTAATGGGTAGCTCGTTCGTGTCTGTTGCTACTGTATGATATACACCATCTAGATAAACAGTTTAAAAGGAGAAAATATAAATGAAACTAGCCGTTAAATGCGACTTCATTCACGTAGTAATATTGATAAATCTACCTCTTGGGAATCGTAGATTTTTCCGGGATAAAAGTAGCTCCTTCACTATTCCAGACTTTGTCTCTGTGCGAAATAAAATAGTTCTGTTGAACTATTCTGTCGTAATCGAGTATTCCATCCATACATCTTAACTTTTGCATTTAAACGATTAGTATACATTTTAAATGAAATGGTATACTCTTGTAGTGGCGATCTGTAGTTTGTACTATATTTGTATTTTTGTAATTTTTTTATTTTTTTGTTTTTCGGGTAGTTAGAAGCTAGAAAATTCTGACACCAGTATTGCCAAGGGATATTGTGTTGTCCAGTTACTGGGCTGAGGAGTCCGAATAGGCACTCACTAGACTCTGCATCCGGTTACATTGATGGGCAAAAAGAAACTTCGACAGAAATCTAGAATGTTCGAGACACTAACGCCATCTAGCGGCGAGTAGCAGTACTGTGTATATCGAGTCGAGACACTAATTCCATCTAGCGGCGAGTAGCAGTACTGTGTATCTCAAGTAGCTTCTGGAATATTCTTGGCAGTATAAACAGTGATTCGATTTTACAAGGATGTTCTAGAACTCATAGACCGGGGTATATATAGATCGCAAAGGGACACAGAGAGGCAGTCTTATTACGAGGCGAATACGCGATGTAATCGAAGCTTTACAAGTTAATTTCAGTGCGCTTTAAGTGGTGACAAGTGTTGTGGTGCGAATAATTGTGTTAAATTTTTATTTTGTGTTTAATTAATTAAAGTGTTAATTTTGTTTTAATTGGCGTTAATTATTTCTATCCCGGACCCCAGCTCGTAACAATACATTATGAAAATGAATGTTGTATTGAAAATCATAACCATGTAGTTTCTTGCCGCATCTTCTCAATAGCAAACGACCAATTTGGAACCATGCACTAGCGCTTCTAACGTTTTATAAGTGCTCATGTAAGCCTATGTGAAATAAACATTTTGAGTTTATTATCAATTAACACGACCAGTCAAATGAAAGTACTTAATTCAAATAGGAAAGTTTTATAACTCTTTGCATCGGAATACGACACTAAATAAAATATTCAGCTAATTAATAAACCAGCGAGTCGTCAAATCGTCACCCTTTTTTAGTAAAGCTTTAACATTGGGCTACACATTGTTTGTTAATTAATTTAACCGTTTTTCCGTATTAGTAGGACACGAACGTAATTTTTTATAAGTTATAAACATGAAACGTGTATTGCATAGCGAGTGTTTCCGTGAAAGCGAGAAACCTGTACAGGTTACGATTTCAAGAAGTCAACTTTGATTGAATTTGTTGGAAAGCCATAGTTTTCGAAAGCAATTGAATAAATTTCCATGGCGATGTTCGGATAAAGATATTTATATTTCTTCTTTACATAAATCAGCCTTGAGCCAAAGACAAATGGAAATCAAAGTTAAAGAACATGATTAATATTCCAGCAGCATTGATTGTAACAAATTTTGTATTTGACAGTGAAGAATTTTTCAATACCTGCCTGTAGGTACTCACAAGTAAGATCACAAGTAAGATCATTATACAATCGTGCAGCATAAAAAGTACTGTAACGGCGACACTCGCCCACGCCTCACTATAATGACGATATATAGTCCAATTTGCGACTCAACGATACGTTCCAGCAACAAGAACCCTTTTAATAGAGGTAATTGTTCCGATGCAAGAACAATTAGAGTACTTGGAATTTGTGAAGCTAGGTTAATAGACGAATTTGTGAAGCTGGGATAATAGATGAATTTGTGATAATGGTCCAAGGCAGGCAGTAACATCGAATTTGTCGGGACTCGAAATTAATTTAGAAGCCCTAAAACCAATACGCCTCCAATAAAAGAATTGTGTGAAGGGTTTTAGTGTTATTGAACGTAATAGTGATGTTGATAATCTATTTTATAAGTATAAATTAAATTGAAGTGTTTGTCTATGTTTTGAAAATAACTGCAATTTGTCAAGTGCTTATAGTTATTAAGATGATACTAAAACACAAAAAAATATTTGTTATTATTGTCTTTCTATTTGTCCAGGCTAATCTTTGCAACAGCTAAACCGATTTGAATGAGACTTCCGCTGAAAGGAAGAGGACGTTATAGGGCAACATAATATGTCAGGAGATTTATCCCAGAATTCCCACTAGATCGTATCTCGATCTACTTAATGGAAATTCTGGGATAAAAGCGAGAAAAAACACCCATGCGAAAGAAGTCACAGGCACAACTAGTCCTAAATAAGCTTCGTGAGAAATGATTAAAACAAACAACAAGCATCCTGCCATACTTTAAGCAATGAATTGAATAATAACAGGTAATCTCACTTCAAGTGAAACTGTTTAGCTAATTCTCAAAACTACGTCCTGGCTTAAGTCCTATGACTTGGTACCAAGCTGCCAAGATGAGTCTAACATTGGAAGCGCATTTGTCACCAATTACATTCAGATGCACAGAACATGCAACACATTTCAGCAACAGCACAACATACTAGAAACAGGCAGCCAGTCACGTTACTAAAATTAAATATGAATCATGAACGCGAAACAGAAATTCGGACGTGCAAGTCAGAGGTGATGATTGCTATCAGTTAGATGGCGCCTGCATCGCGTAGGCGTCCCTAATGACTCTCCCATGCGCTCGCGCTTCGCTATAATTGCAGCTATCGGCCCATGCCCTTTGATCTTACTGAAGTAAAGATAGTTATTACGTACACCGAGGGTGAAATGAGCGTTAAACAGCTTGTCTGATAAATTATACGTGAAATAATGAAACGTGCAACCATAAGTTGTTGGGTGAGGTGTACCTATTAAATTGTCTAACGCTCTTTAGGCGATAATAGCTGCGGTGCCTACTTCAAGTTATGGATTTGATAAGGAAACATAAATTCTGGCTAAGTTTAGTGCAGTATTAACTTCCTGGTTTATAATATCTGGATTCTATTAGACGTAACGCCTATAAACTTCAAAGGCAGGCTAGATTTAGGTTGTAACTATACTAGTATTTCTGATTTCAAAGATTTTAATATTTTTATTGTTTGTTTGGTGACTCACCGTAAACAGTTAGAAGAGCTGGCTCGGAGATTCTCTTGCCGGCAATGTTCTCTGCGACGCAGCTGTAATTCGCCATGTCCTGTTGACAATAATAACCATTAATTGAAATATATTACAGTAGTGGCCTCTTATGCTTAGCGCCAATAAACAGCCCTTGATCTTCATAGATAAAAACTTTCATAACTACTGATATCATACTGGAACACTAATTGCCCATAAACATTTATAGTATCGTCAATATCACCTCATTTGAAAACGAGTGAGATAACTTTAAATCATTTTTAGTGTCAAATTAGCATCACAAAAGCTCGTGGATTATTCAGAGTTGCTTGCTCACCCTATCTGAGAAAAGAGCACGGCCATATTGTAATTATATGAGCACATATATTTTGCTAATCTCCTAGAAATTGCTAAAGCGACCTGTACTAAATCTCAGACGTCATAATGTCCACGATTATACAGAAATCTGCGTCGCACGTGGGTTATAAAGGTTTATTATGAGGTCGATAAAGTTAACGGACACCTATTTATCCAACTATCACAGCTTAGCTCGGCTAAAGACGGAATAAAGGTATACACTCAACGTAATGGCGTAGCTACTTTAACCGAAATTGCCCTTCGCGCATCATAGTTAAAAAACGCTGAGTCTGAGTGAACTCTTACGCTATTTCTTTTTAAAGGGCCATTTCAAAATTCTGATACAGAACGTGTAAAATATGACATCAAAAGTGTTCTACACAACTAATTAAAGCTTGAAACATAATTTAAACATGACTTCTAAAACATTTATAAGACAACAAAAACAAATTAGCACCCGCATTGCTTTAAAGGGCAAATATAAATTTAAAGTGTTCATTACAGCACCCGTCTCGTAATATATTTTTACAACCGAAAAACTGAATGTATTAAAATTACAAAGGACGGTAGTCATTAATTTAAAAGACGTACAACACATTACGATCATATTCGTTAAGAAAACGTTCTAGACACCTTTGTGAAGATTATGTTACACACGAGGGCACAATGAGAGACCGACTGACAGTGGCGGCAATTAATCCATGTCTGTTCACAGTGCCTAATTAGTGGGAGCTGCGTAGCGGAAACTGGAGATGGAATGAGTAATTTGCGATTGTGCCATTATGGTATCATATCAAATATGGTATTGAAACCGGGCTTGTGAAATTTTCTCTGAAAATATATTTTTCACGATATATGTATATATATTTTAAAAATGTGTTAAAATTGTAAGTAATCTGCCTGGAAAGCTTTAGTGGGTCAATGTGAACTTAACGCTAATTAAGCATTACATGAGACTGAATCACTGCAAATGAGTGATTATGGCAATTGACTGAGTATTAGCATAATCAGACCGAAATTAATTTTAGCGACTATGGATAACGGCTTATCCAAATTAATATTCAACAAAATCTCACGATTAATTTATAAATCAACACATTTTTCAACGGATTCAAAAACGGTCAGAAAGTGAACGAAGAAAAATACACGGGTCAAGTGAAATTAATGGCTACTGATAAACGTATCTTTTTCCATGAAACATATAATTGGATAACACAGGTTTAACACTTTTATCAGAGGACATCCAGCAACTTTGAAAGTCTACACTGGACGACAAAAAATAAGAAAAAAGAAAAGGAACGCATGCGACAGCGACTTGTGTCGCAATTAATAAATGTCTGTCGCGCACGACTAATTAGTTGCAGTCGTAGAGATAAAATAAATAATTTGCGATCGTGCGACAAGATGATGCGATTGTGCGCTCTGACGCTTTGAAGCAGCATTTTAATGAGGTGCGTGGCTTAAACTTAGAAACTAGCTTTGATACTGTAACTGAACTAAACTTAGGCTACTGCATAGATTCTACTTATACGTGAAACAAGAAATCGCTAGTTCGCAAGTATAAAAGACTAGTTTAATTTAATGTTCTTCGCGGTCATTTACTTTTTCCACAACATTCTGTACTAGTCAACCATGGGTGGTTAAGAGACAAATAATTGATGCATAAAAAGATGTAATTAAAATGTATACATGTATCTAAAATAAACTTACATATTTATCAGAATACAAATCCATACTAATTCATAATAAGTCTATACAAATTTACAGAAAGGGGTTCGTGACACGCGTCCCAGTGTTTAACGTAAGAAATATCTTAACAGTTATATTAGTCTGAATTCTGACCAACAAGAACGATAGCACCTTAGCAAGGTAGTTATGCTTTATGCTTTAAATTTACAACTGAATATGCATCAAAATGTAAATTGGTAATTGAATTACAAGTGTTCATGTAGAATCAATGTTGCGACTTAAGATTTTGCGTAAAGATAACCAGTCAATAATTCATTACGTGTCAAGTTGCAAATGCGTAAGTGAAGTAATAAGATTTAGGTGATGCTAAATTTATTGGAAAACTGGCGTAAAGTTACGACGGCTTGGATTACGTTTTAATGCTTCTCAGAATAAGTCCTGGGAATTTACCCGACGAGATTTGGTTTGAGAGGTTGCAATTCAATAATAGAAATATTAAGTTCAGTTACTTTTTTCAACCGACGACCAAAAGAGGAGGTTATCAGTTCGACGCGTATATTTTTTAAATATTTTTTTAATGTATGATCACCGAGTACTCGAAGACAGCTGAGCCGATTTGGAAAATTCTTTTTTTGTTTGATAGGGTATACTTCGAAATTGGTACCATTTGTCACCAAGTCAGGATTTGATGATGGGATCCTGGAGAAATCGAGGGAACTCTTCAAATATTATAGGCACACCTATGGCGTTTTGGGTATTTCTTATAATAACTTGTGCAGTTGCTCTCAAAAAGTACCATTTCGGGAAGTGGAACTGATGATGAAGACCACAGATGGTCGCCGAAACTACACAATAATAAGTATTTCGTGGATTGCGATTCCATTACTTGAATATGGATATTAAGCACTTTATGCTCGTCACAATGCATATGGTGATGTATAGCTGATGGTGAAGTACCAGGAGAACTCCTCAAAAATTAACGGCCCAGCATTGGGAAAAGCAATATTTTGTAAAATTTTATAAGTAGTTGACATTTAGGCTCTTGTAACTAGGTAAATTAAAAATCAACCAACTAAAAAGAGTGAAATAAAAACTTTTTACCAAAAAATTAAACCGACTCGGATGTCGGTGCCAAAAACGAAAATACAAAACTAAAGACACCGACTACCGAAATTAAAGTTATTTTTCACTTTGCAGTGTTTTTTGGGAGTCGGTTTAATTTTTTGGTAAAAAGTTTTTATATACATTTCCTCTTCCTTAGCAATCTTATTAACTTCTCCCCAATTAAGCTACATATGCCTTACGTCTGGAATAGGTTCACGGATAGTGTAATGGGTGGGGTTCAAACCCGCTACCTCTCGATCACAAGGCCGTAATTTAGGCATTAGGCTACTGACGCTTCCAGCAGGCTATTTTAATTTATTGCTTTTTACATAATTATAGGTATTATTTTTACAATAATGACATAATATATAGCACTAGTACTCACGCGGGGCTTCGCTCCCGTAGATTCTATCACGATAAAAACATAACTCTCCTTTTTTGCAGTCAGGTAAAAAGTAGCCTATAACCTTCTTCAAGCTTCAAGCTACTTCCATACCAAATTTCATCCAAATCCACCCTGTACTTTCGAAGATTAGCGCGTTCAAGCAAACAAACAAACAAACAAACTAATCCGTAAGCAAAGACTATAAAACCACTTGACCGCGCATATACACACATCAAAAGTGTCTAGGGATCAAGCATTTTTATGCGGATTTCTTGAGATTGAGATGTGGCTTTGTAATAAATTTATGATTTTATAAATTTATATGGATCCTTTTTGGTGCATTTCATAATTTGAAACAGGAACTGTTAATCAAATTCGAGTAAAAGATGAAAATCAGCTGTCAATATTTTCCCTATAAAAACATACAACGCATTGAAGACATTATTAGTGCTACTGTTTCCCTACTACTGATTAAAACCAACGTTATTATGGAGCGGCGACGTCATTTAAGCAGGGAAGAAATGCTCAGAGCCGTGGGAATGATAGAAGCTGGTTCCCGGCAACGTACTGTGGCTTTAGCTCTAAATACAAGTCAGAGTGTTATCAGTCGACTTTGGACACGTTACCGAAGCACTGGTACCGTGGCTGAGCGCCATGGAGGACGGTATCGCTGCACCACACGGAGACAAGACCGATACATTCAAATCTTAACTCGAAGAGCTCCAACAATAACCGCCATGATGTTAGCCGTGAGGCTTCATCACTCTTCAGGGAACTTAATTAGCGACCAAACAGTCAGAAACCGCTTGCATGAAGTGAACCTTCATTCCCGAAGACCGCTACGGGTACCACCTATAGCAATGCACAATCGTAGGATTCGATATCAATGGGCTCTTGAACACAGAAATTGGGCAGAAGAACACTGGCGTTTCGTGTGCTTTTCTGATGAGTTTCGTTTTGGTATGAGACCGGATACAAGACGTATACGACACTGGAGAACCCCTGGACGCCAACAGCGATTAAAATCCTGCCAGGAAGTCCATCCTTATAGTGGTGGAACCATCATGGTATGGGCGGGTATTTGGATCGGCGGAAGAACTGAGTTGATTTGGATCAGAGGCAACCTCAACGCTCAAATTTATGCTGAGACGATTGTATCTGACGTCATCGTTCCTCTACAAGTGCAAATCGGTCCCTTATTTCAGTTAATGCATGATAATGCACGACCGCACACCGCAAGAGTTGTAAGACAGACTCTCGCCGCAGCTAACATCAATGTCCTGCTCTGGCCTGCTCAGTCGCCAGACTTGAACCCGATTGAGCATGCATGGGATATGCTACAGAGAAGAGCTCTGCCGAATATGGAGGGTATCCAGTCGCAAGAAGACCTTTTTTTGTTGTTGCAACGAACATGGGCGGCCATTCCACAGCGTGATTTGGATGAACTCATTTTGAGTATGCCAAACCGATGTTCTTGTGTTGTTTGTGTTCGCGGTAGAAACACGGATTATTAATTGTTTAAGTTACCCAATAAAATTTTAAAGAAAACTGTTATTTCAGTCTTTTTTTCGAACTTTAATGTTAGTGGTTCAAATGTCAAAAATCCCTTTATTAGGAAAAAGGCAAATTTCTTTATTAATGCAAAGGTGACTTGGTTTATCGTTACTGTGACAAACGAAAACACTTTATTTGATGAATCCTTAAAGAAAATTTTAATTAATATCAATCAGGAGAAAAGTTATTGCATAAATATATGTTGATCCCTAGACACTTTTGATGTGTGTATATAGTGCCCCGATGCACGAAAACTATTAGCCTTTTTGCACCCATATATTGGCTACGGTACACGAACCATTTTAGTTTAACTAACTAAAATTTAGTTGTGACAAAGTGTTAGACTTGTGTGCATGCTAAACAATTACAAATTTTAAATTTTTGTATCCAATTCATAACGCATAATAATGCCTTTATGCGCATTGAAGGGATGTGGAAAACATTCCCAGACATCTAGATACTAGATGGATAACATAACTATTCATCAGTAACGAAATACTAGGAACATTATTTTTTATTTAATCAAATTATTAGCCACCATGGGTCTATTTAAAATGGTGGTTTAGGTGAGCAAGGCCACGGTTGAGTCGCGCGTTGATGTCTTTTGGAAAAATCTCTTTCTTTCATGAAGAAATTCTAATTATTTTATCCCTTTCTTTCTTTTTGTATTTTTATCGTAAAAATCTGTGCTGACTGTGATAACTTACGATATCGATAATTACAAAATTAAATTTATTTTTTTTATTCAGTTACTATCTACCTATCTACTTTTAACCGACTTTAAAAAAAGGAAGTTCTAAAGGTTTTTCTTCTGTGTGACATGCATGTTTTCATTTAAGATTTTCGAAGATTCCAGAATTAAAATTACAGTGGATAGATAAGGTTACTAGGGAATATAATAGTTTCTAGTTTTGTTTTTATTGATATAATGTTGAGAAGAGTCAAATCGTGAAAATGATACCTATATTCAATCTTTTTAGGCTTCAAATAGTATGGTGGACTCTAATACTAATTAACTTGGGCCTTAATTAAAATATTTTTATTATGGGATTTTTACTCGGTTTTTTTACAATGTTAACTTCAATTTTATCGATATCGACTACTTTCCCTTAATCAAGTAGACCAAACCCTAACTAGGCATATCTACGCAACTTGACCTTGAACTGACCAATAACAGCTCTGCATTTCTCTCTCCCGCCCGAGCCATAACAGTGAGTCGTCAGTCGTGTTCTTCAAAGAAATCGGCCTATACGCTCTCTAGTGGTCATATACTCACAGTCCGTAAGGAATAGGTCCAGTTTGGATTGTTACGTAATAATGATGTCATTATTACGTACCAATCTTATGTTGTAATTTGAATCCATACCCTCATATCGTAATTATATGTCCGAAGTACATCCAAGTCCCAACTTTGTCGGAGTCAAATTTCAGTCAAAGCGGATCCATCTGACTCTAAAACCCAGGGTATTACGATACTCTTTTTTAAGACTAGGCTGATGTTAGATTTTCTGGCTTCTAACTACTTGTAACGATATTATGAAAATACAAATGACAGACCGGACTAATAATGTACTTTCTGAGGCGTTGAAGAATCTCGACATTTTATTATGGTCAACCATTTTCGGCCCAACCTCGGCAGCCATTGCTTTACCTTGAATATCATTTCGTGCGTTTTTAATTATTTAGCCACGAACTACTCATACATACCGTATTCATACAATTCTTAGAAATACACAAAGTAATGATCTCCATAGCTTTTAAAATGGTTGGATTTTTATGTAGTATTTTTTACCATCATTTGTAGTACATAGCGCCATGTTTCAATACTTACTAAATATTTAACGATTTCTCATTTGCTATGAGATATCTTCTTCGAAATTCGCCACGTGTTAGTGAGTCGTTTAGAGTATTGTTAAACTCAAATCAACTTCAACTCTATTACTCTTACTTAAGCTTCAATTTTCATTAACAAAGTTTCGTGTACAGATACTTTTATTGCTGTACAAATAGTTGGCCTAATATTGACATGTGTTCATAACGTGACTGTTCTTAGATCATGTCCATACTCATTGTTTGGATTTGTGGTCGTATTTTATTAGGCTTTTAGTATTATGGAATTAATTTATGGATCATAAACGAGGCGCATCTGGGATTCTGGTCCCTGGGTGGCTCAGTGGCATGTTTCCAATAATGATCTTCTTGATTTCCGGGATGAAGAAACCATTCGTATTCATACAATTTTTTTTAAGAGAACTTTCATTGTGTATAGAATTTATATTACTAACAATCTTGTTAACCCCTCCAACTAAACAACTATTTTTTTGGATGGAAAAATTACTTCTGACGTTTGTTTTGAAAATAACATTGACATGGACTGCATTCGTGCCAAAATATAACTCAACTGTCACTCAGAATATGCCGACTGACATAAAAAATGAAACAATGGGATGACTAAGCCGGGAGGGCGTATTAAATTCAGTCCTACTCGTTGATTTTTCGTAAGTCGTCAACTTAAACTCTTCTTTGTTTTTGAAGACATCTCGGGGCCAGATTTTTATACACGCCTCTCAGTAACTAATTCTTAGAAATAATCCAGTCATTCTAAAGACGATGCTTTTCGTCTTTTACGTTAATTTGTGTACAATAATTTCTTCAACTAAATCTCTGTTTAAACTTTGTTTATTTTGTTACGTCTGAAGCTCATGTCGATTTCGACATTATTGTCAATATATTAATTTTATATTCTTTTCCTGACCTGGGTTCTCGCCAGTCTTGATTAAGCATCTGGGTCATTCTCAGAATCCCAAATAGTCTCGGAGTTTTCGGTCTAGCATAAATCTGTTGTGTTAGTGAATTCAGTTTGACATGTTTATTTTAGTTTGCTATTTATTTACATTGAGACTTTTATTTTATTTGTGTATTTCGGATTTATGTTGAAAGTTGAGAAATACCAGCCATCTATATTTGTTGCAATATTTTTTTGTCAGTAATAGACGCCAATTAACTTTTTTATGCTTTAAACGGTTTTTGTTTTCAGAAAACTTAAGAACGAATTTCCTCAACTATAATCATTTCTTCAAGTTTTCTTTACAAATACTTACGTACAGTCTTGCTAAGTCTAAGGTATTTAAATACGTGTGCTTGTTTTGAGCTAGAAGAGCTAACAAAGTCTTAAGCAATATCCTAATAATTGCATAAAAGCGTCAAAAATATGTAGATATTATACTAATCCACGTAACGATAAAAATATAAATAAAATAAATGAAACTGGTGAGAACTGACAGTCAAACCCATTTGTTTGTATTTTCTTAGAACATACTTTGGAGGGCAATCCTTAGAGCTTTCTTTCAATTACTGTAGTCACGTGAATAAAAGAAACGTCTATCACGTTGGACATACATATATTCTACGGTAGAGAAGCGGTCTTATAAACATGTAAAAATTCATCAGTCTAAAAGCAAACTTTTTCTTGTTTTTTAGTCAACACTTACTTGCAAAGTCGCTCTAGATATCAGCAGGTTCCCTTCAGCAGAGATCAGAACGTTATGATCCTGCTGCAGAGGTTGGCCGTGCTTCAACCAGGAGACTCTTGGAGCTGG
This sequence comes from Tholera decimalis, assembly GCA_943138885.2. Lineage (NCBI taxonomy): Eukaryota > Metazoa > Arthropoda > Insecta > Lepidoptera > Noctuidae > Tholera > Tholera decimalis. Next base: position 42,977,033 of record OW964552.2, read on the forward strand.
TGCAGCCGCAGGAGGAGTACATCTCAACGATGCTGCAGACCCAGCTTCTACTGAGGCCGGTGATGGTGATACCGCGAAGGGTTTCTTGAGATCTGCGGATATAGGAGTTATAAATGATAAATAACCTTTATTTTGCTAATTTCTTATTAAATAACACTTTTACACGTCATTTTATTCGTAAATATTAACTAGATGAGGCCGGTGATTCCTAACTGACTACCCTGAGAAGAAACACCGAAACAAACTCAGGGGTCCATCTCTTTTAAAGTCCATACAATCTATAATGGTTTAATTATATGGGAACTTTGTAGGTTTCAGTCTGAGGCGATCTTTTGAAACAAGATGCTCACAGATTTGAGTGGGCCTGTCCATACAGTGCAAGCATTTGTCAAATGACGTATAGCTCAACTTAGAATAAGGAGCTTAACGATTTGACGAACAATACCAAGGTAACGACGTTTGGGTAGGCCGCAAAAAGCACTCAAACTGCCAGACAATCATGTTTAACTGGAATAAATAACCTACATAGTTCACATATTCACAATCGTTTATAAGGATTATGAATTAGGATTATGAATGGCCTTTTGAGCAAAGAACCACACAGATTTGAGAAGACCCGTTCTGTCAGTGCAAGCCTTTGTCAGTTAGTCTGTAAGCTCAACTTTGGACTACTAAGGAGCTCAACGACCTGACGAACAATGCCAAAGACGATAATGATGAATATATTTATGTCGTTTCCATTAAGAAGGAATTGCTAGGAGTGTCTTACGTAACTTAAGGGCAGCTGAGGGGACAGGGTGGGTTTTTAGTCAGTAGAAGTCTGACACACTCTTCCGCTTAACCAGAGCGGGAGAAGTCATTCGATGATTATACACAATTTTTAAAAACACAAACCCGGAATAATTATTTGTAGACCATACGAACATTTCTTCCGGTGCGGAAATCGAACATGCGACGTGTAGCGCAGCCAATCGGTCAATCACTGTGACAATCGTGTCACAAAACAAGGCACTGCTTCTTTTTGTGTTGTGTTAATGTACTTCATTGAATACTATTTGTTTTATATTAAGTATGACTATTCTATTGTATAGATACGACGTTGCTACATACATTAATTAAAGAAAAATACATATCTTTTGCAACGAATATTTATACATTTCGATAAAATAAAATTGACCACCATATAGACCTCCTGTCTATCACTAAAACAAAACTAATATAACATCTCTGAAAATACTTTACAAGTCAAATAATTTAAACATTCCGCATTTTACATCCCGCATATTATTGAAATAATTGAATTCACCAAATTGTTATCGACATAACAATGCTATATTAGAATGAAGAAGTTAATAACATAACAATCAAATGTCAATAACAATTACGGTGACGTTGACGTCTATTGCCAAAAGCTTTTGATCTAATTAATTCATTGTGAGTAGTAATTGTGCAATGGGGATTGGTGCAAGGTATGCGCGGCGGGCGGTAGCGTTGAAAAATAAGATGAAAAATATTTACATATTTTAAAGAGTACTAGCTACGTGGGTAGAATTCACATAACTAGCAATTTTGTTAACCCTTTCAACTAATCTAAATATGCTTGCGTTCACGGAAATATGCTTGTGTCTGGAGTGCGTTCACGGAAATATGCTTGTCTGGAGTGCGTTCACGGAAATATGCTTGTGTCTGGAGTGCGTTCACGGAAATATGCTTGTGTCTGGAGTGCGTTCACGGAAATATGCTTGTCTGGAGTGCGTTCACGGAAATATGCTTGTGTCTGGAGTGGGTTCACGGCAATAGTGTAATGGGTGGGATCCGAACCTGTGACCTCTCGATCACAAGTCCGACACCTTAGCCATTGGGCTACTGACGCTTTGAATATTGACACGGTCGTCGTGTTTTTTAACGTTTTTCTCAGTAGCTGCGATTATAAACAGTTGGAATAATATTACCTCTATATATTTGTTACTGTTTTATCTTCAAATAAACCATTATTTTCATAAAGAATCATTAGCTTATCAACATAAAGGAATGCTTGTTCGCAACTTTCGGTGATAATGTTCTTCGTAATCAGTCTTCATTTTTTTTTACTTACGTTAAAATTATGTTTCTTATTTTATCAGAAGTGTTTATTAATTAATATACGTTACAAAATAATGTTCATCAGAAACCAAAACGAATATATGAAATCTCTATACTTTTTTACTAGTCTGCAGACTACCACTATTGAACAATCGGTCGCAGTGTTGCCCTCTAATGATCTAGTCTATACTTCTATAATAAAATTAATTTTTGTTACGAATAAACTCAAAAACGACTTGGTCTATTTCAACAATTATTTAACCTATACAAAGCTACATTATCAGCAAGTAACAAGGGCTATTTTAGTTTCGCTGAAAAAATCCTTTTCTCGCGGGCGAAGCCGTGGACCGAAGCTAATTTAATATAAAACACACAACATTGTTAACAATTTCATTTCCAATGATATCCATAAAGGCCTCAATTTCAAATAAAATATCATTAACATAAATTCATACCACACCCCACAAATCCTTCTCACGTCAATCTCAATATAAAACAAAACGAGACACACGATTATACATTGTATATAGTTGTAGGCGACAGTTTCACCCACGCCGATAATTGTCGTACGTTTAACAATTTTACGGTGTTTTGCTGTGTTACCACCGTATAATTGTGTGTTATTTTAATTGTCTGCTGGGCCATATTATCTGGCCGAATGTGTGCCACACTTTTTAATTGTCTGAATTATTTGGCCGAATGTGTATGCATTTTTCATTCAGGTAAAAAGCTTTTCATGTTAAAAAAATGTAAAGCTTCACTGCAGCGCTTACGAAGCAGCGGCGATAGCGTCCTCAAGACAATCACAGCGCGATATGACTTCCCTATTCAGCGACACTGGAAGGTAGCGATAGGTTTAAGATAAATGTCTGTTTTTATTTATTTCTGTCTTTGTTTTGTAATAACATAGCGTAAGGTTGAATTATTACTAACACACTATGGACTGAGTCTGAAAATAAATGATTATTTATTCATTTTTAAACTGTATCCAATAAATGCCAATTAACGTTAATTCCTATTTATCTATACTTATAATAAATCTGTAGAGAGGTCAATTCTGTACATGAAATATATTTACAAAATAACTATCAGGGGGTGATTAAGGATCGATACTCATGCCAAAAATGCAATCAGTTAAATTTTTGTCTGTCTGTCTGTCTGTCTGTATAACCGTTATAGAAACAAAAACTACTCGACGGATTTTAACGAAACTTGGTACAATTATTTTTCATACTCCTGAGCGGGTTATAGTATACTTTTCATCACGCTACAATCAATAGGAGCAGAGCAGTGAAGGGAAATGTTGGGAAAATGGGAGAAGTTACTCCATTTTTTAAGCTTCCGTCGCGTGTGCAACCTTAATGGTTGAAGCTACACAAATCATTTCATGACGAAAATGTTCTCCTTAAAATTATATAAAAAATATCCCACGACAGCATATGTCTAACTTTTATGGTTGACTCACAATAACACGTGTAACTCCCGATAGCTTAGCAGTTCGAAGCTTTCTGATTATAATATTTGTCTACTCTTACGTTTATAACACTCTCAGTCACCCCTAATTGAAAAAGTTAACATTATTAACTATTCCATAAAAAAATTGGCCAAGTGCGAGTCAGACTCGCCCATGAAGGGTTCCGTAGTAACTATAATATAATATGAAAATTTATTTGACGAAAAAAAAACCTTACAAATTTCTTAAAACTAGCTTATTTACATTTTTTACAACTGCGCCAAATAAATTTGTTTTGAAAAAAAAACCTTACAAATTTCTTAAAACTGGCTTTTTTACATTTTTTACAACTGCGCCGAATAAATTTGTTTTTCATAGTGTTTGTATGAATTACAAAGTTATATTTGCGGTTTTAGAAAATATGCTGTATCTCAAAAACTGCTGAACTGATTTCGTTCAAACTAATTTTGGTTGAAAGTTTATATTAATATCTACAGACATATATTTTTTTTAGATTTTTCACTCCATTATTATAGAAGTTAGAGCTTGTGTCCGCCACACACACATTTTACCACTTTGGAAGCTTATATCTTTTAAACGATTGACTTTATGGAAAAGTGGTTTTAGAAACCCCGATGTCGTTTTTAAAGAACTGTCTATAGATACCACACATGCATCGATTTCATGAAAAAAAATATTTTCAGGTTTAGTTCCATGTATGAGGAGCCCCCCTTTATTTTAAATATTTTTCAATTTTTTTCTCAAAATCGGAAAGCGGTTCACAGAATACATCTACCTATCAAGTTTCACATGTATAGTCCTAATAGTTTCAGAATAAAATTGCTGTGACAGACGGACGGACGGACAGACAGACAGATAGACAGACGGACAGACATGTCGAAACTATAAAGATTCCGTTTTTTGCCATTCGGCTACGAAACCGTAAAAAGAATCATATAAATCGGTATAGAAACACCAAAGTTATACATGAAATACGCTTATAATAATAAGCCATCGCGCGTGAATACTGAATCATGCTATAAGGATTATTTTTGAGAATCGGTCGCCGCGCTCGACGCGTCTCGCGGTCGAAGCGTTCTCTAGATACTTAAGCCTCATGTGAACGTGATCTAAACAATATTACCAATACATTAACTTACGCTGACGGAGTCGCGGGCACAGCTATATTGTATCATTACGCTAAGGCCAATAGGAGCGGAGCGCCAATGAAGAATGCTTCAAAATCGGGGTTAAATTTAACGTTAGCCCAAAGTAACTATTCCACGCGGACGAAGTCGCGGGCAAAAGCTAGTTAATAAAATAAGTACAAAGTACGTTCTGGACACATTCCATCTAATAAATGTGGCTTTCTGATGAAGAAAGCTGCTTCCCCTAATTGCACAGATTGTAATGTTGTAGACGATGTTCAACACAGGTTAATGGAATGTGTACGGAACGAAGACGTGAGAGTGGACACTTTAGGCGGATCAAAATTGTTCAATGTCGGGTTTTGCAACAGTATCTTGGCTTGCCCAGTATCGGAGTAAGCCAGGATGCTGTACCAAGTGTATCATGCTATATTATAATTAGGTAATAAGTTTTTTTTTATTTGTTGTTTGTACTTAGTTTAGCGAACAGGGCGACGTTATCGCAAAGCGAAAAGAGAAAAAAAAGTACCTACTTATGTTCTTCGAATAAAACCCTGATCTTAGCCACAAGCTGTTGCTCGCGACTGACAGTGAGGAAATTACGCACATAGCTTATATGCTATTCCAGATTATCATCTATCTATCTCCAAAATTTCGTCTAGAACCTTTCAGCCATTTTAGAGTTATTAAGTAACAACCAACAACCGTTTATGCATATCCATACGTGTCTTCGCATTTACATACATAACATTAGTAAAGATAAAAAAACTCGATCCTAAAGATATAACAGAAGCAAACACAAATAGTCGTACCACTACAAAAACTAATACGTCGTACAGTCGGCACAAAATGTTCTGCCCTCAACTCCAAAGTGGTTTAACGTAGTACGTCCATAAATCTGTTGGGTGTACGCTCCATTACTCGCTCGCCGCTAAGATATCGCTGCACACTACGTGAAGGTGAAAACCCGAGAATTTTCCACGGCTGCAACTTATAAACATGTTGAAGTGATATTATTTGTCACTGTATTTCAACACGGTTCGTTTTGTGTTCCTTTCACGGAGAAAAATGAAAAATTGTGTGATATTATCGTTTCCTTAGACGACCAGTCTTTATACATACATACCTTTGTGGCGCTCGGCGATATTACCATCAAGAAAAAGGTGTGTGTAATAAGAACTCCTTTATAGGTAGTACCGGATAGTAATTGAGTTATCCCGCAGTAATCCCGGAATGGTGCTATGTGACGAGTGGATTTAATTGAAAATTTTCAGGTACAGGAATTGGAACGGTGCCTAGACTGGCCTGTAACTTAGGGGTTAATTCTGTTAGGTATTGAAAGTATTGAAAAGAAAAGTCTGTGTGCGTACAGCTAAGGAGCGTTTTCATCCTATGCTAGCTCAGTGGAAATTTTGAAAATTTTCCTGGCATAAAAGTAACAATAATCCATCCATCCTCACAAATTATCACATTTATAATATTCGTAGGAAGTAGGTCAAAAGGATTAGCATAGATAAACCTACATGAATTATTGGGCAACCGACTGGTACTTTCGCACGAAGAAGAACCGGCAATCAACCTTATTGAGAAAAGAACGTTTTTGGAGTAATAGCTTTTCATTATACACACTCGAGTGAGTGTGTGAGTGTGTGTATGTGGATACACACACTCACATATACACAAAACAAACCATCCGCACACACTACACAAGTACACACGACATACAGGCGTGAAGACAAAATCTATATTTAAGTAATTGAATAAGTGTATTTTACTCTAAATTTAATTGTTCTTTTTATTTTTCTCATTTAAGTACTTATTGTTTATTTTATTTAAATCATATTTTTTTATTTCATTTTAATAATAATTGCTTAAACTTAAGATATTGCAATTGGTAGAAGACACTGACTCCTGTAACACAGGTCATATACCTAGTTCAGGAGCCAGGTATTCGCCATATCTGTAAAACCTTAATGCTTTTTTTTTTTTTTTAGCGTGGTAAAATTATCAAATAAGTCCTCCCACTCCGGGCAGGGTGGGAGGGACTGTCAGACTTTTACTGACTAAAATCCACGGTGTTCCTTCAATAACCCTTTACATACCGGGGCCACGGTAACGGGATGAGTCCCACGACCCCGGCGGGCTTCGGCCCTCTGCAGAGGGGGCCTCGTCATGTTGCTGACGCTCTTTGAGGCGCGCGTGGAACACGACGCGCCGTCGACCCGGGCATGGTCCATGGTCGGACAGCGAGTTGCCCTTTACTCGCTGTCCGCATGCCCGCGCCTACGGTGGCCGGAGATCGTCGGCCGACGTCCGACGCCGTGGGCGTCTACCACTGCGGCTGGGCTGGAGGGAGGACGCCATCCTCTCCCTCACGCGGCCCGCCTCCTCCTTCGGAAGCATGACTGCTTCGCAGAAGGAGGCGACCGCTTCCCACTCCCTCTCGCCCCGCAGCATGGCCTCGACCAAGGCCGGGCGCGAGAGGTCTCCGCCTATTGTCGCCGTGAGGACACGTCGGTGCTCTGCCCAAGCTGGGCAGTCCTGCACCGTGTGCTCGACTGTGTCCTCAGGGCGACCCTCGCAGTGGTGACACCCAGGCGTCTCTTCCTTACCCATCAGACACAGGTACCTCCCGAAACTTCCGTGTCCGGTGAGGACCTGCGTCATGCGGTAGGTCAGGACGCCGTGACGCCGATCTAGCCACTCCTCAAAGAGGGGTCTTACCGCCGCAATTGCGGCGTGCCCGGCCGTCGGTTGCGACAGTCGTTCCCTTCATACTGCCCTGAGATCGCGCCGGAGCTCTTCCCGCCGCGCCTCGACTTCTCGAGGCAGCGGGGATACGCCCCGGCGCTGCGCCTCCACGCGCCATTCATAGACGCGCTGGAGGGCAGTCGCCTCCAGATCCCAGGGCAGCAATCCGGCAAGGAGGTTGGCCGATTCGCCGGCGATCGTGCGGTATCCCCGGATCATTCGGATAGCCATGACCCTCTGGCATGCGACCAACTTTAGTGGTCGCGTCCGGATGCACAGGGCCCACACTGGGGACCCGTAGAGGGCCATGGACTGCACGACGCCGGCGTACAGCCTTCGGCAGGAGGCGTTTGGCCCGCTGAGATTAGGCAGGAGTCGCCTGAAGGCGGCTGCTGCCCGGTTCAGCTTTGGGGCCAAACTCAGGAAGTGCTCCCTGAAGTTCCACCGGCTGTCGAGGACGAGTCCCAGGTACTTCATCGTCCTCCCGACGCCGATGCGAACCCCCTCCACCGTTATGTGGGACTCGGACCGTGGCGCGTTCCGACCGCCATGGAAGCACATGGCCTCGGTCTTGTGCAGCGCCACGTCGAGTCCCAACTGCCGGATCCTACGAACGACTGTCGCAACCGCTTGCGTCGCCAGGTCGGCCGCCGCCTGGTGCGACTCTCCCTGCGCCAGGACGAGCGTGTCGTCAGCGTAACATACTACGCTGACGCCGTCAGGGAGGTCGCCGCGCAGCACCCAGTCGTATCCGATGTTCCACAGGGGCGGCCCCAAGACCGAACCCTGTGGGACACCGCACGACATCTCTCGCCGGTTCCACTCTCCCCGGTGACCGGGGTAGGTGACGGCTCTGTCCGTCAGGTAGTCCTCGACTATGCGACGGAGGTAGGTCGGCACCCGGTGATACCGGAGTGCCTTCCTGATGCAACTCCAGGGCAGGGTGTTGAAGGCGTTGGTGATGTCCAAAGACACCGCCAAGACGACCCTGCCCCGGGATACCGCGTCCCCCGTCGTGAGGGCTCTCACGCGCATGACAGCATCCACCGTCGAGCGCCCCCTGCGGAAGCCAAACTGGCACTCCGCAAGATCCGGGCCCACCCGATTCAGGTGCCCGAAGAGGCGGTCTGCAATCACTCTTTCCAAGAGCTTGCCCACCTCGTCGAGCAGCACGATGGGCCGGAATGCGGACGGAGAGTCCGCAGGGCGCCCGGCTTTCTGGATCAGGACCAGCTTTCCCGTCTTCCAGCGAAGCGGAAACTGGCCCCTCTCCAGGCATGCGCTAAAGAGCCCCCCTAGTCGAGGCCCGAGAGTCTCCGAGGCCAGGACCCACGCTTTCCCTGGCAAGCCGTCGGGTCCTGGGGCGGTATTTTTGGCCTTGAGCCGTTGTACCGCCACTCTCAAGTCTACCTCGGTCACCTCTGGAGCGTCGTAGACGTCGTCGTCGCTGTGGTCCGCGTTTGCGCCAGCTTCAGGTTCCATCGGAGACGGAGCCATGGGCGGGGGAGCGTGCTCCCCTCGCGATGGGAACAGGGCGCTCACCACGTCCTCCAAGAACTGAGGCTGGAGACTCTGCGTCAACGGGGGAGCCCAGGGGCGGAGCTTTTCTCGCACCCACTTGTAGGGGCGGCCCCATGGGTCCCCGTCCAGAGTCGCCAGCATCTCCTCCCGGGCCAGTTCCTTGGCCCGCCAGATCTCGTCTCGGAGGACGGCCTTCGCTGCCCTGTAACCCTCGTACAGCTCCGCCTCTACAGTCGCCGCATCCGGAGGTCGGGTGCGGCGCCTGCGGAACCTGGTGTACCGGCGTCGTGCCGCAACGCACGCTTCGCGCAGCGCTGCTAGCTCGCTCGACCACCAGTACAGCTGACGCCGGGCGCGTCCTTGCCGGACCCGGGGCATGGCCACGTCGCAGATCTCCGACATGGCCTCCTGGAACCACTCCGCCTCGTCGTTTATGTCGGCAGGCCTGTCCGGGGGTGACCCCCAGGCCTGCACGATCGAGGCTTCCAGGAATAGCTCCCGGTCCATCTGCTTCAGCGCCCATCGCGGACCACTCAGGTCCCGTCGGACCGGCGCGTCTGGGGTCTGGGCGGTGACGTCGAACCGGATATACCGGTGGTCGGAATAGGTCTCCACCTCCTCCATAACGCGCCAGTCGGTGACGCGCGGTGACAGGCTGGGGGTGGCGAACGTAACGTCCACCACCGACTCGCCCGTAAACCGCACGCACGTGGGGACAGAACCCCGGTTCTCGATCACCAGGCCCTGCGCACGGGCCCAGTGCTCGAGCATCCTGCCCCGCCTATAGTCCGTGGACCGGGAACCTCAAGCCGGACTCTTGGCGTTGAAGTCCCCGAGGACGAGGGCGGGGAGGGAACCGAGGGCGACGACGACGTCTCCCAGCTCCGTTAGGGAGTTCTGGAACTCGGCGAGAGTTCGGTTCGGGGAGAAATAAACGCCTACCACAGCGATCTCTCCGAACCGTGCTGCGACGATCCCACGCCCTCTCTTGACGCGATCGAGGGGCGGGGTACCGGCGGCGGCCGACGAAACGAGGGTCACCGAGCCGTCCAAGTCCGCCACCCAGTCGTTCCTGGGCAGGACAAAATACGGCTCGGCGACCACGGCAACGTTGATCAACCACTGCGCCATGCTCTGGAGCAAAAGTTCCTGAGCAGCGGCGCAGTGGTTGATGTTCGCCTGGAGGAAGCGCAATGGGGCCATTAATCGGGATCCATTGCAGCCTCCTCCAGGGCCCCTCGCGGGGGTTCAGCCACGACGGCGACGGCGGTGGCAGTAGCGACGGCGGCGGCGGCGGTGGCGGTGACGACGGCGGCAGAGGGCCTACCTCTGCGCCTGGCTTTGGTGGGTGGGGCGCAGGACTTGCCCCCAGCCCGGTGATCGGCCGGCTTGCCAACCGCCTCACATGCGAAGCAGTGAGGCGGGGCGGAGCACGAGCCGGCCTTGTGACCGGGCTGACCGCAGCGGAAGCACCTATCGCTGCGGTCTACCTCCGAGGTGCACACGCATGCCGCATGGTTGCCCACTTGGCAGCGGAAGCACCTCAGGGGTCTGGGGTCCAGGACTTTCACCTGCGCAGACACCCAACCAACCAGGAGCCTTCGGCCCTCCTGGATCTTTTTGGCCGCCGGGACGGGGCAGCTAACCGTAATGGTTTGCCCCCCCGTGAAGCCAGGACGCAGGGCGCCCGCCCTCACCTGATCGGGAGGGCACCCCCCAGTCCTGGCTACGGCGGCCACCACTTCCTCGGCCGTCACGGAGTCATCCAGACCCAATATGCGCATGTCTGCGCGCTTGGTGGGTCTGGAGACTCGGGCCTCCTCCGCATTTAAGGACGCTCTGAGCCGTTCGGCCAGAGCGTCAGCGGTAGGGCCACTGTCCGCGCCGGGGATCTCTAACATCCGAGCCCCCGTCGCAGTGACCCGGTGACGGAGGCCACCGGTGATGCCGAGCTCCGTGATGTCAATCACCTGCCGCGCCTTCGCGAGCACGTCGCGGTACGACACGCCCCTCTTCACCGCGTCCGGCTGCAGTGTGATCACCACAGCCGCGGTCTTGGGGGCGCGCAATCGCGCCGCGGCGTCTCGCCGCCTCCGTCTTTCCCTACGCCGCGAGGACCTGGCTGCGCCAGCAGCCTTCCTCTTCTCCCCGGCCACTTGCCAGTCGGCGCCGGCCGGAGGAGTCTTTGGAGGAGGCTGCTGGGACGGCTGGTTCCCGGCCTGGGCCTTCTTTTTTCTGGCCGCCTGCTTCGGCCCCGCAGGTGTCGGGGTCGGAGGCGGCTTTGATGGGCCCGATTTCGGCTTGGCCGGGGCCGTTTTTGCCCTCGCAGGGGCCGCCGTCACTGGTGCCGTCCGCACCGTGGCCGTCTTCGCCTGAGGCGGCCTCGTCGTCGTCTGGGGAGGCTTGGACGCGGCCGCAGCCGCGTACGAAGTCGCCGCCAGCGGGGGTCGCAGCACGCGGCTCTCCAATACGGAGAACCGCTGCTGGAAGGCAGCCAGCTCCTGTCGCACCAGGTCGAGAACCGAGTCCTCCGCTGGTGTGGGCCGGCCTTTCTCCTCTTGGCCCCGCGGCGGCGCATTCCGCTGGCCGGCTCCCCGGATTGCGGCCAGGTCCGCCTTGAGGGCGGCGTTCTCCCTCTGAAGAGCGTCTATGGCGGCAGTCAGGCGGGTGACCTCCGGCCGCAGATCGGACATGTCGTCCCTTGCAGCCGGAGCCCCGCCGTAAGTCCGCGCGGCCGCCTTGATGGAGGCCATGGCTTCGCCGATCGCGTCCTCCTTACTCTTCCGGTTGCGCTTCCGCGAGATGGTACGGATGGCAGCCGCCACGGCCTCTTCTAGTTTGGCCTCGCTCGGGGCCAGACCAGTGTTGGGCTCTCCAGAGGGAGGCCCCCTCCCCGAGGTCTTGCCTCGGCCTTTACCCCGCACACTAGTGGGGATCTTACGGGCCGAGACAAGCCCCTCCTCCGACGACGACTCATCGTCGCGGGGGCGCTTGAGGAACTCCTTCCTCCTGTCGGCGCCCCCCTCGTCGCTCCTCACTGCGCTTCCAGAGATCAAACTCTGGAAGCTCTCGGCGTCCGATGCCGAGTCGGTCTCCGACCCGAGCACCAGCGCCCCTTTCCTCCTCGGAGCGGCGCTCTGCGCTCGCTCAATGTTCGGTGCCGGTGAGGTGGACGTGCTGGACAAGTCCAGCGACTCCACCTCACGGGCACGTGAGCCTCCCTGGCTCAATGCGGCGACTGCCGGGAAACTGGGGTAAAAGTGTTTGTTGTCCCCCCCAGAGTACGGTGGGACTGACCGGACGTGTCCGGTGCGGGACTCCCCAGCTGCGGAGCAGCTGGGACCCGCCTGGGTAGCTTTTCCAAAAACTTTGTCTGCCATATTTTTTCCTTTTTTAGAGAGGTGAGTTCCTCTGTTCCTACACCCCTATTCCCCTCCCCTGGTTCACTTCACGGTTACGTCTAAAGATTAGACGCATACCGGAAGTGAACCTTTCCTCCCCCTTGACCCGATCTCTGAGACCGGGCCCCGCGCCGCCTAGAAGCTCGAGCTAGCTGCTCGATCCTCCAGACGGCGCGCATTTCCCCCGGTGTGTCCCTCTTGGTCTGGTTTCTCCCTCTGGGCCCGTCCGGCATGAGTGCCTCTACCGGCATGGCCCCAGAGATCATCGAAACACGCAAGCCCCACCACGACGACAACGTGGGGACACAGTTGGTGGGGAAAACCTTAATGCTAATAAAGATTATTTATTTATTTCGGCAAAATTAGAATTTACAATTTTCTTAATACTAACTTAACGAACACACGAAGGTAACCAACAAGCAATTTCTACTAATGCTTTAACAATAATTGCGTAACACTGATCAACTAGCCAGAGATCAAACGTGACTTGCATCAATAGAATAGAATCATCTCTATTGAGCACGTAGTAGCTACGGTGGGTTGAAAGGTCGCGATGGTGCAAAGTTGTGAACCAAGTAATGAGATCCCATTTGATTCATCGACTTTTGGCGCCAGAATACATAATATTCTATAATGTTCTGTAGCAATGACGTGAGAGAAAGAAAGAAAATAAATTTATTTGCACTATCAGACGACGCAATGGAAAATGAGGAAAAATAACACAAAAATAATATTTAAACGAGAGGGAAAATATGCGTCACATATAAGGAAAAAAACTGGCATCGCTGAGTATAATGCTGACTATAATGTGTGTGATGATAAATACGAGACAATAAAAAAGAGCTGTTTTTCAACAACAGCCTACTGAATTAAGCAGTAGAATTAAAAAATGAAAAGTTAGTGTTGGAAAGTAAAGTCAATTAGTTCTTAAAACTCTGATGAATACTTTTTTAGATAAGATAGAAAGAGACGTTTAATAAAAATGGCATTTGCTAAGCCAGAAGTTAAGCATTGCCTAACACCGTGGCAATGCTGCCAGACTTTTGTGCGTATTGGGTATCGACCGAAACCTTGCGGGTAACTTTATGCTTTTGATTTTTATGTTATTTTAGTTATTTGTTTAGTTTAGATTACATTTCAGAAACATATAAGGCACTGCCTAAATCGGTTAAAAATGCTAGATTCTTTCGTTAGCACATAAAATACAAAATATATTTATTTATAATAGTTTGTTGTATTTTTTTTAATATACATACCACATCATTTAAATTAAATTATACTTATTAGCTACCATAACAGATTAAATAATGCATACGGTATATAAAAATGTACCTACTATGTAGATGCTGAAAATGTAACTATGTATACTGAAATGTTTACTGAAAAAAAAAGTAAATAACCACGCATTTAAAGCTTTATTCTAACTGTTGGTTGGTAATATTTTCTACCAGATCTGAAGTGAGTTGATCTTATTTGAAATCGGTTGGCCTGTACCAGATGTACCTACCACAAAAACTCTCTCAAAATATTAAGAAATTGATACTTAATTTAGAACTAGGTACCTAAAGCAATATATATCTTAAAAAAAAAAACAATAATTATAAAAAGCAAAAGATTTCCGTGTAACTTTAAACTCTACGTCTGATGGGCGTAAATGATAAGTGTTAGGTAGATCCGCCGAGTTCGTGTAGCATCATAAATTACGCCGCGCGTTTCATTTCCTCTACGAAATTCGTACCTACGTGCACGTGGATGTTGAGATGCTGGATGCGTAAGTTTTAGATGTTTACGTTGAATGGTAATGTTAGTAAGTACCCCAAAATAGAATTGATAATTATATAAATAGATAATATAGTTATTCCTTAGCTTTCGAAAAAGTGTGTATAGTAAGAATAGTAAAAATATCAAATCTACATTAAAAAGCTATTTACTTGGCACCCTACCTTATTATTATTATTGTATTTTTAAGTTAATTAATTATATAATATATTTATTAATTATATACATAAGTTAAAAATAGATTATAAATTGATCCCACAGTCAAACTATCCGTTCAGTTTTGTGGGTCATCGTTGTATATTATAAGAACCTTGTAAACAATAAATAAAAAAGTACGTAGGTATAACTGTCGAGAACATAAAACTATAAAATCTATAGGTATTTTTTATCTGTTTGTCGGAGTGTATGCAATCCATATAATAAAATTACGAAAATAAATCTATTAACTTTTGATAAAAAGCCAGTCTTCAGACTTTTTAGGCAAATATGATGAGATAATCAACATGCTTTATTAGGTTACACTATACTACAGTACCTACATGAGCTGTACATAACATAACGTTCAACTTTTCAAAATAGTGTAAGACGATAAATATAAAAAATAACCACCTTTATCTAGGTTCTATTATTAGCTTCTGTCCGCGGCTTTGCTCGTGTGAGAAGGGTTCTTTTCAGCTTATGTCACTTTCCACGCCTGCAACTATCTCCACACCAAAAAGCATGTCGATCGGTTGCTCCGTTCTGACGTGAATGAAGGACAAACAAACACACTTTCGTATTTATAATATTAATATGGATCTACTATCTATCTGTATGTTTGTCCTGTTTGCGGTCTTAAGCCAGCAATCAGATTCTGATAAAACTATGACAGGGTGTTTTGAGGACACGACGGAGAAAGAGTTTTTAGTACAAAGAAATCTAGTTGATAAAGAATGGATTGCCACATGCACACATTTTGATTTGGTAGATAAAAAAACAAACACTATTACTTAACGTGGCATTGCATCACAAGGCAGTATAGCTAGTTCTACAGTAGTTACAAGCACGTGCTAGAAAAGTTCTTATGGTGTAAGAAAGGCATCGGAGAAAGCTATATATAAACTGGCGAGATACTGCAGTTTTGCATAAACACAGCCGTGCCAGTTAATAGCTTGCAAACACCATAATTATTCATAGCACTCATTTCCTTTTAAGCATTCGCTCTCACTATACCTGGGAGGCGATAAAATGCTTAAAATAATTTACGGTCAAGAATGCATAAGTATATGTAATAAAATTTTCGCAAGCCTGGGTATTATTATCAAGCAAGTTAGATTTTCTTTTGAGTTCATACAAACAGGATATTTTATAGTTTGTCAAGTCAATAATAATAAATAATACTTTTATTTTCCACCACAATTGTATGAAAAGATTTAACAATATGTTACAATTACTTTTTCTTTTTGGTGGGAAAATCATCGAATGACTTCTTCCGCTCTGGGTCAAGCGGAAGGGTGTGTCAGATTTCTACTGACTAAAAACCCACCCTGTTCCTTCGGCTGCCCTAAATTTCCGGGGACGCGGTAACTCGGCAGAACTTTCCCGCAAACCCCGGCAGATGTTACAATTACTTAGGTATTAATTAAAATGTTACAATAATCGCTTATTACAATATTCAAAGGGTGGACTGGAGCCTAAACTAGGTAAACCCTGTATTTCAGGACTCCATGTCAGTCGCCTACGGAAACTCTTCAGTCAAACTTCATAAGTGATTTAATTTCGGGGAGTGTGCGATGCAATTGCACAATCTAATTCCACCAAGCCCGGTCCATCATCGGGCTACAAAACAAACGGCAATGCACCATCGTTACGGTGAACATCCCATCCATACACACAAAACATTTTGGGAATCATTTCATTGTGCGTACAGCTAAGAAGTGGAATTCCCTGCCGGAGTCTGTTTTCTGCTAGCCATACCCTAGGGGTGTTTAAGTCAATCAAACGCGAGCGCTTATTATCTATAAAAAATTAACTAAAACGTGTACTTGGTCTTGGCAAGAGCGGCTAGATATTTTTATCATTTCTTCTTAAAAGATATATAAAAAATAATGTTGCATGTCAAAGAATAATGACATGCAATAAAATAGACCATTGTTTGTTGCACTAAGGGTAAATACACGTATATGTATATTATGCCTAAACTTTCATTCACAACGCCAAAACATTGTCAAGTTACGGACTCGCGCCTCTACTCATAATAAAAACACAAGACTTTTTTTTTTTTGACGATAAGCACCAACATAATGTTTATTCTATCACAATTCTTGTTTTCATTCCGTGTTCCTAAGACTCGGCGATATATAACGTTTTTGCTGAAAAACGCCCATGATCAATGATGAAATGATAAATGACTATTTTCATCAGCCGAAATAAGTTCAATGCTGGGAAAAACTCATTTCAAAGAAAATCATCCACACTAATATTATAAATACAAAAGTCCGTCTATCTGCCTTTCACGGCTAAGCCGCTGAATTTTTTGATGAAGTTTGGCAAGAAGATAGTTGAAGACCTGGGGAGCAAACATAGTAATTTTTATCTTAGGACAATGAGCAACACCTAGTTTAAAATAGCCCTAATAACTAGTAATAGTAGCTTTCTCTTCCATTTTTAAAGTATCCCATCCAGATAATGTACACAAATGAAACTGTACATCTGTGTTGCCAAAAATGCAGTGCCGCATACGGAATAAGGATTTTCTATCTGTTAACATTGAATTATATTTCTGTAACACTGGTTTTATACGCCTCTTCTATTTTCAGACCAGACTGTGCACTGAAAAAGTTGTTTGTTAGTTGACAAGTGTGTCGTATCTGTTTCAGTGATATAATGTTTTCATGGTTATTTTCAAGTATTTTGTGAAGTTTGGGCTTGCGTTGATTTTACACATCTATACTAATATTATACAGCGGAAAATTTGTTAGTTTGAACGCGCTAATCTTCGAAAGGGCTGGATAGATTTGGATGAAATTTGGTGTGGAAGTAGTTTGAAGCTTGAGGAAGGTTATAGGCTTTTTTACCCGACTGCAAAAAAGGAGGGTTATGTTTTAATCGTAATAAAGTCCACATATATGTAATACTTACCTAGACAAAGTTACGCATAAAGCTTTATGTAACATAGCTATTGCATTCTCAGGGAACACAAAGTGCACATCCGTTTACACACATATTTGCGCTCTACGAGTATAATGTCTTCTACGTACTTGGCTAGAGACTAGACACCGTTGATATTTGAGCATTGAAATTCATTATACCTATGCATGTATGTAGAAAACTATAACAGAAGGTAAAATGTGTTTTTAAATCAACCTAACGCCTATTGCAAATCAAAAAGATATGATTATAAAAACAACAATGTCTTACTACACGCTGACATAAACGTGTAATTTGTAGGGTTCCGTAGTCAACAAGGAACCCTTCTAGTTTCGCCATGTCCGTCTGTCTGTCCGTCTGTCCGCGGTTTAGCTCAAAAACTATTGGTACTAGAAAGTTGTACTTTGGCATGAGTATGCACGTTAATGACGCCGAAAAAGTGGTAAAATAAAATTTTGAAAAAAACAATTATTTAGGGTACCTCCCATACATGTAAAGTGGGATGATAATTTTTTTTTTCTTTCTTCCCATAGTGTGGGATATCGTTGGATAGTTCTTTTAAAAATATTAGGGGTTTGCCAAGACCGTTTTTTGATTAAGTAAACCGTTCGTGACTTATCAAGCTTTAAATTACCAATTTTCGTTAGAGTCAAGTGTCCACCCCCTCTATCAACTAAACGGTTATAGTTAGAAATTCAAATGTCACGGCAGTAGTACCTATATATAACGAAATTTAAAGGAAAACTATCTCACATAAGTGGGCTTTACAAGTTTACGAGTAATAGTCGACCAATTGTATTTGACTCGAAAATTTCGAACAACTTTATAGAAATGTCGATAGATGGCGCTAAGCGCCAGTTGTATCGTACTAGCTTCTTGTGACGATTGAGTAGTGTAGCTCTGTGTCCGTATTTAAATTCAAAACACCGGCTATGACAAGTTTTATACAAATCTCTAAAAAAATTGAAACTTTCCGTGCAAAATTGTCGGATCAGGTGAGGATTTGTATAGGAAGTCAAATTAGTTAGGTAGTCATATTTGGCTTTTAGTTAGAGCATGGTACGAAACGATCAGTCAGCGAATACGACACGTACTTGGCTGTTATAAAAACTACGGAACCCTACACTGCGCGTGGCCCGACACGCACTTGACCGATTTTTTATTAATAAGCTTAACTTAACACAACAAAACTATAACAAAAACGTGATGCCTTTTTCAAAACACGAACTAACAAACCGGCTTAATAAGGCCATTTCTATTTCCAAACTGACATCCAGACATAATGACGCCCTCTTGGACTCTCAATAATAGATCTACAGTATAACCAAAAGCCAACTTTACCTCACAATCAATGAAAAGTTATATATAGACCAGCGACGCATTTACTGATCCATTAAAAGCCCCTACCAAGGTTGTAAAACTGAAAACATCACATTCCTACTTGAATCCAGTAAATCTTGGTATGTGACTTAACAGTGACACTTTTATGCGTACTTACTATTCATCCATTATTGTTAATAGCTTCATAGATACTGTTTTCGAGTAAGGAAGTACCCAATTCTGTGTATTTTGGGAATGAATCAACTTGGCTCGTAATGACTTCACACATGCCTGTATATATATCTCTTACAAAATTGGTGTCTACGTTAAATGTAGCTGCATTAAGTGCTTCCATCAATCAGGTGATTTCATGTAAATGGGTTTCAAACATAAATACCTTAGCTGCATAATAATCAGTGTCTATCTTTAAAACATTATATTCAACTACCGTTTCTTCATCATTTCTGAGTATTTCAGTCAGTCAAATACACTCAACTTGAGGCAGAGGAACAAAACACAAACCGGTTCCTGTCAGTTCGTATCCAGTAGAGAAATAAAATAAGATTTAACCCAACAAGCAAGAATAAAGCGCATAAGTTAACAGCCATCCAGTGATATTCTGAGGAAACTCATAAACGTCTAAATATACACAATACAGAAATTGAGAGAGACATTACTGACTCTTAATTGTGCGAACACACTGTTCGAGTAAACATGCACTAAATCTACCTCCTGACGGCTTTAATTGTTCGTTCACAGCTTCTGAAATAGGATGGTGATGAACTAGAGAGTGTATGTGTAGAACTGAAGAAAGTTTTCCTTAAATTTCTGTGGACTTGCAGTAGACATTAACATGTTACCTAAAACTAATCTATTTTCCAAAATAATCTTACTTAAATTAAGTTCTGGAAATATGTAATCTATTTTATAAATACTCGTATCTATTTACGAAATGCTTGTCATAGTGGTGGAGAAATTGGGCCAAACCCGCATTTATAAATATTTGTTCCTGATCTGGGTGTCTGTAAAAAAAACAGTCAATATACAAGAAAAAGTCCTAGTCTGGGGTTTAATCAATGGGACATGTTTGAAGAAAAAACATATTAACAAGCTGCATTGATTTTTCTGTTCTAATTTGGCTGTTGAAAGTCAAATAATGCTTAATTATTAAAACCTCAGAGACAATTATAAATATGTCATGGCTAACAACGGTCTGAACGACTTTCATGCATTCAATAATGCACTTTTCACGAAAATTTAAATTCTCGTACGCTACGCCATTGCTTCACACCCTGATCATGCAAACGCCTACTATAATAAATTACTAATATCTAAAATCACAATTTATTACTTAGCTAGCTTCAACTTTAAACCGTTGTTCCACTTCCACACAATCTCCTAGTTTCATATACAATGAACTTTGTGGTTTGCTGCACGACCAAGGTGTGCTATAGCAGGGGATCATTGAATGTTATGAATTACATTCTGATCTAATCTCGGTTTGTGTTGCTAAATATATAATTCCCGGTCACAGTGGTATTCTTGCGCAATGCACGAAAGTAAGCTAGATAATAGAAAGAATTAGTGCAGTCCGTCAGCTTTGAAATGCTGCTGCAGTGTTAAAAGCGAGATGAACGTTTGAGTTGTCAGTTTGTTTATGTCAAAATTTTGAATGAGATTCCATTCAGCACGAGTTTGTTTCATAAACCGTTACTAGACATTATTACTAAATCGTGAGGCTAGGTACTGTCGATACTGCAGGGGTTGCAGGAATGTTCTAAAGAGATACCGCGGCCCCGGAACTTAAGGGCAGCTGAAGGAACAGGGTGGATTTTTAGTCAGTAGAAGTCTGACACTCCCTTCCGTTTACCCAGAGCGGGAGAAGTCATTCGATGATTTTCCCACCCGACGAAAATGTACTGTTGCCCCTAACGCAGTTTCAATCAGTAGAAATCTCACGTTCCGTTCCGCCCCACCCAAAGCAAGAAGAGTCATTTGACGACTTTCCCCCAGAAAAAAAACCGATTGATATAAACCATCATATTCAATTAATATTACTATTTATCTGATATCTAAACCATTTACTACTTCTTGCTCAGATAACCATACATCACTGTTAAAGCAAATTGAGAAACACCGATAAAGATCAAGTTCGAAAAATGTAATGTTCAAACCTTGATAATTATAACAAAACATGATGTATGTTATAGCATCCAAATAATAGTGTTCGTACTTGAGAGTCTCAAGTATTGCCCAACACCCATAAATCTAGGCAGCGGTCATTCCGACGTTTATTTAATACGCATAGAAGATTTACCACGAAAGGGTATTGAATTTAATCGAGCAACTGTCCGTAATACAGTTTATGAACGATATTAATAGTGCCATACATCAAGGGAGTTTGATGGTGCTGTAGTTTGTCTTGTCACAACATGCTCTCTTTGGGGAGTTTATTTTGGTAATGCCTCATAAAAGGTAGGTATATAAGTAGCTAGTTTGTAAGTTACATTCTAAAGTGCAATTGAAGTATTTTTATGGATATTATTCATTCGCATTGCAGTCACAAACATAATATTAATTTTTGAAACCGAAATGATGTGACAATTTGAATTCATAAAGTTCTTTACGTACGAGAATTGTCCTTTTGACTGTTTATCAAGTATTTTACTGAATGCATTAAGTAAGTTAGTACCAAAAACCATATAACATATTATAGAAGACCAGCTTCTGCCCGTGGCTTCTCTTACACGAAAAGTTCTTTTCGGTGCAAAAAAAAAAGCGCCCAAGCCCAAATCTGTCTCTGTACCAAATTTATCAAAATTGGTAAATTAGTTTAGATGTAAAAGTGTAACGGAACAGAGTTCAGCATTACTTTCGCATTTATAATATTCATAAGAAGCAAAGTAAGAATATAATTTATTTAAATATAGCCAGCCTATATAACAGTATCTGAGGAGTAATTTAGATACTACGCACGTATAATGGAGCGCACTTCACCGTCCGTCGCTTCATTTAAACACATAAGATCCATCACAGTAGTTGCTTAATCCATCAATGCACGTCCAAAAGAAGTTAAAGCCATTGTGTGCTACAGTCACAACACTGCTGTAGGTACCTATTAGAATAATAGTAGTAATAATATTAGGTAATAAAATATAATCGTAATTTTGCTATATCTAAGACAAGCGTTCTTGGTCGTTCAAGGAAAAGTGGAGGGAACCAGGTCGTGTGGCACGTCACCTATGTGCTGGACTGACCAAGTGAAATCCACAATAGGAAAGGGCGTATATGACTAAGCCACTCTGCCAACAGGGAGAGATTTATTTATTTATTTATTTAGGGACAAATAACAGTTACATAATAAAAACATATTAACTAAAATTCGTATAACTAATTAAACAATTATGCAACCCACACCATTGTCCACAGGTTAACAAAAGAAATGAAAGTTACAATGACACATTAAAGCTAAAAACGAAATAGTTAAAATAACATTATCTAATAAATCCGTAACTGATTAACATATTATTAAATTAAATCTCAGACAAGAGTTTACAAGCTTCTACTTTAAATTGCTTATTAGATAGACAAAATATGAGATGGCGGTAGATCGTGTGGAGAGCTGTGACGATCGCTCTGCCAAGAGCGAAGCGACAAAAAAGAAGACAAGCTATTGACCGGTGACCGCCTGGAATATTCGCAAATTTTTGCGGTATAAAAGCAGCCTATATGAGGAGCTCATGGCTAGATAATAACTGCTGCACGGATCTATTAAGTTAAACAATGCTTGACGAGCTTAGTCCGTGGATCGTTGATATGTTAAGATTAAATTGACATCCCACACACACGCACAAAACGTTTTGGGAATACTTTCATTGTGCGTACGGCTAAGGACTGGAATTCCCTGCCGGAGTCTGTGTTTCCCGATAGCTATAACCTAGCGGTCTTCAAGTCAAGAGTGAATAGGTTACTTCTAGGTAAGCGTGCTCCATCTTCGACCACATCATCACTTACCATCAGGTGAGATGGTGGTCAAACGAGAACCTATTTATTATCAATCGAGAATCCTTCGTGCTTCGGGAAAGCGTGTTAAGAAGTTGGTCCCGGCTGTCGTTTTTAGATCTTGGACAGTCATTGGTAGTCAGAAGCCAGAAAAGCCAGTATCGTGTTACTGGATTGTGGAGATCAGCTAGGCAGGAGCTCCATTTACCAATCAGGTTAAACTGAAAGCCGACCCTGATATAGCTGGAATAAGGTAAAGCGGATGGTGACAAAGTAGTCTATATTCCATTCCATATTATAATCCGTGCTAAATTTCATGCTGATTACTTCAACTGTATTGGCGTGATTGAGTAACAATCGTCCTTAGTACTAAGAACTAGTCCTAAGAAAAGCTGAGGAAGATAGAAATCATTCTGACATCCAAAAAGAATGGTGATCCGCAGCTATTAACAAAATGTCTTCAACCGGAGATGGGCGTGCAACAATCCCAACTGGGTTAGTCTAAAATTGACTACGGAAACCCGCTACGAATTATGAGTTTTGACGAAAGGTTCCGTAGCCGCGTGCCAGTTCGACAGGAAACAATATATTTTTATAACGTTCCTAGTACCGTGGAAATTGGAATATGTGGGTTATTGATGGAGCTGTCGATATCAGAGTATATGAAGCGGTTTACAAAAATAACATTTTGGTTTTCTGATCTGAACGATTGAGTTGATTTATTAGGTAAGATTAAATCTGATTGAATAGGTAATTAAGTTATTAAATATAGCGATACCCACGGAGCAAATACAAAGGCGATACCAGACATTTATTTAACCACAGCAGTTTTCGATCTTACTAAATCTATCTATTAGGTAATACGTAAAGCAAAATCTTTGAGCTTTTGCTTTACGTATTATAAACGTAAGTTTACCGTACCGTAACTTTAAGTATTATAAACTGACGAATGTGTACAAATTTGGTTAAATTTATATGGAGGAGTGCAGAAAGCTTATACATTTTATGTATATATTTGATATAAAGTTCCAACGTTTTTAAATATAAAGGAAGAGGAATGATTAAAGTTATTAACTTCTCGGTGATCACTAGCAAACTTTACCGAGTAGTCAACTAAATCTATAAAATCGACTGTCAATGCCGAGCATGTAAAATTTATAGCAGAGTGCGTGCCAGCACTAACAATCTTCTGTGTGTTATTGGCAGTAAATTAGACGTACATGTAATTGACTCAAAATTTTAATTTTAATTTAGTTTTAAAAGTTACTAACATAGTTTTAAGTAGTGCTACTAATGATAATTGGGTATTAATTATATTGGTTACGGGAAGAAAATCCAAAGGAAAATATTACTAAACTTTTCGATGAAAATCTTATAGGACAATATAGAAAAATATTCTAAATAGTCTAGAGTAGTGAGAAAAATACTTACATGCCAGCTCAACGACGGCAGGTTGGCTTCTTATATCACCTCTGCTGCTCCAAGCATTGCACGTACAAGTGAATCTATCTTCACCAAAGTACTCATCCAACTGATCTCTCGTCACATTACACTCAGCTTCAACAATTCTCACTCCACTTTGAGGGTCCACAAATTCAAACTGTGTACTAGCCACGGACCTAACATCATTACATTGAAAATACACTTGAAGAGCATTCGCTGCCCTACACCTCAACACAGCAGGTTTGTTTCTGACTACAAAAGCGTGCTGTGGTTCTAGAAGAAACATTGGCAAATCATCAGTAGAACTTTGTAAGAGATGATCTCCTGATAAAGAAGGTAGTTCATCAGCATCTTCTCTATTCTCGTGTTCGTCTTCTTTATGTGATTCATGGTCGTAATCTTCTTCTAGGTAATCTCTGTGATGTGGCGCGACATGGTTTTTCTCTGAATTGTAAGGGTCTAGAGCTTCTACGCCTGCAGGGTGGGCGTATTCTGGTCTTAAGGGTATTGGAGGCGTAGGAGCTGCCGTTGTTATCTCTGGCGCTGTTGTGTTTGAGCCCTCTGTAAAGAAATAAAAAACATTAAGACTTCATTTGTTTTATTGATGAGCAAATTTGACGTTACGTCAATTTATTTAAAGTTTAATAATGGTTATTTTTGGTATATGCATAGGTGATGGATTTATTAAAAGAAAAATTAAGTAGCCCGAAATAATTTACATGGTCCTGAAAACATACTAACATTTTTAAATCAAACATAAAAACGCCATTTACAAATTGGATAAGACATCTCAGACTCCGTAAAACACTTTCAGTTTGATAACTATTTTCAATGGTATGAAACAATACAGGTATATTATGAAGCTTAAGTAGCTTTAATTATGGCATTTAAAGCAGAAATGTAACAAATTCCCTGCTATTAAAAGTTTTTAATCATATCGTGGGAACAAATTAATGCAAGTACACGACGCCACGCTTGGTTCTCAAAAACGTCAGAAACAATTTAAAGACCAATTAAAACTTCACGAAACACCAACGCTAATAAGACTAATAGCTTTCGCTTACGTACCAACTTATTCTAATTGCGGAGTTAAAATATATTCCGTGTCGCTCGGGATAAATAGCAACTGTCATAATAACATGTACCCTCCAAGTCATGCCATCGATTTCACTCCAAGTCCGCACCTGGTTTGAAGCGTCTCCCGTGCCTATTTACACGCAAAACATAGATATTTAGATACCGTACTCCCCTCTTAATAAATTATGTTTCCTTCAAAACAAAAGCGACTTTGAATCCATCGCGTTGATCACAAATTCCAACATCAACTACATGAAATTCCCCCTCTCCAGAATTTCGCCTAAAATCGCTATCAGCACATCAGTGTATGTTACTCTTACACTGTTGACAGTATAACTATTATTTAAACTAGGGAATTGTACGAAAATAAACCGCAACCCGAGTGAACTGTGGATAACTTAATTAGTTTCACTTCCGTTCAACTTATATCTATTTCCGTTTTCGTGAGGGCCGAACGATATTTACTTCTGGAATCTATTTTTTCAAAATAGAATTGGTTTCATGAAGAATGTTCAGCGAAATGTTTAAAAGATTGAACTATTAAACCTGCTTATATGTTCATATCAGCATTCAATCATTGAACATTCAAAACAACTAGATGATAAATTACTTGCAATCAAAGCTTGTTACCTGCCATTCTAGAGGAGCTAGGATGGATTGAATGATATAGTCACCCGTACACAAAACATGCTCGGTCGTGGAGTTGCCGACACCAGCCAGACATACATACGGATAAGCATACATACATACTTGCAATCAAATCTCTTCTAAATTCAATCTCACGTTTTCGTCGGTCTCTAATCATAATACATAACGTATTCTAATTATAATACAAGCCCAAACGGGACACTTAATTACCATTTCCCTTAAAAAAAACAATCTTCATGTCAATGTGACGAAGGTAAAGTCAATTACATATTCTATTTGCTACGAGCCTTTCTGACCATCTCGATTGGGTAAGTTGCCTGTCAATTTTAATTGGTTTTTAGCACTTGGAATTTGATTAACGGCTTTATTAGTATCAAATATTTCGTAATCTTCACCAACAGTCAATGCTTTATCACAATTTTAATTAATGTCCGATTCGAGTGCATTTACAATCGTATTTCTATTGATATGTGAGTTTCCCTTTGACTGGTTTATATCAATGCTTTTGTTATGTGGGTCTGTAGTTAGGGCTGCTTACTGAGTTAAACTTTAAGTTTGATTATACACGTTAGTAATTAATTATTAATCATGCTGTGTAACTATGTACCTACCATGACAATTTAAGCTTTAGTTAGTCAATTCAATGCCACGTATGTATAAATACGCGATGTTGTAATAAAACTTTTCCCGTCGTGCATTTTTTTAAATAATAATACATATATATTATAGTACTCTCGCGGGGCTTCGCTCCCGTGGATTCTATCACGGTAAAAACATAACTCTCCTTTTTTGCAGTCGGGTAAAAAGTAGCCTATAACCTTCCTCAAGCTTCAAGCTACTTCCATACCAAATTTCATCCAAATCCACCCAGTACTTTCGAAGATTAGCGCGTTCAAGCAAACAAACAAACAAACAAACAAACAAACAAACAAACAAACTAACTAACAAACTTTTCCGCTTTATAATATTAGTATAGATATCGGTGTATAGTACAGTCGGCCAAGAAAGTGGTGTACCACCCTAAGGTTGAATATCGCTTGCAGATTCATAGGTGATAAAGATTAGTTTCGCTTGCAGATCGATCTGACAACTTCTATTGCTGTCTTTATCTGATTATTGATAACGACTATTACTGTTTGTAACGTGACAGCTGTTCTTAGTTTGAACTTGATGGAACCAATGACGTCGTAAAATCAACGGCGGGGGGCTGTAGATTTTGATGACAAAATTGTATCTACAAATTCAGAATTGTAATCAACAAGTTACATAAAATTGTAAAGGCACAAGGCGAGTCCACAAACCTACAATTTCTGTAAACTTGTAATTACAATATCAATAAAAAACAAGCTAAAAATAGATTTATCCTCTTATTAAATTTCTACAATCAATTTTAAAATACTTATAACAAACAAAAACATAGCATATATAGTAATATTTAGAAGATATTGAAAATTTTTAAAAATTAGAAACGGGTGTAACCGCCGTTGGCCTCTATAACCTCTAAAAGACGAGACCTCATTGAACCAACAAGCCGTGAGCAAATATCGGTTCCCCGCATTTCCTCCCAGATATAATTACAGTGACTAATAAGAGCTTGTTTGGTTCTTTCATTTTGATGCGACCATCGTTGGACCATAAGGCCCCAAAGATTTTCTATCGGGTTGAGGTCCGGCGATCTTGAGGGCCACTGAATTACCCTTACGTCAGTGTGTGAACGAAACCAGGCTCTTACGATCCTCGCATTATGAATTGAACAATTATCTTGAACAAAATCAAATTGTGGCACTTCGTTCTCCGGGTAAACATTACGGACTGTCGGTAGCATTGCATTCTGAAGCACGTCGATATAATTTACAGCCTACGCTCGAGGAGGTAGAGAACACAATTCTCCTACACCATCCGTACTCATCCAGCCCCAAATATTTACGGAAATTCGACCTGATTCTCTATTTGGGATTACATGATCATCTTTATACCGTGTTGAATTATATCGCCAAAGGTGAAGACGTCCATGCTGACTGGATTTAAACGTTTTTTCATCACAAAACACTGTATTAGACCAATCAAACTCTAAGTGCTCTCTGGCGAAGTTCAGACGAGCAAGTCTGTGAGCATCCGTCAAATATATTTTCTTGGCGTAATGCCTGTGGTGCAACCCCATGTAATGTAGATGATTCCTTATTGTTTGGGCACTCACATCGAACATCTCCGCAAAATGTTTTGTGGGCTTAAAACCATTGATTTCATATTCCCGTCTCATGAATTCTCTATCGTTATTGGAGAGTGCAGGCCGGCGACCACTTCTTCTGTGATCCAACAAACTTCCCTCCTCTCCTTCACGACGAATCCAAAAGCGGACAGAACGCCTCGATATATTCAAATTCCGGGATATCGCACTGATACTGCTTCCCTCATTAAATTGGGCAATTATTTGTGCTCTTTCGGCAATGGTCAAGTTGGCAGGCATTGAGATGATTTTATATGCAGTTGATTGAAAAATAACACGGAAAATATATCGATTTTTTGCATATATTTGACAAAATGTCAATTGTCAGTTTTCTTTTTCAAATGGAATTCGGTTGTCTAAATAGTTTTTATTACTTTTGTTTGGAAACATTTCAATTGCTTTGTAGAAACTAATGTCCTTTTCATTTATACTAAAGGTTAAAATGTCATGTACTTATATGTGACATATGACGTATGAATACTAAATACATAGGTTTACGTCATGATAATGTTGTCTCTTTCAGTAATATCTTTTTATAACGAACCTTGTTGTAATTTTCGATGACCGGGAAACTAAATCAAAACTGGTACACCACTTTCTTGGCCGACCGTACCTATAATTGAATTCTATAAATCACTTATTCGAAGAGCGACGATCAACTCGCACCTCGATCGAGAATAAAAAAAAGATCTTCATACTTTTATATTATTATCTTTTTAATTAAAATATGTTTAATTGGCTTTCAAACCAGCCAGCCCTAACCATCTGAACTAAGAGAAACATTCACGATTCTTGTACAAGTGTTATCTATAGTGACGAAACTCCATTTAAGACGTTACAAGAAGCGTAACTAAACCGATCGCCCGTCACGATGTTCGTAAATTATAAATAAATGTCTAGCATTTGTGCTTCGATCGATGTGTAGAGCTTTGAAGTTATTTGTATTGAGGAGTGAATAAAGCTTTTTAGCTTCAGTTACTGTGTCTTTGTAGCTGTTGTTTGTAACTGACAAAAATAATTGGCCTTGCAGTGTGCTCAATCTAGAATAAAAGTTATATAAGGAAACTGTTAGTAAGAGATAATCCTTAAAAGAACTGAATTAATTACACAGATCAAAAATATTCTATTCTGTAGGTATATATTTTTTAATTAAAGAAGTAATATTGACATATTTAGGCATGTTGTGGTTGCTTACAATTATGGTTGCAATTATCAAAGTTATTTGTAGGATATTAATGTAGCATGTAAAATTGTTCATCTGTTGGTAATCCCAATTCCCAAATAAACAAATAGATACCTATATATATATGGCTAAAAAACTAACCTTGAGTCCAGACGTTAAGTCCTTGCAAAGAGTTGATAAACTTAAAGGATATTAAACAATTGCAGATAAAAACATAACTTTTCCACATTTTCCCAAAACTTAAAAGGCACCGTGACAACAGCCACACAAGACCTTTAGGTAATAATTGAACATAGAAACGTGTCCAACTCCACTATTGTCTGCAAAATCTACTTGTTATTTTATACTTCTCTTTCACAGTCTTATTTTCTATTTCCAGTAGTATATTTTCTCCATCCTCTCAATAAACAAATCACTTATGGGATGCCTTACATAACGAATGGTATGTTTTCTGTTTTAAAATACCTCAAACGTTTGGAATCACAGAATTTTAAATGGGACGAAATGTCTTGTGTTTAGTGACGTGAAACGCGTACGGGATGACGAATGTTCACTCTCTTGGAGACGAAAGCTATAAACGAAACGAGTTTTCGGGGTTCGTCATCCTGTCATTAAGAGTCAACAATACTGTCTTTTGTTAATGAAAGTTCTGTTCAACAATTATCACCAAATGAAGAGATTCTGATTGGTTTAGTAACAATTGTATCATGATATCAAAAACTGCTAGTAACAATTTGTCAAGTTAAGTAGGTTCGTGTGTTACTGTCAAAGGTGAAATTGATATCACAGTCACCTCTAAAGTTTTATAGCCACAATTAAACTAACTCCTGCTTCTACAATAGTATCAAGTGTTACCGTTTACCCAAAATCGAACCCGATCTAAATTAATGGAACACACTTTACAGGTATTAAGTTTCAACGCGCTCCAGTAAAAGCTAGTACAAAATAATTAATGAAGGCATCGATGTTATTCAAGATAGCAGTTTTATTGATAGCTCGTTGTTAATCAACGTCCGAGAAGAATTCTTGGCTCGTTCTACAGATGGGCTAACAATTGGCTTTATTGATGATGGCAGACAATTACTGTGACTTGATGTCTTTTAAAACTGAACAACTGGCATCAAAGGTTGTTTCAGAATTACGATTCGAAATTGTTACTTTGTTCCTCTAGACTCAAGGTCAATTGTCAAATGTCACTTGTATTAATGAAGTTTTTTCTGCTTAAGACTGATACATATTAATTCATTTTTCTATCAGAGAAATAAAATTTAATGTCCGAATCTCAATCAATACTTCCCAAATAGCGTAGTGACCACGGTCATTATCCACTTATATTGGGCGTCATAAAACCAGACGCATCTATTCAAAGCGTGCCTATCTTAATACCAAATCTAAAGCACTTAATTTATTTATAAATGAACTAAATATTCCCATTAATTTTATTAAAGGGATACTATCTTTGATACTTAACAGATGTAGCCGTAACATTAAGTGGGTATACGAAGCTCTTATAAAAGTTGGCCGCAATAGCAACGGTATCAGCGCGTACTCTATTCACTTGAGCGATAACAGAGCCTTTATGCGTTATGGAGAGTATATAGGAATGCAGTTGTATTTACATACCGTGTTGCTACGCAATCGAGAGTTGGAAATAACGAAGTTCTTATGGAAATTAAATAAGAAAAGGGCAAAGGAACGACAGTTTAAATTGAAATATTCTATTAATGTGACCATAGTTAGCTGACGTGTATGTTTAACAGATGAAAGCTTAGACTTTTGACTAGTGGCTGTAAAACGTTTTACTGCACGTGCCTATGTATCTAAAGTACTTAAAGCTGACACCACTTAAGTCTCTTTAAAGCAAAAGATGTGTAAAGATAGCAAAACGAGCTTGAGGATAACAGAAATGTTCATTTCGCGAGCATTAAGACAATACAATAAGCGGATGCTTTACCAAACATCTGTAGCACACACACGTCAGTCAGAGAGACGATGCTTGATGCAGTTTACTAGCAAATGCACTTAGCGCCCGAGAGACGTAAAAAGATGCAGTCGATCTATTTAATGGCACTGTAGGCGGGGATACGAGAGCTCGAAATAAACGAGCGATGACGAGCATTGTGATCCGATGTCGTTTGCTGACGAGTTCGTAAAAAATAGGAAGGAATTTGTAAAAATACAAGAAACTGTCAAATGACAGGGGATGTCGATAACCGAAATGGATGAAGTTTTTGTCTAGTTCCAACCATTTCAGCACCGTTGTTACGCGAATTTAAAGCATACCATTGTAGTTGTACATTGTTTAGATAAGTTTAGTTTAAGATAAGATATTGCATTCAGTATTATGTTAATTAACTAAGTGATTCATGATCTAGTATCGATTTCGCAAACTCTATGGAATTTTGCTGAACAACGTGTACGTGTCACACTTTATGCGTCCTACACTTAATACAAATAAGGAAAATTATCTAATAATAAATAACTGAATACAACACGTGTCGAGAATATACAGTAACAAAATATGCCGACAGAAAGCGAGAAATATCTACAATACATTTCAAATTACCGAAACAACTGAACCGTTAACGTACAATACTTAACAAGGTGCAAAAAGTGCTCCAAAACTTCTTTGAACACAGCCGAATTCTCACCCTGACTTGGACCACACCCACAAAAACTTCAATGGTAATACGATACATAGAGTGCCAGTCAAGAGGTTCCCAAACAAGATAATCCCTTTGTTAGTCGGGTTATAATGCGCCATGGCTTCTACAGGGAATTCCGTGATATTATTTTCTGTTTCATTCACGCTAGCAGCTGCCTTCGAGTGGTCGTTTCCGATTTCAAATTTAATTGATGTATAGATTTTTTTCGCGGTAACGGGGATAGATAAAGATTTTGCGAGTTTTGGGATTCTCAAGTTTGTTGTCGCAAGGTTGTGTTATATTATACACAGGGTTTAATGTAATTCTTGTGTTCAGTTTCTTGCTGTTTTTTGTATTCGTACCTCGGTTTTGTTTATTCTACTTGATCTTGTGTAGGTATGTTTGCTTATTTTAAACTGTTAATATTGAATATTAGCTTCTGCCTGCGGCTTCGCTCACATAAAAAGAAACACACATACGCATTATAATAGGTACATATTTGTACGGATAGCCTAAGTAGCGGTCAGTTATTTTTTAAGTCTGTAGATAGTTATTAGGTACTTTAAATGTTCTTCGATTTATTGAGTCAGAATAAATAAATGTTTTTAAAACTATCAGCACGATTTTTAACCTTAAACCCAACGTAACGATCACTGTCGAAGTGTCCACACAAAACACAACTCATTGTATCGATATCGTTACCATTTAAAAAGTCGTGACCAACTCGCACTCCAAACGATCTCTCACGAGTATCGATTCTCTCTTTCATTAACGAAACGTAATTTTCACACGTTGGTACATTCATGACCTAGATTCTCTTACATTGAGGTTTTGCTTTAGAACAGTGTCTATACAGGCACAGTGTTATTTAATGTAAGGCGATGATGTTTGAAGTAGATGTTGCTTTTACATTTATCTTAATTAAACTAATTAATTCTTATGATGTGGAAAATCCTCACTACTGAAAAAACAGGCTAAAATATGAAACATTCTCATTTTAAACTGTTATGTACAAATGATTAAATACTTATCGTCTATTAAATAAACAATTGAAAAATATAGATTAATGTATGTTAAATACATAATATTCATTGAGATGTTCAGAGAATCGCCGTTGTATGCAGCTTTGCCCTAAAACATATTACTGCGTTACATTAAATTATTGACTTAGATAAGAATGTGTTGTTTTATGGCATACGACCAAAGCTAAAAGCTGTTTAAGTTTGTGACTTTATAACCTCTAGAGGGCGCCAACTTAATTTGTCATAACCTAGCCTATGATAAGTGGACATTCCAGATGCTTCTATTGATACCTTAATTGTCAAGGTACGAGGCAACATATGAACATATAGGTCAAAATCATAACTCTCATTTGTGCTTCGCCATAGTTGTTAGAAAACGGCAGTAATGTTTGTTTTCTCTAATTGGTTTAGACGTGGCTTCATTAACGCATTTTACTTTGATGGACATCTTTAAACGAGTAGCAGTATAAACACTGTTTCAAACAACTTGCAGTAGACAGTGACGTATTTAATTAAGACTTATTATTTTAAATATATTATTAATATACTACATTCATAAATGCAATAGAAATTCTTCCTTTCATCACTTAACGTCTCACACCTCTTTTCCCTATCCCATTATCCTGGGATGGGGCATATATGTAGGATAGTTTTCATCCCAAGAGTATGTCCCCTTGAGATAAACTTCGATATACACGCGAGAAAAGCCGCTGGCAAAAGCTTGTGTAACATAATACTGACTGTGACACAGTATTAAATATTATTTCAATTCAAACGTTAACCCTAGATAGGTAACGTTCCTGAAGTTCTATGATAAGCTAGCCATTCGACTTTTTGACGAGCATCTTTTAAAGTTGATTTTTATTAAAATTGTATAGTATTTTAATCAGTTTATTATATTTATGGGTAATATGGGATATAAGTTAAAGATTATTATAATGTAAAGGAATATTTATTTAACTTTTAAGTACTAAATCACAAATCTTAAGTGACACATGTTTCTTTGAGATCAATAAGGCACTAAATCTTACAATTACTAAATTAGGCACTATTTTTTATAAATTTCATCTGTTTCTTTTAATATAATAAAGCTAAAATCTTAAAATTAACCATTAGTATCAAATTACTTAGATTTCTTTTGGCGCAAGTTGGGCAAAAGTCGACTGTATGTTCGCCACAAATGGGAACTCTGCAACTATTGTGATTCTTTGTCATGCGCCTTTTCTTATAGGAACACAAACTGCAGCTTTTCCTTTTCCTTGCTAGGCATTATCAGGCATCAGAGGACATTTAGAACCAGATTGCCCAAGAATTTGACCTTGACCTTCAGCGTGTTCCTCATGGTTCAAACCCAATACGTCTTATTTTGTCTTTTATTCTTCGAGGCATTGTTGGTATTTCATGCCCACGTTTTAGCCATGGTTCAACGAGTTGTTCATGCAATTATTTCATAAAGCTTCTTTGTAACAGTGGTTTACCTCCAGACACCAAGACATTATGGCAATATAGGACGTAAGAGTTGATACTCGATATATTGAGCATTTCATAAAACGAATATTGGCTTGGGTCAAGTGGATAATAGTGTTGTAAGCCGATGAAGAATTGTATTTGAGAGGAAGAGCATCGGAAGTCAACTTTCTTGTTTCTCCTCAATATCTAAAGTTGGGCTTACTTTTGTCCGAGGGTTCATCGTGAAAGTAATTTTCCAGGTCATCCGCCAACAAACCTTCCAATTTTCACTATAAAAAAAATATTTGTGTTGACATAATCGTCATCATCTAACGCACGAACTATGTCATTATCTGTGATCAACCTCGTAGCCAATCATGGTAACTAAAAAAAACAAAACAATAATCAAAACAAAGTACAGATTTAAAAGTTACGCATAAGCTAACCATTCGTCAAAATGACGAGTATGCAGTAGGTATCTCGAAAACAAAAGTACTTACCGACTAAACGTGACCACCACGCGACGTAGTCTAGCGGTCACTAAGTTGGCTCAAATCAGCAAATGTGTAGGTAAAACCATTAGAAACGGAGAGGGAGATATTTATTAGATGCTCGTCATTTTGACGAACGTTAGCTATCTAGGGTTAAGGCACTTTCGCGAAATAGCTTTTACTTTACCTATTGAGATCTACGAAAAAAAATACGACATTCATAATGAAAGGTTTCAATTCTAACAAAAGGTTTTCCTCGTTCACTTCTAACAAAAAAAAAACTATAATAATGAAAGAAAATTTTACTTTTACTCATTACTCGTTTGTTCCACTGCAGTCATGACAGTTTAACAAACCGCCCCGTCATAATGTTTGTAAAAATCATTACTCTTTTCAAATAATACGGTTTGATTAACTGTACTCGAATGTCAATCATCGAAGATACGCTATGACAACACATGGTGTCAATCCTAACATCTTACAACAGCGCATCAAAATTGACGCCCTCAATACAGATAATTTCTTGTTTGTTACTTACATTATCGTCATCTTCGTGACGAGAAACTATTTCTTCCCTTTTTTTGCCACTTCACTGTAGCATTGTATCATCATTTTTTACATTGACGATCCGTTGGTGACAGTTACACTTTTTGTTGCTTTCTTTATCAGATCCAAGATTAGATGCAAGCTCTGCAGTTCTTACACCGCTTTTTGTTACCCCACTTAGACGTTTGAGGGTCACAGATAAAACGATGCTTTACGGGAAGAAATGTTACTTCTCCATAAATTATGGCCGGTAATTAACCGTGAAGATATGGAGTTGAAACTTTTTAAATTAAGGCCTGTGACCTAAATTCTTCGAAGCCCGGATTAGAATTTCATGAATATTTTGAGCGGATATTTTAGAAATACAAGTTGGGCAAAGTGAAAGCTTTTTGGTAGAATATTCAGAAAAGCCTTGAATAATGTATTCAGAGGCTTATTCTAGCAAAGTTTATGAGTTATTTTAATAGAGTGTAAAACAAGTCGATAATATACAGCGATGATCATGCAGATGAAACCTGATACAACTCAACGTTTAAATGGCGTATATAAATATCATCATATTTGTTTTATTACTGGTTATAACTTTAGCCGGCCACGATTCTTCGCCGAATAACAAAAAGAACAAATCCTGGTACTTACCATGTTTGTCGGCGGCGACGGCCACCCATAGCACGAGGAGCACGACACCCCCCCGCGCCATGTTCACTTGCGCGCACGCATCACCTAAAACAATAACGTTGGAAAGTTAGACCAATATTTGCTTAGACGACTTTGTATTGGTACGAGCATTGTGTGGTGTGTGAACCCTTTGACAATTAACGTTCCTTTAATTTTTGTTTGATTTTTTGGGAGATGATTAGTATTTGCCTCTCTTATTTACCTTTACTTTCTGAGGTACGTCAGATAAACTTTACAATATTTGAACTTGCCAGAGAAGGAACGCAACTGCGTTCTATATTGAACTACTTGATATCATCACAACAAAAATCGAATAATCTATGACGTAACGTTACGTATCATTAGACATACTTGATTTCCGATTCCAACATACTCGTAACAAGATTAGTTCACGTCGAAAAGTAATGTGTAGAACCGTTACCAATCAAAAATAATAGTTACAAAGTTGAAAACAAAAAACAACTGACATATTTCAAAATCAACCGATGAAAAAAGTTTCCGAAAACCGATGGCCCATATTTTTGATCATATTCCGAAGTACAAGCCCACCGCGTCATTAGCTCGAATACTTTTGTATGGCACCGCACCGTGACTAATAGGACCCTTTAGGGCCATATTTGGGGAAAAAATAAATGGCCCTATTATAGGCCGGTAAGTAGAGGCTTGTGGTAAAAAGCCGATTTGGTGTGACGAAACATATTTTATAGGAGACATGTTGTGTGAATAATTTTTGAAGAACCGCAGCAAGTATTGTTTACAAAAAGTTTTGGGCGTGATCAAAGAAATCGCAAAGAAAGTAAAATTACAAGAGATATTTTGAAGTTCAAGGACGCATAAAAACGATTGACTACACTACATTACAAGGTTTCAAAATGTCTGAATGGAAAAATATAAATAAAATGCATCAGCTGCACACAATCCCACGCAAGTTGTAAGATATGACCAAGAGAAATGGGTTACTGAGGCACTACCATTAACAATACATAGCCACCTGTCATTACTGTACACACTTACGACCATTAAACCAACACGGTCCCGCTATATATTGGAACCTTCGGACGATACCATTATAACAAATAGCCATAAAGCTTTAAATCATATTTACACTAGAATTACTTTTCTACAGAACATTTCATGAAGTGTCAACAAAACCGGTACCATATCAATGTTGCCCTAAATAACAACTTAAAAGTTCTAAACTGCAGTAATTAAGTACTTGATAATGATCAAACAGTAGCTGCTGGCTTTAATAAAGTTTATGATGGAAACATAGAGATAGAAGCAGAGATCAAACAGATTAAGCAGTGTTTGTGGACACAGAAATTTGAATAATGCAGTAAATAGTCAAACTTTCCTATATGAATATACGAAAGTTTTAATCGAAATATGAGAAGTACATAATTATGTACATTTGATAATGTTAGAAAAGCTTACTAGGACAAAAACAATCATATAACAGATTAGCTGTGCCAGCAATTTCATTCCCGCGGGAGGATTTTCTAGCCTTAGTCTGGACCCCATGGTAATTCCCGGCTAAAAAATTGCCTATATGTGATTCTATAACCTTCCTCACAATCTTTCGGTGAAAGTTCCATTCGAAGTGAAACAGAAAGAAAGACAGACAAAAAATAAAAAAGCTAGTTTCAGTATTGTGTAAATAACTGTAAGTACTTAAGAAAACACAGTTACTTTAAAATCACAGACAGAAACTTCAAGGTATGTCTAATAGGCATTTAATAATTGTTTATTGGCACATGTAAATACATTCAGTCTTGGTATAGTGAATTGACTCATTTAAATCTATACTAATATTATAAAGCTGAAGAGTTTGTTTGTTTGTTTGTTTGTTTGTTTGTTTGCTTGAACGCGCTAATCTCAGGAACTACCGTTCTGATTTGAAAAATTCTTTCAGTGTTAGATAGCCCATTTATCGAGGAAGGCTATAGGCTATATATCATCACGCTAACACCAATAGGAGCGGAGCAGTAATGAAGAATGTTTCAAAATCGGGGGACTTTTTTTTCCACGGGGACGAAGTCGCGGGCGGAAGCTAGTGTATTAATACAAAACTACTGATACCGATTCCCAAACTAAGCTAGAGCTTGTGTTTTGGGAGACAGTGTTACAGTCATTACGAGCGATACAGAGTGAATATCGAATTGCTAATAATGAAGTACCTATTTATTTTCCTTTTGTCTGTATTTACTATCATACTAATCTTACTCTTACTAATCTTATCTTTCTTACTAATACTAATATTATAAATGCGAAAGTTTGTGAGGATGGATGGATGTTTGTTACTCTTTCACGCAAAAACTACTGAACGGATCTGAGTGAAATTTGGCAAGTCGACAGTTTACATCCTGGAATAACACATAGGCTACTTTTTATCCCGAAATTCCCACGGGATCGGGATTTTACGCGGGAAAACCCTCCTACGCGAACGAAGTCGCGGGCAAAAGCTATTATTATAAATGCGAAAGTTTGTGAGGATGGATGGATGTTTGTTACTCTTTCACGTAAAAACTACTGAACGGATCCGAATGAAATTTGGTTAGTAGATAGTTGACATTCTGGAATAACACATGGGCTACTTTTTATCCCGAAATTCTCACGGGATCGGGAATTGCGCGGGAAAACCTTCCCACGCGTACGAAGTCGCGGCCAGAAGCTAGTTATTTAATAAATTGGATTTATTAAATAATACATTGCCTGTAATTTTTATGTATACCTTGATCTGTTTAATTTAGCATAGTTAAATAAATATTGTTTTGCTTTTGAAACGTATTAAAATAGTCGTTTCTACGAACATGTTAAGGAAACGCTATTATTATGCTTAAGGGGCGCCTTGCTTGCAATCTGATACTGTTATGCATAAGAACGACATTTAAACTCAACACTTCAGCACTAATCACTGAGAAAATAAGCAAAATCGTATTCGAATTCACAGAAATTTAAAGCAGAGCAGATTGTAGAAACAGCCTTGTGTCAGCTTTACTAGTAGAGTACTTAACATTATTTATAGTTCTTGACTTACGGCAGCTAAAACAAACGTTACTATTATTTGAACTTACAATGTAGAAAACAACATTCCAGTAACATAAAACCTTGTATTGGATTATAAAGACGTGTACTAGGTTATTGCTTCTTGTTGCAACAGTGTTATATTTACTGCTGCGACTGCTAAACGTAGTATTTCAAACGAACTGTCAAGTATGTTATTGTTATGTGTTGGTAAAATTATTGCTACTTATTTTATTGTGTCATGGGCTATGTTGGAATTATCGGTTTGAGGGAGTGGCGCTTTATCTCCTGCATTTGGGCATGTAGGTATAGTATAATTTAATAAAGCTTTTGCGGCTAAAAACCAGCCAAGAAACAGTTTTCGTTAGCAATTTCAAAAGTCAAGTTAACGAAAAGCAAACTAAAGTATACAGTGCCACTTTTAATTAAAATTTCAAACAAAACTTTGAGACCATGCTATAAAAAGAACTTCGGGATTTTAAACAAAGACCAAGTCTTGTGTTAAATCTTGGCAAAAACTGCTATGCAGTTACTAAAGGAAACTTTTCTTTTGGCTTTGCCGTAGTCACTTTATGTATAAAGTAAGTCTTAACTCGAGATTTTTTTTCTTTGTATTAGATATTATAAACGGAGAGACTTGCTGGCTTCTTCACTGATTTGCACTAATGAAACTAATTTCAAACGAGTTTTTTTTTAATTGTGTGAAATTCATGAAAAAGTTTGTTGTTCTTAGTATTATGATTTCGCTAAGGTAATCACTTTTACGAAAATGGAGGCCTGTTTATTATATAACGTAACTGAAAGAAAACAAAACCAAGAAGACGTATGATTTCCCGAACATGACCTAATCAATAACCTTAAATCATACTCTAATTTTTATACCAAACTAGATTATCATAACAAA
Organism: Tholera decimalis; assembly: GCA_943138885.2. NCBI lineage: Eukaryota > Metazoa > Arthropoda > Insecta > Lepidoptera > Noctuidae > Tholera > Tholera decimalis. The sequence continues at coordinate 43,016,956 of OW964552.2, forward strand.
ACCGAATCAGACCAATTGGATCTCGTTCAATCAAGGTGAACAGAGTTATTGGCCCAATCGTAAGGGCATTCTGTTTAAGACTGCTTACTCAGAGTGATGCAGCAGATGTAAATGAACAAACAATATTTAATGAGCATTAAGTATGGGTTTTAAAATCTTGTAGTTAGCGATTACGATGACATGGAATTTTTCGATACTCTTTTGTTGCGTCAGAAGCAATTTGATGGACTGACAACTTTGAAAATTTGACTGATAAGACTGGATATGTAAAGAAAAATGAAAGATAGTGATAACCGCAGATAAGGAAGCATTTATGTCAGCAGCGGAATAAATAGACCAAGTAATCGTATAGGGTGCCTATTTTTTTTCATTCCCCATCCTTTTATTAAGGCCTCCGCTCTCTCCGATCTTAGGGAATAGACCATAATCCACCATGCAGACCCAGTGCGAATTAGTGGATGTCGCATGTCTTCACATTGGGTTCCAGGTTCAGGTCCGGTAGACATACCGGTTTCCTACACGATTTCGAGAGCAATGGTAATGATGAAAATTAAACAAATTAAAACAGCAAAAAACTTCTATGTTACGTCTGCAAAGTTTAGTGTGTCTAATACTCAGACCAAGAAAAAAAGATAGACGTCGCGTCGCGAACATCAAAAGTGAAGCCATCTTTTTATCTATGTGTGTATCAAGGAGTTGCCATTTGTTAACTTTTCTCCCTATAATTTGGGAATATTTGTGTGTGTAGAAATTAGGATAATATTGTACGAGTAAGATATAAATAGTTCAGAATGGTATTGTACCTCAACTGTTTCGAAGGTTTCTATTAAAAAAAAAAAAATATTTCAATTAACTTTATTAAATTCAAAAAGACCATCATAACAAAATCAAAATCTAAAGAAAAAACCGATTTCAAAAACATACCACTAAAAACTACAAAATAACCTAATTTTCTTATTTTCAATTTATTTTTTATTTCATTATTAATTGGAAACCTAAAATATTAAATACATAAAAATAGGAAATAGGAATTTAACTGGTAGTAAGAAATCATATTTATATAGTATATTAATTGAATGGGAAAATTTAAATCGTATTATGGCAGCCCCCACAGTTTATGCCATTGCTTTCGTTCGTTGAGGTTTTTTGTTCCAAGCAACCTAAAATTTACAGTTTATTAATAGAGAAACGATATTATTTCAAGTACTTACAAGTGAAAAGTAATTTCGTGATACTTTTTATGTTGTTTTTGCAACTTTTCACTACACCGGAAGGCATAATTCTATTTTTTAAATTTATGTTTACTAGACGATTTCTCGTGACGTACTAAGAGCGATGAGCATGGTTTTAGTGTAGTTGTGTGCGTGAGCGTGTATGTTTACTTGCAGGAGGCATGGTTTTTATGGCTTCACTTTTGATGTTCGCGACGCGCCGTCTTTCTTTTTCATTTGGTCTGAGGTGTAATAATACATATAAAACAATTATTTCACCAATTTTGTTCATTGATGAAAGACTGTAATTTATTATGTTTATACATATTTGAATTGAATTCTATTATAAAGCCATTCATTTAATAACTGCTACTAAACATTTATTCATTCAATAGCGATCAATAGGCATAGTATTTTAAATCAATCTTTCTAGACTATTTTATAGGTGTCAATAGGCAATCAATCAATTATGGCAATACGCAATAACGTTCACAGTCAAATCATTAGAGTCCCGTTGTTAATCTATGATGTCATGCGAGTACCAAAAGCTTTCAAACAGGTGGTACCAAAACAAATTTTTGTTTAATTTTTTTTTTTACTAGTATGCAATCTTACTATGCAATAAAGACACAAAAGTTACTTTCTAAAGGATGCATTATAGCACCAGTCAATGCAATTTTACTATTGTATTCATACAGCTAAAACAATGTTAATTTTGAGAACTATCAATAACGTGTGTAATCTCTTAAGAATCTCAGAAAGATACTTATCCAGTTCTAAAGCTGACAGGGACGAAATTGCCACTCTCAGAAGAGCCATGGTAGAGCGCATGAATTCAACCTTAAATCTCGTTTCAGTGTAAACTTTTATTGTTTTATGTTTTTTTTTTGTTTACCTATAAATGTTGAAACTTTATTAAAAGTGCAAGTGCAGGACTCGTACTTGACAACATATTTAACAAAGTCATGAAATATGCAAAAACGATGAAATGTCAACAAATTACATAAAATCGAGAGCTGATAGAAATAGTTTTATGTGTAGTTCTTAATGTAATAATTTTCAGAAGAAACAAAATCGTGTAAACTCAGAATCTCACCCAGCCCGCTTCCTCTTCAGTATTATACCATTCCCCCAAAAATCAAACTGATGAATAGTTCAAACATCCTCTGCCGAAAGTTCCGATCATTAGTCAATGAGATGAGCACACAAATTGTAAGGTTACAGGTGCTCCCACTACCATCGTTAATAAAGAAGACTACGTGCAAGCAGCTGATGTTAACTTTAGATTAGTTTATCTTATATTCGCTTCAGACATTCTGATGTCTTTTTTTATTTAGATTGGGTTACACATATACACTGTCATAGCATGTAAGCTATAAAGTGTTACTAACTCATCACTAACAATATCTATAGAACTTAATGTCTGAAAATAAAGTTTAGGCTTTCGATTTTATGTTTAAAAAGCTTTAAGAATCCGCTGTGCTTAAACTTGTATGTAAATATACTGAACTGCTGTAAAATAATGATCTTTATTTTTGAGTGCAGTGCGTTTAGAAGTGTAGTCGTCGTATTATATTTTGGCTAAATTGATGATTGGACAAGTGACCTAGTAAATGGAATAGGGGTAAGATGATGATGATGATTAGACAAATATCTTACTTTTCAAGTGTCATGTAGCTTATGTACTTGTATATCGCGATTATTATCAATATACTGAATAATAACAATGTAACTAAGATTTACTTCATCCACAAAACTTGAATGGACACCTAAATTCCGAAATTGCATAACTTTTACTATCTTAAATCAAATCACTTACTTTATGAACTCGACTTAACACATAAGTTTATCTTTAACGTTCTTAATATCGAGCATTACGTTACCCATTGAAATAGATGAAGGCAACACCGAAGCTATCAATACCATCGATCTATTCAATATTTCGTTACAATCGCGACGTAACTCTGCGACAATCGTACGTCGCAATCGCAAGTTCGCAATTCACTTTATTACTGGCGCACTACACAGTTCAGTTGCGGAACATCGATAAGAGCTTTCGTGGGTAATCTTATCGCTACTGTAAACAAACCCTAAGAGATTTTGCATGTTTAATGAACATTCGTGTAGCGTTGATTGTAGCCGGCTTTATTATTTATTTATTTTCATGCTCTTTCTTCCGTTGGGGGGCAGAGTTCCAACACATGTGAGCTGCGTACATGACTGACACGAATACACATTAAGTTGTACCAGTTACGTTAATTATTAAGTAATCTTCTGTGGAATTAATGTTCCTATACCAATTGGCCTAATTAATTCATTCGAATGAATATCAATAGTCTTTTAATTTATAACACTTGAATAATGTCAATCACCTTTAAACGATACGATTGTTTGAAACTAAATCGTGTTAACATAAAATGTATATTAGGTACTATGATAGACTGTTATATAATTCAGCAATAAAAACACATATAAATCATTGTAGCCACATATAACCATTAAAGTTAATACGAATATCAATTAATAACTACCTTGGCCAAGTTAGAAGGGCCCATACCTACAATTACGCGTGATAAATTCTTGATATCAAAATGTACTTTTAAGGCCATATAAGGTCAGCTTTGTCTTAGAACTAGATTAGATAAATGCATGAAATATATGATAAGGAACAAAAATAAAAAGTATCTACAGTTTTTTTTTTTATAATTTCAGATGGTTCCATTCTTGATCTAGATCACGCATGATGTTAAGAGATAAATGAGGTCTACATCGAAACGAGCGAGCTTAGAAGATGTCTGTTCACTCGTACTTTAAAAGCTGATGGGTTATTTGCGCTAGGAAGCACAAAAGCCGGCAGTGAATTCCACACTTTGGCTGTGCTCACAATAAATGTGGAAGAGATGCACTTAGTACGACAAGATGCTATGCCAACATAGTGAAAAAAATCCCTGATTGAAACAAAGTTTGTCTAGTAGAAATTTGTTTGATGTTGGCTAAGATAGAACACGCCGTGACATAATTCGATAATGTTTCATGTGTAGCCGATAATTTAAAAGCTCAAAGCAAACAGACTTTATCAACAGCTTATCTTGTGCAAGTTGTTAACGTCGATTGAGGCAAGGGTGTTGTGGTAATTGATAACGACGGACTTGAAACTTCATGCAGTAACAAATTTCGTAATTATTTGACGAGTGACAGTTGCTTCAGTGTTTTTTTTTACTTTGATGAAATTTGTGACATCAGAAAAATATATCTATATTGCAAAGTCACCTTTAACAGAATGAATACCATAGGATAAACTATCGATTTTATTGATTAATTCAACTCACACTACATAATATTGAAAACATAACTTGTACATAAAGGTACATACATGTAAACTAGTTGAATACTGGTACTCAAAGTAAAATTTAACTTATGTTTTAGAGAGCAGAGCTCACGTTATTTAACAATAAGCACTTAATTATTTAAGTCTAAACATAATTGTATGTCGAAATATAAATAAAAAAAAACTAAAGTCACTAAAGTAAAAAAGTGAAGTTGAGAAGGTATATTATCAATATGGCACTAGTAAAATATCTGTAACTGATTTATGTTTATCGTAAACTTCAATTTATTCTTACAAAACATAATCACAACATATATCTACCAATTATTTACTCGATACATAACTCCTATCTTTATATAATGCTTAATTAAGTTTTATGGTATGGTTTTATGACATATATTTTAAAATAATTATTTTGTCTCATATTAATTAAATCACCAAGGCTTATTAATCATCTTGAGCTCACGCTAAGTTTTATAATTCAGACCAGACAGACCACCAGCTTTAGCTGATGTTCTAACAGAAATAAGCACGTATAATCTTGAGGATAACTAAGTCTTATAAAATCTTCCAATTTCATAAAGGAGCTTTTGAAACGTCAAGTGCACCCAACATTATCAAAACCACCTCACAATTACCGGTATCTCAACGTAAATCGCTACTACGATCGTTAGAGGTTTTCCCTTCATATCTTCTGGACCATCTTCTACACGTGACAAAGCATCGTAATGGGAATTGACATTAGCCTATTTATGCTGTTCCACGTTATCTGATAGAGTCTCTCCTACCGACACAATTGCTGCCGCTTTTACCGTTGTCAGTCGTAAAAAAGCTACATAATAGTTTTGGTGCCGTCGTTCAGTAAGATTCTGATAAATCCGTGACCGACTTCCGTATCTCCTTAGACGTAGTTGAAGTCATAAATCTTGTTTTATCAAAACTATCTGTTATATAATTGGATGGAAAGTTGGGAACCCTCAAAAGAAAGATACAAACTGTTTTTATTCTGACTTATGATTGTGCAAGCAACAAAATAAAATATTAAGTTTGTAATCGACAATATTTTTTTTATATAACACTCTCGTATTAGTTCTCATGAAATTAACTTTCATGACAGTTAATTAATTTGCTTAATATAAATAAAAAATAATTACCCGAATAAAACAGCCAAAATAGAATGCATAGGCGACGTTTCACAAAATAGGAATCAACAATCCACTAAAGGTTCACTTTCAAATTTTAAATACCATCTGTCACATACACCAAGGCTGTAAACGTGAGATCAATCCCATCACAGTTGCCAAAACATAATCAGTTTCACTTCACGTATGCAAATGACACTAAGGAAAACAGTTTTCACAAACGCGGTATCGTACGAAACGCGGCTGGGACGCCCGGGTGGCAGCGACCGTCCCTCACGACCGTCCGACATTAACTGTCGCGGCAACAAGGGACCTGTGGGGGAAAGGGACGCAGGGGCGAGAGGGAACCTCTCCAACCGAGGAGATAACTTTTGATCTTTTTGGTGCCATAGAAGATTTTAATGATGCACTCACATCTGGAGATTCGACAGAAAAAGTGCGCGTCAATGTTAGGCGTTAATGCATGTCAAGGGCTTAGTGGAAACGACGTGTCAAAAAAGCTTAGATGTGGTTGCGGGTGACATTTCAAAAATAGCATCGATAGACAAATGGTCGGTTCGAACCGAGACGAAATTCTGAAAATGTTACTTCATAAGATTAAGAGATCTCTGTTGAAAACTGGAAAGGCATGTTATACTGCAAAGGCATTTTGCTTTATATTCCACGGTATTATTTTCACATCATCTGAGGTCTTGGGGCAGACAATATTGTGCAAGGTTTTTGTCCCTGCCCCGCACATGTCAGGGTACAAAGGGGCGAGGAGTAGAGCAGGTACAAAAGATCCCAACCCCGCTTCAAGTTACAACGGCCATAGATTAATGACGGGAACATTGTGGAGTTAAGAACCCAAAAATTTACAACTGCATTGTGTTCGTCGCGTAACAAAAGAGCACAACAGATAGGATCGGCTTCTGTTATTACCTTATCGTTTATCTGAGCGTTGATTTCTCTCACTTTTTTGGGTAATACGAGTAACATTGTCGATGTGGATTTCTTTTTCTCAGCTACTACAGATGTTTGGAGGGCGTACCGTTATTGCATACAAATAATCTTTGTGAATCTTGAGTATTCTCGGTAACAAATTTTAACAGTTCAATAGCATTGGACACAATGGGAACTTGAGTTACATTTGTCAGAAATAATCTGTAGGGAGCTAATCATTCTTCAATTTATTGCTTCTAATATTTATTATTACCGTTTCTATAAGTAGTACTTCCTTCCTAAGCGTCATGTTGAATTTATATTTAAGAATCATTATCCACGTAGCTTCTTGTTTCATGATGTCATTTAATCCAAGACCTGCATGTTAATTGTGGGCTCACTTTTCAAAAGCCATGACTGTTCTTTAAGTTATTTTAACTGCATAAAATATCTATTCCTTTTAATCTGTGACTTCGCTCACGTAGGCTCTTTAGTTTAAGCAAATTAATTAACTGCTTACAGTGTTTGTACATAAGTTATTTTTTAAACTAATATGTAATTAAATTCGATGTTTAGTTTCATCTTTAAAAGTGGGCGGTGTTCAGTAAAGGTTAAAGTAATTTTAATTTCAGTTCAATTATATATTTACTGCTAACGCAAGGCTTATTTTTATCTTAATACTTACATTGAAACACATTTTAAGATGAGCTTTTTGATTAATCTGTCTTTCAAGTTTACATTCCAGTCACAATAAAATATACTCCTTAAACAAAACTGATTAATAACTCAACTCAACAATAAATGTACGACGATGCATAAATCATTGGAAACAGTAGTTCAGCGCTGAAATAAAGGCTCCGTCACACGGGCAAGTCACGGCTTGTAATGAGTAATGGGCGAACGTTCATTACTCAACGACGACGCCCCGCAGTTTACGCGTCATCTGTCGTCATGTCTCGTGGGTTAGGGCACTAACTTCCCAACTGTGAAGTGTGTGTGAAATGGGGAAACTTATGTTTTTTAGTTGAAGATTGATTTTTGGGTTTATGTTGTAGACAAGGGAGATTTCCTTTTAAGATGTTTTATCATTAAGGTGAATTTTTGTTGATTTTTAAAGTGTCAGAAAATATCGCCTTGAGTTTATATTTAATAACTGAACGTGTTCATGTTTTAGTCTGTCAATTTATTATCTAATCTAGTTGTAGATTTTCTTTCTAGGGTACAAAAACATGTTCAACTTTTTAAGGAGCATGTCATGTCATAAACATTTTAACCACAGTCCTTGTTACCGCTACGTATAGCTTATGTTCATACTAAATCAAGCGCCGACATCGCTCGTTCCACTGCTCTCCCCATAAACTCACCCAGCGTGAAGATAACGCCATCACAATGGCAGCGAAAGCCAAAAGGGTTGACAATATTCGGGCTTTTAAAACACGTCCATCAATTTTTACGAGATTGTCGTCTTGCTCCTGCGCCATAATTTTTATAACGGCTGGCACCAACTGTATGCCATATGTGTGATGGTAATCTTATGGTGGTCGCGAAGTTAATACTTTAGAGAGCCCTAATGTTGTATGGCTACAATATGCTGAAGGTTATGAATTATTAAACTTATTGTCTTGTCGGTACTTAGTTATGAGAATTGGGCAATTGAATATTGATTGTGATGTTAGTAAAAAGTTGTGTTTATTTAAAAGGCTGAGGAAAAAGGCAATGCTTAGGAAATACTTAATTTTGATATTGCGTTCACAAAATGTTAAACGAATCTTTAGCCTACTCATTTAGAATTCAAGCATAGTATAAACAGAAGAGGAAAGTAAAATGCCGACCACAATTAATTTGTTTTGCTAATTAATCCAATAAATCTCTTGTAGGCTGCAACCACAGTTTTGATTGCTTGGTCAAAGGAAAGCTCTACTTCGGGGTGGTGTAAATAAGTAACAACCAATTTACGTAGAACAAAATCAAACAAAATAGCTGAATATTTATGACAACTTTCAGCTTATATCATGGTATCCTATTATGGGATCCTATTATGGGATCCAGTTTTAAAAAAATATATGGTAACCTTTTTGATTTAAAATAAATAAATAAACTATGTCTTTCAACCGTCTGTCCAAAGTTTGCCTTATAATTGTAAAAAGTTTGAGGAGTGGACCGCATGATTTTATACATTTTATTTTTATCGCCGCTAATTTTCTTTTCCTCTAGTCTAATAATAATCCATCTGAAATTTACCTCAAGAATTTTGTACTTTTTATTATCTCATCCATATTCCTTTTTTCCTTTCCCAAAATGAAGACTAATTAAAACGGCGACCTCAATTCGTTCCCGCTAATTAATCTTCACAAATCGTCCTGTGGGTTCAACCACAATTCTGATTGGCTGCGACCGCTTCTCGCAACCATCTATTTGTTATTCTAAGAACGTGCAATCCTTGGCCATCCGCTGCACCGTGCAACTCTTAGATGTGCCCCGCGTTTGCTACTTAAAGTCGTGGAATTGTATCGATGCGATTGTTGCAGTTCGATTAATGAATTATTTATTTAATTGAAGTTGATCAAAATGATCAGTTGTTATGGACGAGTTGATTATAATTTTATGTGCATTAAATTAAGTTTATGGTGTAGTTTTAATTTAATTATTATCAATAAAAAGTGGATGTATGATTAATTTGCTTATCTGTTCATCTATTGCTGCAACAGTTGTTACTGGTCTTGTATGCTTCAGTGGTTAAGGCAATGATGCACTGCACTTAAAATACTGTTTAATTGTAATTGTGTAGAAATAAAACCGGCCAAGTGCAACTCGAACTCGCGCATGAAGGGTTCCGTACCATTATCTATAAAAAACGACAAAAAATCACGTTTGTTTTATGGGATATTAAATATTTATTCTGTTTTTAGTATTTGTTGTTACAGCGGCAACAGAAATACATCATCTGTGAAAATTTCAACATCCTATATATCACGGTTAATGAGAAACAGCCTGGTGATAGACGGACAGACAGCAGAGCCTTAGTAATAATTTAGGGGCCCCTTTTTAACCTTTGGGTACGGAACTCCAAAAAGGGAAAACTCGTACCGATAAACATATTTTTTGGGTTTTCTGTATAGAAACATTTGCAGGACCTAACATAAACTTAACAAATACTAAACATTGACTACAACTATGCTAGACATACATATATGCGACACCTTATTCATGCTGAGAGCTTTACACTCACGTGCACGTTCGCGTTTACGTTCAACGCTGACGTATAAAAGTTCGTTCACGGCCAATTTACGCTTGTTTTCGATTGAACTGGAAGAATGTCGACTTGAATCTTTACGACTAGAATCTGTCGTGTGCTGAATTGTAAAAAGATAGGGTTCATCAATGCGGGGAAATAAAAAGACGTGCACTTTGATGGCGGAGATGGGAGCTATTGTTTTTACTATGTTTGAGCTGGCAATTGAAGTTATAACGAATATTACAGGGAATAAATTATTATTATTATTTATTTATTTGTAAAAAGAAAGTTTACATGTTTAATTTGATCTAGAATCACATAAACCTCTTGAGTTTGTGTGTGATACTTTACAATTCTATTCATCCGTCTTAAAATGACTTAATACATACATACAGAAACTGTTTATGTAACACAATTTACTAGAACAAAAATGTAATAATGGTACTTAAAAATATTCGACACTGTTCTAAATTTGAGAATATCTTTTCAATTTATGTTTAATATTTTTTCTGGTAACAATATTGTGCATGTCGGTAGGTAAAGAATTTATTAGTCGAGGCAATAGTCATTGCGATATTTTGTACGTTAACAAAGGTAAAATTGAAAACGTGAGCTATTGAAGCAAAAGTGAAACTCTATACATATTTCACAATAGCTTTTTATTCTTACCAATTTATCTGTTGCCTACAGCTGATAACCCAAAATGAATTTAAACAAAAAAAGATGTTGTTTTGAATTTTAAACAAAGTCTTGCAAAAACGACACCAACCTAAGAACGTAGAAAATGCGGAAAAGCATAACCGTTACGAGCGATTTCACTTTAACAATAGGACAAGGTACACGACACTCGATGAAAAAAAGCTCGACGTGGCTTAATGGAATCTTTACAAGTCGATCTATTATCGTTCGAAGAAGTCACGTAGAATATTAGACGCCCGTTGCTCGATATTCGATCCCGAAACACGATCTGCTAAGAAGTGAATTGAAAAGCGAACGGTTAACGATGTAAACTTAGGATTAATTTTCTCGCTGTTTGAGTTGTACTGAGCAGTGAGCGATGGACTCGCCCGCGGCGAGAGTCAACAGTCGCCCGAGATATAATTTCCAACTTGCTACGCCATTACACTGAATGTCTGACGCGGCTGCGAGTATATTTTAGAATTTGCTGTCCATAAAGTAATAATAATGTTGGAAATGATATTACATTGCGCTACAGAAAAGCAATGATATTCAGTATTTTGATATGTGAGCAACAACGACGACGGTTGAATTCGAAGATAATGTTTGCAGTTACATAAAGAAGTATTTTGCTGACATTCGGAACTACAACAAAATGGTTTAAATATTTGAAATTTTAAAGCTGAATTTTTTTTTACAGTTACATTTAACCATCTTATAAACCTTAGAAAGTTAATTGTTAAGAATAACTGAGTAACGACTTCTCCAATTATGTACTTTAGGAAACGGTTATCATTGTATAGTTAACTTTTGCCGGTTAGGAACTAAGACCCACTAATTATGGACATGCTCTGATAGCAGTAATAATTAGTGCTTGTTTCAAATTCTATCTAAAATTAAACCACATAACAATAGCCCAAGTAATTGGTCGCTTTAGGCAATTACTGGTTTCTATTTTGATAATATTGCATCAACGTTTATCAGTGTCTTATCTGCAGTCGTGACCCTACACAAATTTAAGTTGTGTCTAAAATAATGTAACCTCTTGTTTACATGTGAACTTTTTATCTATGATTGTATACTTGTCAGTTCCTTGTGTTTTTATTGAAGGGCTCATAATCTTGAACACAAAAATATTGCCTAATTATCAACGTGTTATTTTGTTTATGCAACACAAATAATACAAAGGCACAATTAATGTCTGAGGCATTCTGTATCACTCAAACTTGGATTATGAAGTTGCAATATTACTTTAGGTGTAAGGATTATTTATTACTCATAAATAACTTTTCTCACTTCCAGTGAGCTTAAATGACATTTACATCGTTTTTTTTTTACTTACGAACAGTTATCAGACGTACCTACTATCTGTTTAGATAGATTTTATCAAAAACATTTTTTCAACAATAATTACACAGCAATTGATTTAATAGTATTTGAAAGATCATTATATATATTTAGTTTACCACATATTATGTATAACAGCTAGTTGTTTGTAGTTGTGATAGTCTTTCGAGCATTACTTTTATGTGCAGCAAAATTACGTATGTGTAAGTGAGAAAATTTCACGCTGACCAAACCAATTTTTACCATCGTAAAATACAGCAAACACTTACGTAACCTAGTGTTCCTAAATGCATTCTCTTGGAACAAATAAAGTCTGATCCTCCTATCGTCCTAAATAAGAGGTTTCCTGGGATAAGACATAAAACTGGCACAAGATCTTTTATTGTACCTAATAAAATCTTCCGAGCTCAATACTGTGGGACTTGTTTGAATTATAAAACGATATAGATGTAGAGTACATGGGAGACCTCACGAAGCAATTTGTCTTGTGGCGTATAATTTGCATGTTACATTACACACTTGGTCTCCTTTAATTTTGTACGTGATTAGCAATGTGATTAGCGTTGCTTTTGCTGCTTGAGCTTGGTTTTAATGGAATTCAAAACAATCGTTATCATTTTAATTATCTCACGCAACATAATTCAGACTTTTTATTATATAAAAATACATGATAATTATGGTTTTCATCACATTTTAGATTTCAGTTAATATGTTCCTAAAAACAGCACTTTTTCTACAAATTCTAATTACTTACACAGGTATGCAAACAAAGTGAACCGTTTTATCTAAAAAAAAAGCAGTAAGTATGTTGTAAGGTATGTATAAGTCCTGCTCTCTTTATTGGTTAGATTTTGAAATCATAGTTGAGTGTTCAGAAAAAAAAGCAGATATCAACTTACAAAACAAACTTAAAACCAGAACTTTTAACTAACGCAAAACTTTTTTCTATTTATCAGCGTCTCCAAACAACTCTGCCAAACGTTTTCAACGTGTTCTTTCGTTCCAAATCAATTCTTAATTTCGTTTAAAATGCTTCATACCCTGCATCATCGGGTGCCACTAGGAATATAAACACGAGCCTCGGGCAGACGGGTTCGTGTGCTACCGGTGCGGTCGCTTCACGACGCCATTTGTCTAAGCCCTGCGGCCGCGGATCGTGCAATTTGCATCTCCTAACCACGCCTAGATGCTTCTACACCGCGTACCATTGTTCCTTCCACAAATGCCTTATCTCTGTAATCAAGTGTTTTAGCGTCTTTTTTGTGTTCTATATTGGTAGGTTAAAGTACGTCACGATTTAAGATGCTTTATGATTTTGTCTCGGGGTTTCTTTGGAATGGTAATCAGACTTCTTACAGGAACGGATTTGTTTATTTGTTGTATTTTTCTTATCATATTTATGATTTACATCCTATCTTCACTACTACAGGGTGGGCCATGAATTAGTTAACATTTGAAAAAATCGTATAAAAAAAACCATTTAACATATTTTAGAAATCGTTTATTTACGAGAAAGCTAATTAGTTGTAATTTATTTTTTTTTAAATTATTTCGTCTAAATGACCACCGTTTCGGTTTTTGCACTCATCTAAGCGAGTCCTAAAGTTTTCGAATACTCTTCTGCAAAGAGACCGCGAGATCGCCGACATCTCTTCGATGATTTTTTCTTTAAGTTGACGCAGTGTATTCGGTTTATCAATGTAGACACGACTCTTTAAATAACCCCATAAAAAGAAGTCTGCTGGTGATAGATCTGGACTTCTGGGTGGCCATGGGATGTCACCCCGTCTGGATATCAGCTTTTCCGGAAACATGTCTTTGACCACCGGCAAGGACTCGTTCGATGTGTGACACGTGGCTCCATCTTGTTGAAACCATGTGTTACGATTATAGCCAGCAAATTCCAGTAGCATCGGTGCTAAGAACTCCCGTAACATTTTCACATACTCGGCAGAATTAACAGTAACTGAACGGCCTCGAGAATCTTCAAAAAAGTAAGGTCCGATGATTCCTTTTGCTGAAATTGCAGCCCATACAGTTACCTTAGGAGAGTGAAGTGGCCTCTCATGTTTAGCTTTAGGATTTTCGCTGCTCCAATACCTGCAATTCTGTTTGTTTACATGTCCATTTAGGTGGAAATGGGGTTCGTCAGAGAATAAGATGTTGTGAAAATTACTGAATCGAGTTAACATTGTTTCGGCATATGACTTACGCAAATTTAAATCATTAGGGTTTAGTTCTTACACTAGCTGGATCTTATATGGATATAATTTCAAATCTAATTTCAAAATACGGCGTAATGATGTGCGGGATAATCCTAATTCAGCCGAACGTTTGCGTGTCGATAAATCTGGATCACGTCAAACAGAAGCGGAAACTTGCTGCACGTTCTCTTCGCTCCGAGAAGTCCGCGGGCCGCCGGTTTGTTTCACATTTAGTGTAGATCCCGTCTCTTCGAACTTCTTCACCCATTTCTTTATTAAAGGAGCACTTGGACACTGACTTAAGTCGTGTAAACCATATTCAACGCGAAATAAGCGTCTCACAGTAATGAGCGAAAAGTTGTTTAAATAAAACTGTTTCACGCAGTAAGCGCGTTGCGGCCCCGTGAAGCGATCCATTGCGACTAAATTTCCAAGAAGCGAGCTAGTGCCCCCGCCCGCGCCCGCGCCCCGCGCGGCAATAGTTTGCGCGGTAAGTTACATTTAAATGTTTAGTTACATTTAATAGATTTTTTTTCAACCGACGACAAAAAAGGAGGAGGTTATCAAGTCGACGCGTATTTTTTTTTTTAATTTTTGTATATGATCACCAATGATCGGAGTAGGTAGATTGAAATGGGGTCATTGATCCGAAACGTATATATTAATATGGACATTCCTCCGGAATTGGTGGATTATTAAAAAAAAAACCGGAACTTATGTAGGAATTTTATTCTGCCAGAGTGGAAGGAGTCATTTGATGATTTGCCATCCTCAAAAAAAGGTAGGAATTGTAATAAAATGAGCAATATTATTACAGATAAAAATAAAATTACATATAAACAATAAAAATTACAGATAAATAATGAATTAATTTAGTTTTTATACCTTCCTTTAAATTTTGAATTAAGTAGGAATAATATCACTACCAACATTAACAATGTTTAATTGAATCCGGAAATACCGGAATTACTTTCCGGAAAAATGGCTTATCCATGTTATTCTTTCTGTGTGCATTTCTGATACAAGTACCAAAAATCAATCTACCTACACCGATCACTGATGATCACCGATTACTCGAAGACGGCTGAACCGATTTAGAAAATTCTTCTTTTGTTTGAAAGGGTATACTCTGAAATTGGTCCCATTGACACCAAGTCAGGATTTGATGATGGGATCCTGGAGAGATCGAGGGAACTCTTCAAATATTATAGGCACACCTATAGTGATTTAAGTATTTTTTATAGTAACTTGTGTAGTTGCATTTAAAAAGCACCATTTGTGAAGCGGACCTGATGATGAAGACCATATATGGCCACTGGAACTACTTAATAGTCAATTAATAAGTAGGAACAATAAGCATTTCATGGGTTCCGCTTCGATTACTTGAATATGGTTATCAAGCACAATATGCTCGTCACAATGCATATGGCGAAGTGAAGCTGATGGTAAAGTACCAGGAGAACTCTTCAACAATTAACGGCCCAGCATTGGGAAAAGCGATATTTTGTAAAAGGTTATAAGTAGTTGAGATTTAGGCTTTTGTAACTAGATAAATTATAAATCAACCAACTAAAAAGAGTGAAATAAAAACTTTTTTCCAAAAAATTAAACCGACTACCAAAATACACTGCAAAGTGAAAAATAACTTTAATTTCGGAAGTCGGTGCCAAAAACGAAAATACCAAACTAAAGACACTGACTACCGAAATTAAAGTTATTTTTCACTTTGCAGTGTTTTTTGGAAGTCGGTTTAATTTTTTGGTAAAAAGTTTTTTAACAGCAGCACGACAAAGTTGAAGTCGGTTCAAACCACAGCAGACATTGTGTAACTTTCATCATCACCGCTGCTCTCAAAACGGTGAAGAAAGAAAACATCGTGAGAAAACTCGCAAGATCTAGAACCGCAATATCCCAAGTTATGTGACAACCACCAGCCCACACTGGAATGGTGGTGAATTATGGCTTACTCCCTGTCATTGAAAGGAGGCCTGTGACCTAGCAGTGGATATAGGCTGATTATTAGTATATTTTTGAAATTGACAAAGATGAAAAACATAAATCCTTAAAATTCAAGATATCAAGTTATCAACCGTTCTTAGCATCCAGAGCTATTTCGTACAGTTAGATCCCACAACTTGTGTGGTATGATAATTATCAGTTAGCAAGGAAAAACTTAATGCGTCAGAATTACGTTTTTCCTTCAACCTCAGTAAACATCCAACAGTACCTTCGGATGCAAGTAATTGCTCTTATAGGAAAGCAATTAGAAGTGTTCTGTTTTTTCTTCTAATTAGGATCATTGGTTTCCAATGCTGTTCAATGTTCCCGGACACCCAGTAGTATAGCATGATAGTTTCTATCGGATCCGAGAACTAGTTTTGAGAATTGAAACTTCGCTAATGTTGATGATGTATATACATATATCGATATCGTGTATAATCGTAGTTCGAATGGAACTCATAGTTAATTATAATTTTGTTTTTAAATTGAAGTAGCTTTTAAATTCACCATACTCGGAAACAGTTAAATCATCAACAGGTTTAGAAGAAAGCAGGCCAACTTGTTGGCATTACCATCAATTTGCATGAGCAATTATACATTTAAATATTAAATTACGAAATCTCATCAACTCACGCTGAGCAGCATAATCGGTGGCCATATCGACGTCAATAATTGTTATTGGCATAAAAATTAATACACGAACCGTAACGATAAACGGCAATCACAAGCCGTCAAGTTTCCATTATCATAAAATGTTCGAATTCGTCTGTAATCAAGTATTAATTACTTATATTTATATACTCTACACCAGGGATGGCGAACCAGTGGCAAGTTTGTGAGCGATAACACAAGAGAAAATAATTCTGGCACGTAAATCTTAGCACTTTATAACACACTAATAAAATACATATATTACCTATCTATTAATTTGAAGCAGAAGTAATCACAGCAACTTATGATCTTATTTTTTTTGTTAACCTGCTCTGTCCCACTCCTGGGCAAAGGCCTCCCTCCACTCCTTCCATTTCTCGCGAGACCACGCGTCCTCCCGCCAGTTCTGACGGAACCTATCCAGTGCGTTCCGCCATCTCCTTCGTGGTCTGCCGCGACCACGCCTCACTATCTCAGGGCTCCAGTTTTGTGTTATTTTTGCCCACAGTTGTCCGGCATGCGGTAGACATGTCCTGCCCAGTCCCACTTGAGTTGGGCAGCCTTGATCTTAATGAATTACAATAATCACAATTTAGTTTCAGCTTTTTTGCTGAACTGGGATAGGGCCACATAGCACGAATGCACAAGAGGTGGACAAGGATCGTCACCCACAGGACGACTGAAGGAAGTCATCGTCGTCGAGGTCGACCACAACACAAGTGCGGTGACCATAATGTTCACATGGCCGACATGATTGAAAACCACACAGGTCAGAGGTTTTGAAGGAAAAGGTGGTTATTTGCCCAGCAGGAGGACACATTACAGGGAAAGAAAAACTCTTTAGACTGCATGTCATGGCAACATTTAGGTAAAATTATTTTATAAAACATGGCTTGTACCCCAACAAAGGTTCACCATGCCTGCTTACTAATCGTTAGTTCATGATCTGCTCGTCAAATTCTCGGGATGACCACAAGCTTCCCGCAGTGAAGTGATGCAGAATATAATAATGTTATAGATGAGACAAGTATTTATTATAAAGTTTAAATGGACCGTACTGGTTTGATTTCTTAAGAGTTCAATACTTATTACTGTATCTTGATTTAATCACCAAGTAATTTCCATAATCATTGGAATTTATTTGATTGCAGCCAAAGCAGTGCTTATTCATAATTCATTAAGTTCGTCTGGATATCATCGAATTAAAATTTCTTCACGCTTATACCTCCATGCTCAATGAAATGATCACTTTTCGCTATCATTGGTCGCCATCAATATCCATATCCTGTAATAAACCATAAACTAACTTGAAATTAGAACCATAAATCTCGTCGCACTAACAATAAATGCATGATTCCGTAGAATGCATTTTATTTACAACACGGCTGGACTATTAATAGTTTTAATTTGTAATTTACACACATCGAGCCAGTCTCATCTCCTTCCGGCCTAGTCTATGTAAATGCTTCGGTCACAGAGCACGGAACAGCTTCACTTGAGTGGAAAGGTTTTACGAGTAAAAAAAAATCCGTCTATGCCGCTCTCAGCTCATCAACTATCTCCACACCAAAAATCACATCGATCCGTTGCTTCGTGTAGATGAGAAAGAAGGACCAACAATCACATTTAATTTATGAATAAATAAATTAAATTGAATTTTGTGTCTGTGGTTTATAATTATTGACTCGCTAATAAACAGAACAAACCTTTCTTTAAATATTGTTAGTCTGTCTTTCTGTTCGTCCGGGCTAATATCTCTGGTACGGTTGAGCCGATTTTAATGGAACTTGCACTAGAAGATAGAGGGCAAATGAGTATAGTTTTAATACCAGAATTCATACGAGATCAGGATTTACGCGGGAGGGGAGGTTACTCCCGTGAAGGGGATGAAGTCACGGACACAGCTCATTCACAACATTAGTATGCATGATAACATTCGTGCTTACACTGAACACAACTTTCAATTGAAAGATCGAAGCCAGAATAGCCACAGCTCGTAAAAATCTACGAGTGAATGATAGCACTCAAACACATTAGTTTTTAATATAAAGTTTTGTCAAAACTGTCTCAAGCAGTGCCCGCTGAAGCGACTCGATACTCTGTGGCGCTCCCTTACACTACGTACACTAGAATGACATTTAAATTCATAATAACTTTAATGGTGAAGATATGAGCTAAAGCCGTGGTTGGGATAGCATTTTTATATTCTGTAGCACTGGATTTTTGAGATGTTTTGTTGCTAAGTTTTATGCTAGATTGAATATTTGTAGGCTGGCGATTAAAATATCAGTATGGAAGAAGACTGAAGACTTTTGCCATCAATTTAAAATAAATTGAGATTAGGACTAGAAAAAGGCCTGTCGGGGTTGTGGCAATGCTCTAACGAAATATCGCGACCCTGGAACGCAAGGGCAGTTGAAAGAACAGGCTGGGTTTTAGTCAGTAGGAGTCCGACACTCCCTTCCGCTCCAGAGTTGAAATAGTCATTTGATGATTTTCAGAATGAAACAGGCTGATTGCCACCCTGTTTGCCTAAAAGGTAATTCAACAAATTAAGTGTAAAACATTGAAAGGTGTTTTTTTATTGCTCAGCGGAACTCAGGCTAAAAAAAAATATTATTTAAAAAGTCTTGTTTTGTGTTTTTAGCCTTTCAGTTTCGGAATCCGGATGAGAGACAAAGAATTCGTTTTATTAAAAAAATAAAAAGTTCTGTTATCCGTCAATGGCCACTAGTAGTAAGAGTAGGTTTATGTTTTTTCCGTTTTGTTCAAATATTTTTTGTTTGTCATATTATTAATGCGCGTAGGTTTTACCTATCATAGGCAGGTCTCGAATATCTGAACATGTATTCATAAATAATGGTGTTAATGTTGTCATGTACTCATTATTTACGAAATTTGATGAATAGCTCCCGTGTAGGTAAAAAATGGATTTTTGTTGATATAGAATATTTCAGTGGCTAATTACGAACTGTATTGATAAAATAATTCTCATAGTACAACGTTAATTAAAATGTTTTATAGCCTGGCTAAAAATTGTGTAAATTGGTATAAGAAACCAAGAATGTTGACAATGTGTATGCCTTTTTCTGGTTTACGTTTATTTTATTTTTAGCTTTTGTTTCATATAAATACCGGTTCACACTAATTTCTCCTGAATCGTGGGTGAGTTTACAAAAATTCAAATTAAATTGCCCTCACACCTGGAAAAAATATCTGTAGGTGATTCAAACAATTCTTTCGAAGCTGGAATCGAACCCGCGACACGCAGCACAGCAGTCAATCACCCCTGATGTTAAGCGTCGATGTGGTCGAATATGAAGAACGCTAATACCTAGAAGAAATCTATTCACTCTTAATTTAAAGAGCTCCAGGTTATAGCAATCAGCCGTATGCACAATGAAAGTATTCCCCAAACGTTTTGTGTGTTTCAAAAAGATTTCTTTCAACTCAGAATACGCCCTTGCAATTGTATTTTACGGAGCAATTGCAGTTCACACTTTATTGCTCGCAGTTTCCTCCTCGACACTTTTGCTATGAAATATGCGATTTTATTATTTATTTTGTAATCGTACGCACCTCATTAGAACTCAAATGGTTTGATAACTTTTTGTTGGCATCTGCATAATTGGTCACAGTTGGATAGTTAAGTGCAAAGTTATATCAAGTGTGTGTGGACGTGCATTTGCATAAATTGATTATATTATGGTTATTTCTGTTAAGTAATTTGCTTCCTTATGATAAGCAACCTGTAATAATGCACACATTATGGCAAATGTTTATGTTTTTGTAAGATTAATTCAAGACAGACAATATTTATATACAATACATCCCACCCATACGCCAAAACATTTTGGGAATACTTTCATTGTTCGTACGGCTAAGGAGTGGAATTCTCTGCTGGAGTCTGTGTTCCCTGATAGCTATAATCTGGGGGTCTTTAAGTAAAGACTAAATAGGTTACTTTCAGCGATAAGATCGCCATTATAACCATAGAATAAACAATTATTGTAAAATAGGTGTGTTTAAATTTTGGAGTACAATAAAGTACCTATATATCAAGGTATGTGAATAGGTTACTTCTAGGTAAGCGTGCTTCATCTTCGACATAATTATCACTTACCATCAAGTGAGATTGTGGTCAGATTGTGGCCTATTATTAATAAAAAAAATTGTTTAATTTGGTCATGAAAACAAGTAAAAAAAAAATCTTTATTATATTGGTGAGATTGTTATCTTAATAGTTTTGTCATAAGTAAGTAATACAAGTACTTACGTGTTCTTTTTTCCACACAATTCTGTTTTTGATTGTGTAATATTACACAATAATTATAAATAAGTGTAATAAATTCATCAGAATAAATAAGAATGACAAGATTACACAATGATGTATTTTCATTATTTATTAGGTCCGTCACATCAGCACGATAAAAAATACATATGTAGCTGCCTTTTTTAATCAATATAAAAATAAAACACAAGAATAAAAGTATTATAGTTCAGGAGTCGGGAACCAGTTTGCCGTTACGAAAAATTTCAACTCGCAGTGAGTTGAATATTTTTTATTTTAGTAATTCATCCTTATTTTATACTAGCAGTGGCGCAGGGCTTCTTTCCCGTGTACTTTATCACGTAAAAACATAACCTCCTTCTTTGCAGTCGGGTATCCAGTACTTTCGAAGATAAGCGTGTTCAAACAAACAAACTTTACCGCTTTCTAATATTAAATAGTACCTACAGACGTGACAATAGAAAAAAAAAATCTCGGGATATCTCATTGATGTACTAAATATAATTCTTCATGAAAAAAATCCTAGCGATAACACAAATCATGCACCATACAAAGTCCTAAACAGCATCCATGTCTCCAAAGATAAAATTATGCGATATCTGGCTTCTATACCGCACGATGGTCGAACAGCAGTCGACAGCGTAAAACCGGAAACTAACCACATCCTGAATGAAGGGACTAGCTGACCGCTTACTAATGAGTGCGCGATCAGTTCCTTTGAACAAAGCGAAACGAAAGATAGGCTCGGTTTTACAAGAAGCTAGCTACATTGTAAACAGTGTTCGAGGCGTAGGTGAATAGAAAATGGCTGCTCTCTGTATGGAAGATACAGAAGGGAGGGCCGCGGTATCTTGTTAGAGCATTCCCGCAACTGGTGAAACTGGAGCCAGATTTCTGGCTTCTGACTACTCGTAGCGACTGTGACAGATGAACAAATAACAGTCGCGATCAATGGATTAACAGATTTCCAAGTTATGGAGTAATCTCAATAATTATGTTAAAAAGGTCAGCCATCCACGGCGATCGTAGTTCAATCTATAAGGCTGTTATTATTGAGTCACGAGCTCCTGCTTAATCTGTTAAAGCAAGTAAGCTAACCAATTCCTACCAAGCTCAAAATGAGCGCTTGACAACCATCATAAAACAAATTCCGACCCTATTAAAAATTGCGGCAAACTAGAAGCTAAAATAGTCTCATTAATATCTAGGTTAAACTCCTTGAACGAGATAAAGCAAGCTGAGATTGCAAAAAAAAATAAAAACAGAATATTTACTGTGCAAGCGTTATCCTGGGAGTCGTTTGTCGGAACTAGAAACGGGTTTCTATAACAACTTGACTATACCTATATACAATTTCATTGTGAACAATAAAGTAGATAACCTTATTGTGACTACGGCATTGATTATGGGGTCGCTGCTGTTAGAATTATTAATGATGCGTTGGACAGCCCAATATTATAGAGATTTTAACGCCTTAGTTTTATGAAAAAGATTTAATGGACTTTCGTCTAGCGTGACTTGATAAGTTGATAAAGAGGATTCGAGAAGCAATAAAATCTTTATTTTGCTCTTTCTTTCCATCCATCTATAATCCATCTTCAAAGTAAAGCAACACTTTCCCAGGTTAGTTTAAGAATAAGTGACCATTCCTGTTGCGTCCCAAATGTAATTTTGAACGCTCTTTTTGGTGTGGCAACATTCTATTGTCTTTGATGTTGACACTTGACATAACCTCTCTGACTTGAAAGATTGACTTTGCTTGTTGGAAAAATGTCCGCACGTTTGGGACTTTGATTTGATTGTAATTGGTAAAATATTGTTGAATTCGCCTGTTGAGACCGATAATTGGGTCGCGAATTATTTGTTGGTTGAAGTGTATTCCCCATTTGTTGAAAACCCCGGGATATTGTTGAATTATACGCCGCCTTGTCGTCGGTCGGCCGGCACGCGGAATTTGTTGTAAATCGTATTGGATCTCACGAGATATGAACAGATTAATTGTGTTCAGTGATTGATTGAACTTTGTAATCTCGGATTAACAAGAATCCAGTGATATTTCTCGGAACACATCGCCTTATTGTCTACCACGCGTAGCGCGCGCTTGCTGGAAACGAGTTGGGTGTGATGCTGGTCGGGACTGCGCCATCTGAAGATCGACGCCTTGGGACCGTCCTAGAACCCGTAACTTACATCACACGTTACAATTACTCACCTCATATCACATACAAACCACACTTAGGACGTGACCTTTGAAGGTCGAACTTGGCGTCCCCAGCACTCAGGTTAGTGGTACATTTTGTTTTTATTGTTGTAGGCCGAAGCCTAGTAGAGGCAGGCCATTGTGTAACCTTGTTATCATTATTAAGCAACGTTTAGAATCCGCGTATCGCGGACAAGTTTGGGACACCCCAGTTACCGTTGCACTGGGCCTATTGCAGTCTTGAACAAATTGGTAGCAGAAGCGCGGCTCTTATAATATAAGATCCACTGGTTTAATTGGAAGTTTTGAATATTGTTGAAAACTTGAAACTTGAGTTTAATTACTTAACATAACTTGTAACTTAATAAGTATTGAATATATTACCATGTCATCCGGGCTATCTAATTGAAGTTGAATCAATTGAAGTTGTATTTGTAATTTGTATTGTAGCCTCTTTCATTGCATTGACAGGTAGGATTTATTTGTGAAATTAGGAATTATTGGTATAATTTGGTATAATTTGGTACATAATTTGGTACATAAGTTGGTATATGTTGTAAAAGTTGTTTGGTATTTGTTGCAATTAATAATTGAATGTCATTGATCTGAATTTGAAAGGTTATCTAAATAATAATTACACATAGTCTAACATAATAGGACTTGAATTGTGTGTATTGGTTATTGCATTTATAGTAATTATTGGATAGTTGTTAGAGATTCTCCGGCTCAATATTATACAGTCAATTGTTGTGCTTCTTGATATTTATTTGAGGTTGATCCAGCATTGTATTATACATTGAATTGTTATTTATTTGTAACTAGCCATCTGTACCAAGCTAGATTCATACTTGGAATAAGTACAGGGTCGGATTGGGACTTGAAATAATTGAATTTGAATTTTTATTTTGTTGAAACTATTTGGTCGGCTAACAAGTCATTGCTGTTTGTTTAATATTTGATTGTTGGTTGTTGATTGTTGTTTTGCATTAATATTTGATTGTTGCAATGGCCTCATTAAGGGCAGTCAGGGAGGCTGCTGCGGGATTGACCTCACAGTTGAGATGGTTCACATCGGCAGCTGCAACTGTTGACCGTGTGGAATTGGAGGAGCTCACCCTTGCTCGGTATGGGCAAGTGATTGAGAGGATCAAGTCAGCTGATGCTGCGCTCACGCGCTTCAACGAGTACATCATGGACGTGGATTTGGGGGTGATGGATCAGACAGCCCGCGATAAGATTTTGGGTGACTATGACCAGATTATCCACCTGGGGGATGTCATATGTCTACGAGCGCGGGAAATTTTGAGGAGCCGGGTGCCTGATGCGGCCAAGCCGCAGACCCCTGTTGTTGCAGGCCCTGGATTATTGAGTAGGCTGCCCACCCTGGAGCTGCCACATTTTGACGGTCGCTTGGACCACTGGCTGGGCTTCCTAGATCTCTTTGAGAGTCTTGTCGATGCACGTTTGGACCTCGGACCTGCCCAGAAGCTGGCCTATTTGTTGTCTGTCCTGGAGGGCGAAGCCAGAGCCTTGGTGCAGCACTTGCCGGTGACGGATTCCTCTTACCCGACCGCTCTGGAGCTTCTCTCCCGACGGTATCAGAACAGGCGCTGCCTGGCTGATGTGCACATCGACCAAATTTTGGGGCTACCGGCCATTGTCAGCACGTCGACGTTGCGCACTGACTTGCTGAACCCGTTGGTTTCAGCGACCAACGCTTTGAGACGCTTGGAGTTACCGGTAGAACATTGGTCCTACTTGTTGGTGCACATAGTGCTGCAGTTGCTCCCCGCGGAGTTGAGGTCACGTTTTGAGCAGAAGTATGGTGGGGATAGTGCCACCCATCTTCCCCCCTTTGACGACCTCCTCAAATTTTTGGAAGACGAGTGTCGGTTTGCGGATAACACTCGTGGCGCCACGGGGTCACCCCCACTACCTTCTCAGCCCAGAGACCAGGGACGGACTAGGGCCCGGGGGCCTGTTGATGTTCCCCCCGCCCCCCGTATTGCTGGCGCCCGGAGTCCTCGGGCTAGGGGGCCTGTTGATGTTCGCCCCGCCCCCCGTTTGGCTGGCGCCCGGAGTCCTCGGGCCAGGGGGCCTGTTGATGATCGCCCCGCCCCCCGTTTGGCTTGCGCCCGGAGTCCTCGGGCTAGGGGGCCTGTTGATGTTCGCCCCGCCCCCCGTTTTGCTGGTGCCCGGAGTCCTCATCATTGTGACTTTTGTAAGGCAACGGGGCATGTCATGGCGCGTTGCCGGGACTTTTTGAATTTGCACGTAAGTTCCCGCCGCCGCATTGTCAACGCACGCCGTTTGTGCTTTTCGTGCTTGGGGGCCCACTTCCATCGGGACTGCCCCGACCCCCGCCCGTGTAGGATTTGTGAAGGGTCCCACCTTGAGATTTTGTGCGCCAACGCGAACCGCTCCAGCAGACCAGCTTCTGAGGGGGGTTCGCGCAAGGGGGGGTACCCCGGAGACGAGCACCGGGCTGAGACCCGCGATTCTGTACGCCGCACTCCACCCCCCGCGCAAGTTGAACGGGAGCCCCACGAGCGCCATTTGGTCTTCCCTCGTCAGGGAGAACGCGCATTGGCTGCTAGGCAGCAGTGGCCGGGTCGGCGCCGCTGCCTTTCCCCTCCGTTGGCGGAACGTCCCCGGCTGGAGTCGCGCCCTCCGCCATTCGGGCATCCGGTGGGATATGCCCCTCCAGTGATGGCGAGCGGCTTGGGACACCGCGCGGATGAATGGTTTGATTGTTGGCCTCGTCGTGAACGAAGGCAGCCTGGAAGCGGCGATCGGTCGCCGCCCAGGCATCACTAAGAGATTGACGCCTGCCCCGCTAAAGGAACCCCCCGATCAAGACGGTTTTGTTGCCAACGGCCTCGGTCACGGTCTGGGGACCCTTGGGTGACTCGATTGTGGTCTGTGCCATTTTGGAGACGGGAGTCCGGGGTTGCCTTTTGTCTTCTTGGTTAGCGGGACAGGTTGGCCTGAAGGTGAACGACCTTTCAGGCAAGATTTGGGGAATTGGCGAACCGGCTGACACCACTGTTGAGGGAAGGACCTGGTTTGAGGTCACCCTTGTGAGTTGTCCTTACCCTAAAATTGGTGCTCCTGCCCTTGTTGTAACTGAACTTGGTAAAATTGTTGGTGACTGATCGTCATACTAAGAACTCACATGCCGGTTGCAATGCGCTGTTGGCCATTCTGCAGCGAGAATTTTGGATTTTGTCGGCTGATCGCGTCAATGAGGCGAGGCCCTTTGCTGGCGTCGTAACGGATTTTGTTGGTCCCCCTTTGTTGAAGACGTCCACCCTTCGTAATAGCAAGATTGTTAGGGCTTATTTGTGTGTTTGTCTGCCTGTCAACCAAGGCAGTACACTTGGAGCTGGTAACCTCCCTCTCGACAGAGGCCTTTGAGGCGACTTTGGAAAGATTTGTGTCTCGCCGTGGGTTACCTTCGTTGATTAGGTCTGATTGCGGTACGAATTACAAGGGTACAAGTAACTATTTGAAGGAGGTATACGCCTTCCTTAATGAGAACCAGGTTGACATTGGTAATAGTTTGGCCCGCCGAGGGGTCACTTGGTTGTTTGACCCGCCAGCCTGCCCCCCATTGGGGGGGTATTTTTGGGGCCGCGGTGAAAGCGGCAAAGGGACGCTGGCGGAGATTGTTGGGAGACACCGTTCTCACCTTTAATGAACTAGCTACGGTATTTGGCCGCATTGAAGCTGTGTTGAATTTGCAACCTTGTCAAGACTTCCAATTGATTAGCGGACGGGTAGGCCCGTCCGGGGGGGGTAGATGTTGCGTCCCAAATGTAATTTTGAACGCTCTTTTTGGTGTGGCAACATTCTATTGTCTTTGATGTTGACACTTGACATAACCTCTCTGACTTGAAAGATTGACTTTGCTTGTTGGAAAAATGTCCGCACGTTTGGGACTTTGATTTGATTGTAATTGGTAAAATATTGTTGAATACGCCTGTTGAGACCGATAATTGGGTCGCGAATTATTTGTTGGTTGAAGTGTATTCCCCATTTGTTGAAAACCCCGGGATATTGTTGAATTATACGCCGCCTTGTCGTCGGTCGGCCGGCACGCGGAATTTGTTGTAAATCGTATTGGATCTCACGAGATATGAACAGATTAATTGTGTTCAGTGATTGATTGAACTTTGTAATCTCGGATTAACAAGAATCCAGTGATATTTCTCGGAACACATCGCCTTATTGTCTACCACGCGTAGCGCGCGCTTGCTGGAAACGAGTTGGGTGTGATGCTGGTCGGGACTGCGCCATCTGAAGATCGACGCCTTGGGACCGTCCTAGAACCCGTAACTTACATCACACGTTACAATTACTCACCTCATATCACATACAAACCACACTTAGGACGTGACCTTTGAAGGTCGAACTTGGCGTCCCCAGCACTCAGGTTAGTGGTACATTTTGTTTTTATTGTTGTAGGCCGAAGCCTAGTAGAGGCAGGCCATTGTGTAACCTTGTTATCATTATTAAGCAACGTTTAGAATCCGCGTATCGCGGACAAGTTTGGGACACCTCAGTTACCGTTGCACTGGGCCTATTGCAGTCTTGAACAATTCCTTATCCAGACTCTTACGTGCATGGAGAAGGCTGTTAGGCAGTTGGTTTGGGTTTTCACTTAGAAATCTTTTACAGTTGTTACGTAATATCAGAAGGGCATGCGGACAGCGAGTAAAGGGCAACTCGCTGTCCGACCATGGACCATGCCCGGGTCGACGGCGCGTTGTGTTCCACGCGCGCCTCAAAGAGCGTCAGCAATATGACGAGGCCCCCGCTGTAGAGGGCCGAAGCCTGCCGGGGTCGTGGGAATTATCCCATTACCGTGACCCCGGAACGTAAAGGGCTATTGAAGGAACACCGTAGATTTTAGTCAGTACAAGTCTGACAGTCCCTCCGGCCCTGCCCGGGGTGGGAAAACTTATTTGATGATTTTACCAAGTTAAAAAAAAAAAACGTAATATCAGAAGTCAGAAAATGTGTAACAAAGAGGGGTAGGTAATAATACAGTTTACAATAACATGGCTGTGAAGGTCAAATAGGAAGTCGATCCATATCATGGAAGGTCCATGACGCATTAAACTCACATACAAATAAAGCCAGACTCAGGACAACGGTATTCATACATACGAGCAGGGATGAGGGATCTAACCTGCAATCAATCTAAAATATCTAACCTTAATATCGTTGGGAAAAGCCTAGACGAGCAGACAATGCTCCAACAAATAAAATATGAAACGCGATGAAATAAATGCACAAGAAAATCAAGTACATTCGATCGCAACACTCGTTAGTCTACAAGTATTTATAAGTTCAGCGCAAAGCCTGCATTACGTTCAGTCATAAATATTCCACACTTTACTATGCCTAATTTAAGACGTCTCTCTGCTCTCAAGCTATCACAATGCTCGCGTCAAAATGGGATAAATCATGATATAAGTCCGCTGGGCCGTAGCCCGTAGTTACTTTTATTTGACGGCAAACATTCATTTTTCATACAACGAGGCTAAAGATAAAAATGGTCTAGTGGCGTTACATGATATGAATTTGTGAGACTGAGAATTTGTTGTTGCAATTTATAATGATTATGTGTAAGACTGGCGCCTGAAATAGTATTACAATGAAGATAATGGTGTACGTAATCGGCACTGCAGAGAAAACAGTTATTAATTTTTATTATTTATTAAGTTTATCCAAAAGCTGCTGTATAGGTACAGCATTTTGTAGGTATAAGTTATTATAGGATAACCAGCATTCATAACATAATTGATAAAATAACACATAAAAAACATAAGCCTTCCTTTGCAGTCGAGTAAAAATAGTAAATAATTAAATTGAATGACATTAAATTAAATTGAATAGCATTTATTAAATTGAATAGAATTAAATTAACGTTATTGACATTAAGATTAATAAAATAAAATTATGATTTGTAGTATCCTTTCACTGGCTGAATATTTAACAGCTCAGCACTAAATACGCACATTATGATACAGATGTAAAGAAACTCAGGAAGTGTTAATGAGAGAAATAATCGTGGGAGCATATTTTTTGGAGGCTCTGAGTCATACGAATTAAAGAGTTCTTAGGTAATTTGTTTCACAGGTTTTTAGAGCACAGCTACCTACCTACTTGAATAAGTATCGGAGTCTGTTTCCTGATACTCTTTATGTCAAGAGAGAATACGTCTTCGTAAATATGTTTCATCTTCGACCACATCATCGCTTACCATCAGTAGAGACGGTGGTCAAATGCGAGTCTATCGTAATAATAAATCTAAAGACTAGAAAATAAAAAAAAATACAGACAAGTCACGTCGATAAAAAAAAAACAAAAAAATGCTACCATCTAATTTTCTCCCAATTGAATATTGCTCGCCAATCCAAAATGAGGGCCTGAAAAAACCAATGACCTGAAATAAAGGACCAATTTTTCGGTAGCAACGGGCACCGAGGCGGATCATGACTGAATGTCCTATTTGGAAGGCAGGGGTGTTTGAAGGACGTACATTCCCTGAAGGGACGTCTCAGTCCGGACGGTGTCACGTAGGGCACCGTTATGTCCCAATTTTTCGTTCTTGACAGACGGTATATATCTTCGGAGTTTAGCGTTGTTTATCTTGTTATTTGGTTGTAGAGTTGGTGTGGGGTTTTTTAAAGTCGCAGGGAATTGATCAATTTTTTATACACAATTGGATGTACCTGCCACTTTGCTTGCATGGGAGGTTTTTACCGAGTAAATCCCGATCCCACCTATATGTTCCCTTATAACCTCCTCTATCTTCCAGTTACAAATAACCCAGCTGTTCTAGAAACGCCTGGACAAACACAAAGACAGGCAGACAAAAATTAAAAAAAAAGTTTGTTGGTGTTTTAGTATCGTGTAGATATATGTGATGAGCAAACACAGTTATTTTGAAGTAATTGACGGACACTTCAATTTTATTTAGATGTAGATACGTATGCACATATGTATAGAGATACATAAACACCAGTAATTAAGCCATATTGTTTCCATAGACTTCACATCTAGCCCAACTTTTTATGCATTTGAAAATAAAATGAAGTAAAAATTCAATTAAGTTGTAACTGTTCTTGACTGATTTGCGACTGTAAAACTTTCGCCAAGCCTATGAGAAAAAGCATCCGTTACTTTCAAATTGTAACGGTAACTTCAAATTAAAATATAATTAATATAAATAACATTTTTAAGATGTTGCGGATGATAAACTACCATTGTGAGAAGTAGGTGTAAGTTTGATTAATTACATTTTTAATTTGGATGATTTTGCCAAATAAAATTATGATCATTAACTCGATTCTTTTGTTTTTGAAATTGATACTTTGCTATTAATATTATGGAGCAGTGGTGGCCCACTGGTTACGGACTCAACTTGCGAGTTGCAGGTTCTGGGTTCAAACCCAGTCAGGCACGTTACTTTGTGTAATTTATATACTACATCAGCTGTCAATATATAACACCATTGTACACCATGTACCACCATTGTACATAAAGCTTAAATAAATAAATATATCTAATACTAGCCTCCAACCGCGTCTTTGCTCACGAGATGTTTCTTTTTTGTGAAAAAATCTAGCCCTTGTCCACCTCTTTTTATTTTTTTTTAACGTGGTAAAATTATCGAATAAGTCCTCCCACTCCGGGCAGGGTGGGAGGGACTGTCAGACTTTTACTGACTAAAATCCACGGTGTTCCTTCAATAGCCCTTTATGTACCGGGGCCACGGTAACGGGATGAGTCCCATGACCCCGGCAGGCTTCGGCCCTCTGCAGAGGGGGCCTCGTCATGTTGCTGACGCTCTTTGAGGCGCGCGTCTAAGGTCTAATCTATCTTTGAACCAAATTTCATCGAAAGTGGGTAAGTGGTTTAGGGGTGGATATGTAACAGGCAGAAGGAGTTGCTGTCGCATTCATAATATTATATAGCAGGGACTTTAATTTTGAAATAAGTAATTAACAATAAGTCACCAGTAAGTGGAATTAGCTTTGAAAGTTACAACTAATGGACTTTAACTTTTTTGGTGAAATGTATTGATGTTTGTAACTTAATTACGTCATAATGGCTTAACTAGTCTAGATGTAATTTGCTACAAAGAAAGTTTTTAATTGGGAGTAGCACATATGCTACTAATATCACTGGAAAATATCGAATTCCCGTGGGATAGCTTTATCTAAATTGTACTTATGTATAATGCCTTTTTACTTAGCCTGTAATCATCTTCTAAGGTAAATACTACAGTAAAAATATGCATCAAGATTCACAAATAAAAAAGGCTGAGACAGATCAAGGCACAACAAAAAATGGCGTCCATAGCCGTTGGCAACAAGTAAATAAATCGACCCTTTGTCCCATCCAAATATGCAATAAAAACTATCTTAGACCCTGTTGTTTTCTTTTCTGTTTTGAAAATAAATATTATCTTTGTTTTGCTTCTCATTTCATAAGCTACTGTTATGTCAAAATAATATAAAATCAAAATAAATGTGTTCATAAGTTTGATTTTAAATGTTGGTCTGCTTCTACGCAAACCATGAGGAGGTACGCTTCTCTGGTTCGCAGGGTGCGGGGTAACTGCAACAGCATCCTGAACATGATAGCAGAGAGATTTGACTACGCATATGGGTCACTGTTAAGCCATCTCGCATGGGATGAAGCAACGGTGCCCCTTTGTAATAATTATGTCCTGTGTTACGTGTAAAAATGTTACTAAGATAGTTTTTAAGTACATCAAGTTAATCGATGAAGAATGTTCTATTTATTTATAAAAACCTTTTCCATCACTTGAAATTCCAGTTGGGTCGTTCTGGTTCTACGATAAGACTATAGGTATATAGGGTCTATACAGGCTTAAACTGACCCAAAACTATGTAATCCTCCCTCCCTCTACGGACTCTTCGAAACACCGTATGTGTAAATGCCAATTTTATATACGCATAGAAAAAAAACAGCGGTACGTAGTTTATTAATTACTTCTTCAAGTCTTTAAACCCTAATGTAATTATCGGGAACCACTGCCAAACTAGCTTAGAATTTTTATAAACTCTCAAATCTTATTGGCTTGGGTTTTTCAACATGTTTCAAACACTATGTTTAAAATTTTCCTTGAGAAATACATTGGCGGTCTTTAAGTCAAGAGTGAATAAGTTACTTCTAAGTAAGCGTGCTTCATCTTCGACCTCATCATGGCTTACCATCGGGACAATCGCGAGCGAACCTACCATCAATAATGACACTAAAGAACGCAGAACGAGCTTCATCTGGATAAGCATTTAAATTTTGGCTTTGGGTGTCATCAAAGTAGGTAAGCAATCAAAATTCTAAGTAATAATAGTAAAGATTTCGAAACGTCAAGGCGACATTTAAATTCAATGGCTATATTTCACCGCCAATTTCAGTGACTCATGTCTGGTAAATAAAGATGTCATGGCCTGACCCTAAGTTCAGGCTAGCTCGCTGATTGAAATCTTGATAGATAAAATGTTCGATGCTTGTTTCACGTAATTTGTTAGGGTCATCTAACTTACTTTGTGTAGCTTGTTCGGTGTTCGTTATAGTCGTTATATCTTTAAAATCTTGAGAGTTTACTTTGTAATATTGTTTGAGGTCAACTTTAGATTTGTGACGTGAAGTCGGTTTCTCAGTGTATTTAGAAACATGGTGATTGTTTATGACATATATATACATGGTGGAGATCCCTCCCATACACACAAAATGTTTCGGGGATACTTTCATTGTGCGTACAGCTAAGAAGTGCAATCCCTGCCAGAGTCTATGTGTCCTGATAGAGTATAACCTGGGGTGTCTTAAGTCTGTGAATAGATTACTTTAGGTAAGCGTGCTTCATCGTCGACCACGTCATCGCTTACCATCAGGTGAGACGGTGGTCGAATGTGAGTCTATAATTATTAAAAAAGCTAGCGTTTTTTGTAATACGAGAAGTTCTTTTCCCAAAATGAGGGACGGTGTAGAATGTACGCAACAGTGACCGCCATTATGCTTTATTAATTGATTTCTATAGCACAATGTTGAGACAGAAATACAACTGGATTTCCACTTATTGATTCTCATCTACATTCCGCTTGAATTCGATACCTATTTTTCTACCAATCTGTGTTACGTACTTAAGCACTCATAGATTTACTACTTAGGTAGTATAAGTTTCTTAACTGGAAGCTAAGCCGTTTAAGTAACCTTTTGACATTATACCGAACCGACAAGGCACGAACTAAACCCGTTTGTTCTAATATTAAACGTTAGTAAATATTTCGAAATGTTAGTGAATTTTATAACAACGTTAATTATGTTTGACTGATACTAAGAATTCAGACCTTAGTACTTAGTTTAACATCGATGGTAATTTCAATTATTATTAAGCTGACTCTTTAATTATTTTTTAACCCAAAGGTTCACTGGTAGAGAATGCCTTGCTGCATTAGTCCGCCCATGTAACATTATTGTACATAAAGTTTAAGGGTTGCGGGAATGTTTTAACGAGGTCTAAAAAAAAAACAGGAATAGTCTTAAGCTCAACCCAGAGCAGGAGTCATTAGATGAATTTAACGAAAAAAAAAAATTGTTAATTAAGTTTGAATCAGATAACAGTCTGTAGATTGTAGTCTATTCTGTCAGTTAAGAATTTCAAAGGTGTGTTGTTTGACGTCTCACGCAGCCATATTAATCAATGTTAAAGGCAAGACAACAGCTCTGTTGCCTAATAGCCATTCAGAGCTGCCAATTACAAACTTAAATGAACAAGTATTATTGACGTAAAAGACTTAAACGTTAGCAGTAGAATTCAGACGACTGTTATTGTACCCATTGTTATTTATTGACGATAACATAAATAAAATACTTCATCGAAAAAAGAAATAATTGAAATCTATGAAAAACCCAATCTATAAAACGCAGCAAACCGAAAACAATCGATGGATCCCTACAGATAACCTAAATGAAGATACAATAAACTTTAAAAAGTTTTTAAAATCGTAAATCCATAAAAAGTATTTATACTATGGAAAAAAACAATACCCCTGCTATGTTTCTCATAGTTATGCCATAAGGTTCAATCAATCAATGTCCTTTGAAATAAAAAAGGTGAGCATCCACGACCCACGTAAAGTTAGGGGCTCCAAAAAACTTTGACTTGTATATTTTTTGTGGGCCAACCACGGGAATTGTTTCTGATGGTCTAATAGATGTGGGTTTAAATCTATTTCTGTTGGTCGTTTATTTTTGGTGTACGCGACGTTTGAGTATCGTTATGGTTTTGTACAGAAATAATTAACTGATGTTTCGTAATTGGAAATGTTTTGTCTACTTCTAATTTTATCTGGGTCAAGAAGCAGTGCTGATATTTTCTCCAAACTATAACTTAGTATTATTAGCATTTGTTTGAAATGTAGAGTTACGCTTTCAGTCAATCATAAATTATAGACAGTTTGTATATTTTTGATATTCAGGTCGGATATACGCTTTTAACTACAAGTGAAATTGAGAATGCTCGGTAAAGAAATTGGACAACACGTGCTTTCGAAATATTTATAGGTAAACCGGATACTAAATTTAAAAACTGCACAACCTTAATTAGCGTCAATGATTTATACCACAATATATCTCCCAAGATCTTAGGAGCGCCTCCATTAAACGTAAAATATGCCACCGATTTAAACTCCGAAACATAAGCGTATGATAAAAAAATTCCTCACATTATTTATCATGCTGTAATCTTATACATTCCCTGCACATTCATCAGAGAGCGTCTCGGATGTAAATTGTGCCTCGTTTCACATACGCGAAGATTCTCCATAAAAATTATGATTACCTTCCTCTTTGACAAACCCCATATCTTTGGCACTTAGTTGCCCCTCCGCTGCACCGTGGTCCTCGGAAGGAATGAATATTTATAGAGGACGGAGAACATTTTTATCGTTTTCCAACCCAACATTTCGTACCTGCAAGAATGAAGGGAGATGCCCAAAAAAGCAGTCGGTTTCATTAGAGGTATAAATTAGAATGCGCGTGTGGACTCCGCTCGCCCAAATTCGGAAGCCCTCAGTCGGACGTATTTTTGTGTATTATACTTTCAAATTGTGAAATTCCTGCAAACGACCAGTGCGGTTTTGGATCGACATCATTATACTGACGGTTTCTTGTTTGTATTGTCAACGGAGCTATTGGAAAGTTAAATCAAAATCGTCGATTCGCCCTCTGATTCTGAGTCATACAAAACGATGCATTTGTTTTAAATGAAAGTAATAACTATAAAATCATAAAAGAGGATCGTGTTTATCGATACATTGAACCAATACGTGCGTTGCGTTTTCGACATGTGTAAGCTATTTCAATGGATTTTATCACCAGCTCGAAAGGAAAGGTTACGTCGTCTTAATGAAGATACTGCACACT
The DNA here is from genome assembly GCA_943138885.2 of Tholera decimalis. NCBI lineage: Eukaryota > Metazoa > Arthropoda > Insecta > Lepidoptera > Noctuidae > Tholera > Tholera decimalis. The sequence continues at coordinate 43,052,633 of OW964552.2, forward strand.
TGAATGGGTTCTTAACGGGAGTCTCATAGTGATATGTCACATGTCACCATGAGTTGGAATAACAGTGTTTTGTTTTCAATTTCTCTCTCCGTTTCAATATTTCGAATAATCGTGCAAAATACATCTAGCTACCTTCTTCAATATTTATTCCAAAAGTATATAGGTTGGAATGATGATGAAATAATGTGGATACGAGCCTATTGAGTCTCTTAAGCTTTCAAACTTAATGACAGATCCTTACTAAAATACATTTTTTACGAACTATCATTTTATAATACTAAGCAATTTCCAATTTAACAGATACCTTTATAATACTATAAAAAGACGTTTAAAAACAGAATGTACATAACAGTTGAAAATATATAAAAGTATAATAGATCAGGTATGTTTCGTACCGTTCTCTATAAGATAGGTATTAGGCATTTAGTTTCAGGAATTTGAATAGTTTTTCACCCCACAACTAGTACTCAAGCCTTTGTGTGTAGTAATAAGGATCTGATTTGATTAACTTGTCGGCTTGCTTATCGCCTATTCGCTGAGCAATCCGATTGGGGTACGAAGGGTGACAGTGGCGCCGCTCTTCCGCGTGCTTTTGCACTAGAACTATGCGGCTCAACTCGTAAAACAACGTGCTCCGCGCGCTATAAACTTTTTTCTAATAAGAAATGGTCCTTCTGTGATTTTCGTGCTACAACCCCCACAAGATACGAGAAATATAAACCAACACCTGTGGAAATACATGTGCAGTGAAGTTTTAGCTGGATTTAGGGTGACTGGACACGACGCCGAGCCCATGAGGTGCGCGAGGCAGTGGACGGGAGTTCGTTGGTAAGTTTTTCAAATCTACACCCACAAACTTCTACACAAGGTATATAGTTAATAACGATAGACTTGGTGGGAGTTTATATGAATTCCACAGATATTATTATCTTCAATTGTTTTACGTTTAAGTCCTGTATGCCTCGATAGTTAGCGTTGGCGTTCAAAAGTAATTTATCGACGGTCATATCTTCAGGTAAAATTAGAGATACTTGTCTCGAGATTTTAGTACTCGATATCAAACAAATAATTATTGGTGTTTGAAGATTTTGTAGTCACACGTTATTATGTACTAGACCATTCAACGAATCGTGTGACTAATATGGAACATTTTTGGGGTTAACAAATATGAGTTTCAGTATTTGTAGGTTTGATTAACTCTAAAGAAGCCAAGTGAATACTAATGGAACATAATCGGCCCATAACGTATCCACTGCTAGGAAACAGGTCTTCTAATAATGAGAATGGGCCGTAACCTAACACGCGGGCCCAATGCGGGTTAGCAGATGTTGCATGTTTTCGGATTTTTTATCCTAGAACAGGGTAGGCGAAACTTTATGTATCAATATGCAATTTTCTCTAAAGAAATGTTTAATGAGATCATACACGTGCCGTCAAGTAATTTTGACTTAGTGATTATTGGAAAATAATAATAATAGTATCAAATCAAAACCCTTTATTTAATACAACAAAGGTTCATTTTGCAATGTTTCTCTTTAAATACTCTGTAACGTAGGGTCACTTGCATTCGCTCGTCATAAAATACCTACTTCAGAGTTTTTCTTAGTGCTTAATGAATTTCGTGGTCGGTGACGAGCCCAAAATATTATGTCACGTGCCATCAGTGACACGCGTGCCATTGGTTCGCCATTCTAGTCCTAGAACATGCAAGTTGAACATGCAAGATGTTTTCCTTCACCCTATAAAGAGTAGTGGTGATGATGAAAATACTAAGTAGGTTCTGTACCTGCCTGGGTTAGAACACACAACTCGACAGTCATGCCTAAAACCAATGATTTCAATAGTTATACCTATTGCTCTTAATAATTATGAAAAGAAAAAAAAAACAGGACAAATAAAATCAAAAGTATCTCGAGAAAAACATAGTTGACCACTGAAAGGTGTAAAAAAAACATGTCTCAGTCATCCTTGGTTCCGTTACTTCCATCCCAAGAATATCTCTCTAAAATTCATTCCCACTTTATATAGTGACTAGTATTTGCGTGTTGCGCGAGGTGCAAGCACCTCGCGTGCTTGTGAAGAAAACTAAAGCATTGCCCCTCTAAATCAAGTATTTGCGTGTTGCGCGAGGTGCAAGCACCTCGCGTGCTTGTGAAAAAAACTAAAGCATTGCCCCTCTAAATCAAGTATTTGCGTGTTGCGCGAGGTGCAAGCACCTCGCGTGCTTGTGAAACAAAAAAAAAAAAAAGAGGGGGGGGGGTGATGGGGGGGGGGTTGCACAAGTATTTCGACTAAAGCATTGCCCCTCTAAATGAATCTGAAAAAAAAAATGTTCCAAGTCTCTTAGATTCCGAGATCCGCCAAGGGAGGGGAGAAGGGGGGCGGGGGGGGGACTTTGAAAAATGGTTTTTACTTTACCGAGCCTCCTCTATACGAATCCGTAAAAAAAAAAAATACGGGTCTCGTAGTTTCCGAGATACGATAGGGAGGGGGGAGAAGGGGGGGGAAAAGGGGAGGTTTGGCACTTTTCCCGTAGGTTTCAGAGTTACTTGTTTACGAATCTGTCAAAATATACCCACCTCCCCATCCACCATCTGGGAGAACAATTATGTCAGTGAGTCAGTGAGTGGTAATTTAGCTTTATATAGTATAACTAGTATTTGCGTGTTGCGCGAGGTGCAAGCACCTCGCGTGCTTGTGAAAAAAACTAAAGCATTGCCCCTCTAAATCAAGTATTTGCGTGTTGCGCGAGGTGCAAGCACCTCGCGAGCTTGTGAAAAAAAAAAAAAAAAAAAAAAAAAAGAGAGGGGGGGGTGATGGGGGGGGGGGTTGCACAAGTATTTCGACTAAAGCATTGCCCCTCTAAATGAATCTGAAAAAAAAAATGTTCCAAGTCTCTTAGATTCCGAGATCCGCCTAAAGGGGGGGAGAAGGGGGGCGGGGGGGGGGGGGACTTTGAAAAATGGTTTTTACTTTACCGAGCCTCCTCTATACGAATCCGTAAAAAACAAAAAATACGGTTCTCGTAGTTTCCGAGATACGATAGAGGGGGGGGAGAAGGGGGGGGAAAAGGGGAGGTTTGGCACTTTTCCCGTAGGTTTGAGAGTTACTTGTTTACGAATCTGTCAAAATATACCCACCTCCCCATCCACCATCTGGGAGAACAATTATGTCAATGAGTGAGTCAGTCAGTCAGTGAGTGGTAATTTAGCTTTATATAGTATAATGACACTTAAACACAGGGCGACGGCGCCGAACCCATTGCCCTATAATTTCGTTATCAGATCATCTCGGCCCTGTTTTTGTACCCACTACACTATCTCACGGAACGTCTTATTGTTTCCAAATAGGCTTGAGTTTGCTTTTTACGTTTAGTTATAAAAGGATTATGCCTTAATGGATCGATACTAATACGGCTTTTGTCAATCTTTTCGGGGGTAAATCATCAGATGACTTATGCCGCTCTGGGTGAAGCTGAACGGAGTTTCAGACTTTAACTGACAAAATCTCACCCTGTTTTCTCTTGCGTTCCAAGGCCGTGGTATAGTTAGTCGTCCCGCAACTCCAGCAAGATAGTTTTTATTTTATCTTCACAATACATCGAATTTACACTTGTGTCTCAGCAAAATCGGTTTATTCTTATTTGTTTGGAACATTAACTACGTCATAAAACTCATATTCATAGCAATGCATAAGTGGATATAGTCCCTAGAGATTCGCACCCCCTTCCCTGTCTGTCTACCCCGGAAGGGATCTAGATCGTGAATTAACTATGATTCAGTATTATTCATATTCTATAACATAAAATAGAGATTTTATTTATACTTTCACCAACGCATTTTTGTGTACTTGAATTGTTTTGATAATTTGTCAAATCTGGTTGTTATATTATTTATAACCGACTTCAAAAAAGGAGGAGGTTCTCAATTCGCCTTGAACTTTTTTTTTATGATTAATACATAGTAATGTGTGAGCCCGAGTTCGAATCTACGAACCACAATTCGTAAGTCATGCCTGTAAGAAACTACTGGGACACTACTGCTCTCTCTAGGAAAAATATTATCAATTATGAACTTTAACGCCACCCTTTTATAAAGATCGGCTTCCTGTAACGCCTTTAAAAAAAGATACACGCACATTACACCGTCTATAGATCTATTGACCTAATAACGGGGTTACAACCAAATTACACTCGGAAAAAAAATCTCTTGAGAACATCTTTATCATCATCCGGACCCTAATCAAACATTGTCTGTCTATTTTATAGACATAGTGTTGGGTTGACACTTTATGGCGTAATTACTTCCGACGTGCAGGCCCTAATTGTTGGTGTCGCGTATCTAGATGATGTATCGGGGAATCAGTCAACGTCAAAGGTCACAGGGTTAGAAGAGCTTGTAATTAAATTTGCGGCTAATTGGAGGCTTGTAGTTTATGAAGATTAATTGTAATTACAGTGTATGTACTAGAGATGGAAATTTGTATTTATCGACTGGTTTTCATCGAATTATGTGTGAGTCATCGTGACTTGGTTTTTGAGCTCAATAAGTGATAGGTTCCCAATCTGTCAATGCGAGTTATTAATCATGTGTCGCTTCTTTGAATTTAAACGGCTTGTTCAGAGTGGACGCGTTTAACTGTGTCAAAGATACAACTATCGTTTTGTTATATATGCAGACATATTATAAGTATACAGTATAGACCATCCTCATGATATAATTTTTATTAGCACGACCTCTCATTAAATTGGCTAGATTAATTTTGATTTCAATAGCCGGTCATGAGTTCACAACTAACGCTATAGAACTGACCGGCAGGCATTTTTCGTTTGATGAGTCAATGTGTTTCTTATTTACTTGTAATAGATTTTTTTCAAGTATAGGCCTGAATAACATGTTATTGCAATTGTATACTTGTAGAAGGAGGCACCTATTTCCTTACCAAACTGGACACTCCTGTTATAATTATTATAACATAAAGTACAAAGAGAAAAGGGGCGAGATATTGCTACATTTATGATGAGAAATACATTAGACTTGGGTGTAAAATCTCAGCCACAAAGAAGCGTAATTTTCAAACGCAAACAAAAACTCAATTTTTCATCACGAGACTTAAACAGAATACTCTCGCACTAAAAGAGAAACGTTAACGCCGGCCTGGTTTAGGTCTTTATGATGCACGCGACTTAATTGGACGCATTTACGCCGATGGCTTTTAGCCGATAGCGTCACTTTCGACATTTCCTTTGATAAGGCACGTTCAGTTAAAAGGGTGCTAAAACAACACAACGCCAGTTTACAGATTTAATTAAAATCGCACGCGAAAAACTGCGGTGAAATTAAGTGTCAATTTACAGTATGTGATTAAATGAATTTCGGATGCGAGTCGGGTGATAAAAATTAGTAATGTAAAGGCACCAGAATGTACGAAACTGGGAAGTCATTCTCTTTTTAATTCGGGTAATGGATTTTGGCATCAATTTTCATGAAAAAAGCAGAACTTACTAAAAATGCTTTAATAGTCTATGTTGTTACTCTTACACAAAATTCTCACGGATTGTGATTAGAGAAATCTAATGAGATCGCCCCACGGACTATGCAGATGTTGCTAAATAATCGTGTTACACACGCCTCAACAACGCTCACCAATTTGGGATAATCCCCTGGAGATTTAATACGATATCCACGTAAAGATAAATGGAATATAGACCAAGTAATTATAGAACAATAGAATATACAATTATACAGCTATCTTGTACAACTACTTCCTAAAATTCTCCTAACTAGTGTTCCAATTAAGAATCCAGGAAAACTTTTCTATAATACCGTGGCAACGAACTGTATAAAGCGCGATATTATTTCCTTTTTCATTGGTATCTTGCCAAATATTATAGCGCTGTTGAGTTTTTACTATTTTACTATTTGCGAGAAATTCAATTTCTTAAAATTCCGCTTGCTTCAACAGGGTCTCGTTCAGTGGTGTCCTAGTTTTGGTATTGTAAATATATTTTATTGCGATCTTCTCTTCAAACCTTTGGCAGTACGTGAAACAGTTCTATCCTATTATATTACGTAATATTATTAAGACTGGTCATAGTAGTCATAAGAACTTACAAAGTGAGTCAATAGTGAGAAACAATGTGATGCTTATTTTTCTAAAACTTCGAACAAAAAATTGTACTGTACAATTTTCTATCAGCCTCTATGTTTTACTATTGTTTAGCTACTGTTTTAGGTCTTGGGCGATAAACTACATTTGGGCACAGCTCCAAGCCCATACCTGATTTATTTTGCAATAATCTTAGCCAAGTTAGGGTCGAAGGATATCCGTCCGCAGTCGTGCATGCTACAACTAGACTGAGATGTGACTCATGTGGAGATCGCTATATCTAGCTTGAATACTTAACAGTAATCAGAGAGTATTTGACAGTAATAGATACATGGTTTAAGGTTTACAATGGTGAATTTACAAGTATATTTTTGAAAACCGACATCATGATACCATCTCATGGAGTTTTTGAAGCTATTGAGCATTTTAACTGTCAAGAAGTATAAAGTTACCAATTCACAGGTGCATCGATTTGTTGATATCCTTTGTCCAAAATTTTATGACGAAATTAACACTGGCATATCAAATTCAGTTTTATATACCGTAATCAGTAATAATTTCATTGTATGTCCCTTTGTAACCATATACGTGTGCCAAGGGACTCATTTAGGCAGCAAATTCAATATTTTCAATGACAATCCTCATAAAGTTTGTTATTAAATTCTCTCTCTTTATTAATTTTCCTCTTTTTTTAACTGAGTCTAATTTACATTTTATATTTCTCAATTTTGTTTACCAATATTATTTTTAAATAAAGCAATTTTTTGCTTTGATACAACGGAGTTTGCGGGGTGACCTAGATACGTTAAACGATTTAATTAAAAGTACTCCAGAATATCTTCATAAAAAATTCAAACATGTACCCAATATTAAGTCAACTGATTCAGATTCAAGCCTATAAAGATGAACTTTCTTCATTTTTATAAATATCCCTAGCTATATCGTATTCATGAGGTGAAGCATAAAAAGACAAGGTGCTCAGGGATAAGCTTCTATAATAATCTACTTACAAGAAAACAACGTAGTTTTTCTTTGAAGATTTATAAATTTTTGGGTTAGATTCTCTCAATCCTCGAACACTGAGTTAACGGGCAAAAGGAGGAAAACAGCCATAATATCAATGGGCTGCTATTACCGATACCGAACGCCCCGTGCCTTCCTGACCCATGACGAAACAAAATAAAAACGCGCTTAGACCAGTTTTTGAGTGTCTCAAATGAGATTTACATTTATTCATCTTTGGTCGTCCCCTTTTTTGTTAGTCTGCCAGCATTGTTGGCTGAAACAATGGCTTGCTATCCGGAATTTATCATTCTAACACCATCAACGGAAACGCTGTTTGATATGTGTTTATAATGTGGAATCATAGCGACTATCATGGCTATTTTACTCTATAAATGTTTGTATACACCATAACAATGATGTAAGCGATTGTTTCGAACTTGAATCGAATACTGATCGTAAAATACTTTGTATGGTGTGGTCTCCAAGATGGGAATCTTTGTTGTTCAATTTTATCGCAGTAAATCTGTCATTGTTTGATATAGGTATATTAAACTTTCATGGCGAACATAACCATTAACATCAGGGTGTTAGTAAAAACAAATAATTAAAAGCTGAGGTTTACTTACTTTCGGAGATATCCCAAAATGTGTCTTTTTTTTTCAATCAGAGTTCACCGCACAAACCTGAAACAAAACAAGTAATCTCAATAAGTCATTGTAATTTTTACTTTTATGCATTCTTAAACCATCGATTAGATTGTGCTGAGACTTTGGCAGGGTGTCTTGAAGCGCGGGAGGGTTTCAGGACCAGTGTAAAAAAAAGAATTGCCACACAATATGATTTGGTTGGTTAAAAAAACTCCATTACAGCGCACAGGGTACAGCTAGTATAAGTTATATTTCGTAACCATTTCGTAGGTACTGAACCTAAGAACATTAAACTATATTAAAAAAAGGCTTATCTTTGATACAAAATCCCACATACCAATTTTTATTGTTAGAAGTCAATTCAAATGGGTTTTATATTATAAAACATAAATTAAAACTTTATGATATTATGACAGCATAAAAGCTATTAAATATAAATACGAAGGTTATGGTTATGGTCAATTTAAAAATAGAAACTTCTTTTATTGTTAACGCCTAACCACCTTTTCTCATGACTTATCCGTGTAAAATTCGTCAGTTCTTGATTATACCTACTTTATAGTCAATTACCACAAGCTCTCTTTACATATTATGTACGTATAAGTTAAAAAATGTCTTTTAGATATTACAGTGACTCATAACAAATCTTCTGACTGACAAGGGCGATCTTATCTAAATATTAAAATTCGCTCGTCATTGGAAATTACAACTTTTATTTTTATTTTTACATACGTGCTTATAGTATATCTTAATATGTAGGCAACCAGTCGTGCTGATTCCATTATTACACTAAAAAAAAAAGACAGTAAACTAATACAGTATAAACGATGAACATAAAACGAGTCAATATTATGAATCTACCTAAGTTACACTCAACAAAACTGAACATGTTTGTTTAAAAAACAATACTAGGGGAGGGTGCTAAGTTTGTGTTTTTGCGGGACAAAATTTTACGATTGGGACGTCCGCCCACCGCCCGGAATCCAGGCGCCACAAGCATTAGACAACCGATATCGGAATCGTAGTCGACATTAACTAAACATAAAAATGTTTAGCGTCACATAAATTATTAACTAAAGGAGCCGATTCGTTTCACAGATCCGCACCACTAATGTTTTATTACTAATGGATGTCCATTGACTGCGTAATTCGTAATAATTTATTAGACGATCTGTAATTTCATTTTTATTGTGGTTACGAGAATCGTAAAATTCTCCGTGGTGAAGTTATGAATGGTAAATATGTTTTAAATAGTTGTAAATGCAGCCCTTTTAAATAATGTTTTGGCCCACGCGGTGTTGCTCGGATGGTAGATGTCTCTCCAACAATAGTTTTACATGGAGCATGATTTGGAGGACCCTGTATATAGTTGGTCCCAAAGGACCCACTCAATGCTTTGGGCATAATAATAGTTGTAGATTTGAAAGTGATTTGAATATGAATGGGCACCCTCCCGCGCTGGTTCGTAATAACAAATATGAAGTGTTGCTATTATGCTTACCCCTCATGATTTTGACTCCGTTATAAAGAATTGATTTAGTACTGCTACAGTTTAAAGTAATTATAGATTTGGTTGTAATTGTGTATTTTATACATTGTTGTGACTTGCACGGTCGTTATTTTGATCTTGTGTTTCAACCGATGCAATGTTTTGATCAAAATGCTTTTGTTCAGAAAATCATTTTATTTTTAGTAACATTACTAAAGTCAGTCTTAAGGCAGAAGAAGTTTGAAAGGATGAAATAAACACTGATGGTTAGCTTACTTAGGCAGTAAGCGCGTTAGTTCGTTACTTTTGTACTATTTATATAAAAGATATTACAAGTTACTTGTAGGATTAAAGACCCTCCAACAACATGAAAATTTATCCCAGCTATAGTATTCCAAATTAGTACTTGAGAAAATATATGACTGTTTAAAAAAGTTGGCAAGACGAGACAATTTACCAAAGCTGAAAATACTTGACGGAAAAATTAATTGGATACTGATAATCAATACACTCAAAACGTACCCTCAAAATGCGATCATAAATAACTACAATTAGCTCCCTACATACACATATCATTACATATAAATCCTATTTATTCAGCGGGGGCGTTAGTATGCCACCCTTCAGACACTGGACAGATATTGATCCGAATTTTTGCAGCACAACCGTCACATGTGGCCGTTTTCCATATGCAAATTAGTGTTTCCCCTTGGTTTTAAGTGTGTTTCTTTTTATGTCTCCTCCTACACTTATTTGCACACTTATTTATGGTCAATGCTCGTGTTTTGCTGCTGCATATACATATATCAAACGAGTACACAAATATGTTTTCTGTTTAACTTGGCCTTTATTTTGGGCTGAGGTAGACTCGTTTATGGCGTGTTGAAGCTTTGCTCGATAAAAGTAAATACAGCTAAAAATGTAACTTATAATTTTATTTACAAAAGATACTGGATAAACTTTATCATGGGTGAGACTACAAAAGTCGCTAACTGTATGCCTTGCTAAGTTTTTCAGTCGTATCGCTTTAGTCTGTGCTAATACTGATTCCTATTAATTCTAATTTATGTTATATTTTCATAAACACCCAACCAACTTTAATTAAGCCAAGCCAAACATTTCCACATAACCAAACGGTACGACCAAAAAATAATTATTTCGCAGCTATTAATAACATGACAGTACAACCAAACAGCGTTAGGGCTGCGACACGCTAGAAATAAGCTGTCACGCGTCATATCAAATCGAGTGTCACGGTGGAACGGAACGGCGCGTAATTTAGGTGCGTTGGGAGCGACAGCCCTGACTTTCAGCTTTTGTAACAAATCGAACTGAGTACGGTATTCCGTATCGCGATATGGTTTTAGCAATTGTTTTGCATGTTCAGTTGGACGTGGGGAATTTAATTGTGTGTCTGTCACGATGATATATGTAGAATGTGAAGGTGTATACGTAGAAACGTACGTAAGGCATTGTTTGGTAGAGATCATTAGCGATTTGATTGAATATGGACTTGAATGTTAAACATTGGGATAACAATGATAGTCAACGCATGTAGAAATTGGAATATATTCTAGCAATAACCGCTACAATAGTTTGCATTATGCTGAAAAAATGATACTTATGCGTATAAAATAAAGTCAACAATGTACCCAAGTAATAAACCTGCAATTTTTCCACAAAACTGAACATTAGCAAAAGAATATACAGTGTTTGTGACGGCAGTCAATCCTGCTGCTCAATTTCATTTCACAGGAATGACACCAAAACAAATGCAGTTGGTACTGAATTAACGTTTTTATAAATTCCATTTTTTATGTCACCTGAATGATATTGTATGAAAAAGATTGATTGTTTTTGTCCTGCTAAAGCTCTAAAGCACTGCAGCACTATCTTTCCTTTTGTTTTAATTGATAGTATTTCAGGTGTTCAACAATATGTGTCAGTTGTATTTATATACCTATAAATATGCGTTAGCCATGTCATATGAGAATGATGTCTATAACATTATTTTTACTCCTATAGTACTTTGTTTATGAATCGTTTGATTTAATAAGATTTTCTAACGCTAAAATAATTACTTACAGCAAATCATCATCTTAAGTGCCGCTAGTTAATATGCCAGCGTGACACACGATAAACCGTTGATTACTGGCGTGACAACTGACTAGATGTAAGCATGTGTAATTAATTTGTGAGACGTTGATCGAACTTGGCAGTCTGATGATTTGCTGGCTCATTAAAATAGCAATAACATGATAGATGAACCAGGCACAAAAATAAATAAGAACCTACGTGTTTTGACAAAACCTTATTATGCGATTATTATACCTTACGATTCTTTTGTTTTACCAATTACTAAAATTGGTAAACAAAAGAATCGTAGACGATGGGGCTGAAGGGGCAGATATATCACAATTCTTAAAAAAAATGAGCTACTTTCTCATGTTATAGCAACTATAATACGACCATAAATGTTGTACACAATGCCTTGTCTCAGTTGAAGCGCGGCGTGACACTTGACAGGCCGTTGATTACCGACGCGATGAGAAAACTAACTGGGTGATGTGACAAGTAATTTTTGTGTGAAAGATGTTAATCTTATTTTGGCGTGTAAACGAATATATGAGTGGATGCTATATGCCACGGATACAGAGTATGTCAGATTAATAATAATAAAAAAATACAGAAAAACAAGAAAGATCTACATAATGGAAGAAGATGGTAATGACATTTGAACATAGTATCGATAAAAAACTTGTAGTAAAGCTTCGAGATAGTTTTATCCATTAATACCATTTGAATTGCGGTACTATCGATTTTGCTAATGCTTTGAGAATATTAAAGAAGCAAGAATACGTATTGCGGTGATATCAGCCGTAATATCCAAATAATATTTTGATCTTACACTAGTTCAAAGGTAAGCGCGTCTTGAATTTCTTGTCTTGAAAATCTACTACTCTCAACTCGTAAGCATAAGTGGTTCTTCACAGTAAATGAGCATAATTTACAATTTTATAATATTATATCATTTAACTGACATCTTCCGATACAAATACGAGTAGAGTTGACTCAGGTCGTGGTCTTGGGTCCTGCTTATTATCTGAAATAATTTATTATTACCTAGAATATGAATCACTTCGTGTATTCTATTTATCTGGAAGTGATCGCTCACTTCGAGGTCCAGTTAGAGCTGAAGTAGCTTTGCGATCGAGTCGAGGCCAAGTTACCTGGACACTCTTTTATGTAAAATTGATGTAAATAGATTGTACCTATGATAAAGAAATATTTTATTAAAAATGATTTGCTACAAAAACTGTGTCAACAAGATAGTGACGTTATGTTAGATGATTGCTATCAGAAAGTATTTTTGTCAGCAATGGGCATTGTACGATAGTAAATGTAGTACATTTCATTATTAATTGAATTAACGGTTATCAAATCATCAACACTCTATGCCACAGTTATGCAACGGCACCCTGTACCTAAACCAAGTAAACAGCGATAAATTAGTCCCGCAAATTATGTCCAAATAGATCTGTTAGCGTCCCCAACTGCACATTAAGGCACATTGAGGTCAATTACTTAGATAAAAACCGGCGCGAAATTACCATGTAATCAGTGAATACTCGTAAAGGTACGCTGATTGAACTGATAAAGTTACCCTAATATTAACACTTCTAGGAAACCATTGTAATTTGAACAAAGATAGTGAGACAGTAGCATACACTGATATTGAAAAAGTTGTTAATTATTTTATACATTTTCGTGTGTGACATTTTTTTATTAAATCTGTGATACATTTTGACAAATGTTTTGCAGTTACGATAAGAACGACGTATCAAATTAATTTTGCCATGATTTGGGGTTTTTAGTGTTCTGTAAATAATGTTAAATATGATTGCTTTTGTGACAATGTTGTAACTCTCTTCCTTGCTTTCTGAGAATGTGAATAAGAATATTACTGGTGGTTTTATTAACAGACTTTTGACGAGAAAAATCAAGTATTTTTTTTTATAGTTTTCAACACTGCAAAGAATTTCACGACGTCAAATTCATTCTAACAACATTTTTGTAGAAAAGTCCTTTGTAATAAGCAAAAATATTACCATATGTCACTCACTGCCATAATCTAAGTGCTTACTCCAAGTATTGGATAAAATACTGTCATCTTCGAGCACCAAAATACTTGATATATCCCGAACATGAGAGTCGTATGCAAATAATTGAAGCATCCGCCCTTCGCCGTCAGGAATAAAATGTATGTTCGTCGAAATCGTCACGTCCCCTGCCGAGGCGCGTGGCACACGATTAGGAACACGTGACGAGTACTTCTGACTTAACAAACACACTTTAAATGTACGAAATAAGTACAGCCTGTGAAATATTCTGTACACTTTTTTGACAAGGTTCAAGTGGGTAGTAAACGGTAAGAGTTTTGCATGTACGATTCGCACGCTTGTAATGAAAGTGGCATAACTCAAAAATACTGTAACTTTTGATTATGATATATTAGCTTCTGCCCGCGACTTCGTACGCATGGGAAGGTTTTCCCGCGTAAACCCCGATTTCGTGTGAATTTCTGGATAAGAAGTAGCCTATGTGTTATTCCAAAATGGCAACTATCTACTTACCAAATTTCATTCAGAATTACTGTTCAGTACTTTTTTCGTGAAAGAGTAACAAACATACATCCATCCATCACAAACTTTCGCATTTATAATATTAGTAAGACATTGAATGCCATATATTACATAATCCGATTTAGGGGAGTAGGATCATAAAATTGCGCAAAATTGATTACTAGCAAAAAAATTTTTGTATAAAACAAACTTTACTTAAAGTTTCTTTGAAACAAAGTTACAAAACACCAAACGTAGGTACATTTTTTTCCTTTAGATCATGTAATAAATTTTAATCGGGAGGCAGTGGGGGTGGGCCCATTTTAACATTTTCGTACATAGGGGGAGATGGGTCAAAACGTAACAAAAATCTTCATACGTAATAAATTTATGGCACCTATGTATATTTAAATTTACTGAACACTTTTTTTTTATAAGATTTACCTCAATCATTTTTTTTTGGGTTTATTTATTTATTTGTTTATTATATACTTTCTTGTACACCTTACAATATTTCTATAGATACAAAAAAATTAAACTAGTGTACAATGGGCAGTCTTATCGCACAGGGCGATCTCTTACAGACAACCTTTGGATGGACAAACTTAAAGGAGACAGATTAAGGGCTGTCAGTGTACAAACATATAATTGAACATAATAATATAAAATACATACAATACCAAAATTATATACTAATAAATATTACATGTATAATTGAGAAAGAAGGGGAAAAGTTATAGGGAGAGGTAATGCTCCTTCACCATTCTTTTGAACGCTGGTAGCGTTTGAGCACGCCTCACTTCTATGGGTAATGCATTCCACAAACGAGCTGCTTGTATGGTAAAAGATTTGTCAAAGAAAGAAGTGGAATGCATACGAATACTCAACTCTAGATTTTCCGATGATCTCAAGGATCTAGAATGTGTGTCACAGAGGAACTGAAAACGTTCCTTAAGATGGAAAGGAGTGAAAGGATTAAATAGCACATTATAAAGTAGAGAAAGTAAGTGAAAATTCCGGCGAAACCTAACAGGAAGCCATTTGAGCTGAGCACGGAAATCAGAAACGTGGTCATATTTGCGCAAGCCAAATATAAACCTGATACAGAGATTTTGAAGACGCTCTAGCTTGTCCAATTGGTTTTGGGTCAAGTCGAGATAGCTGGCATCAGCATAGTCCAGAATAGGGAGAAGGAGAGTTTGTGCAATTGCAATTTTAGTGGAGATGGGAAGAAAATTACGAAGGCGTCTCAAGGAGCCTGCAGACGCAAATACTTTACGACTTAACTTTTTTTTTTTGACTTTTTTTAAGATAGAATACTCTTTATTGTACACCAATAATTTAAACAAGCACTTGATTTACAATAATGCAAAAAAATGGTTACAATGGCGGTCTTATCGCTGATAGCGATATCTTCCAGACAACCTTTGGATGGACTTTAAGAACATAAAACAAAGAGGGGAGGAGAAAGTCAGTGTACTTACTTCAAATATATAACATACACAAAAGTAACTTAAGTAGTTAATATAACTATATATATAGGTATATATAATACAATACAATACATAAATAAGTATAAATAAATATATGTGTTTCATATATATAAATATGTCATAAGGAAAGAAATACAAGGTAAAATCATAGGAGTGTATAAAAATGATTGACAACAGAGCTTTTAAAAGCAGCAAGTGACTGCGCTTGTCTTGCTTGTCACTTACACCCTAAGAGTGCGAATTGTTCAACGTACATGTGGGTTTTATTCATTTGAATGTGAAGCAAAAGTCGTGAAGAGCGATGGAAATACCAGGGAAGAAATAAGCAATATCGATACTACTTTAAAATTCAACCGCGAGACTGAACGATTTCTCACTGTGATACAATTTTTATGAAACTAAATTTGAATTGCATCAATGTTGGAGCGGCGGCGCTGACGATGAAAATGCTCTTTTATATTCTTTAAAAATATTTTATCACGGTTAAAGCATTGATATTGCGCTGTTTACTGTTTAGATTCAAACACAGTTGTGTAGTGTTAAATTTTCTATCATAATAGAAAATTAATGTGATCCTATTTTGGTATACTTACATACAGTATGTTAAAATGCTTTTATTTTTTTTTTATATTTAAATATTCACTAAAAATGTTGTAAAAGAAACACGCTGTACACGCGTACACATTCATAAATAAATTGCGACGTTGCCGTCCTTCAAGTACACGTGTACAGTGTTTCTTTTACGTATCAATTTAACATTTTTAGTGTATATTTTATTTCAAAAAAATAAAAACATTTTTTTTTCGAATGGTAATATTTTGTTTTAGCAGGTATGGATGCTATACTATAGCGGGTTAACGGGAACGCCCTCTGTTAGTTACCATACTGTATTTTACAAAAACCAAAATTATTATCGTTCCAACTCTATTTCCTACCTAAAGCCTTTCTCCTTCTGGGAAAATCATCAAATGACTCCTTCCGCTCTGGATGGAACGAAACGGTGTGTCAGACTTCTACTGACACACCGTTGCCAAGGTATCTCGGTAGAACTCTCCCGAAATCCGAGCAGGCAAGGCCCTGGCCATTGCCTGCTCGGATTTCGGGAGTGGATTTCGGGCCCTGCTGACTGCTCTTTGAGGCTTTTCCTTCTACTCTCGCACTATGTTGCTTAGATTTATTAAAATATAAATTTGATTAGAGATAAAGTTCACGGTTATCAAACACCTGATGACTATCGGTTTATAAGATTGTAAGGTTAATTTGGATTTACTATATTTGATGGACGAGCTAATTTATTTCATTGTGGCTAAGGAGTGAAATTCCTAGCCGGAGTCTGTGTTTGTGTAGTTGTGTGTGTGTTGTAGATATAGCAAATGTGACATGTATAAATAGTATGGTAACTAGGTGGCAATACCCGAACACTATTGCCACATTTTTAATACTTTTCTTTACTTCGATTTGTTTTCAAAATATTTAATTACAATACTTCCTGAAGAATAAAAACATCGATGAAAACATTTCTGAAACCTTTTCCTGGAATCTACAGTATTAATTAAAATATCCAGATTGTTAAAATACCAGAATTGACGTAACAGGTCTCGTTGTAAAAAAAGCCAATACCATCGAAAAGATTGAACGCGACTTAATGAACTCATTATAAAGTTGCGAAGTGTGCCAATTTTTGGTACAATTATAAAGCTTACTGAGGGTTTTACCATAATAAATCAGCTTTGCCATGGACAATGGATGGTTAGTACCTATTGAAATTTTATAAAATTAGTTTTAGTTTTATTTTATTTTTATCTCTTACTAGATACCAGTTTAATTTTAAATTTAAAAGTTTTAAAGTTTAATTTAAAAATATTTACCAAAATTTCGACAAATACATAGGTAGAGGTAGCGATGTCCCATCGTGAGGCGAGCTACATCCGCCACACCAGCATTTACTACATATTGTCCACGACCAGCTTGATAAGAGCATTACGACTGAGAAGAGAATCGCAACACAGTAATCTGTTTTGCGATCATATAACCATCTTAGCTTAGTTGCTAAAAAGCCAAATTCCGTGTATATTTTTATCATTGTATTACTGAGTTATGCTGTAGTAAATGCTTTTCTATATCCGATCGAACCGCTCGCTTTTATAACTTAGACCAAAAACCAATTCTCACACTCACCGTTCCGTCTCTAATTAATTGAAGGAGACTTTTCATTTGTCGATTGAACCCACCGTTAGTCGAAGTCACCTCTGCAAGCCCGAGGGTGTAAAAATTGTACACGTGACCGGGTGCAATTTCATCTCTTAGGGGAATATTGTAGGTCATATAAAGCAATCATCATCACTTTTAAGCAAAACCAATGGCAAATATAATTTACGAAGGTGTGGATTTTGGGGAGTTTTAATGGATTTAAGAATACCCTTTCGCAAGCCTATCAGTTTTCTATCGGTTTTCGGGGAGTGTGCAGTCTAATTTCACCAAGCTGTTCTTTCATCGGACTACAAGACAAACGGCGATACGCCATCGTTACATGGTGGACCACCCATACGCACAAAACGTTTTAGGAATACTTTCATTGTGCGTACTTACGGCAAAGGAGTGGAATTCCCTACCGGAGTCTGTATTTCCTGATAGCTATAACCTGGGAGTCTTTAAGTCAAGAATGAATAGGTAACTTCTAGGCAAGCGTGCTTCATCTTCGACCACATCATCGCTTAACATCAGGTGAGATTGAGGTCAAACGCAAGCCTATCAATATCGGGCACGCCGCAATTGCGGCGGTAAGACCCCTCTTTGAGGAGTGGCTAGATCGGCGTCACGGCGTCCTGACCTACCGCATGACGCAGGTCCTCACCGGACACGGAAGTTTCGGGAGGTACCTGTGTCTGATGGGAAAGGAGGAAACGCCTGGGTGTCACCACTGCGAGGGTCGCCCTGAGGACACCGTAGAGCACACGGTGCAAGACTGCGGCGATAGGCGGAGACCTCTCGCGCCCGGCATTGGTCGAGGCCATGCTGCGGGGCGAGAGGGAGTGGGAAGCGGTCGCCTCCTTCTGCGAAGCAGTCATGCTTCCGAAGGAGGAGGCGGGCCGCGTGAGGGAGAGGATAGCGTCCTCCCTCCAGCCCAGCCGCAGTGGTAGACGCCCACGGCGTCGGACGTCGGCCGACGATCTCCGGCCACCGTAGGCGCGGGCATGCGGACAGCGAGTAAAGGGCAACTCGCTGTCCAACCATGGACCATGCCCGGGTCGACGGCGCGTCGTGTTCCACGCGCACCTCAAAGAGCGTCAGCAACATGACGAGGCCCCCTCTGCAGAGGGCCGAAGCCTGCCGGGGTCGTGGGACTCAACCCGTTACCGTGGCCCCGGTACGTAAAGGGTTATTGAAGGAACACCGTGGATTTTAGTCAGTAAAAGTCTGACAGTCCCTCCCACCCTGCCCGAGGTGGGAGGACTTATTTGATAATTTTACCACGTTAAAAAAAAAAAAAAAAAGCCTATCAATATAAAAAAAAACAAATACATGCTGTTTCATACCATATAACATAGCAAATAAGATTAGTTCAAAATATTCGTAGAAAACAATATCGAGTGTACCTGGCTTGCAGTAACTTAGTTTTTAAACCTTTAAATGAATTAAACCCGGTGAATTTTGCAGCTACGGGATGTGCAACGGCTCTACATAAAGTAAACATAAATATCCAGGCAGGTATATCGATAAAGGTGTGAACTTTGTAGAATACGAACAGCGGTAAAATATTAAATAAAAAAGGTCAGTATAGTGTGAAGTATTTATTTAAAAACCAGCATTCAAGCGGGAATTTACTCCAGTGGATTCTGTTATAATAAAACAGACCCCTTATTCTATTGCAGTCGGGTAAAAAGTAGCATATTATAACCTTCCTCAAGCTTCAAGTTACTTTCATACAAAAATTTCATTAAAAATCCACCCAGTACTTTCGAATATTAGCGCGTTCAAACAAACATAAGTTTCCGCTTTATAATATTAGTATAAATAGAACTCATAATGCTATCCTTTAACAAATAAATATAAACTTTTCACATCGCTCAATCATGTTTTAACATATAACCAATATCTATTTTGAATGTGAGAGTTAAGATATGTGGATGTTTGTTACTTATGTGTAATCAAACCAAAATAGCAGAACGCATCTACATGAAATTTGGAACTAAGATAGATAAATAGTTTCGAATATCACATCGCACGTCCGCTCAAATAGTGTCACAACTCAAAAAAATTGAAAATCTTTTTTATTGTACTATTGGTTTCAGAAAACTTAAAAATGTTATCTCAAATAATGTCATGTAAATAGTTTGATTGTTTATCCCTAGATGACGCTAGTGACATTATAACGCTAAGTAAAAGAACTGTCTTACCAAACATAAAAAGTGTCACGTCACTGCTTGTGCAAGGCGGTTGTCTGTCTGGATGTTGTATAGAATGTTGTTTGTCGATTTATGTCGGTACATGTGATGAGCCATTTGGAAATAATCTGTATGTTTATTCAATAAAAGTGAAGTGTGTCGACATATGACAGTTTATTGAATTAAGGTAAGTCAAAAGTCACAATATTTATCGCAATTAAGTGATCTGTGTCGAGTTAAGACATTATATGTGAAAAAAGTTATTTTATTAACTTTAAATTTTATTTCGATAAAGCGTTATTTTTTATATCAAATTATTTTTTTTTGTCCTTAGATGGTTGTATCTACAAATATATACTATGTCCAGATCAAGCAAAATATTGTCTTTATGCCTAGAGCCGAATGGGCAGCATGTTCCAGAAATAAATGAAACGACCTTAGTACCAGATGATACTCAAAAAAATAATTTAGAAGCAATGCCTGACAGCTTAAAGAAAGGAAATGTTTATTTAAGTGAAAATTCCGAAAATGAGTCTTTTTTGCCACCTAAGGCGATGTTAGTTCTAGAGCTAGACAGTAATTCTAAAGATTCTAAAAATTCTAAGTAATGAAAATGAAGATTCTGTGCAAGATTTGCCTGTGGAATATAATGTTAATAACAACGAAGCACGCATTCAAGATAGCTCTACTGAGGAGGAAAAAACATGATTCTTTAACTGAATCATGTTTCTTCTAATTCACTCACACGAAATAAGACATTAACTGTTCCTGATACAAAGCCAGCTTATACTTCTAAAATAAATATTAAGGAGAATAAAAAGACTGATTTAATGACTTTAGTACAAAATAATCACATTCCAAGTTTTTATGCTGACTTTTTCAACAATTCGTAAATTAGATTTAAGTTAATTAATATGCATAAGAGTTTTAATATTAAACTACTTTTTGATTGATGTTAACTATTGCTAACAACTGTTGATTATTGCTAAATATTATTTTTTTATCAATTATGTTTTAAGGAAGAAAGTTCAGTATTATGTTTGAGTTATAACGTTTTTATTTTTGTTTTATTTCTTAATAAGTTATTTTTAAACCTCTTTAATTAAACAAAATTTTGTAAATTATTCGTTTTTATGATCCATAAAGTGTCACAACTCCGAAAAAAAAAAATTTTTTAACCGACTTCTGTAAAAGGAGGAGGTTCTCAATTCGGATGTTTGTTTGTTTTTTTTTTTTTTTTATGTTTGTTCGGGCATAGCTCCGTCGCTCGCCAACCGATTTGAAAAATTCTTTTTTTGTTGGAAAGGGTATACTTCCCAAATGGTCCCATGAAAATTTTATCGACATCGAACAAGCCGTTTCTGAAAAATCAACAAAAGTCTAAAAAAAATATTTACATTGATGACCTTTTCGGTTACTCTATATTGTGTTTTTTGTTCGCGCGTTTTTAGTTTTTTGTAGTTGACATTTTGGCTTTTATAACTAGATTAATTAGAAATTGACCCACTAAAAAGCGCGAAAATAAAAACTTTTTTGCAAAAAAATAAAACCGACTTCCATATCAAAACACTACAAAGCCAAAAATAATTTTAATTTCGGAAGGCGGTGTGAAAAAAAAGAAAATACAAAACCAATAACACCGACTACCGAAATTAAAATTATTTTTGGCTTTGTAGTGTTTTTTTCGTCTTTTTTTGATAATTACTACACCATTTTGTAGACCTTCAAAAACCATTTTAACTTACTTAAAAACATATTGCATTAATTTTATTAGTTTTTGAGTTATGACCCGAAAAGTGAAAAATAAATATAGTATAAATTTCAAATCCTATTTACTCGACAGTTTGGTTTTTTGACTTATGACACTATTTGAGCGGAGGTGCGACATAGGAATACTTTTATCCCGACAAACGTACAACTTGAGTGGAACAGGTAGCATTATTATACTACTCTAGCAATTTTATCAGAACAACCATTCAAATTGCATAATACTTTAAAGATAAAGTCATTTAACATTTAATTATTGCAATGGAAACTGACGAGAAAATAGAGCACGCTGTCAACTATAATACAAGTGAGTTGAGAACTTAAACAACAATTGCAATTTACGTGTTGTAGGAGTTTATTTGATTTGTTTTGTAACATTGCAGCAACGCTGTTTATTTAGTTTAGAACACTTTTGTAAATGCATTATTCTGCGACTTAGTGGCGGTCGTCAAAGATACTAGATAGTGAAATAGAGAAAGAAGGCTATATTATCGATATTTATTAAACTAGAACTAAAAACTTTGAAACCCTATTTCACGAACATTACTTGAGGGAAAACTATGCCATTTGGCACTATTAATGGTGAAGTGCCAAGTACAAAAAGTTAAGATTTTAATATAATAATGCATAAGGAATCATTTAAATTATAGTCCAATTTTGACCAATGCGCGACCAGTGGTGTTGGCATAATTATAATTATGTAGTAGGTACACATCTAGTGTTGGGAAAAATTGACTAAAATAACTAAATATAGCCAGCCTGGTAGTTATAATCTAGTTCAAAGAGGTGTTTACCCTATATAAAAACTCCCGGAAACCAATTCTTAGAGGTGCAAGACAAAAATAACTTAAACTTTACTATTATAATATTCTATCCATCATTTTCAGATTTAACCCAAAAAAGGTTTTTTTGAGCAACGCCAGCTAAGGTTGAGTCGTGGATGGGTGAGCAACTTTACGTATCTAGATTTGTTGATACTTCAACAAGCTCGTTAAGCCATTAGAGATATCACAATCAAAGATGTAGAAAGACTGTCAAAATACACAAATGTCAGCCTTTGTGTCAATTCAGCCAAACGATGCTATCATTTGTAACAAAAATTATGATCAAAATTTTTACAGAGCTCATTTACATGTATATCTAAAATTCCAAAAAACTGGTGTCGACTAAAAACATAGATACTAACTATTATTTAAATATACAACGTGTAATTTAAAGGGTATATACATACCGAGTGCACGGCTTCTTTGGATGATAACAAACGATATGGCAAGGGTTTTCTAATGCTATGTCTACATGTGTGGAGCATATTAGAAATTTCAATACATTGATACCAGAGGCCGAATTTCTCAAATTAAGAAGAACGAAGAGAATTATCGTTTTATTGGCAAGCGACGTGGAAAGTGATGACCCTCATAGTGCTGTGACACGTTTGTTATTACTGGTATTCAAGAAACATAATTATGAAACTAATAATTTGGGGTCAATTCTGTGAGTCACTTATTTTGAGCTGAAACTTTGCATAGAGACTCCATACCAGATGTTGTCTTCAGTCCTTTTGGATAGATATGGGGTTTCCGTTACACGTTGTATAATTACTCATATGTAAAATAGTACATTCTACAGACCTGTCAATGTATACAAAGCGGCTAGAAACAGTAAGAAAGTACTTAATTCATTAGAACCATGAGAATTCATTGATGACCTGAGATTCCTCTCACGCCATTTGAGGCGTAATCTTTCCCATTGTGTTCTTTGGAGAACAATGCTTGTGCTAACTCATTAATCAATTATTTATCACCTATTAGCTGTGTGGTGATTATCATAAGCCTTTTTGTTTCATTGTATTTCAGATTTAGATCTGAATATATTTCTAGTTTATTGGATTGTGGGACTGTCTAAGTGTTGGCAGCTTTCTACTGAATGTGCCTTTCAATTAAATAAATCCGGTATATTGAAGTTTTTACCAGACCTCTTAATTAAACAATAAAAGAACGGTCAAGCGCGAGTTCGATTCGCGCTCCGAGGGTCCCTATTTATACTAAGTTTATTTGTTTGTTTAAGCACGCTAATCTTCAAAAGTACTAATAAAAATATCTCCTCTTCGAAATTAAGTTTAAGAAACCTGCTCTCAAATTCAAATTTAAAAAACCATTTTACATTCACTCCCCCTGAATAAATCTCTAGTTTTTTTGACGTTGAATCCTCTATATCATCACGCGCCTCCCTTGACTGTGGCCAACGTCTCTCCTACGCTCGCTCGAGGCCAGTATATTTCACGAGCGGTCTGCATTTAATAGCCCAGCGGTTTCCCGATAATTTTATTATTGGTGGATTTTTTCTCTCTGCCAATGACGTGCCAGCCAGTCTCATTGAAATAAAAATAATATCGTTGGTTTAGTAAAATATCTTGGCGGGGGTTCGATTTAATGGCCTTATGTCAATGGTTTTTTTATTCTTGTCTATTTGGTTTTGTGGGGCGCAGGGTATTAATTTTGTAGGCAATTAGCCTGCTGTTATGGGTCTTGTGCGGGACTGATTTTGGCACCTTTTATTTTTTTCATCAGCATTTCAACATCAGCGGCATAATTATGTTGGATTTCATTTTGGTGGTCGGTATATTAAGCACATGCCTATATTCTTCAGACATAAAAATAAATTATGGGAAATCAAATAGGTACATCAATTAGCCAGAACCAAACTGCTCACATATTTCACCCTTTATTTGCCAAATAATATTAATTACCCCATGTAAACATTTCATCTTCACACCATGGGAACTGTACAGTTTTTTAAGCGTAATTCGAAACGATGACTCCATTTTCTATATTAACAAACATGACACAATCAGGCCCCTTTTCTCAAATAATTTTCCTTTCTACATTTTTCGTACTTTGAACCTTATTCTTTTGGCGTAAGAGTTATTTTAATAATGGTATTTTTTTGGTATTGTAGTGCCATACAGGGGTACGATATGAGAAATGTGGGTACGAACAATAAAATAAAACGGTTGAATGGCCCGATACGGTGCTGCGGGGTTCAAATCGATTAGTGCCGTGATAATAGTCTTATGAAAGGGTGTCAAACTATTCATGTTGAGTTAGGACTGTCCGGGAGTCAAACGGGTTATTTTTTTAATAACTAGGTAACTGTTGCTCGCGACTACGTTCGCGTAGAATCAAAATTTACCTGTGATAAAAATCAATCTATCTCTGTGCCAATGTTCATCCAGATCAGTTTTGGTGAGATTGAGTAAGTCACATAACAACGCATTCATAATATGTATTTTAGTATAGAATCTTTTTTTTTAAATAATGTCAGCATTCTTTAATTGTTAATTCTTTAACACAATGTTAAGGAATTTACAACGTAGTATGACAGTTAATTATTTAAAATCATCCCAAAAAGACAGAGATACATAATAACAAGGTCTCGATGAAGGTCACTTATGCAGTAAAGTATAACTTTGTAAAATATCTGGTAATTAATATTCTTTTTACTTTTCGATAATTCATCAATAAAAACCTTGTATACTTTCAAAAGTACGACTACCTCTTACTTGTTTACGGTTAAGAAATAAATAGCCCTTTCAAATTCTTTTTCAACCGACGACAAAAAGAGGAGGTTATCAATTCGACGCGTATATATATATACTAGTACTCTCGCGGGGCTTCGCTCCCGTGGATTCTATCACGGTAAAAACATAACTCTCCTTTTTTGCAGTCGGGTAAAAAGTAGCCTATAACCTTCCTCAAGCTTCAAGCTACTTCCATACCAAATTTCATCCAAATCCACCCAGTACTTTCGAAGATTAGCGCGTTCAAGCAAACAAACAAACAAACAAACAAACAAACAAACAAACAAACAAACAAACTAACAAACTTTTCCGCTTTATAATATTAGTATAGATTTTTTTAATGTATGATCATAGATTACTCGAAGACGGCTGAACCGATTTGGAAAATCCTTTTTTATTGAAAGGGTATACTTCGAAATTGGTCCCATTTTCATAAACGTCAGGATCTGATGATGGGATCCTGGAGAAATCGAGGGAACTCTTCAAATATTATAGGCACACCTATGACGTTTTGGGTATTTATTATAGTAACTTGTGCAGTTGCTCTCAAAAAGTACCAGTAAAGACCACAAATGGCCGCCAAAACTACTCAATAATAAGTATTGAGTGGATTGCGATTCGATTACTTGAATATGGATGTTAAGCACTTTATGCTCGTCACAATGCATATGGTGATATAGAGCTGATGGTGAAGTACCAGGAGAACTCCTCAACAATTGACGGCCCAGCATTGGGAAAAGCAATATTTTGTAAAAGGTTGTAAGTAGTTGACATTTAGACTCTTGTAACTAGGTAAATTAAAAATAGACCAACTAAAAAGAGTGAAATAAAAACTTTTTACCAAAAAATTAAACCGACTCCCAAAAAACACTGCAAAGTGAAAAATAACTTTAATTTCGGAAGTCGGTGCCAAAAACGAAAATACAAAACTAAAGACACTACCGAAATTACAGTTATTTTTCATTTTGCAGTGTTTTTTGGGAGTCGGTTTAATTTTTTGGTAAAAAGTTTTTTAACATAATTATGTGTACATTTTAATTCAATATTAACTGGGTATATATATTAGCAGATACTCTAATCAAAATATAAACAGAACGTGAATGAATTACAATCCGTTATCATTATTTAAAATAAGAAAATAAATGGTTAGAATGTATTATGAATAAGCCTCAAAATAATAGCAATACGACCACAATTTTATATCAGCAAGTAGATACTTAATTTAGTTACACAATTTTATTCTGCAAAGGATTTACTCGTAAATCTTCTTAATAGAAATTTCGCTTGCGTCCGAATTTCAAGGCGAACGATGGTCGCCCCTAATCCTCGTTTGATCACTTGATCAATTTGCACTAATCCCCGTCTATCTTACAAACGCAATTTCTAAAACGCATAAGTATGTTGTTATTAACATTTTGTATGTTGTTAGTTTTGTCTGTATATTTTAAATAACAGATAGTTAGTTAAATTTGGATATACTGTA
Organism: Tholera decimalis; assembly: GCA_943138885.2. Taxonomy (NCBI): domain Eukaryota; kingdom Metazoa; phylum Arthropoda; class Insecta; order Lepidoptera; family Noctuidae; genus Tholera; species Tholera decimalis. The sequence goes on from OW964552.2 coordinate 43,079,209, forward strand.
ATTACTGACTCTTTGACTTGAAAATGTTTGGTCTTCTCCATAGTTAAATGATAATAAAATACTTTAAAATATAAGTAAATATATTATAAAGGATCTGGAATCAGAAGAAGAAAATATAATAAGAGGAAGAAAAAATATAAGAAGAAGCAAATAAATGAAAATATGTAAACGAAATTCAGATATAATTATTTCTTTTAGTAAATAAAATGTTATTTTAAGTAAGATTACCATACAAAAAACTCACACAAATTAACGAGATTGAAACTGCAATGCATTGTTATTCAATAAACATAATATCTGTCTGACATAAAGTAACCCGTCCACCCACGGTAACAAAAACCAGAACAAACTCTTAACACAAACACTCCCGATACCAATTAAAACACCATTACTCTTCTCCCAAACATTTTGACACGAAACATTTGGGCATAACACAAAAGGAATTAAATGGACTAGTGTACTGAGCAGTGAATAAAAATAAATCATTCATAACATTCAACACTTCGCAACGAATCGATTAAAAAAAACTACGTTCATTGAATCGATAACAATGAAAATCTCTATAACAAAAGCATCCGCTTCGATGAATTTGAGGGATGAGAGGTGCGCGAGGGAACTAGACCCTACAGGTTTTCCAATTTAGAATTAGGATTATTGGTTAGTACTATGTAACGGATCGATGTTCAAGATTAGGTAACATTGGAACGAAGTTCCTTATCGCGCGTTGCGAAATGGGGCTAGACGGAAAAAATTAAGACGAAAAGTTGTAACGACACTTTATGCTATAGTAAGCTATTGTAAGCAGTGCGACGTGCGCATGTTTCTCTGTCTCTCTCTCTCTCATAGAAAGCAAGCCAGATATTTTCGTTTCGTCTTTCTATTTCGCATTGAACAGTGTGGTGTCGCGACAATTATTTTTGTTGAGTGTATACGGGTTTTTGTACACAATAAATAATAAAAAAAAATATTACAATTCCTTCACTAATTAATCGAAAGGAAATTCGTTCCATCCGGGTGTCTCTTGACACCTCTCAAGTTTTTTTCTTCCACCATCTCACCTGATGGTAAACGATAGTCGATGATGAAGCCCGCTTACCTAAAAGTAACCTATTCACTCTTGACTTAAAGATCCCTTGGTTATAGCTACTCAGACTCCGGCAGCAGAGAATTCTACTCGTTAGTAATGAAAGTATACTCCCAAAAAAGTTTGTGAGATTGAGATTGTGCCATCTTAACATATAAAAAATCTTCCGTGTCTCGGAAATCATGTTGAAATGTTAGTCCTGACTATCCCTTGTGTTACTTTGACAGAAACTATGGGTAGTCAGAAAATATGTCACCAGTCTTTCCAAGGGATATTGTTTTACCCAGCTACTGGGTATTTGTAGTTAACTCCATGTAAAATGCTGTCACATAAACAACGAACTAAAAATATACCTACATGTAAAACACATTTACAAACGTCGCTCGCGTTATAATTTATTTTCATTAAAATAATCAATTATGACACGGGCGTATTTAAAAACGGAAACCGGAAAATAATTCACTGTGCACCAAAAATACAGTCAACATTGCTGTTTTTTTAAAGGTGAATACTTCCAATTCAATGAAATAACTTATAACTTACGCCAAACATCTATAATAAAAATCGCCATAACAAAGAGCAGAGCTTTGTGCAATAAAAATATAAATAAACGGCGGAACAATAACTCTTAAACGCATTGTTTTATAATGAACAATGAATGCACTATTTAATAGCCCTATAGCTCCACGGGCTTATTATGAAGATGTCAACGTTGTGTTCAGATCCTCGAATAGTATGTCTGATATCCATAGGTGGTCGCCTTATAGGGTTGTTGTGGAAATGGACAGGCATTCGGCAACAATGCAGCTACTATCGTATTAGGCAGTCCGCACTAAATGACGTTTGACTAATAATCTGTTAGGTTAATTAATCTAAGTATCTTACTGATAACATTATTTTAATTCTTCCTTAAATCCCTTCTGAAACTTTAGTGAAAGTATTGATAAAATAGTGACAATGGTGCAAGTCATAGAAGTCATCGAACAAACACCTTGGTTTAAAAAACGGTCTGCCAAAACACCTGGTAAGGAGATGCAAAGAACAGGTAAATATGGCTGTAAGGCAAGGAGTCTATTTATGGCAGTGGGCGATTCCGTGCTGATGATTTAGTTAATTATTTATCTGTCTAACTGTAATATATTTTTAGTAGCTTCTGCCCGCGACTTCGTTCGGGTGGGAGGGTTTTCCCACGTAAGTCTCGATCCCGTAGGAACACCGGGATAAAAAGTAGCCTATGTGTGATTTCAGGATGTTAACTATCTACTTACCAAATTTCATTGAGATCTGTTCAGTAGTTTTTGCGTGATAGTAACAAACATCCATCCATCCTCACAAACTTTCGCATTTATAAGATTAATAAGAATATTAAGACAAGAAGTAAGAAGATTAGTAAGATTTACCCGCATTGGACCCGCGTAGTGCTTTACAACCTATTCCCTCAAATAACTGTCGCAGCAGTTTATACCTTATAGGCTGATTATGAATATATTTTTACATAATAAACTGTTGTAGTCTAAAAATATTTATTGACTGCCATATCCAGAGGTTGTCATTACCTAACAGGTATCCTACACGCAATAATACACCTTAAAAGAGTTGACAGGCTTCTCGTAAAAAGAAACAGGCAAACAACGTATATAAATTATTCTATTCCACGGAAATATACGACTTATACCCATACAAAGTCAACGAAACGAATCACAAACAAGGTCTTAAAACATAAAAGTTTTTTTAAGAGTTTCGCGAACAAATAGTAAGAATTAGCGACATTTTGTTATACACAAACATTTACCTCAAGTGTAAAATAAGAAACCATAAAACAGAGCTGTGAGATGTTAAGTATTTATAGTAAAAACATCAGTAATTGTTGTTGTTTAGTGAATACACGTTTTCACCAACTTTGCCCACTTGAGAGTATTTATTGTATCGTGTCTACATTGGATAGTAGCTGGCTTTTGCAGCACTTATTGGATCTGACGTATTTTTTTTTTATATTAACATCTAAACATCTATTAAGTTAATTATCTTTTGTACCACGTTTAATACAAATAACTTTGCAATCAATGCAGTCTCAAACGCATTCATAATTATGCTAATTTAAATGTAAGCTTATTCTAGTTGTAGTACACATATTGCCATATCTAAATATTACCAAGCAAAAGAACACATCAGCTATGTTTGAACTTGATTTTAAAGTTGCATAACAAACCATCTTCAAGATCTCACACCCACAAGATTCCCATCGAAGCAAGCATTTGTACAACAGTTGCGAACTATTTATCTATAGGTCAGCAAAAGCAATAAAACTCTACAAATAATTATTCACAGCACTAACATTTGCATAACGCTATCCTCACACGCGATACCGCCATAGAACTGCAACTTTACTAAAACGGAAATCCATTAATGTTTTTAGCCGCTCACATGTCACCCTTATCGGGAACAAGGAAGCAATGTATGTTGTACAAGCCGGTTTCGTTGTGAATGAGGCTTGGATTTCAGAAAGAAGTAGTGTTGGGTCAGGAAGCATCTGCATTAATGCGAAAACATAGTAAGAAGGAAGGTTGGCTCCGATCGTCTGTATTTCATTGGTAATCAATGAACTGTTGTTCACAGAGGCGGCTCGATTCGTGAATATTCATAAGCGAAAATACTCAGTCGAGGAATGAAAGGATTGTTAATCAAGTGATCTTCATTAGACACAGGCGAATATATTTCGATGGCATGGTTTTGCATGAATGGCAACAGATATTGGACGTGTTGTTTTTTATTATTCCAGGTCATTGTTTGGCAATATAAGAGCAGTAGTGGTTCAGTTATACATAGATCTCAGTGGGAACATTATAGGCTGATTATATTAAGCATTTTTTTGTGTTTAATAATATAGGTCTCTAGAAAAAAGATGAATTGTTTAGTGTTGAGCCTTTTGTTTTGATTGTAACCTTTCGTAGTCCATCTGCATAGCAAGAAATTAGATTTTAATTAGCATCAAACGGCGCTGCTCAAACGTCAAATCGCGTATGTTTCCATATGAAGCGTTCAAGGATCTTCTACCTACTAACTGGATTGCTTACGAATGACTCAAAGAATACAGAAAGTCTTTCTTAGCTGTTAAACAATAGAGTATAAACTTGCACGTATAAAACTGAAGGAACTATTCGTTCCGAGCGAGACAGTGCCGTGTGTGGACTGTGTCCCTTTCTTCTGTGTGTCAGATTAAAAATATTTATTTCAATGGTAATTTTTTCGACCTGTCTGTTGTAGTAATAACACCTAGTTTTAAACTTCTTTGGAATTCTATCTTTAAAATGAATTGCCATTATTACTGTATGCATATTAATGAAAATTAAAGTTATTTTACCATGCAAACACAAGATGTTTAAACCAAAAAAAAATGGAATTTGCAAGAATTAGTAGTGATATATTATACTATACCTGGCAATTACTACGTTGCCGACTGACGTTTACTTGACATCTGTATGTTTGTAAATTTGAATTATATTTAATTTTGTGAGTTTTCGTAATATTAAAGTGCAAGTTATTGTAACCATGGTAAGAACGTGTTTTGTGGTTAATTGCAAGAGTGAAAAGGGTACCCCGGGTCTGGAATTTCCTTTTTTAAGTAAGTTTTGTGACTTTGTTTACAAATTGCATTTAGGGTGACTATGTTTTCAATGTAAAAGTGGATGTTCTTCTCTTTATTCTTCTTATTTATTATTTTTCTTTCTTCTCATTATATATTATTTTTTGTTATTTTAAGCTTTCCTAAAAATTATGATCTTCGAGTCCGGTGGCTCAGTGTTCTACACAGAAAAGGGTCAGAAACGGTTCCAAAATTTGTAGCCGCCATTTCAAGCCCGAAGTAATATTGCATTTCGAAACAAGATCAAATGATGCAATTCCGTCCATTTTCCCTAAAGTAAGTTATCAATCTTTACAAATGACATGAAGATCACCGTTTCGAAAAATGTAGAATATGAGCATAGCAAGATGAATTTTCATTTTGAATATATCTTAACCATAAATACTACAATTTTGTTCTCATCAATCTATTATTATTTTAGATTCCTGTCAGCGAAACAAATAAATGTTTCAAGTACTATAATATTAAAACCCACTAAAGAAAAGAATATACAACCTGTACTGGGCACATTCAAAGATCTGGTAAGTGAAAGTTATGAAAGGAGTCAAATTAATGAGCATAAAAGTCGACATTTTAGTTGTTTTATTTACTTTTGCTTAGCAAATTGATGGCAAAAATATTTTATATCATTTTGGCCAAAAACTCAGCTACGCAAATTTGCTTACAAGTGTAGTTTATTATATTAATAATTACTTATAACTTAATTACTTAACTTTTATCCACTGCAGTTAGTTAATGTCGACAAATAATAATCTATACTAATATTATAAAGAGGTAAAATTTTTAAGTTTGTATGTATGGGGTAATCTCTGAAACTACCGAACCGATTTTGAAAATTCTTTCGCTTACATGTAGCTGCATTATCCCTGAGTGCTATAGGCTATAAATTATCTTTATATCATGCATATTAGCCGAGCTAATATAATCTTAGTCAAGCAAGTCGGGGACGGGATCCCGTGGAATATTTTCGACTTCTACGCGGACGAAGTTGCGGGCAGAAGTTAGTAATTCATAATTTAAAGATTATTTCCATACTTTTAACTAATAATAGTGTAATACATTTTTAGGGTTGTGTGTCAAGCCAATCTTGTAACAAACCTGCAGCTGCAACATATGAGGAACTAGAAAATATAGAACCAACCTAATAATAATAACCTTATAATTATCATTCGATCTGCCTCCTTTATGTTTAGAATTATGTATGTTAATAATATTGATTTCTAACCTTAAATAGCACATGTGGTGTTAGCCTGTAATTAATTTTTACACTTATAAATGTAATATGACTGTTTCATACAAATGTATAGTGTAAACAATTGTAGGTTAACCTAAATAAATATATACCGAAATAAATTATATCTCTTCTGTTATTCTTTCTATTTATAATCATCGTCTTTCATGAAGGGTTTTAGTAGTTTTAATTATATATAAACATTGCATCATTTTATTTTAGTCTACTGGCTCTAACCGTACAAGTGTCGAATAAACATAGATTACCAATTAATGTACGTTTGTTTGGACGTCTATACCACTGCCTATCAAGGCCAAGCCTTCGAAGAATTGCCAGCTGGTGATTCTGTTATTAATTCTGTATCTGCAATAATTGTATTTGTATCACGGGTCTTAAGGCGAGGTTATTCGAAAAAACGTCGTTTTCAATTGTGTCTTATTCGTAGATAACACGGATTTAAATTTTGAAAAAAACATATTACATAATTCATACTTTGATCTTTCTATTTCGGTCATCCGATACACGATTACTTGCATTTCACTGCAACTAATTAAATCGCAAAGACAAGTCTAAATTACAATCTTATTCTTATTTTATTTGAGTTGTATTAAGCTTTGAATAATAAAACTTATACGATAATAAAGATCGTAAAAAATGTCATATATGTCTGTCGTCATAATGTGAAATTTGAAAATATTTATACCACTAATTTCAAAAATAAGTGGGTTCCTATTATTTTCATGCGCGCGGCCACGCGCCCCGCGTCCTTTAGTCCCGAGCGGAACGTGTTGGAGGTCGGACGTATGTCAATTTTTAGCGAACCTGCCACCCCCGCTAAGTTTGGTTCCGGTCGAGCCAATAAATCATTATAAAATAATAATTCCTATCGTTTAGTTTTAAATAGTTGTAATATAAATTGTTTTTATTAGGTACTTTAGTTATAATTTTGGTCAGTAAAACTAATGGACAAAATTAACAAAAAGAAGTGGTCATCGCTGGCTCTACGAAGGCTGAACAAACAAAAAAAGTAAGAAGGCTTTGACAATAATGACAATATATAAATATTTAGACCTAGGTACCTATATACATAAATATTTTTCTTTACTAACTAGGTTCTTTTTGTATTCTGAGGTACCTACTTAGCTACGCGGAATAGATTTCGAAACCACAAAATAATATATGTGACTATGTGTAAATAAACACGCCACGCGCGCAAAAGCTGTAATAGTTTATTTTTCTCGCGGAATAGATTTGCCAACCGCAAAAAGTGTGTGAAACAATTGAATTTGAACCCTATGTCAAAGCATATAAAGCCGCCACGTGCGCAAATGTTATAATGCTCTTTTCAAATGTCAGACTCAAAGGAAACTTTGACAATATTATTATAGGTACCTATAATTATACAAATTAATATTTTACTTTACTAAGTAGATAAGTACCTACGCAGAATAGATTTACAAACCGCAAACATGTGTGTAAAACAAAAACATTGTTGACTTTCTTTCTCCTATAAAAAAAATGAAAATGTTTCTTATTTTATTCAAAAAAATATTTCCAAAAATATCTAAATATAATATAAAAGTACTTTCAATAAAAAAGAAATCACAAAAAGATGTGATTGGAGCCTGGGTTTGATCCAGAATACTGACGGTTATTAATCCGATTCTTTACTAAACGCGCTAACAGAACATCAGTAACCACGGTTGAAATAACTGACCGTATTCGACTGTATTAGGTTTTATTTTCGTAAATGTAATAATGGATAAATGGTACAGTCGATCATTCGTCGCTATGACCACAGTATAAAGATCATACAGTAGGTCGACGCCTTTGATCTTGTGGAAAATGCCGACAACGTCTAGCTCTAGACAGTATCGCAACGGCCAGGGTTGTCACAAGTCAACAATATTTATTACACGCAGCACACTCGTGCCATAGTGTAGAAATATACAACATGACCATTTCCTACGAAAATATCATTTATTATTTTCGGTAAACTTCGGTAAACTTTATAACTCTCTGTCTTCGGTGTTCGTATCAACTTTACGCTGATGATCTGCAGTTGTATGCATCTACGCGGGTGGAAAGTTTGTCAGACGCTATAGGAGATGTAAACCGAGATTTAGATGCTATAAAACTGGTCTGATTGATTTGGGGTGACTGTAAGCCCCTCAAAGTGTCAGGCCATTGTGATCAGAAGCTCACGTATGATCATTAGAGTGGCAACTAGTTCACTCCTTCCTATCATTTTCAATTAAAGATCTCGGTTTGCATCTTGACTCTGCTTGGCTGGCAAAGTTTGGTTTGGTTTTGACTGGAAAGGGCTTTGCGGACTTCCTTAACATGAAATGTATTTTCCAGCATTACGGAGCCAAAGTGAGGTATTTTATGTGGTAAGTTAGACGCCGTGTCGAGACGTAAACTTACCGCAAAGACGGAGGCATTTAAATTTGCTTTTTCTTGTGTGGTGTGAGCCAGTGTTCCATTCAGTTTTATCATAACTAGGAGGCAGCGAAGGACGGTAAAAGTTCGAGTTTCACTTCGCAGTTTCGGAGTCTGCAAACCCATACTTCCATACTCGCCATATGACCCTGGGGCATGTATCTGGAGGAGAAAAGGTAGATACCGTTTTCACCACTAGGTCCAAGTCATTGGGCGTGTGGCCGTCGACTTCTGGAATGCAGGTTGCTTGGTAAACCAGCTGGTCGAGATCTAGCGATAAAAAAACCTGCGGGCCTCTACCAGCGTGCTCTGTTTGTTGGTACGGGAACAACCATTCTTTATGGTGGGCATTAAAATCTCTTAGAAAAACAAGCTTTGCCATCGGATATTTGTGCTGGGCCATTTCAGCTCCTGCAGCTGCCTCCGTAAGGTGGTCGAAGAGCCTAGTCGTCTCCTGTTCACCGTTGTGCAATCAGTAAACAACACCAACAACGAGCATAGATGGTCTTGAGAAAAGTGCTTACATTTCTTTTTCATGAAAATGATTAATCAGAAAAAGTTTCACATCTTTGTGTATGTCTACTTTTTTAAGTTTTCCAATAAAGTATTCATGTACCAAAGGGAAACAGATAATATGTTGTAAAATGTCAAAAATGTGACATATCGTGTCAGGATGTCATCTATGGCTTTTTACTGCATTTCGAATCACGCGCACCCCCTAATGTTCCCCGTCCAATCTCCATTAAATACCTTATCCCTCTTGTATTTACTCGATTTGTTTATGATCTATGTAGGTTCATTGAGATAAATAAAATAAAGCTGTAGCGTACTGTATTATCGTTTTAACATTTCTATGCCATATTTCTAATTTTCTCTAGCCACTGGTAAACTGGTAAAACATTGAGTGATAACACATTTGACATTGCAAAAGCTGTCATGTCATGTTTGCGTACAAAATAATTTTGTTTTTTTTTACTTCAATTTTAATACTTTTCATCATCCAAAATACTTTACCAAACAACCTCCAGCGTTTATGAAATTGTGGTGGGTCCTCCACAAAAGCCGCAAGAGTTGAAGTTGAAGTCGAATCACGGCATTAGCCAGTTGTGCATAAATGATTGTAGTTTTTAGAGAAAAAAAAAGTGTGCGGTTGACCCTCGTCGTCTCTCTCGTCAGAAGACAGTCGTAAGTATTAACACTTTTGCGTTACAATTTCTGCCAGTTTAGAAGCCGCGTAAAATAAATACGTTCCAAAAAGTGTTTGTGTGTTGCTTTTATTGGTATAACTATTTAATTGAAAAATATTTATATTTATAATTTTTTAAACATAATATTTCACACAGAATACGTCTAAGCCCTCTTTCAATATAACAATTGAATTGTAATACAATTCTCCTAATGTAAGTGTGCCTACCTAATACTTGATTTTTTATACTGTGCCATGAAGATTTCGCACCCTTTGGGAAAGTCGAATAGCGCGCGGCGTGTAATTTTGAATCATACCCGTATTCATGATCTACGTGTCAGTCAGATTTTTTATACACCTTATTCACAAAAATAAATAAATATACTTATTTTTAATTATTACCAATTAGGTTCAAGTTTATACAATACGTACCTATTCTATCTATAAACTTGAAAATACTTACTATTAAAACAAAACAAAATAAACATAAACTAATCAATTCAAGTTGATCTACTGAATTGCTCTATTCTGTGACGCATCTTCGTACCTACTTGAGTTCGTGAACTCATGAGCGGTGCGCTTGTAGCGCGCGTCTCCCGCGCGTCGTAATTTGTTACGTTTTGCTATTCGTTGCGGGGGCTGGGGTAAGCGTCGAATACCTACGGTGCTCGGGACAAGCCGGCCTTAACCACTTTGAAAGTTTATAATTCAACGCAATAAAGTTTGCAAAACCAATTTTGCATTTAGCCCGCATAAGGAAGGGTTTATTATAGAAATTAGCGCGCTCAATATAAGTTCCTCAGATATATATATTGAGAACTAGCTTTTCGCCCACGTAAAATTCTGTTATATCGCGCTACCGAGCAACTGTTCAAAAATCTGAGATAGAAAGAACCCTATATAGTTCCCAGGGTTTTAAACTATCTCCATGCCAAATTTTTTCGAAAGCGGCTCTGTGATTTAACCGTGAAAGCGTAACAGACCGATACAGACCTTTGTATTTATAATTGAATTTATTTATTTCTTTCTATTTAATACGTTGTTAAGAAAAAAACTGGCCAAGTACGAGTCGGACTCGCACATGAAGGGTATTTTTATAGGTAGGTAATGAATGGTACGGAACCATTACCTATAAAAAGCACCAAAAAAATCACAACTGTTGTATGGGAGTCTCCCTTAAATATTTATTTTAATTAATTTTTAGTATTTTTTGTTATAGCGGTAACAGAAATACATCATTTGTAAGGTTAATAATAAGTGTCTAAAAAAACCTGCAAATATTGCATCAAATAAAATTGTCCTTACGTTTATCGCGAATTGATATCCACACTACTAGAAAGAGATAGCTAGGTCCTTCGAGGGTATACTCTTCGGAACGGATTTGAGCTTCGCGTCCGCATTCCAGTTTAGGTACAAGTTCCTTGGAAGCGTTATCGAGACCGCATCTCCCGCTTACATACGCACCATGGAGCTTTGCTAATCGCCTCATCGTTTTACTCCCCATAGATACCAACGCTGATAATAACCTAAGCGTTTTACATCCGGATTCGAAGGGAGTTGCAGATTAGGAGCAATTTGCCATAGCCTAAAATGAGATGGCTCCTATAAAGGGGTTTAACGATGAATGGAATTGGTTTACATTTTATGGAGAATAGATCTGATATGGGATTCCGGTATGGTGTTTAGAACATTATTGTGCTGAGTGAGCAAGGACTGCATAATCTATAATATACATAAATACTTTGAATTGGGACGGAATCCAATTTATATGCTTACTATTAATACCCACCCATTACAGTATTGCCGTGAACCCACTCCAGACACAAGCATATTTAGCTTAGTTGGAGGGGTTACCAAGATTGATAGTAATGAGAATTATACCCATATCGATAGTTAAGTAACTTTAAAAAAAAAAAATCCATTCTTGGTTAAAAAATAAGGAAAATTTGTAGTTCCGATAAAGTACTCTTCATAAAGTTAAAAAAAATTGGCCAAGTGCGAGTCGGACTCACCCATGAAGGGTTCCGTAGTAACTTTAATAAATATAATATAGGTACGGTCGGCCAAGAAAGTGGTGTACCAGTTTTGATTTAGTTTCCCGGTCATCGAAAATTACAACAAGGTTCGTTATAAAAAGATATTACTGAAAGAGACAACATTATCATGACGTAAACCTATGTATTTAGTATTCATACGTCATATGTCACATGACATTTTAACCTTTAGTATAAATGAAAAGGACATTAGTTTCTACTGGTTTCTACAAAGCAATTGAAATGTTTCCAAACAAAAGTAATAAAAACTATTTAGACAACCGAATTCCATTTGAAAAAGAAAACTGACAATTGACATTTTGTCAAATATATGCAAAAAATCGATATATTTTCCGTGTTATTTTTCAATCAACTGCATATAAAATCATCTCAATGCCTGCCAACTTGACCATTGCCGAAAGAGCACAAATAATTGCCCAATTTAATGAGGGAAGCAGTATCAGTGCGATATCCCGGAATTTGAATATATCGAGGCGTTCTGTCCGCTTTTGGATTCGTCGTGAAGGAGAGGAGGGAAGTTTGTTGGATCACAGAAGAAGTGGTCGCCGGCCTGCACTCTCCAATAACGATAGAGAATTCATGAGACGGGAATATGAAATCAATGGTTTTAAGCCCACAAAACATTTTGCGGAGATGTTCGATGTGAGTGCCCAAACAATAAGGAATCATCTACATTACATGGGGTTGCACCACAGGCATTACGCCAAGAAAATATATTTGACGGATGCTCACAGACTTGCTCGTCTGAACTTCGCCAGAGAGCACTTAGGGTTTGATTGGTCTAATACAGTGTTTTGTGATGAAAAAACGTTTAAATCCAGTCAGCATGGACGTCTTCACCTTTGGCGATATAATTCAACACGGTATAAAGATGATCATGTAATCCCAAATAGAGAATCAGGTCGAATTTCCGTAAATATTTGGGGCTGGATGAGTACGGATGGTGTAGGAGAATTGTGTTCTCTACCTCCTCGAGCGACGGCTGTAAATTATATCGACGTGCTTCAGAATGCAATGCTACCGACAGTCCGTAATGTTTACCCGGAGAACGAAGTGCCACAATTTGATTTTGTTCAAGATAATTGTTCAATTCATAATGCGAGGATCGTAAGAGCCTGGTTTCGTTCACACACTGACGTAAGGGTAATTCAGTGGCCCTCAAGATCGCCGGACCTCAACCCGATAGAAAATCTTTGGGGCCTTATGGTCCAACGATGGTCGCATCAAAATGAAAGAACCAAACAAGCTCTTATTAGTCACTGTAATTATATCTGGGAGGAAATGCGGGGAACCGATATTTGCTCACGGCTTGTTGGTTCAATGAGGTCTCGTCTTTTAGAGGTTATAGAGGCCAACGGCGGTTACACCCGTTTCTAATTTTTAAAAAATTTCAATATCTTCTAAATATTACTATATATGCTATGTTTTTGTTTGTTATAAGTATTTTAAAATTGATTGTAGAAATTTAATAAAAGGATAAATCTATTTTTAGCTTGTTTTTTATTGATATTGTAATTACAAGTTTACAGAAATTGTAGGTTTGTGGACTCGCCTTGTGCCTTTACAATTTTATGTAACTTGTTGATTACAATTCTGAATTTGTAGATACAATTTTGTCATCAAAATCTACAGCCCCCCGCCGTTGATTTTACGACGTCATTGGTTCCATCAAGTTCAAACTAAGAACAGCTGTCACGTTACAAACAGTAATAGTCGTTATCAATAATCAGATAAAGACAGCAATAGAAGTTGTCAGATCGATCTGCAAGCGAAACTAATCTTTATCACCTATGAATCTGCAAGCGATATTCAACCTTAGGGTGGTACACCACTTTCTTGGCCGACTGTACTTAATATATTTATTTGAAAAAAAAAAAACAAAAAACCTTACAAATTTCTTAAAACTAGCTTATTTACAATTTTTACAACTACGCCAAATAACTTTGTTTTTCATAGTATTTATATGAATTACAAAGTTATATTTGCGGTTTTAGAAAATATACTGTATCCCAAAAACTGCTGACTCGATCTCGTTCAAACCCATTTTGGTTGAAAGTTTACATTCAGTTCTATAACATATGGTTTTTTTAGATTTTTCACTTGATTATTATAGAAGTTAGAGGGGGAGAGACACATTTTACCACTTTGGAAGCGTATATCTTTGAAACAATTAACTTTATGAAAAAGTCATTTTAGAAACTTTAATGTCATTTTTAAAGAGCTGTCTATAGATACCACAAACGTATAGGTTTCATGAAAAAAAAAATTTTTTGTTTCAGTTCCATGTATGGGGAGCCCCCTTTATTTTAAATATCTTTTTAAATTTTCTCTTAAAATCGGAAAGCGGTTTACAGAATACATCTACCTACCAAGTTTTACATGTATAGTCTTAACAGTTTCGGAATAAAATGGCTGTGACATACGGACGGACGTACAGACAGACAGACGGACAGACATGTCGAAACTATAAGGGTTCCGTTTTTTGCCATTCGGCTACGGAACCCTAAAAAGGTTATATTTAAGGCAGTTATGTCAAAATATTTAATATTATTGCATACCAATTTAACGACACTACCTGGATGAAAATTACTAACTTATCAGTACACGATTGGCGCAGTGGCTGGTTCGACTCCTGCTAGATTCTTTGTGCGGGATGTCTGTAGAGTTTGAATGTGTTAACGCAACCACGATACAGGAAATTCTTTGTTTGAGGTGCCAATATAGGAAAATATAAGTATTGTCCAGACATCAATAATTTATACTATATAAAGCTAAATTACCACTCACTGACTCACTGACATAATTGTTCTCCCAGATGGTGGATGGGGAGGTGGGTATATTTTGACAGATTCGTAAACAAGTAACTCTGAAACCTACGGGAAAAGTGCCAAACCTCCCCTTTTCCCCCCCCTTCTCCCCCCTCCCTATCGTATCTCGGAAACTACGAGACCCGTATTTTTTTTTTTTACGGATTCGTATAGAGGAGGCTCGGTAAAGTAAAAACCATTTTTCAAAGTCCCCCCCCCGCCCCCCTTCTCCCCTCCCTTTAGGCGGATCTCGGAATCTAAGAGACTTGGAACATTTTTTTTTTCAGATTCATTTAGAGGGGCAATGCTTTAGTCGAAATACTTGTGCAACCCCCCCCCCCCATCACCCCCCCCCCTCTTTTTTTTTTTTTTCTCAAGCACGCGAGGTGCTTGCACCTCGCGCAACACGCATATACTAAACCCCCCATCACCCCCCCCCACTTTCTTTTTTTCACAAGCACGCGAGGTGCTTGCACCTCGCGCAACACGCAAATACTAAACCCCCCCCATCTCCCCCCCCTTTTTTTATTTTTTCACAAGCACGCGAGGTGCTTGCACCTCGCGCAACACGCAAATACTAGTTATATTATATAAAGCTAAATTACCACTCACTCACTCACTCACTGACTGACTGACTCATTGACATAATTGTTCTCCCAGATGGTGGATGGGGAGGTGGGTATATTTTGACAGATTCGTAAACAAGTAACTCTCAAACCTACGGGAAAAGTGCCAAACCTCCCCTTTTCACCCCCCTTCTCTCCCCTCCCTATCGTATCTCGGAAACTACGAGACCCGTATTTTTTGTTTTTTACGGATTCGTATAGAAGAGGCTCGGTTAAGTAAAAACCATTTTTCAAAGTCCCCCCCCCGCCCCCCTTCTCCCCCCCTTTAGGCGGATCTCGGAATCTAAGAGACTTGGAACATTTTTTTTTTCAGATTCATTTAGAGGGGCAATGCTTTAGTCGAAATACTTGTGCAACCCCCCCCCCATCACCCCCCCCTCTCTTTTTTTTTTTTCACTAGATCGCGAGGTGCTTGCACCTCGTGCACCGCGCAAATATTAACCCCCCTCCCATCTCCCCCTATCACCTCCCCCCCACTTTTCTTTTTTTGTTTTTTCACAAGCACGCGAGGTGCTTGCACCTCGCGCAACACGCAAATACTAAACCCCCCCATCTCCCCCCATCACCCCCGCCACTTTTTTTTTTTTCACAAGCACGCGAGGTGCTTGCACCTCGCGCATCACGCAAATACTTAACCCCCCCCATCACCCCCCCCATTTTTTTTTTCACAAGCATGCGAGGTGCTTGCACCTCGCGCAACACGCAAATACTAAACCCCCCCATCTCCCCCATCACCCCCATCACTTTTTTTTTTTTTTCACAAGCACGCGAGGTGCTTGCACCTCGCGCAACACGCAAATACTTAACCCCCCCCATCACCGCCCCCCATTTTTTTTTTCACAAGCACGCGAGGTGCTTGCACCTCGCGCAACACGCAAATACTAGTTATTATATTATATAAAGCTAAATTACCACTCACTGACTGACTCACTGACTGACTCACTCATTGACATAATTGTTCTCCCAGATGGTGGATGGGGAGGTGGGTATATTTTGACAGATTCGTAAACAAGTAACTCTCAAACCTACGGGAAAAGTGCCAAACCTCCCCTTTTCCCCCCCCTTCTCCCCCCCTCTATCGTATCTCGAAAACTACGAGAACCGTATTTTTTGTTTTTTACGGATTCGTATAGAGGAGGCTCGGTAAAGTAAAAACCATTTTTCAAAGTCCCCCCCCGCCCCCCTTCTCCCCCCCTTTAGGCGGATCTCGGAATCTAAGAGACTTGGAACATTTTTTTTTTCAGATTCATTTAGAGGGGCAATGCTTTAGTCGAAATACTTGTGCAACCCCCCCCCCCGCCATCACCCCCCCCCCCCTCTTTTTTTTTTTTTTTTTTCACAAGCTCGCGAGTTGCTTGCACCTCGCGCAACACGCAAATACTTGATTTAGAGGGGCAATGCTTTAGTTTTTTTCACAAGCACGCGAGGTGCTTGCACCTCGCGCAACACGCAAATACTAAACCCCCCCCATCAACCCCTCCATTTTTTTTTTTTACAAGCACGCGAGGTACTTGCAAACACGCAAATACTAAACCCCCCCCCAACTCCTCCCATCACACCCCCCCCTTTTTTTTTTTTTTCACAAGCACGCGAGGTGCTTGCACCTCGCGCAACACGCAAATACTAATACCCCCCATCTCCCCCCATCACCCCCCCACCGCCTTTTTTTTTTTCACAATCACGCGAGGTGCTTGCACCTCGCGCAACACGCAAATACTTTTTTTTTTCACAAGCACGCGAGGTGCTTGCACCTCGCGCAACACGCAAATACTAGTTATACTATATAAAGCTAGATTACCACTGACTGACTGACTCACTCACTCACTCATTGACATAATTGTTCTCCCAGATGGTGGATGGGGAGGTGGGTATATTTTGACAGATTCGTAAACAAGTAACTCTGAAACCTACGGGAAAAGTGCCAAACGTCCCCTTTTGCCCCCCCTTCTCCCCCCTCCCTATCGCATCTCGGAAACTACGAGACCCGTATTTTTTTTTACGGATTCGTGTAGAGGAGGCTCTGTAAAGTAAAAACCATTTTTCAAAGTCCCCCCTCCGCCCCCCTTTTCACCCCCTTTAGGCGGAAATCGGAAATTAAGAGACTTGGAACATTTTTTTTCAGATTCATTTAGAGGGGCAATGCTTTAGTCAAAATACTTCTGCAACCCCCCCCCCCATCACCCCCCCTTTTTTTTTTTTCACAAGCACGCGAGGTGCTTGCACCTCGCGCAACACGCAAATACTGACACCCCCCATCTCCCCCCATCACCCCCCCCCTTTTTTTTTTCACAAGCACTGAGGTGCTTGCACCTCGCGCAACACGCAAATACTAAACCCCCCCCCCCATCTCCGCCCATCACCCCCCCCCACTTTTTTTTTTCACAAGCACGCGAGGTGCTTGCATCTCGCGCAACACGCAAATACTAAACCCCCCCCATCACCCCGCCCCAATTTTTTTTTTCACAAGCACGCGAGGTGCTTGCACCTCGCGCAACATGCAAATACTAGTATTATATAAAGCTAAATTACCACTGACTCACTGACTCATTGACATAATTGTTCTCCCAGATGGTGGATGGGGAGGTGGGTATATTTTGACAGATTCGTAAACAAGTAACTCTCAAACCTACGGGAAAATTGCCAAACCTCCCCTTTTCACCCCACTTCTCCCCCCTCTCTATCGTATCTCGGAAACTACGAGACCCGTATTTTTTTCTTTTTACGGATTCGTATAGAGGAGGCGCGGTAAAGTAAAAACCATTTTTCAAAGTCGCCGCCCTTGCCCCCCTTCTCACCCCCTTTAGGCGGATCTCGGAAATGAAGAGACTGGGAACATTTTTATTTTCAGATTCATTTAGAGGGGCAATGCTTTAGTCGAAATAATTGTGCACCCCCCTATCCCCCCCCATCACCCCCCCTTTTTTTTTTAAAGAAAGCACGCGAGGTGCTGGCACCTCGCGCAACACGCAAATACTAAACCCCCCATCTCCCCCATCACCCCCCCCCCTTTTTTTTTTTTTTTACTAGCACGCGAGTTGCTTGCACCTCGCGCAATACGCAAATACTTAACCCCCCCCATCACCCCCATCACCCCCCCACCCCATTTCTTTTTCACAAGCACGCGAGGTGCTTGCACCTCGCGCAACACGCAAATACTAGTTTTATTATATAATTACAATCTCTATTAAACATAAAAAAATTAAAAAGAGAAGACACAACGTTAAATAAAATACAAAACTATTCCCAATCATCCCTAGACAGAACAGCAAACGTAACCGAAAATCTACCCTCATTACACAAACGTATATCATTCGTGGCATTATGCCAAACATTCCTGGATTGATTCGGATACGTAGCAGGTCGAGCCGAATGCATAATACATGTGACCTTACGACCATGGTCCCTGAATATGTGAGCAACTGGCGTGGCCTGAAGGGTTTTGACAGACTCCACCATATTATCCTAGCTACAATTCACATGGAAATTCTACCAGTATTTCTGAGCCCCGGCACGGAATAAAATATTCCTGTACTGTATGTAGCTTTTGGAGTGACGCATTACCATATCTTTATTATTTGATGAGAAGTATTACTATGCAACAGCTGTAGGTAAGTGTTACAATATGCATGTTTAAAGGACGGCAATTTTTTATTTCATCTGTAGCAAAATTAAATTCCTTTCGTAATTTTGTTGGTGGGTTGTTGCCTTTGCTCGATTTTTGTGATGATAAAATAAGTTATGGAAAGAGGAGCTTGTGGCTAAATAATAACAGCCTCAAGGGTCGATCTTTAAGGTCGATTAAGTGCGCCTGTGTACTTATGTGCTTAACCCCTCAAGTGTCGCATGTTGAATGTACTTTTATTTGGGTAGGACTTCAGAAAAAATGATAAATCGGCAATTTATGGCCATTATCATGATATATATTATACCTTCCTGGCTTATGTTACGTTATGAGTTTATCTAACTTATATCATTCAATAAGCAAATCAAACTGACCTTATCTCACAGTGATGTGATATGTTTTCACTTTTATAATTTTCACTCACATTCGAAAATAAAATTATAGGCAATTTTAACACAAATTATTCAAAAAAAATTAATAAAAACTATTATAAAAAGTAACAAAAACTATTCGATAACACAACGAAAAGGTCTGCGGCGTCACAACAAAAACCACAGATGCATTTTGTAAATGTTTTTTCGTTCATTTTAGAGGTGTATGCAGAACGTATTGCTACTTGCAACACAACCACAGATATTTATCGACCAATCCTGACCAAGCCCTTAAGTGTAGGTAACTGTCCGACTTAAGACATTTGGAGCATTTTTTTCTTATGTCGCACTATGTAACTTAAGACACGCGAAAGGTAAATAAATAAATAAAATCTTCAAGGTTAAGCAGCACTTGGTAAGGTTGGTCTGTGGATAGGTGTCCAACTTAATACATCGAGATTCTTCCGTGGCTCAGAAAGTATGTTAAGCCGTTAGTTAGTCCAAGTTTTCATGTGAACATCTTTTTCAGTCGTAACGAGTAGTCAGAAGCCAGAAAATCTGACACTGATCTGGGTACGGGGTATTGAGTTATCCAGTTACTGGGTTGTGGAGTCAGATAGACAACCGCGCCATTTAATACTCAACTGCATGTGGCATAATTAGGAAAAAGCTAAACAGTAGAGAAAATAAATTGTCAACAAAAAGAAAGGTAGAGAATGAACAGTTTTCTAATGCGAAATGCATCTTGGCAGTAAGCCAACAAAATGCAGTGATAAAAATAATCACTTGCATTTATCAGCAAAACAAAAATCGTCCGACAGAATCAAATGACAGCGGCGCTTTCAATTGTCATTTAAATCCCTAGAGCTAAAAACAGGATCAACATCACGACATATTGTCAGCCCATAACAAAATGCCCAGCCATAACTCAAATCGCTTAGTTTCAAAAATCCTGGCACGCTTTTCAAACAACTTGGAACTGTTTAATCATATTTTCTCCTTTGATATTCCTCGGAACAAAGTCCCAACTAGCGCAAAAGCTTAGCGCTTGTTCAAAAATAGTTTCTGAACAAAAATTGCATAACAAGTTTCCTGTTCGAGAATAGTTGCATATGATAATGCGTTTCTTCGCAACAGCCTGGATTGTTTTAGTTCAAGTATTTACTACAAAGGTTTAGATTTAAAGCTGAAGTATTCTTATGTGCATATTTTGCTTGTTTCGTCATTTTTGTTTGTTTATTGTCGCAATATTGAAATCGTAATATGAACTCCGCCTGTTATTGCCATGGGACATAGGAATAATCTATGTATTTTTGTCATTATTTCACATCCTACACAAAAATCTCTATCTTACAAGTACCATTAGACAAATCTAAACAAACACTGAGTCAGGAAACAATATCCATAGGCTTTATAAATTTTGCTCCGATAACAAAACCGTGCCGATAGCACAAGCGGATGATCCCCTTTGCTCCAGTTCAATCTACAATTCTAATATTACTGTGCTAGAGCAATAACGAAAGAGAAACGATATCAATACAAAAATATTCAAATATATTTTACGTGACTGCACTTACATGGTGCATTGCATTAATAGTGACCTAGTAACCCGTTCCTATGCCTTGTTTCCATGTTGTACCTCGGCTCGGCGCGTTACTGCAGTGCTTGGCTTATAAAAATGGATGATGTTGTTTTTTAAAATGGAACTCGGTTAAATGTTTAGTCTGCAACACGCGTCGGTTGTTTTAGTTAGTATAAGAAATGGATTAAAAGGATAGTGTTTGCGGAAACTGAACTACTTAAAAGTGGTTTGTGTTTCTAGCAGGTCACAAGTTTTTGTTTTTCAAGTTTTGGTTTTGTTTTGATAAAATAATAACTTATATTAATAAAGAGGTTTTGTAGTTTTGCCCCACCACACTAGGAAATATCTGTTACATAAATGAATTTACACAAACACAATGAGTGTTTGGTTTGCCCGGAACAAAAATTTGTAGGCCACATAACATTTATTGCAGTGCAACAAAACGACATATTTGGCAATCTCTGCTATGTCGTTTTGTCTCCGATTTGATGAATAATGATAAAACTTGTAAGTATTTACAAAAATGACAACAAAGGAAAAAATCCCGACCATTCCCACTCTGACGATCAGAAAATAATTAAATTCCCAAAATAAGACCACAAAGAGAAAACCACAAACAACCAATAACGTTACTCCGATAAAGGATTCACGGCCAACACATCAAAATAATGAAGGTCTCGGTCGCGTTATTAAGGCCCTAGAGATAGTAAAAGACGAAACAAACGGAGCTTACCAAGGAATTTCTGGACCGTACAAACCGGTTTCCGAACTGTTAATTTCTAATGCGGATAATGAGAATGGTTAAAGGCCAGATGCTGAAATAAAGATTGGAGCCAAGGTTTCGGTAAACATTTTTGCTGGTGCTGTTGGGTATAAAATGGAATAGTAACCCAATGATTGCCATTAGACTAAATGATGCTGCTGAGTACTAGTATTTTACATGGACCGATTCCTTATCTGACCTCTACAAACCAGTAGCTGGGAAACAACCGATACCCCTTCCCAAGACTGGTGTGATTTTCTGTCTTCTGACTACCGGTAACGACAGTCAAAAATGTATGAATAACTATATAGGAAGGCAAGGGGTTTTACGCGTTCGTCAACTGTTTATCCTATGATCACTTTTAAAACTCATTAAAGTAAACATTAGACGCCCTAGTTGCAGTAAAAGATGTAGGAAAATTTCAGAAAAAGTCCTGCTTCCAATTACAAAAACCGTCTTTGCTGCTCAGCTTTCATCATACCTACCCATTAAAGTATTTAACGCTATAGGCTGTCTTCAGTACCTATACCAAACAACTACTATGAGGCTAAAACCAAACTAAAGGAATGGTTGTTGGACCAGACTTATGAGGAAACTGAAGGCGTTTTTTATAACGCCACTATTATTATCATATATTCACTCACTATCACACACACACCCACTCTTACTCACCTATCTGTTGTTTTTGTACCTTATGTGTTTTAAAGTTAAAATTATTAGTTTCTTCTATAATATTTTCTGTTTATAAGTGTATTAGTTTTAGTGCGCTAGCAGGACAGTGTCAGATAAAGACTAAATGAGTTGTATGGGTCACCAAAATACAGGCTGTGCCTAGTTTGGGACCCGCTGTGTAAAACGGTGGCATGTAAATTATATTCTGTCAACTAAAAATAAAATAAAATAAAAATGAATGATAGCAGGGAATAGCAGCATAAGATGGTCACCCTTCTACCTACCGACCTTAGCTTGCGTTGCTTAACTTTGCGCAATCACTTTTATTAAAGCCTCAAGCAACAGATCCTAAAAAGAAGTCTTGTAAAGCAATACAATAAATATAGAAATCGTAACATGTAATGTACGGATGATTATGAATGCAAAATCATTTTTATTCAAACATCAAATGCACTGTTTTTAATAGGTTAAATAATAATTTACTTTTAGTTACTGAAACAAAATAGTTGAATTCTATTCCAAAACTATTTTGGGTGAATATATTGGCGAAAGTTTACTCAAGGGGAATGGGAAAATTGTTAAACATGAGACGGTTATTCCATTTAGAATTTTACGAAAAGCTATTTTGTTATCCCAAGTTAACGATGTATTTATACCTCGTTGAGAAATTTTCTCTTCAAATTGAGTAGTAAAAGTTGATAATACTGTAAGGTTGGTAACGAAGAAATTGATAACTAAAAATATATAAGTACTACATTCTAAGGTACGTTTAGTTATACGTTGGAAGAAACGTGGGTTGATGGAATAGTTAAGAAAAGAAATCGTCATAAAACTTTATCGTCTCCAATCACCTCAAAATAAGGAAACGAACTTTCAAACCAGCTAAAACAAAACGTGACTTAACTACTGCATCCTGATCAAAACGATAACCATGTTTAGAGGCAAAAAAATCTACAGCGACGAGCCAACGGCTTTCTCCACAGCATCCAATCAACCAATTATAAAACTTTACGGAGAGGATTTAGCCCATTATTTCATTGTAGGAAATTAACAATTGTGTCCAAATAAAGTTGTTGAGTAATTTCGTCATGTCAGTTATCGTTTGTCTTGTGTTGTTAAGAGGACGGGTTGATTGACTTATTTATTGGCCGTTGGACTAAATGATCGATTAGCCGATACAATGTTTTGATTGAAGGATTGTGCTTGCGTTACGTTATGGCTTTATTTGTTATAAGCTGTGGTCCGCTACATTATTCGCAAGATTTTTAATACAAGCGTTGATCGCCCATTTCAGCTCCTTAATGGTATATTTACATAAAAAAATACCTCCGTTTTACCCCGGATTTTCTGTTATATCCATGGCAAATTTCATCATTCATAACAAGCTGATAGACAACACAGACAGTCTATCGCAATTACCATAATATTATAGCATAGTATATACATTTTAAAAGCAAGCTATTATAAGCATTACTTAATTGCTAATTCAAAGTAAGCATTACTTTGTAAAAAAAGACGGCAGTTTTTCAATATTTGGCTTGCAACAAAAACCTTTATTGTGACTCCAGTACACGTGCATTTTAATATGTATAATGTTGATTTGGTTACAGTAGAATAGTAAGATTTCACTGTTTCAAAAACACCATATAAAGTACATTTCTAATCATAACACCAAAACGAACCTACTTTAGCAAAACAAACACAACATACGCAAAAAACAATTTCGGCCAAACCAGAAGTGGAAATAAAAAAATACAGTTCGCTATCATAGATATAAAAATAATTTATCCCTTTGTGCGGGACAAGGCTGCCATCAAAGTTGATACATACAAGGTGGCCGTAGAAGCCACCTGCTCTTTGATCGTGAGTTGAAACCAAACAGTTAGGAAACTGTTTACAGAAAAACGCTATAAGATCAAATATAAAACGGCTTACTTATATTAATCGATGGCGCTCAAACTGAGAGGCCGTTTGTTCAGCCTATGGAAAAAATAAATGAAAATTTTGATGTAGGTACATAAACAATTTTGTTAGTTTGATTTAGACAAAAATTGAAAGAAAGATGTGGTTTTATGAGTGGGAAATAACAGGATGCTTATTATGGAGTGCGTAGATATAATAAATTCACGAGCAATAGTTTTATTAATATTACCATTTTAGAGTCAAATTCTGTGTGGTCTTTTCCAAACTACTTTTGACGATAACCTATGTTAACATCTGTAAAAGAACGCTGTTCATTTCACGCGTGGTCGTTTGATTAGGGACTGACGACATCTCAATTTTGTTTGTAAACAAAAGCCTATATCGAGGGTATTCTGGTAAAATCGGTTAAGTGTTGCAAAAGACATAATAATAAAACAGCGCTTTAACTTTTGAGTGATAGTTTAACGAAAAATTAAATGATTAATGGTTGTTTTATGAGTAAAGAGATTAAATGCTTTTATTTGGTTATCACTCTATTTTAATATTCATATTGTGTAATAAGAGATTATATCTCTTTTGCGTTACAATAAAAAAAAAAAAATCTTTACTAAGGCAAAAAAAAACAGTAATTTGAACATGGTTTTTTTAAAAAAGAAACAGAAAAATCTAAGCCCTAACACATTTTAAAAATTTTCTAATAATATATTCTGTTCCATCAGAATACTGTCGATGTCCGACTGATGTAAAAACCAGCTATTCATTAAAGAATTTCCTAACTTTCGATAACATATCGTTACTAAGTTACTTATCAATGAATAGCGAACAATACAAGCTATAGATCTAATTCATTCATGTCCTTTCCAGCCAGCTGCATTAGTTGTAATGATTATTTGGCTTGTTACAAGTCTGTTGTCTAAAAGCCCACGTAATCATTTATAGGTAAAACAATAGTTTTGTTAAATTAATTGCTTAGCACGAACAAGATTTAGTTTCTTACACAGAAAAAGATTACTATGTAGTAGTTTGGTCTTTAGATGGAAGATATAATGATGTGTTCTTGATACTTGTGTGAAGGAGATACCGGGGCCCCGGAAGGGAAAGGCAACTGAAGGAGCAGGTTGGGTTTTGAGGCTCCTTGCCGCTCCACCAAAAGCGGAAATAATCATTTGATTGAATTTTTTAACCAACCAAATCAAAATGCGGAAATCCTTTTCACTGATGTTTTTTTTTATACCAGAAACCCTTTCGCACGTTTTCAGAACACCTCGCCAAAATTTCATCACAATCAGATGGATAGTTTAAAAACACAAAAGTACGCAAGAAACATACAAACATTGATTTTAAACTAAAATATTGTCAATCTTAAAAGAACGAACATATCAAAACAATCATTAATATTTTTATTTAAGTTCATAACAACATGTCTCCTTGTCTATCGGTAATTCAACAAATGTATAGTCTAATAAATAATGTACACAAACAACTTCCAAAAGCAGAAGATCCTTCCAAATGTTCCCCACCAATTCAAAACTACCCAATCACTCAAAACAAATGCTAACTGCAAAGTTTTCTCGCGACTTGTCCAAGTCATTAAACTGTTAAATTGTCAACTCGCCTTCATTGTGGAAACTTAAGTGTAACTACACCGGAACACTGTCAGTCGCGTTAACGAACGAAAGTTTGCCGAGATAAGTGGGTCATTACTTATTATGAAACGAGTGACATATCGATCTTGAAAAGTACGAGATTTTAGGTCATAAAGACTTGATTTCGGGAACGTTTTGGGAATATTTTCATTGTGCGTACGGCTAAGGAGTAGAATTCCTTGCCGGAGTCTGTGTTTCCTGATCGCTATAACCTGGGAGTCTTTAAGTCAAGAGTGAATAGGTTACTTCTAGGCAAGCGTGCTCCATCTTAGACCACATCATCGCTTACCATCAGGTGAGATAGTGGTCAAACGCGAGCCTATTCTGTATAAAAAAAAAGTTTAACGTTGTTACCGAAGCTCAGTATATATCTCTGTGACCTGTATCGACTATAAAAGATGTAAAAATTACTGTCGAGTGTAATGGCTGTTCACCCCACCCATTACTCTATCGACGTGAACCCACTCCAGACAAAAGCATATTTAGCTTAGTTGGAGGGGTTAACAAGATTGCTAGTGATGTGTATTCTACCCACATTACTAGTATCCCCTTCTTTTTTAAAAAAGCTAAGTAGTGGATTCTTAGACGGAGTCTGTTTTTCCTGCTATTTATTTCATTTTATTTTAATTTTATATGTTGTGTACCTATGTGTTTCTGTTGTGTTTTTTTTTTATTATGTAGCTAACTTATCCTTTAAGTCACGAGTGAATTAACCTCTCGGTAAGTTCACTTCATTTTCAAGGACATCATCGCTTTATACCATCAAATAGATAGATAGATAGACCTTTATTTATTACAACACTAGACACTAAATACAATTTTCAAAAAAAAAAACCAAAAAAAAACAATTACAGAAATAAAAATGATGAAAAAAAGTGAGAAGTCCAGTGAGATGGTGGTGAAACGCGAGCATACCATCAATACAAAAAGAATAAATATAATACAATCAAAAATAGCGTAAATAACATGTCATAGTTACTATTTCCTGATTGCCTGTCTGCCTGCTAAGTTCAGTGGCTGGAGTATTTTAAATGAGTGTTCGTGACATCGAACGCACGATCTCACGTTTTAACCGGTGACGTAAATCGTCACTTTACTTGAAGACCATGACAAAGAGATCACCCATGCAATTACATTATGTATGATGATGATGATTATAATCACGTCCCTAAATGCCTCCTCATTGGTTTTCCTGGTCGATTCTACAAACTGAACTGGTTTCTGGCAGATTAATAATTAACCCTCAGCATTAGCAATTTATTTTTAAGACTAAAAGTTTTTTCGTAATCCAATCAAGACTTACAGAAATCACAAAAAAAAAAGATCTTAATTCAAGATGACACAAATAGCACAGAAGCTCAGCGATCGGCTGCTGCATTGAATGCCACGGATTCTATTTCCGCATGGAGCAAACATTTCTATTGCCCACAGATAGTTGTTCCGGCTCTGGCTTAAGACTGAATATTTGTATATAAACCTATGATACAAGAAAAAAATCCTAGTAAGAGGTAACGTTTTCAAAAACAAGGTACTAGTCTAAAATGTAATTACAATAATGACATTAAGTCAAAAGCCTTGTTTTAACTCTACTACTGGCGAACAACATCTCAATCAATGAATCTCAAATCTAACAAGCAAAACACCATTATTTCCTGATGAATTAGTCAATACAAAGACGAAGTAAACAAACACAGCAGCTATAAGTAACAAAATCTCCGATAGTAGCTTAGTTACTCCAGAAATCCTGCCCTTTAGACAATGCTAGTTTGTTATACAGTTAAACGCAAAGGCGCCAAGGGAGGCACGTTAATCTGACAAGCAACAACACAGAGTTGCGGCCACTGGCTGACTTAACGGCCCCTGTCACTCCACCAAGTAACTTTCAATTAGGCCCTACCCCGCATCAGAACCGCAACGATTCCATCACAGACGCGAACCTCGAATTCAAACCTTTACATCGCTCGTTCAACACAAGATTAGAAAGCAATGATGTTAATGAACTTGGCAATGGAATTGTAAGGATACTAAAGAGACATTTCTGTCGTGTCACAGTGTAATCGCGGCTATTCTTAGCAATTAGACAAAGCAGAAATTAGCAAAAGGCAACAGCACTGTGTGGGTGCTCTCAGGAATCTTGTTAGGGGTCGAGTGAGTCAGTTAGTCGAGATTACAATGCCTAAGCGTCTCGTCCTTGTTTTGTGTAAGGAGGACAATTAGATTATAAAATTCCAGTCCTAATGCTTGAATTTAAGCTGAGGTAATTTTGTTTGAACTGTTTTGCTAATGAGTACCTACTGGCGGCTTATGAAAGGCAAAGAGAAAGTTTATTAAAAATTAAAGTCTTTCAAAAAGTGTATTTCATTAAAATGGAGGAAGTAGACTAGGTATTCAATATTTTAGTTTCAGAAACAAGATATTAGTTTTAAGGCCTTCGTAATGCATACATGCTTGTGTTTTATGCTCTTTCTGAGCGGTTAAAAATTATGGGTTGATTCTAATACACAAAAATACTGCAGACCCATACACAAAAATACTGCGTACACAAACTTATATATTTTGCACAGGTTCTAAACAACCATTTTATAGTAAAGATTGACACTTTGGGACGTAAAAAACTACCACCTAAACTTATCTCGAATATTTGTCGAAAATCAAACAGCATTCTTAGAAAGTAATCACTTCCGAACCAAAACGAAGTGAAGATCAAATAATCTCCTTTGACCAGAATCAATATTTGAGTTCCAAATGGTACGTTTGTAAAGGATCGATGTGATTTGAATAAACATAGGTACTGTTACGGGGAATGTTTGATTTCAATCGATAAAATTTGAATCTACATGATTTGGTTGTTGATTTTCCCGTTTCGTCTATTTTGAATTGCTAAGATCGTGTCAATGCGAATAGCGGCAGTCTTTGTGCCTCTTTCTAAGAACAATGTTTTCAAATCGACTTTGTAAATATTCACTTCGTCATGAGAAAATATATGAAACATTCCGAGACAAGAAACTAAACACTCGCTACGCTAGGTATAATTTCTTAATGAAAATCTTCAAATGAAAGCATCACTGTTCAGTTTTCTTTCTAAGAATTCCTACCTCATACTTTAAGGTCTACTAAGAACAGAAACCGTAGAAAATGCCGACTATTAAACAAAGCGTCAACACTTAGCTCTCTACGCATTTGTACAGCTTCCCGGCCATAGTTCCATTTAATAAATTAATTGCACTCTCGAGCTTTTATAACATTGAAATAAATCAATAAGCAATAATCGTTATAATACTAATTTATCTTCGCTACAATCACTTAATTAGCACGAAGCAGTGGCGACAAGAATAAATAATGAATTATGATCAGTGTTTTAATACCTCTGGACAGGCTGGTTACAAACTTAGTAATGTGGTAAATAAAACGAAAGCTAAGTACTATGACAATGATGTTGACTATAGCCAACAATAAATGGGAATCTAAAACCGGTAATAAATATCAGAACAGCTAAGTGACTAATTCGCAAAAGCCAGACGTTGAAATAAGGTCAACGACATCAATTATAACAGAAAAGATAACATATAATGATTGCAGCAATGCAGCATAAAGCCTTATTCAAGAAGAAAAAGATGAAGCATCAACTATCACAGAATAAAAACAGAACTTAGTACAAAAGCAATAATATAAGGACAATAGCATCCAACATCGAACAATGAAACCATTGTAAGAACGCCATTCACGTTAAATGACCAAGCATTAATTGCAAATTCAATGATAAGAATGAACAACTGCTTGTATGACACTTTCTAGAAGATAGCCATGTCAAATGTCAAATGTTGGTAGATAAAGGTGCAATATGTTTGTCCGGTCCAGCATTATCGTAAACAATAACGTTTTAACATTAAGCAATGGAAGATAAAGGAGTGAAAATTGATAGTAATTTGTTTATAATAGTTTGAATTTACGAGACTTGTTGGAAAGTTATGGGGTGTGAGTAATCGATAATTCAGAATAGGTATAACGGTTACTTATATTGAAACTGGTTTACAAAGTTTCTTTAGTTAAAAACTAACTTCTGATCATGGCAGAAGCCGCAGCAGGGGCCAACGATTTTCATTTTTTCAATCCCGCCCTTTCTTTATCCCATTTCACTGTCATCACACCAAACAACACATCGCTCTGTTTTGACGTTAAAGAAGGACAGGATAGTATGGATTTACTATAAATAATGCGCAAAGTATTTTAAAGTTTTCGTCAAAGATTTTATAAACAAGTCCTAGTAATTATCGTATCTACACCTAAGATGACAATGGATTGTTCATATTTAAGTTGTATCTTATTTTGCGAGTTTATCCACTTTAAACTAACAAAGCGTTCCTTTTATAATTTAAGTGAAAAAATACAAAACTGAGAAAGCAGGTATTTCTCAGTTTCACGTCTTCAAAAAGACAACCTAATATGCATCAGTGTTAGATATTGTACTAAAGCGATCAACATCGCTTCAATCCAAGTTGTCACCACATCGGTTGGACGCTGTAAGCGCTTTACCGACAACACGACGACAATGTCCTGCTGTCAAGAACTAATATACCGTTTGTATATTTTATTGTTTTAGAGCCTTTAGGGGTCAATAGCGCATAGTATGCATGATAGAAGGCGAACTCGGTGACACATTTATGTCGCTGAGCAATTTATCAAGACGTAGGTATACTTTGCTGATAAAACTTTTAGTCTACGTTAGGATCTGTTACTATAGGTATGTACATTATGCATTTAAAAGCCAGAAAAAAGACTGTTTAACGTTGCGCTGAGTCTAATAGCATGTTTCCGGGGTTGCGGAAATGTTTCCAGGGTTGCGGGAAAGTTTTATCGAGATACCGCGGTCGCAAGAGCGACTGAAAGAACAGAATGGGTTTATGGCAGAAGAAATCTGATATTCCCTTCCGCTGCAACCAGTGCAGGAGGCGTCATTTGATACTTTTTCCCACGAAAATAAGTAAAAGAGAAGGTGCGAAACATTCTGCCTTTGTAACTGCTCAGCGTCAAGTTTTTCTATGAGATCGTCATTAAGTTTGATAGTTTGTTTTTTAATTTGTTAAAGGCTTGCGTTTGACCACCATATAACCTTATGGTAAGCGATGACGTGGTCGAAGATGAAGCAAGCTTATCTAGAAGTAACCTATTCACTGTTGACTTAAAATCCCCAGCTTATAGCTATCAGAAAACACAGACTCCGGCAGGAAATACCACCCTTATAGTGTAAGTAATATCCCTGAAATATATGTATACTTCTACAAGTTTATTGTAGTTTACAAATATCCTATACTGCGCCGACAGTAACTATATATCTGATACTTTGTTCAATCGCGTAAGAACGGAACTGGTTCCTACCAGATACTCATCGACGAATGATCGACATTCTAAGTTTGTAAGATTATGATAAGTGCAGGCAGGGTGCTAAGTCATGGTTAGTAAGTGAAGGATTGATGAGCAAAGAGCACAATCCATTTTCCTTTAATGACTTTTGCAAGCGGTGTGGTTAGGTAGGTAGATATGTTTTGTCTGGCGAATCATGAACCAATGTATTGATATGTCTTAACGTAAGACGGATAATTATAGGAATGACATGTCATATAGGATTGATTTTATATTATGTAAAAAATAATCAAAACTAATATTTGTTTGTAAGTTTGTATGTAAGGGGTAATCTTTGAAGCTAATCATCCAATTCTACATTTTTTTTCTTTGGTAGTTAGTAAGGTGTACTATTTGTGAGGGCTATAAATTATTTCAAAATCCAGGCGGACGAAGCCGCGGGCGAAGCGCTAGTAAATAAATAAAAATTGTCACGTGAAAATACATACAATTGATATTTAAGTAAACTGGCTAATTCAAATGAATTAATCTAAAGCTGATACCCAAACAAAGCTAGAGCTTATGTTTTGGAGGACAATGTTCAGTCAGATAACGATACAAACACGGATACAAAGTAACTCCTATAAATATTCAGAACGGTGAATAAAAATACTAAATTGTCCTTTAAAAATAAACTAACATTCCTATTTCTCACATTACTTTATTAGATTACACGGTTTAAAAGTTACAAACGAGAATCCATTATGTCATGCTTCGACACATTTCAAAGTTATTTTGTTTCGTAGAAACGTCTCCGTTGCACACAATCGCTATAAATCCACGTTCGACTATGGGTATTTCTAGTGCCAGTTTAATTTGAGCTTCCTCTTTCTTCATTACCTTAGCTGTAAGAGGTTTTATTGATCGGTCGTAAGTTCCTATTTCATTGGTCATGGTGACCGCTTCAATGCTTTATATACTCTTTGGTACGCTATGCATAGTTATTTCCCTCACGTATATCGGAAAGGGCATCGAACTTATATTGTTATTGGTACTGATATGGCAGTCTTCATAATAGTTAAAGCTATTTACATGATCTCATTTGCAAGTATGTTACTTTAGTCATGAATGAATCATGTTGGCGACAAAGATTTTTTCTGTTTGATGCTTTCAAGGAAGACGTTTATTTTCAGTGCGGAGTGCGGACATCTTCTGTCTTCGCATTTTTGTTTTTTTGTCGAAAGAACAAAGAAAGTTATTATCAACCGACATCAAAAAAAGGAGGTTCTCAATTCGTCTTGAACTTTATTTTTTTTATTTATGTATGTTACCTCATAACTCGGAGACGGCTGGACCGATTTGAAAAATTCTTTTTGCATTTGAAAGGGTATACTTTCTAGTTGGTCCCATTGTTACGAAATCAGGATTTGATGATGGGATCCTGGAGAAATCGAGGGAAATCTTCAAATATTATAGGCACACCTATAGCGTTTTGGGTATTTCTTATAGTACCTTGAGCAGTTGCTTTTGAAAAGTACCATTTGGGGAAGTTGAACTTATGATGAAGACCACAGATGACCACTGAAACTACTCAATAATAAGTATTTCGTGGATTGCGATTCGATTACTTGAGTACGGATGTTAAACACTTTATGCTCGTCGCAATACATACGAGTATGGTGATGTAGAGCTGATGGTCAAGTATCAGGAAAACTCCTCAAAAATTAACGGCTATGCATCGGGAAAAGCAATATTTTGTAAAAGGTGATAAGTTGTTGACATTATGACTTTTGTAACTAGATAAATTACAAACCGACCCACGAAAAAGCATGAAATTTTTTACAAAAAATAGAGCCGACTTCCATATCAAAACACTACAAAGCCAAAAATAACATTAATTTCGGAAAGCGGTGTGAAAAAAAAAGAAAATCCAAAACCAATAACACCGACTACCGAAATTAAAGTTATTTTTGGCTTTGTAGTGTTTTGATATGGAAGTCAGTTCTATTTTTTGTAAAAAAAATTTTTTGGCTTTGTAGTGTTTTGATATGGAAGTCGGTTCTATTTTTTGCAATATTTTTTTTTATACGTAGGTTTTGATCGCATAATAGTAATACATTATTATTACCGGAATCAAATATTTTGTCAATATTGTTGTAAAATATTTATTCAGTTTGTTACTCTTCGACGCAAATTCTACAGAACGGATCTGAATGTAATTAAGTATGTAGCTTTTTTTTTTTTTTTTTAACGTGGTAAAATTATCAAATAAGTCCTCCCACTCCGGGCAGGGTGGGAGGGACTGTCAGACTTTTACTGACTAAAATCCACGGTGTTCCTTCAATAACCCTTTACATACCGGGGCCACGGTAACGGGATGAGTCCCACGACCCCGGCAGGCTTCGGCCCTCTGCAGAGGGGGCCTCGTCATGTTGCTGACGCTCTTTGAGGCGCGCGTGGAACACGACGCGCCGTCGACCCGGGCATGGTCCATGGTCGGACAGCGAGTTGCCCTTTACTCGCTGTCCGCATGCCCGCGCCTACGGTGGCCGGAGATCGTCGGCCGACGTCCGACGCCGTGGGCGTCTACCACTGCGGCTGGGCTGGAGGGAGGACGCCATCCTCTCCCTCTCGCGGCCCGCCTCCTCCTTCGGAAGCATGACTGCTTCGCAGAAGGAGGCGACCGCTTCCCACTCCCTCTCGCCCCGCAGCATGGCCTCGACCAATGCCGGGCGCGAGAGGTCTCCGCCTATCGCCGCCGTGAGGACACGTCGGTGCTCTGCCCAGGCGGGGCAGTCTTGCACCGTGTGCTCTACGGTGTCCTCAGGGCGACCCTCGCAGTGGTGACACCCAGACGTTTCCTCCTTTCCCATCAGACACAGGTACCTCCCGAAACTTCCGTGTCCGGTGAGGACCTGCGTCATGCGGTAAGTCAGGACGCCGTGACGCCGATCTAGCCACTCCTCAAAGAGGGGTCTTACCGCCGCAATTGCGGCGTGCCCGGCCGTCGGTTGCGACAGTCGTTCCCTCTATACTGCCCTGAGATCGCGCCGGAGCTCTTCCCGCCGCGCCTTGACTTCTCGAGGCAGCGGGGATACGCCCCGGCGCTGCGCCTCCACGCGCCATTCATAGACGCGCTGGAGGGCAGTCGCCTCCAGATCCCAGGGCAGCAATCCGGCAAGGAGGTTGGCCGATTCGCCGGCGATCGTGCGGTATCCCCGGATCATTCGGATAGCCATGACCCTCTGGCATGCGACCAACTTTAGTGGTCGCGTCCGGATGCACAGGGCCCACACTGGGGACCCGTAGAGGGCCATGGACCGCACGACGCCGGCGTACAGCCTTCGGCAGGAGGCGTTTGGCCCGCTGAGATTAGGCAGGAGTCGCCTGAAGGCGGCTGCTGCCCGGTTCAGCTTTGGGGCCAAACTCAGGAAGTGCTCCCTGAAGTTCCACCGGCTGTCGAGGACGAGTCCCAGGTACTTCATCGTCCTCCCGACGCCGATGCGAACCCCCTCCACCGTTATGTGGGACTCGGACCGTGGCGCGTTCCGGCTGCCATGAAAGCACATGGCCTCGGTCTTGTGCAGCGCCACGTCGAGTCCCAACTGCCGGATCCTATGAACGACTGTCGCAACCGCTTGCGTCGCCAGGTCGGCCGCCGTCTGGTGCGACTCTCCCTGCGCCAGGACGAGCGTGTCGTCAGCGTAACATACTACGCTGACGCCGTCAGGGAGGTCGCCGCGCAGCACCCAGTCGTATCCGATGTTCCACAGGGGCGGCCCCAAGACCGATCCCTGTGGGACACCGCACGACATCTCTCGCCGGTTCCACTCTCCCCGGTGACCGGGGTAGATGACGGCTCTGTCCGTCAAGTAGTCCTCGACTATGCGACGGAGGTAGGTCGGCACCCGGTGATACCGGAGTGCCTCCCTGATGCAACTCCAGGGCAGGGTGTTGAAGGCGTTGGTGATGTCCAAAGACACCGCCAAGACGACCCTGCCCCGGGATACCGCGTCCCCCGTCGTGAGGGCTCTCACGCGCATGACGGCATCCACCGTCGAGCGCCCCTTGCGGAAGCCAAACTGGCACTCCGCAAGATCCGGGCCCACCCGATTCAGGTGCCCGAGAAGGCGGTCTGCAACTACTCTTTCCAAGAGCTTGCCCGCCTCGTCGAGCAGCACGATGGGCCGGAATGCGGACGGAGAGTCCGCAGGGCGCCCGGCTTTCTGGATCAGGACCAGCTTTCCCGTCTTCCAGCGAAGCGGAAACTGGCCCCTCTCCAGGCATGCGCTAAGGAGCCCCCCTAGTCGAGGCCCGAGAGTCTCCGAGGCCAGGACCCACGCTTTCCCTGGCAAGCCGTCGGGTCCTGGGGCGGTATTTTTGGCCTTGAGCCGTTGTACCGCCACTCTCAAGTCTACCTCGGTCACCTCTGGAGCGTCGTAGACGTCGTCGTCGCTGTGGTCCGCGTTTGCGCCAGCTTCAGGTTCCGTCGGAGACGGAGCCATGGGCGGGGTAGCGTGCTCCCCTCGCGATGGGAACAGGGCGCTCACCACGTCCTCCAAGAACTGAGGCTGGAGACTCTGCGTTAACGGGGGAGCCCAGGGGCGGAGCTTCTCTCGCACCCACTTGTACGGGCGGCCCCATGGGTCCCCGTCCAGAGTCGCCAGCATCTCCTCCCGGGCCAGTTCCTTGGCCCGCCAGATCTCGTCTCGGAGGACGGCCTTCGCTGCCCTGTAGCCCTCGTACAGCTCCGCCTCTACAGTCGCCGCATCCGAAGGTCGGGTGCGGCGCCTGCGGAACCTGGTGTACCGGCGTCGCGCCGCAACGCACGCTTCACGCAGCGCTACTAGCTCACTCGACCACCAGTACAGCTGACGCCGGGCGCGTCCTTGCCGGACCCGGGGCATGGCCACGTCGCAGATCTCCGACATGGCCTCCCGGAACCACTCCGCCTCGTCGTTTATGTCCGCAGGCCTGTCCGGGGGTAACCCCCAGGCCTGCACGATCGAGGCTTCTAGGAATAGCTCCCGGTCCATCTGCTTCAGCGCCCATCGCGGACCACTCAGGTCCCGTCGGACCGGCGCGTCTGGGGTCCGGGCGGAGACGTCGAACCGGATATACCGGTGGTCGGAATAGGTCTCCACCTCCTCCACAACGCGCCAGTCGGTGACGCGCGGTGACAGGCTGGGGGTGGCGAACGTAACGTCCACCACCGACTCGCCCGTAAACCGCACGCACGTAGGGACAGAACCCCGGTTCTCGATCACCAGGCCCTGCGCACGGGCCCAGTGCTCGAGCATCCTGCCCCGCCCATGGTCCATGGACCGGGAACCCCAAGCCGGATTTTTGGCATTGAAGTCCCCGAGGACGAGGGCGGGGAGGGAACCGAGGGCGACGATGACATCTCCCAGCTCCGTTAGGGAGTTCTGGAACTCGGCGAGAGTTCGGTTCGGGGAGAAATAAACGCCTACCACAGCGATCTCCCCGAACCGTGCTGCGACGATCCCACGCCCTCTCTTGACGCGATCGAGGGGCGGGGTACCGGCGGCGGCCGACGAAAGGAGGGTCACCGAGCCGTCTAAGTCCGCCACCCAGTCATTCCTGGGCAGGACAAAATACGGCTCGGCGACCACGGCGACGTTGATCAACCACTGCGCCATGCTCTGGAGCAAAAGTTCCTGAGCAGCGGCGCAGTGGTTGATGTTCGCCTGGAGGAAGCGCAATGGGGCCATTAATCGGGATCCATTGCAGCCTCCTCCAGGGCCCCTCGCGGGGGTTTGGCCACGACTTCGGCGACGACGGCGGCAGTAGTGACGGCGGCGGCGGCGGCGGCTGTGGCGGTGACGGCGGTGGCAGAGGGCCTACCTCTGCGCCTGGCCTTGGTGGGTGGGGCGCAGGACTTGCCCCCAGCCCGGTGATCGGCCTGCTTGCCAACCGCCTCACATGCGAAGCAGTGAGGCGGGGCGGAGCACGAGCCGGCCTTGTGACCGGGCTGACCGCAGCGGAAGCACCTATCGCTGCGGTCTACCTCCGAGGTGCACACGCATGCCGCATGGTTGCCCACTTGGCAGCGGAAGCACCTCAGGGGTCTGGGGTCCAGGATTTTCACCTGCGCAGACACCCAACCAACCAGGAGCCTTCGGCCCTCCTGGATCTTTTTGGCCGCCGGGACGGGCCAGCTAACCGTAATGGTTTGCGTCCCCGTGAAGCCAGGACGCAGGGCGCCCGCCCTCACCTGATCGGGAGGGCACTCCCCAGTCCTGGCTACGGCGACCACCACTTCCTCGGCCCTCACGGAGTCATCCAGACCCAATATGCGCATGTCTGCGCGCTTGGTGGGTCTGGAGACTCGGGCCTCCTCCGCATTTAAGGACGCTCTGAGCCGTTCGGCCAGAGCGTCAGCGGTAGGGCCACTGTCCGCGCCGGAGATCTCCAACATCCGAGCCTCCGTCGCAGTGACCCGGTGACGGAGGCCACCGGTGATGCCGAGCTCCGTGATGTCTATCAGCTGCCGCGCCTTCGCGAGCACGTCGCGGTACGACACGCCCCTCTTCACCGCGTCCGGCTGCAGTGTGATTGCGGCGACGCAGATGGCTGAGCCGTGGTCTTGGGGGCGCGCAGTCGCGCCGCGGCGTCTCGCCGCCGCCGGCTCTCCCTACGCCGCGAGGACCTGGCTGCGCCAGCAGCCTTCCTCTTCTCCCCGGCCACTTGCCAGTCGGCGCCGGCCGGAGGAGTCTTTGGAGGAGGCTGCTGGGACGGCTGGTTCCCGGCCTGGGCCTTCTTCTTTTTGGCCGCCTGCTTCGGCCCCGCAGGTGTCGGGGTCGGAGGCGGCTTTGATGGGCCCAATTTCGGCTTGGCCGGGGCCGTCTTTGCCCTCGCAGGGGCCGCCGTCACTGGTGCCGTCCGCACCGTGGCCGTCTTCGCCTGAGGCGGCCTCGTCGTCGTCTGGGGAGGCATGGACGCGGCCGCAGCCGCGTACGAAGTCGCCGCCAGCGGGGGTCGCAGCACGCGGCTCTCCAATACGGAGAACCGCTGCTGGAAGGCGGCCAGCTCCTGTCGCACCAGGTCGAGAACCGAGTCCTCCGCTGGTGTGGGCTGGCCTTTCTCCTTTTGGCCCCGCGGCGGCGCATTCCGCTGGCCGCCTCCCCGGGTTGCGGCCAGGTCCGCCTTGAGGGCGGCGTTCTCCCTCTGGAGAGCCTCTATGGCGGCAGTCAGGTGGGTGACCTCCGGCCGCAGATCGGACATATCGTCCCTTGCAGCCGGAGCCCCGCCGTAAGTCCGCGTGGCCGCCAGGATGGAGGCCGTGGCTTCGCCGATCGCGTCCTCCTTGCTCTTGCGGTTGCGCTTCCGCGAGATGGTGCGGATGGCAGCCGCTACGGCCTCTTCTAGTTTGGCCTCGCTCGAGGCCAGACCAGTGTTGGGCTCTCCAGAGGGAGGCCCCCTCCCCGAGGTCTTGCCTCGGCCTTTACTCCGCACGCTAGTGGGGATCTTGCGGGCCGAGACACGCCCCTCCTCCGACGACGACTCGTCGTTGCGGGGGCGCTTGAGGAACTCCTTCCTCCTGTCGGCGCCCCCCTCGTCACTCCTGACTGCGCTCCCAGAGATTAAGCTCTGGAAGCTCTCGGCGTCTGATGCCGAGTCGGTCTCCGACCCGAGCACCAGCGCCCCCTTCCTCCGCAGAGCGGTGCTCTGCGCTCGCTCAACGTTCGGTGCCGGTGAGGTGGACGTGCTGGACAAGTCCATTTTCCGGATTAACACAGAAAACGCTCCCACGCGAACGAAGTTGCGGGAAGAAGCTAGTTTGTACCCATAAAAAAATTAATACTACACAACTGATTTCCCTAAAGAATACAAAGGCGACTATCGAGTAGCTTTTTTCAAACCGAGTCCATAAAGTCATGGACGAATAAACAGCTTAACGATCGAGTTTATTGCCATCATGGCACTATTGATTTTAATTAATAGATACGAACATAATTTATTCATGTTTGAAACTCTGTCATCAATTGACCATAAATTGTAAGTTACTTATGAATACCCATGTCTCGACAACCAGACTTACATTGCCAATACAAGAAACAAGCTAATACAAAACTTCAATTATAAATTAGTTTCAGTAGAACACAACTTACTAATAAACCTTATAGAAAGCGGCATCTGTTCAATGGTCTATTCATCCTATGAATGCTATC
Source organism: Tholera decimalis (assembly GCA_943138885.2). Lineage (NCBI taxonomy): Eukaryota > Metazoa > Arthropoda > Insecta > Lepidoptera > Noctuidae > Tholera > Tholera decimalis. Next base: position 43,118,393 of record OW964552.2, read on the forward strand.
ATTAATAATCTTTTCTGTTTCAATGTATTCAGTTCCCGTATGTCCATTTGTTAATTTGACGTGTCTGAAATTAGAAACACGATTGCTTTTATTTATTTTATCAAATGTGTTTTGCCAATGTTTTTGGCATAGTGATTGATTATGGCTTTTACAACTTCTGTTGTTTTTATTTTTGTAACGGTACCACATTTCGCAATACGTGGCTTGGTAAGACAAGTTGAAGTGAAATATGTATTTAAAATAGGAACGACACTGTTCGATTGATAGATTCCGATGCACTTATGGGTTTCACAATGCAGCTTTCAATTGAACAGTGATTGATAATGTCACAATTTAAAATATTTTATTTACAAGTTCTAGAATTTATTCCTTCAATAACTAGGGACGTATTTTGCATTAACGTTTATGGTAGTGGCGCCTCAATCCAGACACATTTAAATATGTCGATGGAAATAGCTGTCCATTGTATTCCTAATTGATGTATTTAGCACTTGTCAATAGCCACACATTTACGATTTCCGATGCCGAATCAATACATATTAAAAAATTGTAGAGGAAGTAACTGGTCACGAAACAAAAAACAATAAAGCTCTTTTTCATTCATTCTATATGAGGTGTAATTAGTCGTGTAGCGTTAATGTTAATTATCACCATGGGAAGACAGTACCAACACAGTTTATTGATCGAAGTTCGATGCCTGTTAACTATGTGGCATACATGTTAAGAGGTTTTTTTTCCCTCTTTTGTGTTAGGTTCGCTTGAAGCGTTTTTGTTTGAGTAGATGATAGATATTGTGGTGTGATGGCCGGGCTGTCGTTTTTCATTGGGAATTGAAGCGTGAATATGAGGTGTATTGTTATTCAGTTTAATTTGATTTTGCCTTTATATTGTCTTAGTAAGCTTATTGTTAGGCTATTTATTATCGGGCACGCCGCAATTGCGGCGGTAAGACCCCTCTTTGAGGAGTGGCGAAGGAGGAGGCGGGCCGGGTGAGGGAGAGTATGGCGTCCTCCCTCCAGCCCAGCCGCAGTGTTAGACGCCCACGGCATCGGACGTCGGCCGACGATCTCCGGCCACCGTAGGCGCGGGCATGCGGACAGCGAGTAAAGGGCAACTCGCTGTCCGACCATGGACCATGCCCGGGTCGACGGCGCGTTGTGTTCCACGCGCGCCTCAAAGAGCGTCAGCAATATGACTAGGCCCCCCCGTAGAGGGCCGAAGCCTGCCGGGGTCGTGGGACTTATCCCATTACCGTGACCCCGGTACGTAAAGGGTTATTGAAGGAACACCGTGGATTTTAGTCAGTAAAAGTCTGACAGTGGGGTGGGAGGACTTATTAGATAATTTTACCAAGCTAAAAAAAAAAAAAGGCTATTTATTATATTGCTATAGGTTATGGTAATATAATAAAATAAGTGATGATGTGCTCGATGATGGACTACGTTTGCTTAAAAGTTACCTATACATTCCTGTTTAAGTTTCGGAGTAGAAGATTTGGACTCGTCAGTTCAACATTCGAGAACGATTGCCGCCACATCTAGCGGCTCTCACTAAACCTGCCAGCGTATCAGACCTTCTCTCTCAGCTTTTCAGGGCTTACTTCCTCGGGGTCAGCTCCTCGACAGCAGCTACGACTCCAGCTTCGCGATAAGCAAAGAAATTACACAGCACATAAAATTAATTGACAGGCCGTTGTAACCTGAGACCACGTAGAAACAGAATTTGTTGAATGTCGATGAAAGGAAATAATTATTTTGTAAATTGGTTAGAAATAACACTTTTACACGTCATGTTTTTTGCGTGTTAAGTTTAGTTTAACTAGATGAGGCCGGTATTTCCTGACTACTCAGAAAGAAAAATCGAAACAAACTCAGAGGTCTCTTTTAAAGTCCATAAAATTTGAATTTGTATATGAGAAGCATGTAGATTCATGTCTGTGGTGTTCTTTTGAGGAAATAACTACGCAAATTTTAGCGGACCTGTCCAACAATTTCCAAAGTACAATTTGGGTAAGCCACACAAGTACTCAAACTGTTTGAAATCATTAAATAAATTATAGTGAAAGTAAAAACAACGAAGAAAAAATAACGTACATAGTCCTCACATTTACAATAATGAAATAATTATATGAAAAAAAAAAACAAAATAAATAGGTATATACAATACTTAACAAAGGAAATATTTTAATCAATACAAAATAAATCAACAATCAAAATTTAAAAATAAAAAAGGCTCACGTATATCACTGGAGCAGCTCATTCCAAGACTTCTTGTTCTCTATAATCTTTAACTGTGTAAAAAGCTTTCTGACATAGCTTACGTTTTATAAATAATTTCAATTTATTAATACTTAGTTTTTGAATATGGCTAGGAATTTTATTATAAAAACGTATACATTGGCATCTAAACGAACCACCTATTTTTTTTAACCTTGTTTTAGGAATTATTTGTGTCTTTGTTCCTCGTATTTACACTATGAATATCACTGTATTTTTTAAAGATATTAATACTTTTGTGTGCAGGAGCTTCTCATAAATATACGTGTGATGTGTTTAAATTCGTCACGCTTCATAAACCTGTGATTTAAAGAGATTAAGTCGTAGCTATGGACACATTGACTCCAGTAGCAAATAAATATGTGCGAAAATTAAATAATGTTGGTACTTATATGTTTTTTTTTCGTATTGTTGTAATGGTTTAACGAAACTATCTACCGCAGCAACATTTTTGCTACTATTATTTGTTTTCATTTAAATGAACCAATTGATATTGTATTTAACAACAATGGCTATACTATAAATCACACCTCACCTTCAACTCGTCTAATATCGTCTATAGATCTTTCCGCCACGCTCATATAGGTCGGTGTAGTAACAAATTAACACATACGCCACGCCATCGCCCTTCATGCACAATGTTACATTGTTCTAACTGTGGTAATGTTGTTTATTCAGACAACGAACTTTCGGGGTCGTAAAATGGAGATCACGATTCAACTGGAGCATGCTGGATGAGTATAAAAAAGTTTTTTTTGACATGTAAACTTTTTTGTGTAAACTGCTGGGCTGTAAGCTTTTGTGTACAATTTTTAAAACGCGGAATTATTAAGTTCTTTTTGTGAATGAATTTTTTTTGTATAAATCTCAATTCAGTGGTTTATGTTAAGTTTTTGCATCATCACATTCACCACCTTTTTCTGACGGGTAATTGGTGGAAGGTAGCTATTGAAATAACTACTTTAGAATTGCTTCTCATAACGCAAGTTGTTTTTGCATCATCACATTCACCACCTTTTTCTGACGGATAATTGGTGGTAGCTATTGAAATAACCACTTTAGAATTGCTTCTCATAATGCAAGTTATCCACACCTACAAAATACAGGAGTTAGGCATTAATTAATTATGTCTAAACCGTATGTCTTGTGGGCTATCCAGGTATTTTATTGAGTTTGGCCGTAGGTTAACACTTAACAGTCACAGTAGTATAAATTTTTCTAAGTGACCATTTAGACCGGGCACGCCGCAATTGCGGCGGTAAGACCCCTCTTTGAGGAGTGGCTAGATCGGCGTCACGGCGTCCTGACCTACCGCATGACGCAGGTCCTCACCGGACACGGAAGTTTCGGGAGGTACCTGTGTCTGATGGGAAAGGAGGAAACGCCTGGGTGTCACCACTGCGAGGGTCGCCCTGAGGACACCGTAGAGCACACGGTGCAAGACTGCCCCGCCTGGGCAGAGCGCCGACGTGTCCTCACGGCGGCGATAGGCGGAGACCTCTCGCGCCCGGCATTGGTCGAGGCCATGCTGCGGGGCGAGAGGGAGTGGGAAGCGGTCGCCTCCTTCTGCGAAGCAGTCATGCTTCCGAAGGAGGAGGCGGGCCGCGTGAGGGAGAGGATGGCGTCCTCCCTCCAGCCCAGCCGCAGTGGTAGACGCCCACGGCGTCGGACGTCGGCCGACGATCTCCGGCCACCGTAGGCGCGGGCATGCGGACAGCGAGTAAAGGGCAACTCGCTGTCCGACCATGGACCATGCCCGGGTCGACGGCGCGTCGTATTCCACGCGCGCCTCAAAGATCGTCAGCAACATGACGAGGCCCCCTCTGCAGAGGGCCGAAGCCCGCCGGGGTCGTGGGACTCATCCCGTTACCGTGGCCCCGGTATGCAAAGGGTTATTGAAGGAACACCGTGGATTTTAGTCAGTAAAAGTCTGACAGTCCCTCCCACCCTGCCCGGAGTGGGAGGACTTATTTGATAATTTTACCACGTTAAAAAAAAAAAAAGTGACCATTTAGACTAGGTGGCTTATACTACCGCATGCTTCATACTTTACGATCAAAATGTATACTTAACATTAACTTCGTCATTACATGAAGTACTTTCTAACAGTTGTGTAAAACGGTAGTAAAATTCAAACAGTAGTGTCTAACAAATCAAGTGTTAGAGACCAAAGTGTCTATTATTGTTTCCATAGACAATAGCGCTCAACTTACGTGAAAAGAGATCTTTAAGTAGAGCACTAGCGATGGAATAGGTGTTCACACACCTGACACAGAGTACTCGGAATAGCAACGCGGTGTGCGGTGACCGTCCTAAAAATTATTAGTATGGGTAGCAACAGAAATCACTTTACATAAATGCTTCTTCTAAACGGGATAGCTAGCTAAAGGTTCTTGTAAGTAACCGATAAAGACAGTTGGTCTTTGCTGACTAGAACTTACTGAAGTGTTATGGACTTTTTCTTTCATAGGTACAAAGAAATGAAACTATATGAATTTTTGCAAATTGGTTACAAAAAAACACTTTTACACGTAACTTTCTGCCGTTGTAACATAAACTAGATAAGGCCGGTGCTTTCTAACTGAATACCCTGAGAAGAAACACCGAAACAAATTAGAGGTCAACGTCTCTCAGTCCTGCTAATCCTACTAATCATACTAATCCTACTTCCTACTAATATTATAAATGCGAAAGTTTGTGAGGATGGATGGATGTTTGTTACTCTTTCAAGCAAAAACTACTGAACGGAACTGAATGAAATTTGGTAAGTATATAGTTGGCAGTCTGGAATAACACATAGGCTACTTTTTATCCCGAAATTCCCACGGGATCGGGATTTGCGCGGGAAAACCTTCCCACGCGTACGAAGTCGCAGGTAGAAGCTAGTTTATTATATAAGTATGTAACTAGTTCTCTTTTTAAACTATGCAAATGGCAGATTATATTGAAATGGCGGGCAAATACGACGTTTCATACTCGTTGCGCTTGCCTTGTTCTATTTTTTATATAATATGCAAGTCACATAATATATTAAAAATAGCACGCATTCATTTCTCTCACTCTAAATTCAGAACTACATCTCTACTCTTTTTGCACGACTGCAAAGGAAGGGTTATGTTTTTCGCTCGTATCTTATATGTATGTATGTATGTTTGTAATATTCTTTATTACCTCATATCTCCAGAACCGCTGAACAAATATAGGTACATAACTGAGGTATCGTTAGATTCGTCTTAGCAGCCCAAGTGTTCTTAAATAGGTGACATTTGAGAAAATCTAATATGGCGGCTGTGCGAAGCCATTATACATAACTAAAAAAACATTTTTTTTTTCGAGTACTGCAATATGGGTATCAAATTAAAGGGCTTATTACAAGGATTTCAAAAAGGTATATCATGTTTATCATTAGTGTAATACTAGCAAAAATAATATATAGCGAAAGTTTAATAATATGGACTTAGCTCTTTCACTTTCTGAATCCGGTGGGGTGCCATTGTGACACGACCGGGAAAACTATAAAAATCTTAATTAATATTTTAACTAAAAAGTTGAAAAAAAAAACACATACAAACATAATACATATTTTTAAATTGAATGGGTCCCGCCTGTTTGTCACTATTTAAAATAAAAATGTGCTTGTTTCTGGCATTTCAGACGAGCAGTCGGGTTTTTTAGATTTTTTAAATAACTTTTTTTTTTAATAAACTTTCCGCCACACTATAAATTAATCCTGTATATTAGATACGTTTACAAATATATATAAGGGTTGTATTGTATAGCCTACGTGTAAGTTACACATTTCAAGATAATTATACAACTATAACCAGATATTTGTTAAGCCTACCTAGCCTATTATCAAACCCCCAAAACGTAGTGTAGAAACCGATTGCTTAACAACTGCACCAACGAATGATATCGTCACAGCCCCCAAACATAAATAAAAAATACCCAAAGTAGGAAGCATATCTACCAATAAATTCTATAATGACGGTAAACCCGAATTGATTGCTCGTTAGGAACATTTAACAACTAATTCTTCTAAACTTGCCGAAGTATTGAACCATTCGTTAGAAGTTCCCAGCTATGCGACGTTGCCGGTTAATTGTTAGGGCCCAAAACTCCGCTCTAATGAACGAACGAAATTAATTTTAACTCGGAGTTTACGTCGTTCGTTTTGTTAGAAATAATGTTTCTATCAATGTTACATCAACATTGATAGAAACAGTACCTATGAAGAGAGAACACTGATATTTTTGAGTAGGTAAATATTTAAAATTAAAAGAGCGAAATATCTGAGGAAGATAACCAATCTGAAAGATGCTACGTGCCATATAAAAAGAATGAAATGGAGATGGACAAGACACATGATCCGAGACAAGAAAAATAAGTGGTCAAGAGCAGTAACAGAATGGCAAATTAGAGATGGGTCGAAGAGAAGTAGGAGCAGGCAGCTGAACCGCTGGGATGACGACATAGTGAAGACAGCTAGCGCATTATGGACGAGAGTTTCACAAGACCGTGGCCACTGGAGAAGCCTGGGGGAGGCCTTTGCGTCATAGGACGCGCTGATAGAAGATGCCGAAGTGCAATAATGTAATTTGTTTAGTTTTATACTTTTTGAATCTGAAAATATTCACTATTTGAATATCTATATTTTATTGTATTAATTACGTGAAGCAAAAACTTTGTACCACTTTTTACGAGTATGAAATTTGACCCAGTTAAAGTTTATATAAAGACTAGTATTTGCGTGTTGCGCGAGGTGCAGGCACCTCGCGTGCTTGTGGTGGTGGATTGTTCACTTTTAAAACCCCAAAATGTAGTAAAATGTCAAACATAACCCTAACAGAGCAGCAGCTCCAAATTAAATTAATTAAACTCCAAACAAAGCCCAGTAGGGCTATTACGTATCTCTGTTGACAGCTCAAAATGATAGTAACAGTAGTGCTATTACGTATCTCTGTTGACAGCTCGAAATGATAGTAACTGGTCTCAGTCTCCATCAATTAACTGTCAAAAGGTTAATTTCGTATTAGAAAAATTATTCCTAAGGTTTGCTGTTCGCTCCACTTCAGACCTACCTACCACCAGAAAGCTATTCCCAAAATACGATGGGGAAGAGGGGGGAGTTTTGAAAAATAATTTTGATTAACATTGGGCCCCTTAAAAAGAATCTGAAAAAAAAATGACGGGGGGCGAGGGGTGAAGGGGGGAGAAGGGGGAGTTTTGAAAAATAATTTCTTAAGTTTGCTTGTCGTCGCCGCTGAGTTACGCTTCACCCACCGTTCGCTCCACTCAGGCCCTACGTACCACCGGACAGGTTTCAATGCCCACTATAATATTTGTTCAAACACCTAATGGCTATCTCTAACCGTTATGAAGTTACAGCAGTTTTCAATTTTAGGGGAGATTGGGGAGGGGAGGGCATGGCATAAAAAATTTGAAGGCCCGTTTATAGATAGTTTTTTCAGTAGTAAAAATCAAAATGGGGGGGAGATGGGGGGGGGGTTTGCACAATTATTTTGACTAAAGCATTGCCCCTCTAAATGAATCTGTAAAAAAAAAGTTCCAAGTCTCTTAATTTTCGAGATCCGCCTAAAGGGGGTGAGAAGGGGGGCAAGGGGGGCGACTTTGAAATGAAATTAAATGAAATGAAATATTTATTTTGTAAATTGGTTATAAATAACGCTTTTACACGTCATGTTTTTTGCGTGTTAAGTTTAGTTTAGCTAGATGAGGCCGGTGTTTCCTAACTGACTACTCTGAGAAGAAACACCGAAACAAACTCAGAGGTCATAGTCTGTTTTAAAGTCCATAGAATTTGTATTTGTATACGAGAAGCATGTAGGTAGGTTCGTGTCTGTAGTGTTCTTTGAGGAAATAACCACGCAATTTTCTCGCGCAGTCTCTTTTAAAGTCCATACAATTTGTGTTGATCCAATCATATGACAAACATGTAGGTTCATGTCTTTGGTGCTCTTTGAGGAAATAACCATACAGATTTGAGTGGACCTGTCCAGACAGTGCAAGCATTTGTCAGTTATCGTGTAGCTCAACTTAGAACTTAAGGAGCTCAACGATCTGACGAACAATACCAAAGTAAGGACATTTGGGTAAGCCACACAAGTACTCAAACTGCTTGACATCATTAAATAAATTATAATGAAAGCAACACAAAGAAGAAACAATAACCTACATAGTCCTCACATTTACAATTAAAAAAAAATACAAAATAAATTGGTATATACAATACTTGACAAAGCAAATATTTAAATCAGTAAAAAAAAAAAATCAACAATCAAATTTTAAATATTAAAAAAAAATGCCCACGTATATCACTGGAGCAGCTCATTCCCAAGCCTTTTTGTCCTCAATATAATCTTTAACTGTGTAAAATGCTTTCTGACATAGCTTACGTTTTATAAATGATTTAAATTTATTAATGCTAAGTTCTTGAATGTTAGCCACATTCAAGAACTTAGCATTAATAAATTTATTTATATAATAGTATATATAATAGGAAAATATATATAATAGGAATTTTATTATAAAAACGTATACATTGGCATCTAAATGAACCACCTATTTTTTTTAACCTTGTTTTAGGAATGACATATGTGTCTTTGTTCCTTGTATTTACATTATGAATATCACTGTATTTTTTAAACAGATTCATATTTTTGTGTGCATTTAGGAGATTCTCATAAATATACTGAGATGGCACGGTCATAATATTAATCTCTTTAAATTTGTCTCTTAAGGAGTGCTTAGGACTTAATTTATAAATTGCACGAATGGCCCTTTTTTGTAACACAAATATTGTGTGAACGTCGGTTTGAAAAATGGTTTTTACTTTACCGAGCCTCCTCTATACGAATCCGTAAAAAAAAATACGGGTCTCGTAGTTTCTGAGATACGATAGGGAGGGGGGAGAAGGGGTTGAAAAGGGGAGGTTTGGCACTTTTCCCGTAGGTTTGAGAGTTAGTTGTTTACGAATCTGTCAAAATATACCCACCTCCCCATCCACCATCTGGGAGAACAATTATGTCAATGAGTCAGTCAGTCAGTCAGTGGTAATTTAGCTTTATATAATAGAAAGAAGTGAAGAATGCTAAGACTTTATTTAATGCTTAAAAATAAAATATATTAAATTAAGAAAAACACATTACACGCACTACATGTATTTTGACAGATGTAGGTATACGAAAATATGTCCATCATTTTTTCATTATTATTACAAATTAGTCTGTAATGTTTTTTATCTATAGTCTTACTAAATGCAACAAAAAAAAACAATCATTATTAGGAAAATCTCAAAGTCCTTTGTCTAATAATTTGTGTACCGTGTTTGTTTGTTATTACAAACAAAAAATACGTATATATAGTTATATGGAGAAAGAGTGCCGATAGCTAATAATTGTACATATATAATATATTCCACAACTTTCACACAACGCCATCTAGTCCCAAATTAAGCAGAGCTTGTGCTATGAGTACTAGACAACTGATAAACATACATATATATTTCTAAATACATACATATTATAGATAAATTACACCCAGACAAAGAACAAATGATCGCGCTCATCACACAAACATTTGTCCTGGGTGGGAATCGAACCCACGACCTTGGGCATAGCAGTCAGGGCCACTGACCACTAGACCAACAGGCCTGTCAGTTTATATAGTAATACATTAGAAATAATTTTAATTATGGCTGACTTTCGACCACTGGCAATCTCTAGTTCTCATGAAGGCATGCAAGTAACGAATATAAAATATAACAGCACAGCTAAATAATAACAGTATACTATAACATATTGAGATTCATCTGGGCTTCAAAAAGCACGTTAAACCGTTGATCACGGCTACGTCACCTAAACTTATACCGCGTTTTTCTCGAAACCGAATAGAGAGTACTTACTGCAACTAGTATAAGTATAAATTGTTTATTTTCTCCACAATATTACTCTTAATTGCTAGCCTTATTTCTACAGTGACATGTATGTATGTATGTATGTATGTATGTATGTATATCGGGCAGGTATCCGCAACTCCACGACCGTGCGCGTATTTTGCGTAAGGGGTAAGATTTCTCTTCACTCAATCCATGCCAGTTCCTCCAGGAAGGCGAGCAATGCCCTTGTTTTGCTTACCATTTCTCGGAGAGTACCTGGGTTGCCGAAGTATTTAGTCCTGTAATCCGCGACTACAGGGCAGCTCAGTAGCAGGTGTGCTGCTGTTTCGTCCTCCTCCATGCAGGCTCTGCAGAGTGGGCTGTCTGTGACTCCTATTAGATAGAAGTGTTTATTAAGTGATCCATGACCGGTAAGGGCAGCTGTCACCAGCCGCAATTGCGGTCTAGATAGTCTAAGGACCTGTTTCGACAAGCGGCCATCGAGGGTCGGGAGAGCCTCTTTGGCCTGCCTGCACTCACCATGGTCCTCCCATAGTTTGTGGTGTAGGTCTCTGGTGCGTTTCCTTACCAGGTGACGCAGATAACCGAAGGGGAGTGGTGCAATGGGTTCGGGTCCCATAATCGCCATACTCGACGCCCTTCTAGCGAGTTCGTCCGCTGCATCGTTGCCTCGGGAGTCGCTGTGTCCTTTGATCCATCGCAACAGTGACATATAGGTGGGGCATTATATTGTGGGAGACTGGTGCCTAAACTAGGCTCAACGCCTGTATTTCAGGTCACCAGGACTCCTCCATTTAAGTTTAACAATTTATTTTATGTACTCGTACAAACGGTATGCAATTAGGAAATGTTAGCATTTAGGCAGAAAGATCATATTTGTAATTTTTATTTTTTTTTAATTAGTTTTGTTAGTACGGTTGAGTGTGTACTGTGTGTGTGTGAAGTTTGTGTAGTTAGAGGAGTGTGTTCAGTGGTTGTGTGTTTGGGGGGTCGTGTGTGGGGAGGTTGTGTGTGTGAATGTTCCTTTTTTAATCGTTGCATATGTATTTGCATAGTGAAGTTTATGTTAAAACTGTTAATATCTTTTCAGTGTCATCGTAATTGAGTTCCTGAAGCCAACTATATAGTTTCATTTTGCACTTTATCTTATTGAGTTCATAAATAGATATGACCCTATTTACTTTATTGTAGAGATAACGACGAAGATGAAAAAAGAAATGTTTTGCAAAAGAGGTTGAAGGCGAAATATGGTAGTTGACAACAGGATTAAATCTTCTCTTAGCTCGAGGGAGTTGTGTCCCCACGTTGTCGTCGTGGTGGGGCTTGCGTGTTTCGATGATCTCTGGGGCCATGCCGGTAGAGGCACTCATGCCGGACGGGCCCAGAGGGAGAAACCAGACCAAGAGGGACACACCGGGGGAAAGGCGCGCCGCCTGGAGGATCGAGCAGCTAGCTCGAGCTTCTAGACGGCGCGGGGCCCGGTCTCAGAGATCGGGTCAAGGGGGAGGAAAGGTTCACTTCCGGTATGCGTCTAATCTTTAGACGTAACCGTGAAGTGAACCAGGGGAGTGGAAATGGGAGTAGGGACAGAGGAACTCACCTCTCTAAAAAAGTAAAACAAAATGGAAGAAAAAGTTTTTGCAAAAGATACCCAGGCGGGTCCCAGCTGCTCCGCAGCTGGGGAGTCCCGCACCGGACACGTCCGGTCAGTCCCACCGTACTCTGGGGGGGACAACAAACACTTTTACCCCAGTTTTACCCCGGCAGTCACCGCATTGAGCCAGGGAGGCTCACGTGCCCGTGAGGTGGAGTCGCTGGACTTGTCCAGCACGTCCACCTCACCGGCACCGAACGTTGAGCGAGCGCAGAGCGCCGCTCCGCGGAGGAAGGGGGCGCTGGTGCTCGGGTCGGAGACCGACTCGGCATCGGACGCCGAGAGCTTCCAGAGCTTAGTCTCTGGGAGCGCAGTCAGGAGTGACGAGGGGGGCGCCGACAGGAGGAAGGAGTTCCTCAAGCGCCCCCGCAACGACGAGTCGTCGTCGGAGGAGGGGCTTGTCTCGGCCCGCAAGATCCCCACTAGCGTGCGGGGTAAAGGCCGAGGCAAGACCTCGGGGAGGGGGCCTCCCTCTGGAGAGCCCAACACTGGTCTGGCCTCGAGCGAGGCCAAACTAGAAGAGGCCGTGGCGGCTGCCATCCGCACCATCTCGCGGAAGCGCAACCGCAAGAGCAAGGAGGACGCGATCGGCGAAGCCACGGCCTCCATCTTGGCGGCCACGCGGACTTACGGCGGGGCTCCGGCTGCAAGGGATGATATGTCCGATCTGCGGCCGGAGGTTACCCGCCTGACTGCCGCCATTGAGGCTCTCCAGAGGGAGAACGCCGCCCTCAAGGCGGACCTGGCCACAATCCGGGGAGGCGGCCAGCGGAATGCGCCGCCGCGGGGCCAAAAGGAGAAAGGCCAGCCCACACCAGCGGAGGACTCGGTTCTCGACCTGGTGCGACAGGAGCTGGCCGCCTTCCAGCAGCGGTTCTCCGTATTGGAGAGCCGCGTGCTGCGACCCCCGCTGGCGGCGACTTCGTACGCGGCTGCGGCCGCGTCCAAGCCTCCCCAGATGACGACGAGGCCGCCTCAGGCGAAGACGGCCACGGTGCGGACGGCACCAGTGACGGCGCCCCCTGCGAGGGCAAAGACGGCCCCGGCCAAGCCGAAATCGGGCCCATCAAAGCCGCCTCCGACCCCGACACCTGCGGGGCCGAAGCAGGCGGCCAAAAAGAAGAAGGCCCAGGCCGGGAACCAGCCGTCCCAGCAGCCTCCTCCAAAGACTCCTCCGGCCGGTGCCGACTGGCAAGTGGCCGGGGAGAAGAGGAAGGCTGCTGGCGCAGCCAGGTCCTCGCGGCGTAGGGAGAGACGGCGGCGGCGAGACGCCGCGGCGCGATTGCGCGCCCCCAAGACCGCGGCTGTAGTGATCACACTGCAGCCGGACGCGGTGAAGAGGGGCGTGTCGTACCGCGACGTGCTGGCGAAGGCGCGGATGGCGATCGACATCACGGAGCTCGGCATCGTCGGCGGCCTCCGTCACCGGGTCACTGCAACGGGGGCTCGGATGCTGGAGATCCCCGGCGCGGCCAGTGGCCCTGCCGCTGACGCTCTGGCCGAACGGCTCAGAGCGTCCTTAAATGCGGAGGAGGCCCGAGTCTCCAGACCCACCAAGCGCGCAGACATGCGCATATTGGGTCTGGATGACTCCGTGACGGCCGAGGAAGTGGTGGCCGCCGTCGCCAGGACTGGGGGGTGCCCTCCCGATCAGGTGAGGGCGGGCGCCCTGCGTCCTGGCTTCACGGGGACGCAAACCATTACGGTTAGTTGCCCCGTCCCGGCGGTCAAAAAGATCCAGGAGGGCCGAAGGCTCCTGGTTGGTTGGGTGTCTGCGCAGGTGAAAGTCCTGGACCCCAGACCCCTGAGGTGCTTCCGCTGCCAAGTGGGCAACCATGCGGCATGCGTGTGCACCTCGGAGGTAGACCGCAGCGATAGGTGCTTCCGCTGCGGTCAGCCCGGTCACAAGGCCGGCTCGTGCTCCGCCCCGCCTCACTGCTTCGCATGTGAGGCGGTTGGCAAGCCGGCCGATCACCGGGCTGGGGGCAAGTCCTGCGCCCCACCCACCAAAGCCAGGCGCAGAGGTAGGCCCTCTGCCGCCGTCGTCACCGCCACCGCCGCCGCCGCCGCCGTCGCTACTGCCGCCGCCGTCGCCGTCGTGGCTGAAACCCCGCGAGGGGCCCTGGAGGAGGCTGCAATGGATCCCGATTAATGGCCCCATTGCGCTTCCTCCAGGCGAACATCAACCACTGCGCCGCTGCTCAGGAACTTTTGCTCCAGAGCATGGCGCAGTGGTTGATCAACGTCGCCGTGGTCGCCGAGCCGTATTTTGTCCTGCCCAGGAATGACTGGGTGGCGGACTTGGACGGCTCGGTGACCCTCGTTTCGTCGGCCGCCGCCGGTACCCCGCCCCTCGATCGCGTCAAGAGAGGGCGTGGGATCGTCGCAGCACGGTTCGGGGAGATCGCTGTGGTAGGCGTTTATTTCTCCCCGAACCGAACTCTCGCCGAGTTCCAGAACTCCCTAACGGAGCTGGGAGACGTCGTCGTCGCCTTCGGTTCCCTCCCCGCCCTCGTCCTCGGGGACTTCAACGCCAAAAATCCGGCTTGGGGTTCCCGGACCATGGACCATGGGCGGGGCAGGATACTCGAGCACTGGGCCCGTGCGCAGGGCCTGGTAATCGAGAACCGGGGTTCTGTCCCCACGTGCGTGCGGTTTACGGGCGAGTCGGTGGTGGACGTTACGTTCGCCACCCCCAGCCTGTCACCGCGCGTCACCGACTGGCGCGTTGTGGAGGAGGTGGAGACCTATTCCGATCACCGGTATATCCAGTTCGACGTCTCCGCCCAGACCCCAGACGCGCCGGTCCGACGGGACCTGAGTGGTCCGCGATGGGCGCTGAAGCAGATGGACCGGGAGCTATTCCTGGAAGCCTCGATCGTGCAGGCCTGGGGGTCACCCCCGAACAGGCCTGCCGACATAAACGACGAGGCGGAGTGGTTCCGGGAGGCCATGTCGGAGATCTGCGACGTGGCCATGCCCCGGGTCCGGCAAGGACGCGCCCGGCGTCAGCTGTACTGGTGGTCGAGCGAGCTAGCAGCGCTGCGCGAAGCGTGCGTTGCGGCGCGACGCCGGTACACCAGGTTCCGCAGGCGCCGCACCCGACCTTCGGATGCGGCGACTGTAGAGGCGGAGCTGTACGAGGGCTACAGGGCAGCGAAGGCCGTCCTCCGAGACGAGATCTGGCGGGCCAAGGAACTGGCCCGGGAGGAAATGCTGGCGACTCTGGACGGGGACCCATGGGGCCGCCCCTACAAGTGGGTGCGAGAGAAGCTCCGCCCCTGGGCTCCCCCGTTGACGCAGAGTCTCCAGCCTCAGTTCTTGGAGGACGTGGTGAGCGCCCTGTTCCCATCGCGAGGGGAGCACGCTCCCCCGCCCATGGCTCCGTCTCCGACGGAACCTGAAGCTGGCGCAAACGCGGACCACAGCGACGACGACGTCTACGACGCTCCAGAGGTGACCGAGGTAGACTTGAGAGTGGCGGTACAACGGCTCAAGGCCAAAAATACCGCCCCAGGACCCGACGGCTTGCCAGGGAAAGCGTGGGTCCTGGCCTCAGAGACTCTCGGGCCTCGACTAGGGGGGCTCTTTAGCGCATGCCTGGAGAGGGGCCAGTTTCCGCTTCGCTGGAAGACGGGAAAGCTGGTCCTGATCCTGAAAGCCGGGCGCCCTGCGGACTCTCCGTCCGCATTCCGGCCCATCGTGCTGCTCGACGAGGCGGGCAAGCTCTTGGAAAGAGTAATTGCAGACCGCCTCTTCGGGCACCTGAATCGGGTGGGCCCGGATCTTGCGGAGTGCCAGTTTGGCTTCCGCAGGGGGCGCTCGACGGTGGATGCCATCATGCGCGTGAGAGCCCTCACGACGGGGGACGCGGTATCCCGGGGCAGGGTCGTCTTGGCGGTGTCTTTGGACATCACCAACGCCTTTAACACCCTGCCCTGGAGTTGCATCAGGGAGGCACTACGGTATCACCGGGTGCCGACCTACCTCCGTCGCATAGTCGAGGACTACCTGACGGACAGAGCCGTCATCTACCCCGGTCACCGGGGAGAATGGAACCGGCGAGAGATGTCGTGCGGTGTCCCACAGGGATCGGTCTTGGGGCCGCCCCTGTGGAACATCGGATACGACTGGGTGCTGCGCGGCGACCTCCCTGACGGCGTCAGCGTAGTATGTTACGCTGACGACACGCTCGTCCTGGCGCAGGGAGAGTCGCACCAGGCGGCGGCCGTCCTGGCGACGCAAGCGGTTGCGACAGTCGTTCATAGGATCCGGCAGTTGGGACTCGACGTGGCGCTGCACAAGACCGAGGCCATGTGCTTTCATGGCGCTCGGAACGCGCCACGGTCCGAGTCCCACATAACGGTGGAGGGGGTTCGCATCGGCGTCGGGAGGACGATGAAGTACCTGGGACTCGTCCTCGACAGCCGGTGGAACTTCAGGGAGCACTTCCTGAGTTTGGCCCCAAAGCTGAACCGGGCAGCAGCCGCCTTCAGGCGACTCCTGCCTAATCTCAGCGGGCCAAACGCCTCCTGCCGAAGGCTGTACGCCGGCGTCGTGCGGTCCATGGCCCTCTACGGGTCCCCAGTGTGGGCCCTGTGCATCCGGACGCGACCACTAAAGTTGGTCGCATGCCAGAGGGTCATGGCTATCCGAATGATCCGGGGATACCGCACGATCGCCGACGAATCGGCCAACCTCCTTGCCGGATTGCTGCCCTGGGATCTGGAGGCGACTGCCCTCCAGCGCGTCTATGAATGGCGCGTGGAGGCGCAGCGCCGGGGCGTATCCCCGCTGCCTCGAGAAGTCGAGGCGCGGCGGGAAGAGCTCCGGCGCGATCTCAGGGCAGTATGGAGGGAGCGACTGTCGCAACCGACGGCCGGGCACGCCGCAATTGCGGCGGTAAGACCCCTCTTTGAGGAGTGGCTAGATCGGCGTCACGGCGTCCTGACCTACCGCATGACGCAGGTCCTCACCGGACACGGAAGTTTCGGGAGGTACCTGTGTCTGATGGGTAAGGAAGAGACGCCTGGGTGTCACCACTGCGAGGGTCGCCCTGAGGACACAGTCGAGCACACGGTGCAGGACTGCCCAGCTTGGGCAGAGCACCGACGTGTCCTCACGGCGACAATAGGCGGAGACCTCTCGCGCCCGGCCTTGGTCGAGGCCATGCTGCGGGGCGAGAGGGAGTGGGAAGCGGTCGCCTCCTTCTGCGAAGCAGTCATGCTTTCGAAGGAGGAGGCGGGCCGCGTGAGGGAGAGGATGGCGTCCTCCCTCCAGCCCAGCCGCAGTGGTAGACGCCCACGGCGTCGGACGTCGGCCGACGATCTCCGGCCACCGTAGGCGCGGGCATGCGGACAGCGAGTAAAGGGCAACTCGCTGTCCGACCATGGACCATGCCCGGGTCGACGGCGCGTCGTGTTTCACGCGCGCCTCAAAGAGCGTCAGCAACATGACGAGGCCCCCTCTGCAGAGGGCCGAATCCTGCCGGGGTCGTGGGACTCATCCCGTTACCGTGGCCCCGGTATGTAAAGGATTATTGAAGGAACACCGTGGATTTTAGTCAGTAAAAGTCTGACAGTCCCTCCCACCCTGCCCGGAGTGGGAGGACTTATTTGATAATTTTACCACGTTAAAAAAAAAAAAAAAAAAAAAAAGCTCGAGGGAGTGATGGATTGTAGGTTAGTAGTGTATGTTGTTTCAGGATGGTTTGTTGAATAAACAGTTGACGCACCGTCAAGACTTTCGCTTTTTGGTATAGTAGTGCTGTAGGGTGGCGATAAGGTAAGGACAAGGACACCTTGAGAATGGCTCTCTGTGCTCTTTCCAGTTTCAGGAGGGTACTTTTTGGAGCACCACCGCAAGAGGTGATGCAGTATATTATTAAAGACTGAACAAGAGCATAGTATACCATTTTTTTATTTTGTCGTCTGTCACATTTCTTAGTCTTAAAAACATAGATCAGTTTTCTCAGTCGGTTACTTAAGGTGTTGATATGTTCCTGGAATTTGAGTGTGCTGTCTATAGTTAAACCAAGGTATTTAATGCAATCGGCCTTGCTAATTTGAGTACACGTGCATGTAGAGGAGTGAGGAAATGCACACGTATGGGCTACGATAGTGTTCGTCGTCATGGATGGAGACGGTGTATGCTGTTTTATGGAAAAGGTGACATAGTTTGTTTTTTCCGCATTTAGAGTGAGAACATTGTCACGCAGCCAGTTCGATACAATATTGAATCCTGACTGGGTGCATATAAAGGCCTCACTCCAGGTGTCTCCAGTGAATAAGAGGGCTGTATCATCTGCGAAAGTTATGACTTTGCCTTTCGGGAGAGTGAGCATACCCAGTTCGTTTATATATATGACAAAGAGTGTCGGACCGAGCACGCTGCCTTGTGGCACACCATAATTAACTTGGCAATCGTCACTGACACTCTCTCCTATTTTGACGCTCTGGGTACGCCCACTCAAATAATCCTCAAAAAGTGCAAGTTGGATTCCTCTTATTCCGAGCCGTTCCATCTTCCTTATTAAGATGGGAACAGAGACCGTGTCAAACGCTTTCGCAAGATCTAAAAAGATCCCCAAGACTTTTTTGCCACCATCCAAGTTAGTGACGATATGATTGGTGAGGTCATGAACCGCATCTGAGGTTGATTTGCCGGCCCTAAATCTATACTGAGATGGGGAGAGAAGATTATATATTTCCAGGTAATCCACGAGGTGTTTATTCAATATGCGTTTTAGAATCTTGGAGATGGCTGGTAGCACAGCTATGGGTCTGTAATTATTGACACGGTCTCTGTCGCCACCTTTGAAGATCGGGTGAATGATGGACTTTTTGAAGACCTTTGGAAATTTACCTGTACTGATGGCTAGGTTGCAAATATAGGTTATAGGTTGAACCAGTGAAGCCAGATGTCTTTTGAGAAAGGTGGAGGATATTCGGTCCCAACCTACGGCACATTCATTTAGAGACAGTATTAGTTGCGTAACTTCAGCTTCGTCAGTTGGCATCAGCACCATGGATTGCGTGCTGCTACTTGGATTGTGACTAGTTGAAACCATTGTCAGATTACCCATTTTCTCTGCGAGGTTTTTACCAATATTTGCGAAGAAACTATTTACGTCGTTGACAAATTGCTTTGGTGTTGCTGATATGGATAGTAATTCTCGCGGATTGTCTTTCTTTTTGGTCCTATTCGATATATTATTTATAGTGGTCCATAGCAGTTTAGTGTTGTTACTCTCGTCTTTTATTTCTTTTTCTCGTGTTCGGTTTTGGCGTGTTTAAATAATTTATCACAGTAATTTCTGTATCTCGTGAACGATGTTTTTAAGATGTGGTTTTCAGGGTCCGTTTTTAGCTTCTTGTGTAAATTATCTTTATGCCTAATGCATCGTAGAAGACCTGTGGTGATCCATGGCTTCACAATCCGTTTACGGTTTGGAACTTTTACTGTTACAGAATGCGTTTCTATTAACTGAGTAATGAGTGTTATCATTATTTCAGCTGCCTCATGTGGATCTGTTGACGTGTATATAGCTCCAAAAGCAAGTCGTTTCAAGTCGGCATCGAGTTGGTCATGATTGGTCTATTGATGTCAGCATTGGTCCAGTGTGCCAGAAAATATGACATCAGCCTTGCTAAGGGGTATCGTTTTACCCAGTTACTGTGATCGATCGGTCACATAGCAAGTCGCTCCATGTTAAATACCCCATCTGCAGCCAAATGGCAGATTAACGAAAAGAAACGAAAGAACTCTCGAACGAAAAATCGTGTTCTTTTTCTGAGGTTTTTTTTTATTGATAGGTTCGCGTTTTACCACTATCTCACCTACCTAATAGTAAGCGATGATGTGGTCGAAGATGAAGCACGCTTACCTAGAAGTAACTTATCTCTTCTTGACTTAATGACCCCCCAAGTTTAAGCTATCAGGAAACAGAGACAATGAAAGCATTTTGTCACAAGTATAACTGAATAGAAACCTAATCATTAAAGAAACCTTACAAACCTAACTAACCCGTATTATTGGCCTACGCCAAATACCTAACCCTACCCAATATTTATATAAAAAAAATATACAATGTGTTTTGCAGTAAAACACAACATAAAATATGAAAAATGATATGGGTATAATTATATATAGTAACAGTAGAATTAAAAACAAATATACCCATTATTGTAACTAATTAGGGTTTCATACCTCAAAAGGAGAAAACGGATCACTTCGTTGTCCGTCCGTCTGTCCTAACCCTTTATTTCGGGAACGCGTGTAGATATCGTGATTAAAACTGCAGTCTACAATCCCTTGAAGACCTGAAGAAATCAAACTTCTTGATTAACGTAAAAAAAAAGATGCAGCCGTTTATGTCGCAAAAAAATGCTTATTTTGACACTCTAAGGGAATGAAAATTGATAGGGTACTTCCCGTTGACCTATGAAATTAAGCAGTCGAAGCGAGTCCGACTCGTACTTTTCCGGCTTTATGCTTATTTAATGACGGAATACCCAGAATCCACAAAAGAAATCTTACGTTTTGAAGACTTTTCTCCTAAAGTGGTCAGAACCACATTTCTTACAGAGTATTATTAACCAATAATAAATCTTCTGAAAAGCTAACTCACTAAACGATACGTTCTAGCCGTATGACCAATTATTGGAAGGTATTTTAGTCTGCCAATAACAGCTATAAACGCGAGTTTTATGGCCAAGCTATATGCAGTGTTGGTTTTCAGAAAATGCATTTGACCACTAACATGTTCGTCAGCAATTGAAAATAAATATTGACAAATAATTTTCTTGATTTTTTAACGATTTTCTTTAAAATTGAGCAAGTGAATTTTGATAGGAATTGGATGTTTATAAAAAAGTAGATCTTGAAAAATCAATCATTCAGAGCTAAGAACGTGTCGAAGAATTGGCTTAATTAGATATGAATCCAGTTTTTAAGCAAGAGTAAAGTTTGACCAACAAAATTTTGTCCCGAATTCATCCAGCAATCCACTATTAACTTAATGAGTCGATCGTAGCAGAAGGTAACTTTGAAAAACTGTTAAAACCAAACGCGTTGCTGCATATAGCCGCGTGTAGGTACATCTGTGCCCTAATTTTCGTAATTAAATACGATTTATCAGGAAACATTTATGAAGATTTATGGATGGTAATAAATTTTATTGTAATAACTTGCAAGTGCTGCTCTGACCCAATACAACTATGTACAGTTGGAAACTGAATATAATTTTAAATAGGTATTTTATCTAATACTTTGCTCTTATCGCGGCCCGCTCGTTTGGGATAACTGATTACAAAGCTTCGACTAAATGCAGTTGTCACATCAATCAATCATTTAAAAAACTGTTATGATGTAATATTGCCCGCCCAAACTGTTATTACATGCGTCGTTTTATGATATACTAGCTTTAGACCGCGGCTTCGCTCAGCTTTTATTTCTGAAGTCGGTGTCAAAAACCAAAAGCACGAAGTACCGAAATTAAAGGTATTATCCACTTTGCAGTGTTTTTTATGTAAGTCGGTTAAATTGTTTGTTACAAAGTTTTTTTTTGCAAATCACGAGACATTATCATAGCTTCGTCCTCATAAAACACCGTAAAGCGTACATAGTTGTACAAAGTACAAAGCACATAATTAATCTTTTCGCCTTCACAGCCCGTGTACCTAAATATGCCACACAATAGCCCATGACTCGTCAATTCCTCACCAAAGAACTATACATATAATTAGTAATATAAGTTGTAGGGCAAAAAATATTAATAGCTAAAAATATTTTTTAATTGCCGAATGAGTTAATATAAAAAGCTTTGATTATTAGTCTGTATTTGGTACTTGAATTTTGCTTTGAATTCTTCCGAACATAGCAGCTGTAGACATGTAAGTATAATATTAAAAGCTAGTACATTGAGAATTTCTAGAACTTAATCAAACTAAACAATTAGGTAATAAAGACGCTATTTTCATGTTATCATGCTTGCTCAAAAAGGTTTATTTTATACTAGCAGTGATGCAGGGTTTTGCTTCCGTGGAGTCCCATAAAAACATAACCTCCTTCTTTCGTAGTCGAGTAAAAAGTAGCCTACAACCTTCCTCAAGTTTCAAGCTCTTTTCATACCAAATTTCATCCAAATCCACCTAGTACTTTCGAGCGTTTAAACACACAAACTTTTCCGCTTTATAGAACAGATACATAGGTAGAACGCATGCTAGATAGGAACTGGGGCATCAGTGCCGATACCACTTTCTGGCTATACTGCTCTCATTTGGGATGGATCTGCCAAGTACCAACTAGATGCGCTTGAGTCTATTGAGAAACGGGCCAAAAGTCTCATTGGCAACGATGCACTGGTCGAATCAAAGCTCCAGAGCCTTGAACATCGGCAACGAGTTGCTAGTCTATCGGTTTTCTATCGGTTACATTTCGGGGAGTGTGCGATGGAATTACACAATCTAATTCCGTCAAGCCCGTTCCATCATCGGACTCGCACATCAGGATCGCTTTTAGCGATAATACCGCCCATTGTAACACCCTTTGTAGTTTTTAAGTCCTTATTTAATTCTGTTATGGTGTAAAATAAAGAGTATATCTATCTATCTACAAGACAAACGGCGATGCGCCATTGTTACATGGTGGACATCCCACCTATACGCACTAAACGTTTTGGCAAAATCATCATTATGCGTACGGCTAAGGAGTGGAATTCCCTGCCGGAGCCTGTGTTTCCCGATAGCTATAACCTTGGGATCTTTAAATTAAGAGTGAATAGGTTACTTTTAGGCAAGCGTGTTCCATCTTCGACCACATCACCACTTACCATCAGGTGAGATGGTGGTCAAACGCGAGCCTATTATCAATGAAAAAAAAAACAATCTTTACTAAAACTAGAGGACAAGTCATACCTCAAAGAACTAAGGAAGAGTTCCTTAGCTCTGACAGATCAGAGGCAAGTAGGTACTAGAACCAGAGTCAGAGTCATCTTCGACGGGTCGAGCGGAAGGGAGTGTCACACTTCTACTGACGAAAAACCCACCCTGTTCCTTCAACTGCCCCTACATTCCGTGGCCGCGGTATCTTGTTAGAACATTCCCGCAACCCCAACAGGCTATGGCCCTGTCGGGCCCCATCAATACTGCTGACTTCTCTTTGAGACGCACGCGGAACACGAACACGTGCAGTCGAAACATGTAATAACTGGGTCTGACATGGAGGCCTTCAGACTTGTACCCATGGTGCCAATCTCCTTTACCCAGCCAAGCAGATGACTAAAAGCACACCTACATTCAAGCTTTAAGCTTACAGGGTGTTTAAGGCAGCTATGCCTTTCCAAAATATGAAACTGACCAGCGGGCTTAGACAAAATCCATTTTCTGTAAGAGTTAACGCCAACGGAAAAATTAAATTGTATGGAGTTGACATTTACTAACACGTGACAATCACGTGACATGTGGTTAGCAAATGTCGACTTCATACAATTTAATTTTTCCTTTGGCGTTAACGCTTACAGAAAATGGATTTTGTCTAGGCCCGCTGGTGGCTCTAGCATACTAGATACTATAAATGTTCTGTCCACAGAAACATGTTTGTTTCTGAGGACAGAACCTTTATATCTAATAGATCTACCATGCTGTGGTGTTCCACAGCATGGTAGATATAACAGAGAGTCTTGTATGTAGAGCATCCATACAGACAAAAGAAACTGTAAGGCACACAGTCCTAGAAAGCACAGGAATGCCCGAAATATGAAAACAAGCCCCAGGACCACTAAATTATCTTGCAGACATCACAAATAGACACAGAGCCTAATTTCCTTCTGGATTGAAGGTAGGCTGGTTGGATTACTAGCCGCCATGGATCAAACACAATGGTCCCAGACACCAATTGATAGATAGAAATACTACCTTAATACAATCTTATATTGGAGGAATTCTAAGTCTCTAAAACCCCTATACCAAATAAGGCATCTCCTGACTAAAGATATTTCCCGAATCGATTTCCCTAGTTGCCTCAGTGTAAAATTCTCATTACATAATATTGGTACAGATAAAATTGTAATGTAATCCATCAGAGCATACCATCAAATATTTACTTCACTTACTTAAGTGCCTGTACTTTTGCAGCAATGGAGTATATTTTATACATACATAATTTGAACTCTTGAACACAGGTATATATGTATTAAAAAATAATTAATATTTGCTGGTCTTCTCTACCAAAAAGGGTTTGATAAGATTTCATTTAGATATTTAAGATCTACTAATATAATTAATTTCCAAAATATGATAATAGAATTCTTCATTTAATAAATCACAAGCTTTGTTAATGCTATTAACAAAACTTTTACAGACAGACAGATACATGATATTTTTGTTTTAATATAGCTAAAACATTAATTTCATAAATAAATAAATAGTTATTTAGTTAGTGTTATTTACAGGATTATACACACTATGCATAGGCATAGTGTGTATAATCCTGTAAGAAACTATAAATTATGTCTATCAGCTCTAAATTTTGAGTGTTTTGTTGTAAAAGTCCTAGAATTTCATCATTTTTGCATATTTCATGACTTCTTTGTAAAATATTTTATTTAATAAAATACGTTGTTCAATATTATGTGCCCACTCTTTATAGCACTTTGATTCACTCTTTGTACAATTTCCCATCACTGAAATAGAGATATTTTGAATAATGTTCTTTCCATACAATAGAGCTTTAGCAATTTCTATAGAAAATCTATCAAAATTTCAAATATCTGTTTTTCAGAAATTGAAAACCATAGAGACTTGATTAAGAGTGAACTGAATAGAACAGCAATTATACTTTTTACCCGACTGCAGGGAAGCAAGGAGGAGGGTTATGTTTTTACTGCATATGTATGTATGTATGTCCATCCGTTCCTTTGTTCCCTCGTAAGTATTAAACCAGTGAACGGATTTGGATACGTCGTTAGATTTGTCTTGATGGCGCGAGTGTCATAGGATAGATTAAAATTAAACCAAATCACCAACCACACATCTTTAAAAATGATATTGAGGTTTCTTTTATCATTTTTCATTTTGAGCAATCGTTTAGGAAATATAAAATAAAAACTTTTTACCAAAAAATTAAACCGACTCCCAAAAACACTGCAAAGTGAAAAATAACTTTAATTTCGGTAGTCGGTGTCTTTAGTTTTGTATTTTCGTTTTTGGCACCGACTTCCGAAATTAAAGTTATTTTTCACTTTGCAGTGTTTTTGGGAGTCGGTTTAATTTTTTGGTAAAAAGTTTTTATTTTACTCTTTTTAGTTGGTCTATTTTTAATTTACCTAGTTACAAGAGCCTAAATGTCAACTACTTATAACCTTTTACAAAATATAGCTTTTCCCAATGCTGGGCCGTTCATTGTTGAGGAGTTCTCCTGGTACTTCACCATCAGCTCTACATCACCATATGCATTGTGACGAGCATAAAGTGCTTAACATCCATATTCAAGTAATCGAATCGCAATCCACTCAATACTTATTATTGAGTAGTTTCGGCGGCCATCTGTGGTCTTCATCATCAGTTCGACTTCCTCAAATGGTACTTTTTGAGAGCAACTGCACAAGTTACTATAATAAATACCCAAAACGTCATAGGTGTGCGTATAATATTTGAAGAGTTCCCTCGATTTCTCTAGGATCCCATCATCAGATCCTGACTTTTATAAAAATGGGACCAATTTCGAAGTATACCCTTTCAATCAAAAAAAGAATTTTCCAAATCGGTTCAGCCGTCTTCGAGTAATCGGTGACCATACATTAAAAAAAAATATATATATACGCGTCGAATTGATAACCTCCTCTTTTGGTCGTCGGTTGATAACATTTTAAAACGGAATTAAATACTAAAAAGCTGAAAATGAAAACTTATTTAAAAAATCTAAAAAACCCGACTGCTCAACTGAAATGGAAGAAACAAGCACATTTTTTATTTTAAAAAGTGACAAGCAGACCCTTCAAATTTTTTAAATTAAAATTATGTCATGATCAATTGGGTCCCGCCTGCTTGTCACTTTTTAAAATAAAAATGTGCTTATTTCTTCCATTTCAGTTGAGCAGTCAGGTATTTTAGATTTTTTAAATAATTAAGTTTTTTATTAACATAATTTATTTAAAATTGTTTAAATAAAATATATTTCAAAATCATGTAGTTATGACTTTGTTAACAGATTACTCAATATCTAGCGCTGATGTGAGATGGTACTTCACACTGGAACAGATGCTCAATCTCTATCAAGCCCAGGTTCGGTCGTGTATGGACCTTTGGGATGGGTCTGCCAAATACCAACTAGACGCGCTTGAGTCTATCGAGAAAAGGGCCAAGAGACTCATTGGCAACGATTCACTGGTCGAATCAAAGCTTCAGAGCCTTGAACATCAACGACGAGTTGCAAGTCCATCGGTTTTCTATCAGTTACATTTCAGGGAGTGTGCAATATGAATTACACAATCTAATTCCGCCAAGCCCGTTCCATCATCGTACTACAAGACAAACGGCGATGCGCCATCGTTACATGGTGGACATCCCACCCATACGCACAAAACATTTTGGGAATACTTTCATTGTGCATACGGCTAAGGAGTGGAATTCCCTGTCGGAGTCTGTGTTTCCTGATCGCTATAATCTGGGAGTCTTTAAGTCAAGAGTGAATAGGTTACTCCTAGCAAGCATGCTTCATCTTCAACCACATCGTCACTTACCATCAGGTGAGATGGTGGTCAAACGCGAGCCTATTATAAATAAATAATAAAAAAAATGAATTAATTAATTATTTCAGAAGAGATAAAATTGTGTTTAAATGTGATAATACCTACACTTGAGTGCTAACTTAGATATATTAAATAATAATGCGGTTATTATTTTTAAACTAACAAAAAAATTTTAACTCTATTCTTACCTCTTATGATGATATCCATTCAACGGTCAGTGGGTGTCATTAAACTCCGCCCCTAAAACGACCCACTGACCGAAATTTCTTACAAATTTCTCTTTGTAGTTTGAAGTGCCGATGCCGTTGTATTAAAATCCAATAAGAATTTCCAGACCACATTGTGGGCTGGAAACTGCAAACAAAATAATAGGTAAAGATATTTAATTACGAAGAGCAAGCAACTGTTTTTCATAATTCAACCTTTATGAGAATTCCCGTGAATTAGGTGTTAGCGGAATCTCTTATACAGGAAACGCTATTCGCGTTTCCTGTATAAGAGATTACAAACACTAAAAATAATAAATACTTACAACTTGTGGAGCGATCGATTGACTGCGATGCGTAAGATCGACGCTGCAATCGATGCATCACATGGATGGATTCTTCATTCTTACATGAAGAATAAGACGATACGAAGTCGAAGAAACGCGCAAGTTCATGGCGCGATTCTTATTTTATAGCCGGTTCCGAGGTAAAAAGAGTACATAAAGTCAGCAGCAGATTAGGTGTCGAAAGGTCTTCATTTCGAGAGGCATAAGAGTCCATTATCAAAGAAAATCGAGTTCAAACCAAAAATTTAATCGAAAACATAAATTTCCGCGGCAAAACAGACATATATTTTGCAATCGCTGTCATTGTTGATATTGACAGTGGTCAGTGGTAGTGATGTGTCAATTCGAGTTACTAATTCGAGTTAACTCGAGTTGGGTTTAATTCGAATCAACTCGAGTTGAATTCTCTTTAACTCGATTTAGTCGATATGAATTCTCCAGCCCTAGCACGTCAGCCGAATGACAGACACTGAGATGGCGCGAAGTTTGTCGATCATTTATGACTATATTCATTCATTTAATTCGTTACAAATGTCAATTATGTCAATGTCACAACAACACAACATTGCATTGTTGCAGATTTGAGGTTATTTGAGTGCCGGTTGTTATTGTTATTAGTTTTTCGAATTATTAGGTACTGTATAGAAAACAGACCTAAAAGGAAATATGTTGTTTGGGATGTATTTGAATCGCCAGTGAATGGACATGCTAAGTGCAAACAGTGTTCAGATTCATACTAATATAGTTTTGTTGTTAATTAACAAAAATACTTTATTTATTTTACAAAAATTTTATCCCAAATACATAAAACATAAATAAATTATAAATAAATACATTTCTTTTTATATTTAAATTCTACCTACTTTAATTAGAATGGTCCCCGTCAGTGGCGTGCCTAGGGTTTCAAAATAACGCAAGCCCAATAAAATTTTAACCGATTTCAAAAAAAGAAAGTTCAGTTTTCGACTGAGTATGTAGGTACCTACGTATGTATCATCGCAATTTTCTCATAAACTACTGGTCAGGTACAATAAATTAAAAGTGAATTCATCCATCTTCTTCTTTCCTCTTCTTTCTTCAATTTCACTCTTGCTTGTCGTGCGGTGAATGAGGTAACCAAAGCACACAGAAGGCATGCTAGTGCTAGATTGAATATAATAAACATATCAGCAATTGCATACCTCCGGTGGCTTTGAAAAAAGCCGTTTGGTTTGCTTCATTGCTTGAGGGAACAAAGTTATGGTAAGTAGTTGCTTCCTTCGTAACAGGACCCAGGTTACAGACAAAAAAAAAACAAAACAAAAAGTTACAAAACGAAAGTTAAAAAATAGCTAGATAGAATGTAATAAGGAATTTAAATAAATTATTTATATTCTAATTGGAATCGTCTATCTTTCTTAAGAAATGATTTAATTACATCAGAGTAAAATGTTGGTGATCGTTTTAATTCTACCAACAACTGTTTTTCAATAGCTATCATTGATAATTCGGAAAGACGCTCTTGACCTTGTGTATTTCTCAGATAGGTATGGATACGTTTAAGAGACGAAAAAGCACGTTCCGCGGAAGAACTTGTAGCCGGAATAGTTACAACAAGATACGCTAACTTTAACAGCTCAGGAAAGGCATCTTCGAGGTTATTCTCATGAATGAAATCAATTAATTCGAAAACATTGCGATCTTTCAGATCAGGACTAGAATACAAGCAAATCAATTGGCTTTTTAATGTTTGTTTGTCGAAAAAGTTTGCATAAATGTCAAATAATGAATCTAATTCCTCTGTAGGAAAATGTGAGTGATAATTGTCAAATTTTTTGTTGTTGAGCAGTTGGAAAAACTTTAATTTATAAATTTCAGAATATCGGTCAGTAATTTCGGTATTAATGTTATCAATTACTTCTACAAAAAGTCGTCTGTATTCCGTTTTTGCACAGCGTACGTTGCGTCTCAAACGAGGAGCCGAGTTATTTTGCAACGTGTTCTCATAAATTTGATCAAATTCGGATTGAAATTCAGCACGTAACCATGCCTGAAATTCCTTTATTTTATTAATACAATAACCGACATCAACTTGTGATTTTTGTAGAATATTGTACAAGCAGTCAGTTTTTTCAAATATCCGATGAAAGATAAAAAGAAAAAAATTGAAATTATAAGATCGCAAAGTGTTTTCAAAATTCTCCGCAGCTAAAATCGTATCCCCGTCCCAGTTCTGTGGATTGTCGCACAGATCAGAAAACAACTCAATAAGTTTACTTTTTTGTTCAAAAACCGTGTTCACAACTCGCGACATGTATGTCCAACGAGTTGCGGGAGCATTAGGCAATTTTTTGCTGCAATGAGTATCGTAAAAAGCAGCTCGTTTTGTACTATTACTAAAAAAAATACACAAAGCCTGAAGGGCTGAAAAAAATAAACTAACCTCCTGAATTCTATTGCATGATTTAGACAACACTAAGGCCAAAATATGCGCATTACACCAAATGTAAATTGCTTGTGGACAAACATCTTTAACTTTTTGTTGCACTCCATTTCTTACACCGGACATTACACTAGCACCGTCATAGCTTTGCGCTACTAATTTTGCGATGCAATCATGTCTATTCAATAATTCTAAAATAATATTAGAGAGTGAGTCTGCTGTGCGACTTTCCGACACATTAAGAAAGCCCAAAAAACGGTCATGAATTTCATTTTTATAATAATATCTGAGAATCAAGCACAGTTGTTCTCTATGACTAACATCGGGGGTTTCGTCAATAATAATTGAAACAAATTTTGTTTGTCTAACTTCGTAATCGATGCAAGTTTGCATCACATCGGCTACGGAATGAATAATATCGTTTTGAATTTTGTTAGATAAATAACTCGGCCCCGGTTTGTCACTTTCCTGATGCTGCATATGTTTTTCTAAAACGACATCGTATTTTGAAATTAACGAGACCAGTTCTAAAAAATTGCCTTTATTTAATGAAGTTTTGGACTCATCATGTCCTCTTAGAGGAAGTTCCTGTTGTGCTAAATGACAAACAATATCGACTAATCTTTGAAAAACACTACGGTTGTTTTCAACGCGCGTGTTATATTTTGAAATTTCCTCAGATAACTGGCGTGATATAGATGTCTCTATTCGTTGTTTACCAAAATTACCGAAAGAAACCATTGCACACAGGTGTTTATGGGAATTTGCGTGCCTTTTAATGGCGCCAGATATGTTATTTAAATCATTATAACCAGATGTATTCCAAACGGAATCTTCATTCGAAAAAAATATGCAGCACCAGCAATACAACTTATTAGTGTGCGAACAGCCAACAATCCAACTAGTTTTATACACTGATCTATTAAATTTTCGTTTATGCGATTTACTAGTCTGAGAAATACACAGATTAGGCGTCGGTTTTAATGAAGAAATTAACTGTTTTTTCTGAGCAAAGTTTAAAGATTTTACCTTATCTTCGCCAATCAAAACTTGAACGCATTTTAAATCCTCACAAGGTACAATTACCTCCATTGTTGTAGGTAAATCACCAAAACAATTGTATCACTGAGGAAATCTTAGAAAACAAACAAAAAACTTTAACAACAAAACCTTTTCCCACTCAAGCAAATGAAACTGAAGTTAGTTGCACTCTCGGATGTCGGGAACTACTCAGTGTTGTCATTTAGGCAAAAAAGTCGCCAGGTATATGAAAAATCTAGCTAATTTTTTTTTATTTTTAAGATATTGCTTGAATACAGTCAAAATCTGTTATAACAACATCCAAGGGACCACTCATATTTGGTTGTAAAAACCGATAGTCGTAATAACCGGTGATGTTTTCAAGGTACAAAGTATTTTGTACCTATGATTTTGGTCTATATAACCGGTATGTTGTTCTAAATGATGTTGTTGTAAACAGTTTTGACTGTATTTAATTTCGTTATTTTAAAAGTCGCTAGTTTTTATTGTTGCTAAATGTTAAAAAAGTTTCCAAACTCGTTAAAAATCTCCAAGATCTTTCAACGTGTGGCTAAAACGGCAACACTGCAGAGTTGGCAAGCTGACAAGGTCACGCATACGCATGCAACTTCATACCAAAAGCCCTGCTTAAATCTGCCATAGTGATCGATTTGTTCTATGCACAAGGCCTAACTCGTTATACGGCACATCGCTATAAGTGCGAAAGTGACAGATATAGTATTTGAAAGCCCGGTAAAAGCCGGTGCGTGTAAGCGAGATAGCAATATGTAGATCATTAGATGCTACAAATGCGAAACTCTGCGCGCGAACAATCGCGATGTGTAATAGTGTAGCAGTAGATACATTGTGTTATTTTGATAAGAATTAAGCGCGCGAACTTTTAAATAGTTCGGGTTTGACATTGATTCTCTATCGAGCATTTTTAGTAAGGCTTTTGGGCTTATATGAAGGTACCGCCACTGGTCCCCGTACATATTTATGCTGAATGTATTCAATTTTTTTAAATATGGTTACGAAAACAAATCAAAAATTTACTCAGTTTCATTTCACCCAGTTAACTCGAGTTACTTAACTCGAGTTGAATTCGAGTTACGTGAATTTCATCTCGAGTTAACTCGAGTTGTGTTTATTCCGAGTTGGCACATCACTTGTCAGTGGACACAGGTATTGCCATACAAAAAATACAATCCAAAAAAGTATTAGACGCATCATTGAGATAGGAAAAGTACCTATAGTGAGACGCATAGATGTAGAATATTTCCTAAATATTCTACATCTAATAAGTAATAAAAAGGGGGTTATGAAAACTCTGCTTCCACTATTTGTTTTGAAAATAATCCCGCAACTTTCTCTTAAACGCATATTGACTGGTGGCCGTCCTGATTTCAAGAAGTAGTGCATTCCACAGAAGAATGGACTGTATATAAAAGGAAGAATGAATAAAATCAGAAGTATGAGAAGGACAGATCATCATTTTATAATTAAATATTATACAGGGTGGACCAAAAGTCCGTTTACTTTTGAATCGGTAGCTGCGTCGAACAGCGACGGCAAGGTGGGACGGAGGGGTTATGAAACGCAAAAACAGCCAATGGGGATTCAGTGCCATAGCGTCGTTTAGCGGAGCACAATGTGCGTTCTGCGTACGCGAGTACTATCAAAACAACGATTCTTCGACTATAGCGCAACGAAAATATTGCGCTCATTACATCTTACGGCATAAAAATTAAGCTCCGTCGATTCAATTGATTAGAAAATGGGTCCTGAAGTTCGAGAAAACAGGTTCAACAGTGCATCAACCACGATACGGCTGACCTAGAACTTCAAGGGATCCAGAAAACGTAGAGCGTGTAAGAACGTCTGTTCTTTAACAACCTGGCCTCTCTACTCGAAAGCGGTCTAGCGTCTTAAATGTGCCCAGAACATCTTTAAACCGCATTCTCCACAAAGATTTACATTTACATCCGTACAAAATTCAAATGGTCCAGGACGTAAAGCGAAATGCTAGAGAGGTTCACTAGTTTCACCAACATTTACCATATGCGTAGCGTTGTCAGCAAGAGGCATTATTGGTCTATACTTGTACGAAAATCAAAGAGGACACGTTGTTACAGTGAATATAGAGCGGTATATTGCCATGCTACAGAACGTTTTCACTCCAGCGCTACAAAATTTTGATGGTTTTTATCAACGATCATGGTTTTGAGCAAGATGGGGCAACATGTCACACCTCCAATGAGTCATTGAATTTTTGCGCAAAAAGTTATATCCAAAAGAGCTGAAATTAACTGGCCACCGCGTAGCCCAGATTTATTCCCAATGCATTTTTTTCTTTAAGTAAAGTTTTAAGTAAAGTTTTCAACAGCAACCCAGTATCTCTAGAGGAATTAAAGGAACGTATTCGCGAGGAAATGCAGAACATTTCACAAAACACCTGTACACTGTACAGCCGTCATTAAAAATTTCAGCTCCAGGTTATAGCAGTATCAAA
The DNA here is from genome assembly GCA_943138885.2 of Tholera decimalis. Lineage (NCBI taxonomy): Eukaryota > Metazoa > Arthropoda > Insecta > Lepidoptera > Noctuidae > Tholera > Tholera decimalis. The sequence continues at coordinate 43,151,497 of OW964552.2, forward strand.
ATAATCAAGGGTCACATATGGATGATGTAATTTTTAAGAAATAATAAATCCCTATTTGTGTAATTTCATAATAAGTAAACAGTTTTTATCTCATTTATCTAGTTATTTTGTTTAATGAGTTTTTGAAAAGTAAAAAGACTTATAGTCCACCCTGTATTTAAATTTGGTGTGAGACTCGGACTGACTCGGATAAACAAAGTTACTAAACCGTTACTAAATTTCGCAAATGAGTTTTCTTAGCAAACCGTACTTTCCAAGTGACATTAATTGACAGATAGAGGTAAGTGACGTTACTATTCTTATTTGAATCGCATAGTACAATAGGTACTTGGAAATAAAACAAGGTAGGTAGGTATTTTCCTATGTTGCGGGAAGATTATTCTAGGTATTTGATCTGTCAGTTAGGTACATTTACAAAAAAACTTGTACACATTTTAGCTTCCAAGTGCAAGTGTGGGGGCTGGTGACGACTGACGTCAAATGTTGCTAAAAAGCGTAACACGGATTGACGACAACTCAATAATGTTTTAATTTTTTAATGAAATTACGTGCCAAGAGAAAAAAATAGGTACCTACTTGTCTAATATTTTTCGTTAATTTAAGTCACGGACTTGATGAAATATTTTAGAGAAAGAGGGACATGGTATCCTAATACGTTGATTTGTTAATGAATTCATTGTAAGCAACGATTGTCGAGGTTCTTAATTTTAGATTCCTGTATACATATCGAGAGTTCTCCGTGCCTTAGAAAGCACGTTTATCGGGAGTACGGATAATATAATTCATAAATCGCAGATAATGTACAACAAAAATAGTACTTGCTTTCCTAAAAATTCCGCTTAGAAATGCCTTGTTTTAGGAGGAACACTAGCCGGACTCAGTTCTCACGTTGCCATTTTAAGATAAAATGGCGGATTTATTTTTAAGTACCACAGTGAATAACAGCAGGAAGCATATTGTTTGTAGTATAGTGTAGCCATATTAGAAAATCGATTTCCTACTCTTATTTTCTTAAATTACAGAAAAAATGTCGATCATTGGTTCTTGTCGGTCATTGGTGTCACTACGTTACTTACATTAAATCAAGTTGGGATAATTTTACTGAAACATAGTAAGCAATTACTATGCAAAGCAACAAACGGAACTCGTCAAGAATATCGAACAATGATGTCTTTTGGAAAATTGTTCAATCCAAATATCGAAGACCGGATCATCACTAGGAATACGATATCGAAACGAAGGTATCGATATTGTAATCGATACCATAAGGTATCGATTCTTTTTGCGAACGTTTATTAATATTGATTTTAAAGGAATCAATTTTAATCATCATCATATCAGCCAAGGGACATCCATTGTTGAACAAACGTCTCCAGCAAGGTCAAGTAACAACAACGGTCAGCCACAACCAATAGAATACAACAAACATAAATCTTAATAACATTAATCTGCAAATTACTTTTTGATATGGATTTTTAAATGTTTCATTAGATTAAATGTATTTCCGCCTGTTTTTATAGTTTTAAAACATATTTTACAAGTAAAACTGTGCTAGTAAATCTTTAGGAAAGACTTCCAAACATCACTTCTAATAGGTGGTGCTATTTTTCACAAAAAAAAAACACGGAATACTGTAACAACTTACGTGAGCAACAACAGAACAAGAAGAAAAATTACAAGACTACAATTCTACTTAAATAAATTCTTTCTACTAGATACCATTATGATTGTTTAATCATTTCTATGTTCCAAAAATATAAATGAATATAATTTATTTATTTTGAATGCCTACTGTAGTGAGATAAATTATTACGATGAAGATACACAATCAGTCAAAAACTTTCCAAAATCAAATAATCGCGCATGTGGCCCCACTATTACAATTTTGGTTATGATGAGACTTCACCAGTACCTATGTGTATTAACTACTTGATAGTGGTTTGCTGAAAGGTATCGATTACATGAGAAAGTATCGATGCCTGGTGTGGTATCGCAAGCAAAGTAATCGATTACAAAAATACTCAGTATCGAAACAAAAGTATCGATACTAATGAGTAATCAATTCTTTTTTCGTATCCCTAATCGTCACAGTTCAATATGCGGTGGATACCTACTAGATTCTTACCATGCCATGCATACCATGGTAGGTTATTAGTTTTACCTATTAGTTGCTACTTTTATGAACATTTAATGAGACATAACAAGGAACCGTTACTTAATTTAAATAGAATTTTGAGGATGCCCAGTTATTTATTTTATGTTTATCTAGGTACGTACCTACTTATTAGAAGGAGTTAAAAGTATGTTACGTAGGTACCTATATACTTAACGAGGCATGATATCCAACTATACATTATGTAAAATTTTGATCAAATACCTATGGCAAGCTTTTACTTTATATGTTTAGGTTCGTACTCATAATTTACAGGTAAATAGGATATTTTTTCAGTCAAGCTGTGGTTTGGGTTACACTCACCTTGATAAGTGTAGGTACAACAAATTAATATTACCGAAAATAGAAATTGCAGCACAGTCAGTAGTCTATATCCCCCCTCTTCCCTTCAAAACACAATTTCTACGATCGCAACAGCTATAAGTCATATTTATTGATTTCAACACAGCTAAAATGCACCGCTTCAACGAATCTAAAAGTAAAGGAAATTGTTCCGGCTCCATACATGTCACGCCTAAGAATCGTTTGAATCGAAAATGACTTAGATAGACTCTAAATATTTTATGAAATCATAGTAAATCAATTTTTACTAACGGACACTTGAAAATACTAAAATAATTGCAAGAATAAAAACCATACTAAAACTACTACATAAGAATCATAAGACTAAAAGTTATAGTAATATATATCAATAAGAATAAAAGAGGTTTTCTAGCATGGGCAATAAAAACAATATGTATATTCAATAATAGTTTTTTAATCATCAATATTTCTCACTAATATATCATCTAAGAACTGTGCAGGGGGTTCAAAATACCCGAAATATTCCGAATTTTATCAATTTCTGATTTAATCTCGACAACCTTCCGTATTTCCCGAAATCGGGGAAAAATCTCGTAAATCGGCAACACTAGATGGCAAATAGACATTTTTTACGGCACCACGCATTTGTCAATCGTGACCCAACTTTTTATTTTGAATTTATTTATTTGAAGTGTCCGTGGAATACTAAAATATGTTTCAAGCAGTATAAAAATAAATGAAAATTATCATGTAATTTATATTCACATCGGTTATATAGGCCAAAATCGAACAATGTCTTTTTGTATTTTAGTACCTAACTTAAGAGTTCAGGAACAAAGTACTTGTTGTAAGGTAAGTATACCTAGGTACTAACATTGTACCTACTTAAACATTAACATCATTGTACAGGGTGAGGCACTTTACAACAGTACGCCTATTCAACATTTATTTGCCAATGTTTTATTTGTTAGCATTAAAGTTTGTGCGCAGTTTCTACAACATCTTTTATGGAAATTCAGTTGCCATTAAGGTAGAAACCAAATTTATTGCTCCCTATGTATCTACTTAATCCATGTGTATGTAATTATGTCTGTCCATCTATGTATCTAGTGTGAGACTTTGGTTTCGTCCGTGTACAATTTAAAAATATCCCAGAGGAACATAATTATTAGTGAACGAAGCATAACTATTATGTATCTATCCGAGTCTGAACTCGAAAAACTTATAGTCGTTAGGAAATTAAACACAGACATAGGTACAGACCGGGGTTGCCAGAATTTCCGGGGGTACGGGAATGTTTTGAAATGAAATGAAACATTTATTTTGTAAATTGGTTATAAATAACACTTTGACACGTCATGTTTTTTTGGGTGTTAAGTTTAGTTTAGCTAGATGGGGCCGGTATTTCCTAACTGACTACTCTGAGAAGAAAAACCGAAACAAACTCAGAGGTCATAGTCTCTTTTAAAGTCCATAGAATTTGTATTTGTATACGAGAAGCATGTAGGTAGGATCGTGTCTGTAGTGTTCTTTGAGGAAATAACCACGCAATTTTCAACAAGATACCGCTGCTCCGGAACGTTTGGACAGTGAAGGAGCTTTAACTTTTGACTGGAACGTTTACGCGTGTGTATTGCACATTCGAGCGTGTGGCATCCGTGGGCTGCAGTTGAAAACCAGCGTTAGGTGGTAATACTTAGGGTTGCCACCTGACATTATGCTGAGCTGAGGCCCTTTTGGCACAATATTGTTTTTTTATTTTTAATGTTGTATATAATGTGTATTTCTTAATTTTATGTGCCAATAAACGCAATTTTCTTTCTTTCTTTCTTTCAGGGTAGGTTTTTAGTCAGTACAAGTCTGACACTCCCTTCCGCTCCACCCACAGCGAGAGGAGTCATTTGATGACTTTCCCACCGAAAAAACAAAAATAGACATCCGTACCTACTGAGTTTCCTACTTTCACATGCTTAAAAAATTTGTAGGTCTGTTGTTCAATGAAATCTGGATGAATCTACATATATCTACTATAATAATACCTACCTACCTGCTAACAGTATCTAAACGCGAAATTTAAGATGTAGATAGATAGATATATAGCAAAAACTTTATTGTACACCAAAAATTAAATATAACATTAATAGCAGTTGCTCGCAACTTCGTTCGCGTGGGAAGATTTTCCCGTGTAAATCCTGATCCCGTGGGAATTTCGCAAAATCCCGTCTTAGCGAGCATAGATACGTACTAAAAGGAATCCCATGCAAAATTGGAAAGCTTTACTTCTTGTAGTTTCTGAGATTTCGTGATTAATCAGTGAGTGGTATTTCGCTTTTATATATGTAGATTGCTAAAGCTTTGGCTACAATGGCGGTCTTATCGCCGAGAGCGACATCTTCCAGAAAACCTTTGGAAGGACTTTAATTTTTTGTTTATTGTATGAATGTTAATCGCTTAATCACGTCAAAACAGCTGAATGGTCATGAATGAAATTTGGCACAGTGGTAGATTATTGATTGGAATAGCACATAAACTACGTACATACAAAAAAGAGTAAGTACTAGAAATGTGGGTAGAATCCCATTTACTAGCGATCTTGTTAACCCCTCCTACTAAGCTAGATTTGCTTGTGTTTCTGGAGTGGGTTCACAGCAATAGTGTAATGGGTAGGGTTCGAACCCGCGATCTCTCGATCACAAGTTCGACGGAAAAGTGTTTGTGTATTACAGACGGTCACCCCTCCACATGTTGGCCTCGGCAAGCGGTGCATAACTTCGAAAGCGATCAGCACGCTAATTATTATGTAGCCACGAGCATACAACAGCAGGTACCTGTATTGAATGTCATTGTACGAGATTTTCAACGTATTTAATTTGTAAAGAATAATGGCACATTGTCTAATGTTTATCTACGATTCGAATCTCTAGTCAGTCAGCATTGTATTGAACCAATTGATTGAGAGTCTGACACAATTTCAAGGACGCTCATTATCAAAATACTACTATTTTATCTTCTCGTTTAGGTACCAATAGTTTTTATTGGATGGGTACCTACCTATTCATTAGGTACCTACTCTGATTTTGGAAAACATTTAGTTTACCTACCTATAATTTGGATCAGCACTAAGATATTCTACATAGATAGACATCTATTATGGTAATCCAACATATAAATGTATTTTGTCCCAATATAAAATAAAGTATACGCAGACGAAATTTCAGCAGAACATAGGTAAGTAGGTACCTATATCTATTTTCCGGGGTTGCGGGAATATTCTAACGAGATATTGCGGTAGCTACTGGAACGTAAGAGCAATTGAAGGAACGGAGTAGGTAGTAGAAGTGATAGTCGCTTCGGAAGAGAGTATATAAAAGAATCATCATTTGATGATTTTCCCACCGAAAAAAAAGAACAGGTGGACATGTGTGATCTAGCTATATTAAAAAAATCTTTTTCAATAATAACTACAATAATTATACTTTTGTAGGTAAGTTTAACGACTTGCAAGATTGTCTCCAATCCAAAACCTTTCCAATCCAAACCTGTCATCTTCTTCATTTCACTAAAAAAAATATGACAATGAAAAACCTTATCAAACAATAATCTAAGACTACTAATGTTGTAGTTACTTAAAATAGGCACGAAGATATTTATTGATGCTATCTATATAAGTTTACAATGACCTAACATTGATCAGTTTCACACTTGATCGCTCATCAATTCATTTGTAAACAATACGTTGAAATCGTGACATCGTGACCAAGCACGGCAATAGATTAGAAGATATAAAAAAACTTACTTCGAACATACTTAAAAAAAACTTCTTTACACTATACCTACGATGTCCGGACACTTTCAAATATCGAATCTCCCGTAACTATTTGTCATTGGTTGACAATTTGTAAACAAAAAGCAACGAAATCGAACAAGCATACAAAAATCCGATGTGCTATCAATTTTGTCAAAGCGAACATAATGTTAGCTCTTTTCTTCATTACAGCATTTCGAACGCAAGGCAATCATTTGTGTCCCTGTTCAAAACATTTTATTTACAACTAAAAACAACTCAATTCAATACTCACATTCACTATTCATTCAGCAATATCCTCAAGCTTTTACCGACAGTAAAATCACAACACTTCCACTTTGTTACGATAATACAGTTAAAAACTTTTTGTGACACTGTGACACTTGGGTAAAAAAAATGTATTTCGTGATTAAAAGTCGGAGCAAAAAGTTGCTCGTGCGGGCTCGGGCGACAGAAGCTTGGAAACGACTGGCGATTCCGTGGAACTCGAATGCACCTCGATTTCTGAAACACTGGGCTCTGTGTCACACACAGTGTTGGTCATTGAGACTGTTTTGGATTTTTGTTCTAGGTTTTTTAGAGTTTGAGTATTGAAGAAAGTCTTTGAACTCTCTAAGTATTTTTCATGTTTTATTAAGGTCAAAACTGGTATGAATGAAGAAAAATGTTCATAGTGATTGAAGTAAGTATTATTCAGCAGAATGCATTACACATCTTATGTTTTGATCTGAAAATAATGGCGATAAATTGCACGTCAGATATTCTGTCAAGATTGATGAATTGAAGTTTTTGTTGTCCGATATCCAATAACAATCGACAGGCTTGAAAAATGGTTGATCATACCTAAAAGTATTATGTGGGACCACCTGCAATAATACTAAACTCATAAAATCATTATTATGGACACACAGACCTGCAATAACACCTAAACCTACCACAAAAGGTAAAAATCGTGTCCATACAATTGTACGTGACAAATATAAAAATAATCCAATCCAAAAATAGAATAAGCTATAAGAATTCAAAGGAGTTTGAAATAAAATTGTATTTCAAAATTAACACAGAACTTTGTAGAACGGAAATATCTTTAACAATACTAGGAAAATAAACTTGAAAATATGACACTGTGTGTGTTGTTGGAATACGCAGTGTTCAATGTTCTTACCGGCGTTTGGCGCGTGCGCGGTGCGAGCTTTGATACGGGAAGACGAAAGTTGGGTACTGTTATTTCAAAGAAGGTAAGCCATTAACGTTTATGTTCTAAGGGACTGGGACTATGAATTTAGGTAATTAAAATCAACACTAAACATTGGTTTCCCTTAGACTGTTAATAATTCTGAGTAATGGTAAAATAATGATGTTTGAAGGAGAATGGTAATGAAACCAATAATTTTCAATATTATGTAGAACATTATCGTTACGATTCGCCTATCCTATAGGCGTAGATAGGGAGGGAACTTTGGGATTATAATTACTTACCTAATCAAAATATATTATCTCTTGAAATGTGCCATTATAGCAGGAGCTACTTTGAATTTGATTTTCACAATTTAATCGCAATACGAAGGTAATCGTAGCTAAGTAATAACAGCTGCGCTTGCAGTTGTCAAGGTAGGATTATGGATAGGTGATTATCTTAAAATATCTTGATCCCAGCGTGACTGAGAAACCCATAACCCCCATCCTTGACAGAAGCAATGAGTACTGAGAAGCCAGAAAATCTGACATTATTCTTGCCAGAGGGTATTGCGCTACCCAGTTAAAGGGAATTTTACCCAGTAACTGGGTAGCTCGAAACCTCTAATGAACTTGCTGCTGACTGGAATTGCGAAGAAAAAAATTAGTTATTTCCTACATTCTGTACAGCTAATATTTATGCGTGTCGTGTCTCAATGAATAATATCACAGTATATCAATAACTTAACTGTGCTTAACTTTTTTTATACGAAATTTTACAATGTAGGCGATGAAAACCAGTAAGTAATAATACAGCTTCAATCAAGTTTTCATGGTCATTTTATCGCCCGTCTTTAGTATCTCATTTCTCTCGTCAATAAAGTTGGCAAAATGGCAATAGACTTATGTCTGCATGAAATTAGAAAGTGAGTTTTTAGAAGGGATATAGGTACATAGATATATTTTATGTCAAATACAAAAGGGCGGGAGCCGTGGTAGCCCAGTGATTACTGGTACAACTTCGAACCCAGGTAGATATATTACTTTGTGTAATTTTCATCATCACAAAGTTGAGCTTACAGACTAACTGACAAAGGCTTGCACTGACGGGACGGGTCTACTCAAATCTGTTTGGTCTTTCCTCAAAAGGCCATTTTAGACTAATCTACATAATCCTCTTAAACGATTGTGAATATGTGCACTATGTAGGTTTTTTTTATTTTTTTTTTATTCGAGCTAAACATAATAAATTATCTGGCAGTTTGAGTGCTTTTTGCGGCCTACCCAAAGGTCCTTACCTTGGTATTGTTCGTCAAATCGTTAAGCTCCTTGTTCTAAGTTGAGCTATACGTCATTTGACAAATGCTTGCACTGTATGGACAGGCCCACTCAAATCTGTGAGCATCTTTCTTCAAAAGACCGCCTCAGACTGAAACCTACAAGGTTCCCATATAATTAAATCAGTGTAGATTGTATGGACTTTAAAAGAGACGGACCCCTGAGTTTGTTTCGGTGTTTCTTCTCAGGGTAGTCAGTTAGGAAACACCGGCCTCATCTAGTTAATATTTACGGAAAAAAATGACGTGTAAAAGTGTTATTTAATAACCAATTTGCAAAATAAAGATCATTTATCATTTATCATCAAACCGATCAAGGAATGAGGAAACCGGTATGTACTTGGATAAAAAAATCCGAAGACGTTAAATTCGCCAATCCGCACTGGGTCCGCGTGACGTTCCTCCATAGAGTGGAGAGAGACTCTCAGACATTGGTAGACCATGTCTCAGCACAGCTGTGGGAAAGTTCTGGATTGACTATGTACCTACCAAAACCTAACACCTAAAAGTAACAAGGGCTACTACCAGAGTAGCCGAGATAACGTCAGGCAAGTCCTGGATGTTTGAAATGATCCAGAAAAGAATAGTACAGAAGCGATTTTTTTAATTACTTTTTTCTCCGTATTAGTCCGGTCTGGACCTGGATCGCATCTGGTGGTAAGCGAATACAGACGAAGTCTAAGATTGAACGAGCGAGCCAAAAATATCAATCTGTTCACCCACGCTTCAAAGGCTGACGGGTCATATGTGATAGGGAACACAGACAATACAGCCACTTAGGTACTGCATACTACTTAATTTCATACATCAATACTTACTTAAGATTTTTGAAGCCTGAAAGATTGTTGTTTTCTTATTTCTATGTACCTCTATATCAAGCAGGAGACAGAATAGACCAGCCATCTGTTTTGTCTGTGGCTATAGAGATGGTTATAGAGCCACAAAGGGACGGTACTGCGAAGGGTTAGTAAACAAGCTGCAAACTAACAGACATGACAGTGAACCAACAACGAACAAGCACATCAACAAGTCACCATAGTTGTCTCCAAAACCGAAAACAAGCCATATCGACAAGAACCGCACTTCATAAATAAATGTCAGATGACTACACTATTTGCTAGTGCTGTACCCATTTTAGCAAACAACTAAATCTAGGCATTATTTCACAGCGACCCGACATTTCTCGTACGAATAAACTAGTAAATACTGGCTAGTGAAATGTGAGAACTATATAAAACTAATAGATGGTGTTTCAGATGTTCTAAGGTTTCCCATTCGCGGTGCGGGGAAGTTATTGCGAGTTTTTAGTCGGTGCATTTGCGTGGTATTGCTGTTGCGATTGTGTTATTCGAGTATAATAGTTCAAGTAAATTATTAAGGTTTCAGGCAACTTTCAGATGTGTGGGTGAAATGTTTATTACAATGTTCTACGATGTTATACTAAAAATACTGAATAGAAGTTTTGAATAATGGACTGTTTTTTATAGAAAAACAACTTGTTTATGTGTACCTATCTGTGTATGTGTGTCAGAGGCTAGTTGGTAGATTCTAATTTTTCTTAAAAATATTCTCTAATTACACATACCATGTATGCAAACCAATAATATTACAATGGTATAATTTCGAGGTTTTCAAAGCAGAAGGAATGATCTATTATGAAGTTAATTGCACTCCTGTTTCCCAACTAAAACACTAAGAAGTGGTGACGAGATTTTAGGGGACATGTCTGCATCAAAATGATTGACATTCAAAAAGCGGGTTTGTTCACGTTTTTTTATTTTTCTCGTGCCTATACTGTCCTACTCCTTTACTGCCCCCTTTCCTTCCATGAACTCTTTTCACGTGCCGCTTCAAATGTTCAACCTAGTTTAAATAAATGACTATCTAAATTCACTGTCACCAAATCTAGTTTCATATTCATTACAATATTTTTAAGTAACAACACAAAAATGCCATACTTACCCTAGCAACCCTTCCCTCCCATATATCGCAACTCAGAAGTCGCACAAAAATATAGTAACATGAATGCTCACATCTCTACCCGTTATTTAATGCTTCGTCGCTTTCCAAAGAGTCGGGAACTCTTGTAGAGCCATTTACGTTGTAGAGTAGGGTCGCAGTTGATGAGCTGGCTCTATCATGGGTGGCTGGAAGGGGGTGGTGCAGGTGTACGGAATCGGATGAAAAAACGATCAAGGAAGAGCCTATTTGGAGTAATGTCTTGATTGAGGAGGGTGTGGATTGATAAACAGTAACTTGTAATGTAGAATCATTTGATATTTATTTCGGTAACATTTTCTGAAAAGTAAACAGTTATTTTTTGCGCATTTAATTTATTAACCGACTTCAAAAAAAGGAGGTTCTCAATTCGTCATGAACTTTTTTTTTTATGTATGTTACCTCATAACTCGAAGACGGCTGGACAGATTTGAAAAATTCTTTTTGCGTTTGAATGGGTATACTTTCTAGTTGGTCCCATTGTTACGAAATCAGAATCTGATGATGGGATCCTGAAGAAATCGAGGGAATTCTTCAAATATTATAGGCACACCTATAGCGTTTTGGGTATTTCTTATAGTAACTTGAGCAGTTGCTTCTGAAAAGTACCATTTGGGGAAGTTGAACTGATGATGAAGACCACAGATGGCCACTGAAACTCCTCAATAATAAGTATTTCGTGGCTTGCGATTCGATTACTTGAGTACGGATGTTAAACACTTTATGCTCGTCACAATACATATGGTGATGTAGAGCTGATGGTCAAGTACCAGGAGAACTCCTCAAAAATTAACGGCTATGCATCGGGAAAAGCAATATTTTGTAAAAGGTGATAAGTTGTTGACATTATGGCTTTTGTAAGTAGATAAATTACAAACCGACCCACTAAAAAGCGTGAAAAAAAATTTTTTGCAAAAAATAGAACCGACTTCCATATCAAAACACTACAAAGCCAAAAATAACTTTAATTTCGGAAGGCGGTGTGAAAAAAAAAAAGAAAAACCCAAACCAATAACACCGAAGTCTGAAATTAAAGTTATTTTTGGCTTTGTAGTGTTTTGATATGGAAGTCGGTTCTATTTTTTGCTAAAAATTTTTTTATATAATTATACCTTCTTACCTCTTTAATGTTTGAGTACCTATATGTATTATATTAATAACTTTTTAACTTAGAAATTTAATAATTAGTTATATCTACTGAAATTGCATACACTTGGCGTAGAAGTACTCCAGCACATCGCGGCTGTTGTCCTAAAATGTGCCCAGAAGACTGGCAGGATTGCCACGGTGAATGGCTTGCGTGCTTCTTTGGGAAAATAACAGGCCAGCCGTGTGGTTACTTAAGGTATCATCAAAAGTCCTTGGTTAATGTATAGATCAGCAAGACAAAAAGCAATGAATTCAACGTTTGCTTATATGAATACCTTGCATTATAAGCAGGTGCAATATGGAATTAGGTATTCTTTTGTAAGTACACTAATGCGCATCTAACATAAATAATGCGAGTCATAGAACGCCAGATTAGGTCATAGAATCTTTCACAAATAACATAACATCACGCTTGTATTTCCCAAGGGCTAAAAGGAGGTGCACGAATAGAACACCATCTTTTTTAATATACCACTGTAAGCATGGCAATTAAAAGACAAAGTTGGAAGGAATTTTCTACTACTTGACCTTAGTTTGGTGTGGGTACAGTAATTCAATTCAATTCAATTTATTTATTCAATAACGATTTTTACTACATGTCTGAATTTTTATAACTAAACATTTATATTAACTATTACTGAAATTTTTCTTTTTTTTTTTCATCTTTGCAATTATATAAATTACATTAAAAATATTTTGTGGCAAATTACCACTTATTATAAAAATTACCTATATTAAAATAAAAAAATATTCATCAATACCATAAGTCTAACATCATAAGTCATTAATAAGCATAAAAAATAATCATATAAATACTCTATGTCAAATTGCATATTATTATCTAAATTACAATTTAAAATATCATAAATCAATTTATAATATTTAATAAAATTTTCATTTCACGTCAATAAAATTATGTAACATTCGATCATTGTATTAATTCATAGTTCATCAATAGAATATAGACACTTATCTAACAAGAACCGTTTAAGCTTATTCAGAAACTCACTTGTATACAACGTATAACGGAAACCCCATATCTATCCAAAAAAGCTGAAGACAACATCTGGTATGGAGTCTCTATGCACAGTTTCAGCACAAAATAACTGACTCAAAGAATTGATACCAAATTATTGGTTTCATATATTTCTTGAATACCAATCATAACAAACGTGTCATAGCACTACGAAGGTCAATAACTTTCCACGTCACTTGCCAATAACACGACAATTCTTTTCGTTCTTCTTAATTTGAAAAATTCGGTCTCTGGTGTCAGTGTATTGGAAATATTGGAATTTGTAATAAGTTCTACACACGTAGACACAAGATTACAAAACCCTTGCCATATCGTTTGTTATCATCCAAATAAGCCGTGCACTTGGTAAGTATATAACTTTAAATTACACGTTGTATATCAGACCTTTTAGTTCTATCGGCAGTTTATTAAAAATCTTTAACGATGTGTGGTAGACGCTTTGCTTTACTACGTTCAGATGAGGCACTTTCTTCAACTGGAGATCCTTTCTTCTTGTACTCTCCCTTTTTTGCCTTTCATCTTTAGTCTAAAGCATAGTTGTACTAAAATAAAAAAACGACAGAAGGAAATATATCCCATAGTAAATACATACTCACTGCCGCTAACGCTTGCCGAGTTTAGTGCATAGATGGGTAACCAACCATCCCAACATATCGAAATTCCTGCTTCTGTAAATTGGTTAAGCCGTTGATCCCAACTTGTCATTTATTGGTACAGACGCCAGCACATGAAGCTACCCGAAACTGTCAAATTTTCCCAATCAACCTTGAACCTAATTTCTTTAAAAATAAAGTTGAAAATCTATTAAAGAAAATTGACAGATTGTTGTAGCTGGCGTCTGTACATCTGATACAGCTGTTACGGGTAGTAGAAGCCTTTAAATTTGACACTCTTCTGGGCTAGGGTGTTATTGGGCTCTGGAGTTCAGATAGGCTGTCCTTCTATGTAAAATACTAGAACACAACTGCTTCCAGTTGGACTGGAAGCCGACCCAACATAGTTTTGAAAAGGATAAGTATATCGACGCTGTAAAGGAAAAGTTATCCAAGCGACATCAGACTAACTTTACAGTAGAGCAGTTTAAAGTTTGAATTTTCAGAAAAAAAATCGTGTAAATTCTTATAATGGTCCAAAAAACCTAATTCTTAGAAATTGATTTGGATATTTTTTTATCTACATTATAGTATACTATAATGTAGAAAAAAATTCAAACTTTAAACTGCTCTACTGTAAAGTTAGTCTGATGTCGCTTGGATAATTTTCCTTTACAGCGTCGATATGATGATATGTCGTACCCATACTGTATAATAGAGAGCAATATGAATATAAATATCTGCTTCATATGAAAGCAGTCGAGAATAACATGACAGAAAATGAACTTTTAAGTAAAGCAAACAGCCTTTTCATCTTATTTTACGGGTCAAAAAGGTTGGAAAGGTTCTAATGTAAATAATGAAGTTAAAATTACCTGAAACGTTAAAACCTTCCTTTTAAAATAAACGGGGTATTAAAATGATGTAATGTTAAAATGTTTTCAGGATTATTAAAAGTTTTTAAAAGCTTGTTAATCCTTATTTTAGCCTTCGAAGCCTAGTAACGTAGCTAATGATTTACTAACTTCACAATGAGGGCTAGCTAGCCAAATTATTAGAAGTTCTTGTACCTACCTACAATATGCTAGGAATTAAGAGCGTTGACTCCTTACGGTATTTTGTAAAAACTCTCAAAGTATTTCGTTATTTTTGTAAATTAAAGACTCGATTCTAATGTTATAGAAACGTAAAATACGAAGGTGAAAGAATGTCGTTAAGATCTAAGAGGAGTAGATTTTCACTCTTTAACTATACGAAAAGAAAATTATTATATTTCTTTTCTCTTTCTTTAATAATCTGTTAGATATCAGCATGATGCGCTTGAGTCAATTGAGGAACGAACCAAAAGGCTGATCGGAATCGTGCACTGATTAAGACAACGTTGACGCCGTGTTGAGAATGAGCTTCGGAATTACATAACTCAATTTCACTTAGACCTTCATCTGACCACAAGACGTATGGCGATCGGGCACGCCGCAATTGCGGCAATAAGACCCCTCTTTGAGGAGTGGCTAGATCGGCGTCACGGCGTCCTGACCTACCGCATGACGCAGGTCCTCACCGGACACGGAAGTTTCGGGAGGTACCTGTGTCTGATAGGAAAGGAAGAAACGCCTGGGTGTCACCACTGCGAGGACCACCCTGAGGACACAGTAGAGCATACGGTGCAAGACTGCCCCGCTTGGGCAGAGCACCGACGTGTCCTCACGGCAGCGATAGGTGGAGACCTCTCGCACCCGGCACTGATCGAGGCCATGCTGCGGGGCGAGAGGGAGTGGGAAGCGGTCGCCTCCTTCTGCGAAGCAGTCATGCTATCGAAGGAGGAGGCGGGCCGCGTGAGGGAGAGAATGGCGTCCTCCCTCCAGCCCAGCCGCAGTGGTAGACGCCCACGGCGTCGGACGTCGGCCGACGATCTCCGGCCACCGTAGGCGCGGGCATGCGGACTGCGAGTAAAGGGCAACTCGCTGTCCGACCATGGACCATGCCCGGGTCGACGGCGCATTGTGTTCCACGCGCGCCTCAAAGAGCGTCAGCAAAATGACGAGGCCCCCCCTGTAGAGGGCCGAAGTCTGCCGGGGTCGTGGGACTTATCCCATTACCGTGACCCCGGAACGTAAAGGGCTATTGAAGGAACACCGTGGATTTTAGTCAGTACAAGTCTGACAGTCCCTCCGGCCCTGCCCGGGGTGGGAGGACTTATTTGATAATTTTACCACGTTAAAAAAAAAAGACGTATGGCGATACCCTATGACATAATATGGCGATATAAATGTCAACTATATTTGGACATTTGTCATTATATTTTCATTGAGGGTAAGGCTAAGAAGTGAAATACCCTGCCGTACTACAGGTTACTCATGATGATCACTTATTGTCAGGAACCTTTTGTATTATCACGGGCCTATCTGTGTTGTTGTTGTTAGTTTCTTTATTATTACGGATGAGCCCGCTCTTGACCTCGATCACACCTGACGGTAAGCGATAGATGAGGTCTGCGATAGGCTAAGCGAGCCCAGAAGCTGCCTGTTCACTCTTGCTTTGAAGACAGACGGGAGGTAACACAGAAGCCGGCAGAGAGTTCCAAACCTTGGCCGTGCGCACAATAAATGTAGAGGAGATGCGTCAATAAGTTTGTTACTTTTTTATATTAGGTACCTAGGTGTAATATAAAGTCGCCTCTCAGGGCACTCCTCCACCATGCCCTCCGGGTGGTCCTCACAGTAATGACACGTGCGTCAATTTCTTACTGAACGCCAAACTATTGCACACAACGGCCTTATCTAGTTTCAATTTACCAAAAAAACTACCAATTATCAAAATAAATATCATTTATCATTAAGCATACCGTGATTTTGCACTAAGTAAATTATACAAAACTTACTAGCAAAGACACCTGAAACTAAATACATCTATCTTATCTCATATGACCTTACCCGTAAGGTTTTAACCCCGACTATGTTTAAAATTCCAAAGCTTCTACAATGTCGTATTTATATCCATATCCACCATTTACAATAATCATTTACTTAAGTATCTTGAAGATAGTAACCTAAGTTAGTGAACAGACATTTAACACAATCTAAAAACACGAACTGTGCATTAAGTAAGCAGCCAAGTTATCTAATAGTAGTAAAGAGTTTATCGTTAAGTTAGGTATGCTAAAAGTTATGTCGCTTCAGGTATTGTGAGTTTATTCAAAGTTTGATTGTGATCTATTTGAAACATCATCGTCGGCTTAGCTTTTTCTCAACTGTGTCGGGGTCAGTTTCTAGTCTATACGGGTGCAGCTTAGTAAAATTAAGGTAAATGCGACAACACTGTAGACTCTTTGATTCGATTTTGATTAGTAGGTACATTGTACTATGCTGCCCCCGTTGTCATAATTACAGTAAGTAAAAAAAAAAATGAAATGTTGGGAAATCGCACTTTTGTTTTGAAATGTTTAAATGTGTGTATCTTGATAATTATAGCAGATAGCTTAAATATTTAAACGGATAACAAAAGATACATGTTTGTAGATTAGTCCTCAATATAATTTATTTGTTAAATATTGATGTTTTTTTTAAATCTATTGAATTGTATCTATAATTACCACTTCTATCAGCCCAACTAACACTTTCTTAAGATACTGTAATTACATTGTTACAGTAAGTATATCTGCTCGGCTTACGGATTGGTTTTATTTTTTGCGAATTACTCAAGTTATAAATAGAGTAGCTATACTTACTGTGAAAATGAGTAGCTAAAACGCCATATTTAAATAATGTCAATCTACCGGAACATTAGTTACTGTAAATATGATAGTGAAAATACGAAATAAAACATAATTTTAATACAGTAAGTCTACTTACTGTTATTATTATAATGAACGATTGAGTCTTCTCAACATTTACTGTGACTGTGCTTATCGTAACTTTGTTAATAATTTAGATATAAAAATAAAGAAAAATTTTCCTTATAGGGCTTGATTTAAGGATCACAGTAATGTAAAAAATGTCATAACACCAGTAACACGACTTACTGTAATTATGACATCGGGGGCAGTATGTTAATTGGTCAATACTGTCCTCATATACGTATTAAATGGTATAAAAACTTAATTGATTTTCATAAGGTTTCCAACCTTATGAAAACCTTATGAAAATCAATTATGTTTTGAATAGAGTTACCATGGAGTTGCCTTATCTTCTTCATAGCAAACGACCTATTCGAACCGTGCATTAACTTCGGACGTTTTATAAGTGCCCATGTAGATCTATGAGAAATAAAATATTTTTGATAAGTCTACACAGTGTCTAAGAGAGAGTTTTTACATAGTGCGATTGTCTCCATAACCCAGTTCCTGGGTAACACAATACCCCTTGGCAAGACTGGTGATAGATTTTCTGGTTTCTGATTAATGACTAAAATGAAATGAAAAATTTATTTTGTAAATTAGTTAGTCTATCAAGAAAAGGGCCAAGAGACTCATTGGCAACGTTTCACTGGTCGAATCAAAGCTCCAGAGCTTTGAACATCAACGACGAGTTGCAAGTCTATCGGTTTTCTATCGGTTACATTTCGGGGAGTGTGTGTTGGAATTACACAATCTAATTCCGCCAAGCCCGTTCCATCATCGGACTACAAGAAAAACGGCGATGCGCCATCGTTACATGGTGGACATCCCACCAATACGCACAAAACGTTTTGGGAATACTTTCATTGTGCGTACGGCTAAGGAGTGGAATTCCCTGCCGAAGTCTGTGTTCCCTGATCGCTATAACCTGGGAATCTTTATGTCAAGAGTGAATAGGTTACTTCTAGGCAAGAGTGCTCCATCTTCGGCCACATCGTCACTTACCATCAGATGGTGGTCAAACGCGAGCCTATTAATAATTAAAAAAAAAAATACTTTTACCCGTCATGTTTTTTTAAGTATTAATACATAAAAAAACATGACGGTTTAGTTTAGCTAGACGAAGCATCATCCGATTTCGAGATCTATTGATACTTATCTAAAATAAAGGATAAAAGAGTTCGTCCTCAACGCTGTCGCAGCGTTGGGTACATACCCAAGAGACTGACGGCATTACTATTTATCGTTGCATATCAGGGCGCAGGGCTTTGCGCTCGTGGACTTTATCACGATAAAAACATAATCTTTCTTCTTTTGCAGTCAGGTAAAAAATAGCCTAGTATACCTGTCGCCAAATAACTTGACAAGGTTTTGGCATAGTGGGGGTAAGTTCGCGCATCGTGCACTTAGTGGAAGAAAAAGTGGTCACTTTTATTGCTTGCCATTATTCCATGGTTATTGTTATCATTTTATCAATTCAATCATATCTGTTCAGAAGAATGTTATAGAAAGAAGAGGAATTCATTCGTTAATTCGGTATTATAAATAAAATAGATATAATACATAAATACATTTAAAAGTAAACCAATATGTATTTAAAAAAAACATTAAAAATAATATGTTCTCGTCGTCACAATTAGTTAATAAACCTGCTACTCCTTTTATTCTTTTTTTTTCCGGGTGTCCTAAAGATAGTGACGAATTCGGAATTTCAACCTTCCTTAACTATAGTGTCTAACTGTTCTTTCTGACGTTTTAATAGTCTCCGTAAAACGGTATTTGGCCTTGGCATTGTAATCAACGTAACAAAAACTAAATTTAATACAACAACTCGTAACAAAAACAAAGGGTACAACTTTCGTGTATGCAAGTGTATTCGGGAGCAAATTGAACGAGAACTACTGACGCACCAATCGCGCGCTCGGAGCGGCGCGACATCTAAAAATCGACTTCTGCGCATTGAACGACTCTTGCCAAGTTATTTGGCGACAGCTATACCTTCAAGCTACTTTCGTACCAAATCTCATCCAAGTCCACCCAGGACTTTCGAATATTAGCGCGTTTAAAACAAACAAACTTTTCCGTTTTTATAATATTAGCATAGATTTGTTTATTGTATTATGTCAATGAAAATGTATTTATTTATTTATTACATAGCATAACTTTATAGTTATTTATATGGTTCTAAAACACATTTTTTGTCTGTCTGTTTGTGTCTGTTTTTCTATACTTCTGTTTGTCATTGCTCATCTCTGGAATGGCTTAACCGATTTTACAGGATCAAGATAGAGGAGTTTATAGTGTAACAGATAGTTGTATACAACAGTTGTATACAACGTGTAATTTAAAGGGTATATACATACCAAGTGCATGGCTTCTTTGGATGATAACAAACGATATGGCAAGGGTTTTGTAATCCTAAGTCTACGTGTGTAGAACTTATTACAAATACCAATACACTGATACCAGAGACCGAATTTTTCAAATTAAGAAGAACGAAGATAATTATCGTGTTATTGTCAAGTGACGTGGAAATTTATTGGCCCTCGTAGTGCTGTGACATGTTTTTTATGATTGGTATTCAAGAAATATATGAAACCGATAATTTGGTATCAGTTCTTTGAGTCAGTTATTTTAAGCTGAAACTGTGCATAGAGACTCCATACCAGATGTTGTCTTCAGCCCTTTTGGATAGATATGGGGTTTCCGTTACATATTGTATATAGTGTAACATATATATACTTTTTATCCCGGAATCTTCACGGGATGAGCGTAATATTGACTTAAAAAAAAGGGAAAGCCTATGAAGATAGCTGTATGTATGAAATGAAATGAAAAAAAAGGTTATAATAGTTAAGTCAAGAGTGAATAGGTTACTTCTGGGTAAGCGTATTTCATATTCGACCACATCATCGCTTACCCTCAAGTGAGATAGTGGTCAAAAGCCTCTACCCAAATCGTCTCACTACTTAGCACAGTCTCCCAACAATTCATTGACCTCTTCAACAAGCATATTGAAAGTAAGTATAGATACATTCAATCATAATTACTCACTATTGTATTACAATGCCGTCCGTATCTTAGATCGAGACCGGCTCCATACATTATAAGTGTAACAAAAACAAATCATGCCGCGACAGATACAAGATAACAGATTTCGTATGCGTCGTAAATCTGTACGTGTTACAATTAAACGAGTGTTCTGTTAAGGGCCGTATGCATTTGTTCGGAGTGGCTAGTTTTGTCTTATATGTATCTATTCATTTATTTATGACAATTCAACAACGCATTTAAAACTACTACTGCACAGCACTGACAGAAAAGAAGAAAAATAAAAATAAATTAAGAGTATCTGCAATCTGGAAAAACGGCATTATTTATTAAAGTTGACATACGCGGACTTTTAATTCGATACAGTAAGCTGACATAAGCTAATATCACTGTTTAAAAAAATGATACCCTATTTATACCTAAGTAATAGTGGTGGATTCAACCAATCGAATAATAAATGAGCGATTTTTAATCGGGAGAAATATAAACAAATGATAAAATGTGTACTGTTATCATTTATTTTAATTAGAAACTAGATTTTATTATAAAAAAATCTATATTTTTATAAAAATATTAATATCTAACCAGAAATGATAAAAGTCACTCTTTTGCAAATTGTTTTATGTGATGAATATTTTAATGAATTGCGCGGGATTACCACTAAAAGACTGCCCCCACACCACTGCGACCTAAACCCCGTTGAAATGGGTACAGGTGCAAGGGCTTATTGCAAAAAAGAAAAAATATTATCATGATGTATTCGTTTTATTTTTCACGTCCCTTCATAGCCACATTTTACTTTTGTTCATTTCACACAATATTAAATAAAAAAATTGTTTACATCTTTATTCTCACAATTTCATAGTTTTCGTTACCTTACAACATTAAAACTGTCAGTCTACTGCATCGAATTAAAAGTCTTGGTATATGTATGTGTCTTCAATTATGTACTTTTTATTTTTACTGTTTTTATTTTATACCGTCGTATAATCTGTCAGTTATGAATCATTATTCCGTTTTTTTTATTTTCTTCGGTATTCTATATTTGACAGGCCCGTTGGTATAGTGGGCAGTGGTCCTGACTGCTATGCGCAAGGTCGTGGGTTCGATTCCCACCTAGGACAAATGTTTGTGTGATGAGCACGGTCATTTGTTCTTTGTCTGGGTGTAATTTATCTATAATATGTATGTATTTAGAAATATATATGTATGTTTATCAGTTGTCTAGTATCCATACCACAAGCCCTGCTTAGTTTGGGACTAGATGGCGTTGTGTGAAAAAGTTGTGGAATAGTATATTATTTATATACTAGTTTCCACCTGTGACTTTGTGTGCGTTCGTACGTAGATTCCGTACAATTTCAATATTTTCTTGAATACAAAACTTGTGCTGACGATTGTTCAGAACGCAGCTTTATTAAAATATTGTAAAAAAACGAACACAATTCCTCCCACGGAATATTAAATCTTAATATTAATATTAAGTACAAATTTTCAACAATTATGAAACAGGCGTTTAAGTGTGTTTATTCCTTAACAGTAAAGCGGAGTGACTGTACAACTGTTGTTACAATGTAATTGGAACGTCAGTGGATATTGATCGAGATAAATCTCGATGGAGCCGACCGTTTCTATCAAATATGAAACGCCAATTTATTCCTTGTTACAAATCCTGGAGATATGTCGGTTTTCAATTAAATTTCTGACGGCATTTGGCTTTTGTACTGGAGTTATGTTGCATGTAAATTGTTTGTCATTTCTTGTTTCCTTGTTGGTTTGTTATTAAATTCCGTCAAATAAATTGGTGGTGTGGGTAAATATAATTAAAATGAATGACAACTGTTGTCTCAGTTGTTGGGCAATTGACTGCTGAGTTTTCGAATCCTGCATCGGGACAAATGTTTGTATGGCCTACAAATGGTCGATTCGGGTCTGGGCGATTGCAAAAATGCACTTACAATACATGAAAATGTAATGTAATGCAATGCTTTTTCCTAAAATAAATGATGTAGTAGTAACGAATTAAAAATATACAATTCATTGAGAACTTTTTATTAAAACTGCACTCACGTTATAGCACAAATTCCTCACGTAAGGCAATTTTCGTTTTTAGGGTTCCGTAGCAGAATGGCAAAAACAGAACCCTTATACTTTCGTCATGTCTGTCTGTCTGTCCATCTGTCCGTATGTCACAGCCATTTTATTCCGAAACTACTAAGATTAGACATGTGAAACTTGGTAAGTTAAACCGCTTTCCGATTTTTAGACAAAAATAAAAATAAGAGGGTCCCCATACATGAAAATGAAACGGAAAATATTTTTTTCATGAAACCTATACGTGTGTGTTATTTATAGTCAGCTCTTTAAAAATAAAATTGAGGTTTCTAGAACTAAGTCAATCGTTTAAAAGATTACGCTTATAAAATGGTAAAATGTGTCCCACCCTCTAACTTTTATAATAATGGTGTGAAAAAAAAATGCTATGAATAAAAATATATGGTCTTAATGAAAACCTGGTTTGAACGAGATCGGGTCAGCAGTTTTTGAGATATAGCACATTTTCTAAAACCGCAAATATAACTTTGTATTTCATACAAACACTAAGAAAAACAAAGTTCTTTGGCGTAGTTACTACGGAGCCCTTCATGGGCGAGTCTGACTCGCACTTAGTCAATTTTTTTAAGAAATAAAGCATTCATTGTAATATTATATTTTATACGTTATATTGATTACGTTTTGCTCTTTATCTTGACGCAAAGTAATCATCACATCACAGTATGTAGCACAATGACCTCATTTCTAGATTATAATCACATGCACATATACCGCTTCATTTGTCTACCAAGCCCGGAATGAGTCATAGATATCTTTTAAGGTCAACATCACCTGTTTATTCTTTTCCAAGAGCTTATGCGATGTGTCGGCAGCTGAGTAGGTAACAGTATTTTACATGGAAGGACTAGCTTAACTGACCTCATACAACCCAGTAACTATAAGTAACACGAAACTCTTGGCATGACTGTTGTCATATGTTCCAGCTTCTGAATACTCGTAATGCCTGTCAAAAATTTACAAATGGCAGCCGGGACTAACAATATGTCAATACATGTATACGAAACGATTTCTTCAAAAATAAGCTGGTATTTTTCTTTCTTGGTTATGGAATCAAACCTCCCAAACCTTATGATAAACGATATTGAGCAATAACTATGATAACCACTCAGAAACCCTTCCCCAAATAAAAATATTACGTATCTCCTAAACTGATAAAAAACTAATAAAGAATTCACGGCGCAACGCCCATCTCGGGGTCAAAAGCGTGACCAGCAAACATCAACGAAAAAAAAGCGAAATGTATTTTAACACTTTTTTATCCAAACATTTTATAAGCCCTTCACAAAATGTGATGGCGTATTTCGAAATACTTTTTGTCGAAACTCGATCACCCATTGTAGGTATAGATTTTATTGCATCAAAAGTACGAAAAAAGTAAATTTCATAGGATTTTTTGTACTTAATGTAAAAGGTATTGGAGAAATGATAAAAGACGATTGTGACAGCAGTTCAGTGATCGCTTTATTAGTTCTCTTTTAGTGTCAATAACATTTTTATCATGTCATGTAGAGGTGAATAGTCGCATCTCGATGAATGATATCATTACACAGATTCTCTACACTGATAGAAAACTATAGGGGTCTTAAAGACGCCTAAAACAGCAGTCACCAGCATTGACGGGGCCCGATTGGCTGATGGGGCTGCGGGAATGTTCTTAAGAGTTACCGTGGCCCAGGACCACAAGGGCCACTTAAAGAACAGGGTGGGTTTTTAGTCAGTTGAAGTCTGACACTCCCTTTCGTGCCACCCAGACTGGAGACTGACTCCTCCCCCAGGAGTAATTTGATGATCTTCGCACCGGAAAAAAAATAAAGGCGTATTTATGTCAAATGTGAATAGACTATTTTTGGGTTCGTGCTTCATCTTCGACCAAATCATCGGTTACCATCAGGTGAGATGTTGGCTGAACGCGAAACTATTATAACTTAAAAAAATATTCTTCTATCCCTGCCATACAAAATGTTAGCGTGGCATAAATTATCTATGATATGATCTGTTAGTGATGCCTCGTGCCTTTCTTTCTTAGTGTAGAGTTATGACATAAAAAAACAACCTATTAAAAAATCAATTCCGATATTCACACTACATAAAACTGCTTACAATTTTAATTTATCATCGCAGATCATATCAGTGTCAGTGATCCAACTGTCATTAATCATACATTAGATTAACTTAATGATACTAACCGGTATGGTAGTCGCAATTAATTTAAGTATGCCAAACTTGGCTCAAGTACGCTTAAACTTTGCTTCTACTTGAAACTTTGTTTGGCATAATGAATAAGGTTCTAAGTTTATAGACAGCTGAACTACCTACTTATAATTTTACTTCAATGGTACCTTGAATGATTGACGGTGCTTGAGACTCTAAGGAATTCGATTGCCATATTATATAGCAAAGTTAAAAGGTTCATTATGACTTCCAGTGGTAGGTAATTAGTTCAGTATTTTGGCAGATGATTCACTGTTTCTTTAGGTTTACATAATTATGCAAATATTCAAAAAATATAAATATTTAAAAACGTGACCAGAAGGGTGGCTCGTTCTTAGCCCAAAGAATATGCATTGACCTTTAACGAGGTAATGCTAGCAGTCTCCTGGGAACGTTTCTGTACGACAGTAATATGTAGAAATACCTCGACGCAGAGTTTATTTTTTTTGTATGTATGTACATACGTAGTTAGAATCAGTAGATGTATATAAGTAGTACTATTTAAGTTAATTTAAGATTTATAGAATAAAGGTAGTTATGTTGTTGAAACGATAAAAATAACTGAGATCCGGTGTTCCCCAGCTGACTACCTTGAGAAGAAACACCCAAAACAAACTCCCTAGTCTCTTTTAAAGTCTGTTCATTAAGTGAGTTTATCTTGTGAGAAAAGAAACGTACAGATTTAGCTAGTCAGGCACATTACTTTGTGTACCTAATGTTCATCAGCACCACTGCTTGCCAAATGGTGAAAGAAAACATCGAAATAAAATTGGAATATCCTAGGTCCAAAAATCCGAAGAAATGCAACATCCACCAGCCCGCCTTATGGTCACAGCACACATATCAACTCAGGAGCAGATCGTCACCACCTCGCCTTTCCCCTTGACGTCAAACAGGCGTCCACGTAACGTAACTACGTAACGTAAGCGGATCAGAAGCTCCAGCACGTCGTCTCGGCTACAGCTGGGCGACGCCGCACTTACGGTTTGCCGACCGCTGGTTGACGGCTAAGCGGCACGACTGGATGCTGCCTTTTGAATGACAGCCAATGAAAGCACGTTCGGCAACGCAGACCGTGGGAGGGGCGTGGACGAAGAGACGTAAGCTAGGGTACGGAGAGCCGTAAGTTTGAGTACGGAGAGCCGTAAGCTAGGGTACGGAGAGCCGTAAGCTAGGATACGGAGAACCATCAGCGTACCGCACCGCGTTTCGTGAGCTTGTCCCGAGGCGAGGCGATTACGTTACGATTCCGATTAGTGTGCGTTGCAGTAGGGAGTTTCATACAAATAATACTGAACGGCTCGAGTTGATACGGTGACGATCCCTTTACGAGTTGATATGTGTGCCCCAGCAGTGCGAACCTTATACGCTGAATTAGTTATGGTATGTACGAGAATGTTCGAAAATATCGCATCCTATCTGATATAAAATGGTGTTGTACTTGGAGCAAATCTGAAGTAACATCACTTAATAATATTTACAATATGATAAAGATTTTAATCTACCTCCTCATCCCTACTATTCTTCCACCCGAAACTATACAAAAAAACATCACTAAAAGTAAAAAAAATATGTCCCATCCAATACACGACCTTTATTAATACATTGTACCATAATCGATTACACAATTGATTCCATAAATCGATTTATTATCCCAGCATTGTCATGCTCCTTTGACAGCGATCAATCATTTTGTATTCTCAGGAAATATGGCGCGATTGATAAAAATATCTAAAGCTGTCCTGTGGCAGTAATTGAGTAGTTATTGTGGCATTGATAAACTCTGTTTTGAATTGATATTAAAGACTGGTTTGCAGTTTGTATGGTCGGTCTTGTTTACCGTTAATAGGGTTGAGCTGATATTTAATAGTTCGATTAACTATTATCTCATTATTCATATCATTCTCTCTTGGCCATTTCTTTCTGTATCGTTTATGCTTTAACAAACAGCAAGTCACATATCAAAATAGCCAGATCCTTTACAACTACATATTTTAAAAAAGACTAAATTAAATAGGTGATAAACAATTATTTGATGGATGCGGGGGTCGAACCTGCGACATAAACCGCAGCAGTCAATAACTCAATCACTGCGGTAACTGCATCGTTAAAAATGTAACTTAACTGTTAAATAAACTTCTAAATGAATGAAATCACACCGGAATTATATTGTTGTGTGTTTACATACCATACAATACTATCCGACACCAACAAATTTAAAAAATCAATTTTATAAAACTAAAATAAAATAGGGGCTCAATCTTTCAGTATAAAGATTCAATACTCAATTTATAAATAAATAAATTACAACATTAACAAATCTAGCACTTTTGGCTCAGTAGTTACGAGCCGCACTTACGACTTTGTAGGACGTGTGTTCGAACCCAGTCAGGCACATTACATTGGGTGATTTATATCATCACTACCGATGCCAAAACGGTGAAGGAAAACTGTCGTGTCCTAGGACCAAACATATGGGAAATCCACGAACCCACATTGGGCCTATGTGGTATATTACGGCCTGATATATGTATTAATTGCAATAATAATAATAAATAATTACAATAATAATTAATCAATAATAATATTTCTAATAATTGCCCCTTCTTTCCCATAGAGAGGAGGCCTGTGTTCTTTTTTTCTGTGGCGTCTCGCAAGTTGACCTCTGAGTTTGTCGGCTGCTTAACCAGACTTGCCTGTGGTTGCCTTAATTAATTAATTAATTAAAGGGAGGCCTGTGTCCCAACAGTGGGAACGTTACAGGGTTAATATTATAAAGCTTGAATTTCAAAGAGCTAAAATCCTAAGTATAACATTTTATTTCTCTGTTTGTACATAAATAAAGTGTAATATAAATCCTAATTAAAAAAAAAAAATAACACGCCTCCTCTAATTTCTAGTCGACACAAAAGACTACTGACATCATTACGCTTCACCCGCATGAGGGCGGACAGGACTATTCCAATTGTCATCAACTATTAACACCATGTTTAACAATTAACTGGATTAAGTTGCCCAATCTATTGTGAGGGCGTTACGGATATCGGTGGGAACGAAATAATTGGATCAATCGTTTAAGTTGTTGGTTTGCTATGTAAATTTCTAATAAAAGCTATGCGTCAAGCGGCACAAAGGCGGTGTTTTATGAATAATGAAAAATGATGTTGATCTCTGGGTTGGTTTCGGTGTTTCTTCTCAAAGTAATAATATCAAAACACCAGCCTCATCTAATTTAAATTTATGGAAAAAAATAAGTTTAATAGTAGATATTATTTATACTCAATTTGCAAAATAAATATCATTTCCTAAGCCCATATCCTGCTAAGTCAAAAGGCCAAAAGGCCCATGTCCTGCTAACTCTGTGATATGCCATTTTATTTTTTATACTATTCAATAGCTACATCAATTTCGCATCTAAGGGTTTAAGCCAAGAAACACCATCTAACTTAAAACATTCAAAAAATCAACAAAGAATTGTTTTATATCTCAATTTTGCCTTAAATTGCTAAATAATTCCGAGGAAAAATACAATTTAGTAATAGAAGATTGTCTCGAAACTTACTCCAACTGTGATAGCGCTTTTCGGCTAAGTATTCGGCTTTGTGCAGCAGAGTAGTAAGATATTATCTGAGTGTCATCTCATAATTTGGATAAAAGGGGCAAATCGTGAGTTTGGTCATCATTATCTTAATTTTAACTCTGAACCATCATTTCCCTTGTTTGGACGTAGCCATGAATCCTAGTTCTTTCTACCATCCCAATCATAACTACCATTACCAAACTGATGCAACTCCTAAAACACACAGAAAAGTTAAACAACCTTAAAACAATCAAACCAAATAAATTAACGAGCTCATTGTATTCCAATTCCCTAAAAAAAAGCGTTTGAATTTTGAATAATCATTAAAAGTTAACATTTGTAGGTTTCCGTGCGCACGCGCCGATTCGACATCAAAAGAAGCGGCGTTCTGCCTTGGCGGCAACATGGCGACGAACACAAAGATTAAGAGATTTATGAATGTCAGATGAGACACTGGATAAGTTGAATTTTTAATTATAGTGCTTCCAACTTACATTACATTAGAACTTCCAATAAGTCTATAGGTAATGAAGTATGTTTTTTCAAATTGTAGTTTCAATAAATAACTGAGCAATAAGTACAAATTTTTGTTTTTTTTTAAACACGATGGCTGTGTAAATCATGGACACACGGTATCAGTGTAAAGAGTAAGTAACTTCTTTTTTCATAATTGTTGCATCTTTGCACATATTAGTAAGTTTATTGTCTCATCATGTAATCAATCATATATTAAAAAAAAATGGAGCTCCTTATTCGATCTTTTTTTCCAGAGTTACGGTAGAGTCACTTTATTATCTAAAATATAATAATAATATATTTATTTCTCTCACCACAATGTAAAGATACATTTGATATCTATGATATATTATGACATAGCAATGAATATATTATACTGTGGGAGACTGGTGCCTAAACTAGACTTACGTCTGTACCTATTTCAGGACACCAGGTCTCCGCCCCTTAGTTAGTTACATTTCAGTCGATATGTAATAGGCACTCGCTCGACACATGTGGTAAGCACTTTACACTTGAATTAAACAAGTTTTATTATTTTTTACATGGGTATAATATACTTTGTAGCTGTAAATGTTGAAGTTAAAAAGTGCGTTTCGAGGGTTATAATGATCTAATTGAAATAAATAATTGATTTCAACTTTTAATCTTAATTTTCAGTAGCCGTCAGCCTAACGATGTAGGCACAAATCAATCCAGCCTTTGTCCTATCCGTTGCATTTTCATAGTTAGCAATGACCACCATAGTCGTGATAAACGTGACGGAAGTCCGCTTGTCATTTTATAGAAATGTCGCCGCTTTGTGGAAACTGTTAATAAACTGAATAATATCATTAAAACATCTTTGGTTAGTGTCAAAGCCCCATACGAGCTTTCTATACACATCGATGTCGATTCTCTTCAAAGACCAATTAGTAGTTTCTGTGTAACGGTACAGCTTTATTAGTGGTATAATTTTTTGAATTTGGAAGACGCCGTTTTTTCTTCTTTCGGAAAAAGAAATTGTTTTTTTTTTATTTGACGTTCATTAAGGCTGGACAGCAGTTTTATGCACAATAAAGTGCCATGTTTTTTTGAAGCAGTAGTTTCTCGGAATTAATTTTGTCTACAAAATAATCCAGCTTAAGTAGTTTTTCTCCTACTTTTCGTCATTTTATTGAAGTAAGGTTTTGCCTGATATTTTTTGTGATTGATTAAAAAGTGTCCGTGGAGTTCGTTCTTCCCATGTACGTTTTTGCTTTGGATCGTTCAACTAACTTCATTTCGTTGACAGGCCGACCTAGACACTTCAAATGTACTTAACAAGTACGTACATAGTTTCATTAATATAGCTTAATGCTTTGAGTACGAGTTCAAGTACGTTTTTACTTCGATTCTTATACATAATTCAGATCAATATTTTCTGATCAACTAAATTATGTATGCCTAATCATAATATTTATATTAGTCCTTTTTTTACAATTTTACTATACATGTTAATTTAATGAATTTTATTCTATTTTTGTTTTTGATAAGTTTCATTAACATTGTTCTCTTTTCTTTTCTTTAATTTGTTCTCTTCTATTTTTATTTAATAATATTTTTGTTAAAGTTTACACCGTCTTACACGGGCTATAAGCAAAGATAAAAATTCTGTTTTTGCTGCCTCCCAAGATACAGGTCTTTGCCTAGTTTGGGAGACATATAATTTTATTGCTGTTTTCCAAATAAAGATTATATATATATATATATATATATTGATTGTATTTTAATGTAATAATAACCCATGCAAAACATAAATGTGAAATGAGAGCCAAGTTCAATATTATCATAAATGCCTTGGTTGTTGACTTCAACGACAAAAGAAGTGAAATCTAAATGGGTGCCAAGTTCAATGGTCAGTCCTGAAATTTATTTATAACAACATAAAATATCATTTATTCTTATAACTTAGGAGAATATATCGTAGCCTAAGGTTTGACCTGGCTAGTTCTTATATACGAATTATTATGTTCGATGGTTAGTTTCTACCAGCAAGCCAAATTTTCGGAATAATAAAATAAGAACCGACAAGTAACAGGTTTAGAACTTGCAAAGGCTATAATATAATTCGTATATGAAAACTAGCCAAGTCAGACCTTAGGCTACAATATATTCTCCTAAGTTATAAGAATAAATGATATTTTATGTTGTTATAAATAAATTTCAGGACTGACCATTGAACTTGGCACCCATTTAGATTTCACTTCTTTTGTCGTTGAAGTCAACAACCAAGGCATTTATGATAATATTGAACTTGGCTCTCATTTCACATTTATGTTTTTCATGGGATATCATTACTTTTTGTACATAAATTAGTAGTAGGTACTTACTTATAACAAAATTAATACTAAATGGTTTTTTGTTAAACTACTGTATTTTCCTACGTTTACGGGGTATAATTGTCCTTTTTTGTGTTATTTTCTATATTTTCTTGTACCTTTGAAATGTTCGAATGAATTGCCCATTCAGTATCCGGAATTCTTTTTACGCGTTTTGCCTCCATGGTTTAGTGACCCTCTAAGATAATAGGTGGCGCTAGTGGTTGTAGAACACGGTTAGTTACGCGTAATAAATACGAAAATCGACTATATTCTTATTTATAAATACAAAAACGGAAATATTTGGATTAAAAAATATTAAGGGTGCTACTCAACTCGTTATATATTAACGTAAAGATCTTAAAATCCACATATAGTGATTTACAGGCACTAATTATAAGTTAAGTGAAAATTTTAATAAAATGATGAAAAATTACCAGTTTTTGATTTTTTCCTTTGTATTCACCTAATTACCTATCTGCACGCCAAATTTGAACTTTCTAGGTCATCTAGAACTGGGTTATAGTTTTGATCTATAGGTCAGTCATAAAAATGATGATTTTTGGACGTTAATATCTAAATAACCGTTTGAGATATGTTTATAAAATTTAGAATACATATGTATCTCGCCAGTTTCAATATGTGAGCCAAATTTGACAAGTTTAGGTGAAATAGTAATTGAGTTATGAGGGGCTCAAAAGTGGCTCCAAATGGTTCGTGTAATATTACACACGGTGAGCTGCGCGCCAGTTCTTGGCTTGACACGCTCCCGCGTGTCTCGATAATATGATTTTTAGTTTAAATGCTTATCCAGCGGCATATACTTCTTATATACTTTTTGATAATATGCAGATAATGCAGTGGGCTGCAATATTGTTTACACGTGTAATGAGTTGTACTCATGCACGTTTGTATGTTGTAGCTGTTAATTGCCCCTTCGAAATTAACAAATAAATTATGCTTGGATCTTGCTTTATTAGATTTTGGGCAAAGCGAGAATTGAAATACGCAATAAACAAAATCTATACTAATATAATAAGTATATAAATATTATAAAGCGGAAAAGTTTGTTTGTTTGTTTGCTTGAACGCGCTAATCTTCGAAAGTACTGGGTGCATTTGGATACAATTTGGTATGGAAGTAGCTTGAAGCTTGAGGAAGGCTATATGCTACTTTTAACCGACTGCAAAAAAGGAGAGTTATGTTTTTACCGTGATAGAATCCACGGGAGCGAAGCCCCGCGTGAGTACTAGTCTATTATATATTTAACATTACTTTTTAAATATTAATTAAAATCAAGATTAATTACTTTGGCGTATTATTTTTTAAGGTGCAACGACTACTTTAAAGCAGGTTATCACTGTACCTACATGATCTAACATGAAGAGCTTTTTTGGTCTTCATCCTACCAACTGTCCTTCATACTATTCCAACCTATATTAAACACGAATTGTAAATATATGAATAGATATAAACAAAACATACTAAAATCATCACAACACACCAAAATCTTCCTCTAACTACAACCGCAACCCGCAAGGGTGCGCTCAGACCCTAAAATTAAATTTATTCAACGTTTGCAGAGGACGGTCGGCAAATAGGACATTGTCTCCAAGATCTACAATCACATCTTAATGTGTGTTTAATGTATTAATGAGTTGTAAGGGATGGGAGAATAGTGTTGCAGGGTTGAGGATTCAGGCTCGTTTTGTGGGAGATTTAGAGTTAGTATCTAGTAACGATATTTTTTTTTATAATTGATAGGTTTCACCATCTCACCTAATGTTAAGCGAGGACGTGGTCGAAGATGAAGCACGTTTGCCTAGAAGTAATCTATTCACTCTTGACTTAAAGACTCCCAGGTAGCTATCAGGAAACAGACTCCGGCAGGGAATTCCACTCCTTAGTTGTACGCACGATGAAAGTTTTCCCAAAACGTTTTGTGGGTATGGGTGGGATACAACTTTCTATATTACATTTTTAAATATATTTAAATAAGCTATTTTTCCGCAATACCGAGTTCAAAGTGGTTGAATACGGTATAGTAAAATCATGACCAAGCGAATTAAGCATGACCAAAGTTTATCATATTTTTATACCCTAAAAGTTATATTAATTTATTTATTCACATACAGCTATCATTGCAGTGTATAGTTTTTCTAGTACAAACCTATCTATACTATAATATTATAAAGCGGAAAAGTTTGTTTGTTTGTTTGTTTGCTTGAACGCGCTAATCTTCGAAAGTACTGGGTGGATTTGGATGCAATTTGGTATGGAAGTAGCTTGAAGCTTGAGGAAGGTTATAGGCTACTTTTTACCCGACTGTAAAAAAGAAGAGTTATGTTTTTACCGTGATACCACGGGAGCGAAGCCCCGCGTGAGTACTAGTTAATTATGAAAAAAGGTTACTTTATAGTCAAAGATCTAAAGTATGAATTTACAACTATTTTGAATATACAGAAAATATTGTAGTTGTAATCAGTAAGAGGAATGGTTCCTATTTTTTCACCGTTTTCTTTCGTAATTTCTTTCTATGTGTGCGCGTTTGCAAATTACTACAAATCGCAATGAAAACTCAAGCACAAAAAAGAAGAAAGAATAATGCTTTGTTGCTAATTTGAAACATTCTATGAATATTTGTACATAGACACTAGATCTCAGGTTTATATATAACTTCCTTGTTCTCAAATAGCGACTTTTATAAATTAAACCCTTCCTCATAAATCACCCAATCCATGGGAGTAAAACCGTATAAGAATAATTATGTTTAGTATTTTTTGAGTTCCAAATAATCACTTTTTTAATGCAATTCTGTCCCTGATATAAAGAAGTACAACCTTATTTTCCATATTTATACAATTCTTCTAATATTATATGTAAAACACAGCAACCCTACAACTGAACCCAAACTTAGTACAGCACGTTCTCGCAAACTAGTTTGTTTTGTGTTTAATCGTTCCGATTCAATATTGACTCGCATCCCGAAGTACCGGCCATTGTTTCACTGTTGGGATTGGACTAAGATTATGTGTCCTTTTGTCTCTTGTTTGTCTATGTGTTTGAGAATCGTTTAGAGAATTTATGCTTGTTTTCATAGCGACAACCATATGGATTATAGGTATTGGTATTCGGATTGTTTGGAGATTCTTGTTGGCCCTATAAAGGAATAAACATAAATTTATTGACGCTAAGTATGACGGATAGCACAAACAACGAATATACCTAAGTAAAACGTAAATTAGAAAACAAACGTATTTTATTATTATTATATCTATCAAACAGCTCCCGCTAAACGTAATGCAAAAATGCGCTGATTTGTTTCTTTTCATGTTTAAATTGATGGTAAGCGATGACCACACCACACATTCTTTAACTGATTTTACTTACCCTCGTCTGTGAGTCACTGCTGGGTGCCAACTGAAAACCAGCGCTGGGTGTCTTTCGCCCAGCAAATACCGAGTTTGTAACCCTTTCGGGGTAGACATGCTCAGCGAAATTTGTGTTGTTATTGTTTTTATAATGTTTGTAATTTTGTATTGTATGTTGTTGTACGTGTCTTTATCCGAATAAATGTATTTCAATTTCTTTACATTACTTATCGAGACCTTGGAAGAATGTTAGGCTGTTCATCAAAAGGCATCAAAATTCTGGAATAATCTGCCGCCTCCTATTAGAACATCCAACTCGTCTAATTCCTTCAGAAAACGTTTGCAACAGTATTTGATAGGCGCACAACGGAGACTGGACATGGTACATTTAAATGTTTCTTTGATATGATGCTGAGCCAATTTGAGTGATTCCACTCAAATTGGCTCAGCATCATATCAAAGAAACATTTTTGAGTTTGTGGTGTACGGGCAGTGCGCGTGCAACTACAGGGAATACACATATATGTATTGTATATATATTTATCTATTAGATTATTAAAATACTTTATTATTATTTATATTTTGTTTATAATTATTATATTATGTATATGATAGAACTGGTTGACATCCGTACACTCACCATTAGGTCCAGTTGAAGTGCGGTCCATGGCCCTCTACGGGGCCCCCGTGTGGGCCCTGAGCATCCGGACGCGACCACTAAAGTTGGTCGCATGCCAGAGGGTCATGGCTATCCGAATGATCCGGGGATACCGCACGATCGCCGGTGAATCGGCCAACCTCCTTGCCGGATTGCTGCCCTGGGATCTGGAGGCAGTCGCCCTCCAGCGCGTCTATGAATGGCGCGTGGAGGCGCAGCGCCGGGGCGTATCCCCGCTAACTCGAGAAGTCGAGGCGCGGCGGTAAGAGCTCCGGCGCGATCTCAGAGCAGTATGGAGGGAACGACTGTCGCAACGGACGGCCGGGCACGCCGCAATTGCGGCGGTAAGACCCCTCTTTGAGGAGTGGCTAGATCGGCGTCACGGCGTCGTGACCTACCGCATGACGCAGGTCCTCACCGGACACGGAAGTTTCGGGAGGTACCTGTGTCTGATGGGAAAGGAAGAAACGCCTGGGTGTCACCACTGCGAGGGTCGCCCTGAGGACACAGTAGAGCATACGGTGCAAGACTGCCCCGCCTGGGCAGAGCACCGACGTGTCCTCACGGCGGCGATAGGCGGAGACCTCTCGCGCCCGGCATTGGTCGAGGCCATGCTGCGGGGCGAGAGGGAGTGGGAAGCGGTCGCCTCCTTCTGCGAAGCAGTCCTGCTTCCGAAGGAGGAGGCGGGCCGCGTGAGGGAGTGGATGGCGTCCTCCCTCCAGCCCAGCCGCAGTGGTAGACGCCTACGGCGTCGGACGTCGGCCGACGATCTCCGGCCACCGTAGGCGCGGGCATGCGGACAGCGAGTAAAGGGCAACTCGCTGTCCGACCATGGACCATGCCCGGGTCGACGGCGCGTTGTGTTCCACGCGCGCCTCAAAGAGCGTTAGCAATATGACGAGGCCCCCCCTGTAGAGGGCCGAAGCCTGCCGGGGTCGTGGGACTTATCCCATTACCGTGACCCCGGTACGTAAAGGGTTATTGAAGGAACACCGTGGATTTTAGTCAGTAAAAGTCTGACAGTCCCTCCCACCTTGCCCGGGGTGGGAGGACTTATTTGATAATTTCACCATGTTTTTAAAAAAAAATAAGGTCCAGTTGAAAACCAGCGTCGGCCACTAGTTGTCCGGCATTTTGCTGAACTGGGTCTATTTAGCGCAGCCATGAGTCACACAGTAACAATGTGTTCAATTCTATTATATTTTTAATGTATAATTTCTTTTAATAATAATATGATGTTGTTTGTTTTTTTTTTACTGTGTGTATGCATACTTGTGGCATGTGTCAATAAACGTTTTTTCTTTCTGTTGGCCCCGCCTATTATTTGAGCATGTTTGACCGTCATTATGAGCAGTCAGTAGCCGGAATACCTGAGACCAGTGTACCAAAGGACCATAGTTTTATCTAACTAGGTACTGGGTTGTGGAAATGAGATATGCGCTTAAAAGTGGTCCACGTGATAGTTCAGCAAAGGCTATGAGCATTGATTGATTACATATGAGCATTTTATTTTAAAGGTTGCTAACTTAGTTGCCTTATTGAGGTCATTGAACCATATTGCGACGCCTATGTTTCATGCCTTGAAATAGATGCTTCGAAATCTAGTCAAAATAGTGTCTACTGTAGCTCTAATGGGAAGCAGCTTCTTCCTTTCTTTAAAAAAACGTTTATGTTTTTCACGGAAGTTGGAATATTTTTACTAATAGCCAATAGGGTAGTTTCCTAAAATATTTTATTAAGTCCGTCACGTAGGGCACGCCGCAATTGCGGCGGTAAGACCCCTCTTTGAGGAGTGGCTAGATCGGCGTCACGGCGTCCTGACCTACCGCATGACGCAGGTCCTCACCGGACACGGAAGTTTCGGGAGGTACCTGTGTCTGATGGGTAAGGAAGAGACGCCTGGGTGTCACCACTGCGAGGGTCGCCCTGAGGACACAGTCGAGCACACAGTGCAGGACTGCCCAGCTTGGGCAGAGCACCGACGTGTCCTCACGGCGACAATAGGCGGAGACCTCTCGCGCCCGGCCTTGGTCGAGGCCATGCTGCGGGGCGAGAGGGAGTGGGAAGCGGTCGCCTCCTTCTGCGAAGCAGTCATGCTTTCGAAGGAGGAGGCGGGCCGCGTGAGGGAGAGGATGGCGTCCTCCCTGCAGCCCAGCCGCAGTGGTAGACGCCCACGGCGTCGGACGTCGGCCGACGATCTCCGGCCACCGTAGGCGCGGGCATGCGGACAGCGAGTAAAGGGCAACTCGCTGTCCGACCATGGACCATGCCCGGGTCGACGGCGCGTCGTGTTTCACGCGCGCCTCAAAGAGCGTCAGCAACATGACGAGGCCCCCTCTGCAGAGGGCCGAATCCTGCCGGGGTCGTGGGACTCATCCCGTTACCGTGGCCCCGGTATGTAAAGGATTATTGAAGGAACACCGTG
Source organism: Tholera decimalis (assembly GCA_943138885.2). Classification (NCBI taxonomy): domain Eukaryota; kingdom Metazoa; phylum Arthropoda; class Insecta; order Lepidoptera; family Noctuidae; genus Tholera; species Tholera decimalis. The sequence continues at coordinate 43,189,165 of OW964552.2, forward strand.
GATTTTAGTCAGTAAAAGTCTGACAGTCCCTCCCACCCTGCCCGGAGTGGGAGGACTTATTTGATAATTTTACCACGTTAAAAAAAAAAAAAAAAAAGTCCGTCACGTAGTTTACAAAAAGTAGTAAACAAAAAACATTGGACACGTATTTTTTATTTTTTCACGTACGTAATTGAAAAATTAAGACGATACAGTGAGTTGAAATTTCGGGTGACGTCACACTCCGGTATAATCCTTGGCACTGTCTGACGTCAGCAGCTCCCACTCCAGTACTTTGTAGCTTTCCATCTTTATGAATTTTTCTTGACTTGAAGGGGCAAAAAATACAAGACCAATATTTTTTGAAAATCTACCTAATGGACCAAATAAAATAATTATTTTGTAACACAGGCAACTACCCTATTACCTCATTATGAAAAAACTACAATGCGTCATAAACCTTACATCAGAAGACCTTACATCTGATTACAAACAGGTGGTCCAAACATCCTTTGATTCTTATCACTAAAACAACTCCATTATCATCCGGAACAACGTAAGCTTTTTACACAAAGTGTGGTCAAAACCGTCTTTTTCACACAAGACCAAGTGTGGTCGGGTCTATCTTTCCGGTGGTCGCAATTACAAAGTGTGTGGTTTTGATAAGATGTAGATATAGTTAAGACCACAAAGTGAGCGGGAATGCGGCTTTTGAATATTCCGACCATCGAAGTCAAGGCTTTAAGTAAGTAGGTCTTAATTAAGTTGATTGGTGTTAGATGCAGGTGGTAAATTTAAAGTTTTATTGTTAATTAAGTGTCTGCTTTTGGGATTAAATTTGTAATTAAGACTTAATCGAGTAGTTAGTGGAGTTGTTTCTACAATAAATAAAAATAAGCTGTTGAATAGGTTTAATTTATCGAAGTTAGTTAGCTATTTAAATTTAATAAAAACTCTACTCACTACAATTCATATTAATCGCCGAATATTTATTTTAGAATTCAAAACAATGCATTATTTTCTTGAAAAAAATTAACATTCTAAATGTTGTATTCTTCGCAACAAAAACTATCTCCAGAAACAGTTTAATCCATTATTTGTCTGTTTGTGATATGTAGAAAATAACATAAATCTATATTAAGTTATGTACTCCAATACGGAAAGAATTCACTGCGAATCAAAAAAGTCGTCAATATCGCTGTCAGTGTCAAAAATGCCCAGAATACTTGCCACGTTTTGTTGGCAATAATGATTCTTTCACCAAAATAAGGCCAGCCACCTGCTCACGTAAATAGATGAGTAATCGAATCGAAAAATTTGGCGCCCAATGAGTTCTTTTTATATTCGCTAGAATCTAGATCGAGTCTTTTCATTCAAAGGCACGTAATAATTTAATTATTCCTAACGAAAAAACCGAAAATCATTTAAAACTTAATAACGACCTACCACGCGGAGAATTATAATAGATTGAGGAGGCGTGCCACCAAAAACCCGGGCTCAAATTAAAATTTAAATCGCATTGGCGACTTTTTTGCGAGACAACATCAAAAGTAAAGTATAGAAGGCCCACCAACCTCAAAACTAGAAAACCGTCCTCCAAAATTAGACTTTTTTTTTCTTGGGTGGGAAAATCATCAAATGACCCCTCCGGATTGAGAAGGGAGTGTCAGACTTCTACTGACTAAAAACCCACCCTGCTCCTTCAGTTGCCCTTGCGTTCGGGGTCGCGGTATCTCGTTAGAACATTCCCGCAACCCCCAGCTGCAAATTAGACTTGTACACGAAAAGCTTCGCACAATAAACCGAATAAATCGTATGTGGTATATTTATTTTCCCTTAATTATGTCATATTGGTACCTATTTATTTACTAGCTGTTGCCTGTGAGTTTGGACGGGTAGGTTTTTTTTTCTTAAACTAAAACTTTCATTCCTAATGACTGCACATTCTTCTTCTTAGCGTGTCGATGGCAAATAACTAAATGGAGTCTGTAACATCATTAACTTCGTCATCGGTAACTTCCATTAAGTCTTGCAGTGAGCAGTTCAAACATGGCACGCAGGACAGGCAATTAAGTGAGCCAAGGTTTGTGGACCAGAACCACATATACAGTCCAAGGCAGAGTCATCAATAAATCTCCACGTGAACAGATTTTCTTTGCTGCCATCAACCTGGGTCGCAGTTCATTTTCAGCAGCGAAAAGCTCAGTTGGTGGGGCTTAAAAGGGATGTACTTTCTCGCCACAGCTTCAGGCTGTTCGCCAGTAAGTGGGGTGACACACTTCAGGAAACTTCTTCGACTTTTATCACAGCGACATTAGGATATGATTTTCTGTTTCACCCTAGAATAATCAACTATCTCATCAGCGGTTTTGCCGTAAGAGTGAAAGAAACAGGCAGTTAGACATTCGCATTTACACACTCTGTCAAAATTTTAGTTCTCAATTTAAACTATACCTTAATCGATTTATGAGACACAGCCCGCTGACAAACATACTGATGGAAAGCCAAACGTTACTGATAGGGTTCCCTTAGTACTTCTTTGGGTACGGATTTATCTCGATAACTAATCAAATAGTTACGCAATGATGATCACCTTAAATAATTGAGATGACAGGTGATCGAGCTACCTATACAAACTATGCCAATTTTAAATAAATGAGATGCTACAAGCATCAGATTGAATACCACTCTCCCTCACTATCGCCAACCACGCAACTCTTAAGAGCTAGAATAATATGTGGCACATCATAATATTATACACAATAAGACAAATAATTTAATCAATCAGAAAATAACAGCGGTGCATTAAAATAACATAATTAGACTATATTTATTTATTTATTTATTATATACTTTATTGTACACCTTACAATATTTCTATAGATACAAAAAAAATTAAACTAGTGTACAATGGGCGGTCTTATCGCACAGGGCGATCTCTTACAGACAACCTTTGGATGGACAAACTTAAAGGAGACAGATTAAGGGCTGTCAGTGTACAAACATATAATTGAACATAATAATATAAAATACATACAATACCAAAAATAGTTAGCTTCTGCCCGCGACTTCCTTCGCGAAACCTTCGTATTCCCGCGTTAATCCCGATCCAGTGGGATTTCCGGGATAAAATGTAGCTTTTGTGTTATTTCAGGATGTTAACTATGTACTTACCAAATTTCATTAAGATCCGTTCAGTAGTTTTAGCGTGATTGAGTAACATACATTCATCCATCTAAACAACCAAACTTTCGCATTTATAAAATTAGTATAGATATTCTATCCTATAATTGAATACAACTCTTCATAATTAACTTTGAAGAGCGAAACTTCTGCATCTATTTGTACTGTACCCAAACGTTCGGTGACTTTGATCTACAGAGATATGTAAAAAAGGCTCACTTTGTTCCGCCGGAGTAAGGCGATGGACAGAAATTATTGCGCGTGGCGAATTTGGAAAAAAAAAGTATAATAGCTTCGGACACGCACTTACTAATAGTTCGGCTTCCTATTGTTAGAAATGTAGCAGGATGTTGAGAAGATATTATATTCTATTTGAAAATTAATGTTGTCTATTTGATTTTAAAGAAAATATAAAATAACTGTTATTTGAGTTTGAGACTCGCATTAGATAAACGAGAAATTATCCTGTGTCTTTTCCCGACTACTTATTATTATTTATTATATACTTTATTGTACACATTACAATATTTACTATGTTATTTATTATCTAGGTTTTTCTTGTCAGGTGGGAAAATCATCGAATGACTTCTCCCGCTCTGGGTTAAGCGGAAGGGTGTGTCAGACTTCTACTGACTAAAAACCACCCTGTTCCTTCAGCTGCTCTTAAGTTCCGGGGCCGCGGTATCTCGTTAAAACATTCCCGCAACCCCGGATCCCAACTATGTAGGAGTCGGCTACCAGTCAGGATGCAGCTGAAAATCAGTATATTACTTAGAGCAACTGGCTATCTGGCCTCCATAACTCATTAGCAGGCTAACACGATACCCCTTAGCAAGACCAATGGTAGATTTTCTGGCACCTAAGAACCCATAACGACTGCCAAAGCTGTACAAATGACAACCGGGACTAACATTAACACGCAGCTCAAGCTGTACGTCGATTCTGTAAAATTCGAACAACTCGCATCTCACATAGCTATTCACTGTCACTTCGCTTCGCAACAATAGCGTTCTGGAGGTTTTCGCAGATAGGCTAGAAGGGCCTACAATGGACAGGTTTATCAAGCTACAGGTTGGACATGGGGCTTAATAAACCTTCCGGTGAATGTGAGTGGTTTGTTACGTTTTTAATAATTGTCTGTTGTGTGTATGTTATAATTATGTGCCTAATTGTTCTTACTAACATAGTTTTTTTAAGTAATTTGTTGTTATACTAACTCTACGGGCCTTAGAAGCCTGACAATAAAAGATTTTTATTTTTATTTTTTAATTTATTTTTTAGTTCAAAGTGACCTTGATTTTGCATTCTGTAAACAGCGTCGAAGTGAAGGAGGAATTACCTTACCGAATGCCACTTCTTACGTCATCTCATACTTTATCTGTCAAAATCATTAGTTCAACTCGCTGACACGCTCGCAAGGGTAGCGCTAGTGTAAATTCGAACCGAGTTTTTAGAATGCAAACTCATAGCGGATTCAGATTCGAAGTTTAGAATGAGGTCTTACAGAATAACACGGCTGTACGACTGTGGAATACTCTTCCCGTGTCACTAAGTTTCTCCTGCTGTGTCAAATCCATCCAAAGGTTGTGTTGCGTCCCAAATGTATTTTTGAACGATCTTTGGTGTGGCAACATTCTATTGTCTTTTTGATGTTGACACTTGACATTACTACTTGACAGATAGACTTTGCTTCCTTGTTGAAAAACGTCCGCGTCGGACCTGTTGATTTAATTATAATTGGAAAAATATCGTTTGGAATCGCGAGTTGAAACCGATAATTGGGTCGCGAGTTAACTATTGTTTGAAGTTGTAATCCCCATTTGACGAAAACTCCGGGATATTTTTGGATTTATCGCCGGGTTGTTACCACCTCGTGGCACGCGCATTTGTTGGAAATAAGTAGTGATAAATAGCTCCAATCCGGTGTGAGTTTGGGCTGTGATGCTATTTGGACCGCGCCATCTGGAGACTGGCGCCTTGTGAACGTTCTACAACACTTGACTTACATCACACTTTTCAATTACTCACCTCATATTTACATACATACCACACTTGGGCGTGACCTAGGAAGGTCGAAGCTTGGCGAACCCAGCACAGAAGGTTAGTGGTTAGAACTGTTATTTGTATGTATGGTTTGTAGGCCGAAGAGCCTTTTGTTTATTGTTGTTGTAAGCAACGTTAGAGCTCCACGAACCGTGGACAGTTTCGGACACACCAGTATCGTTGCGCTGGCCTATTGTAGTCTCGAACAGGTTGTCTGTATAAGATCGCTTTTATTTATTTATTTATTTATTTCCAAAGCACACCAACAACTTATTTACAAATTTATATGCAGATAAACACACATTAATAGACCTGTGTAAACAAGTTACTTAAAGGCATGCACAACACTCACAGAGGATTGATTAGTTGGTTGTAAACAATATATGATACATACTATTTTCAACCGACGACAAAAAGAGGAGGTTATCAATTCGACGCGTATATATATATATATATTTTTTTTTTTTTTTTAATGTATGATCATCGATTACTCGAAGATGGCTGAACCGATTTGGAAATTTTTTTTTTTTGTTTGAAAGAGTATACTTTGAAATTGGCCTCATTTTCATAAACGTCAGGATCTGATGATGGGATCCTGGAGAAATCGAGGGAACTCTTCAAATATTATAGGCACACCTATGGCGTTTTGGGTATTTATTATAGTAACTTGTGCAGTTGCTCTCAAAAAGTACCATTTGAGGAAGTGGAACTGATGATGAAGACCACAGATGGCCGCCGAAACTACTCAAGAATAAGTATTGAGTGGATTGCGATTCGATTACTTGAATATGAATGTTAAGCACTTTATGCTCGTCACAATGCATATGGTGAAGTACCAGGAGAACTCCTCAACAATTAACGGCCCAGCATTGGGAAAAGCAATATTTTGTAAAAGGTTATAAGTAGTTGACATTTAGGCTCTTGTAACTAGGTAAATTAAAAATAGAACAACTAAAAATAGTGAAATAAAAACTTTTTACCAAAAAATTAAACCGACTCCCAAAAAACACTGCAAAGTGAAAAATAACTTTAATTTCGGAAGTCGGTGCCAAAAACGAAAACACAAAACTAAAGATACCGACTACCGAAATTAAAGTTATTTTACACTTTGCAGTGTTTTTTGGGAGTCGGTTTAATTTTTTGGTAAAAATTTTTATTATAATCGTTTTAAAGTTAGACAATATTTAAAATGACAGCAAAAACCACAAAAAAAATTAAGGGTAGAAATAAACAAAACAATTACAATATCAATTTAATAAAAATCATATAAATTCAAATAAAATTGTAACACCCTTTAGTTTTTAAGTCCTCATTTAATTCTGTTATGGTGTACAATAAAGAGTATATCTATCTATCTATCTATGTTAAGATATTCACCCATCCACATACCAACCTGGGCGAGCGTTGCTTAACGCGATATGCTACCGCGCTGTTTGTCACGGGGTTGATTCCAACATCACAAAACAAATTAATATGGCCGACAGATAGTTTTACCGCGTAAATATCGATCCCTTGGCATTGCCAGCTAGTAATGTAGTTATATATTGCCTTATAACATTATCTATTTTCCAGTATAAGTCCTATTAAAATCGGTTCAGCCGTTCCAGTGATTAGCCCGGACAAACAGGAACACATACAACAAACTCGCTTTAGTATCGTGTAAAATAAACACTAGAGAAAACACAGTTATTAGAGACAGGCTCTTCAATTTTATTTATATGTGTAGGTTATTGCCCTAAATAATTTAATTTATACGGTAATTTAGTTTATAATCAACAATATCACGTGATTAAGATCTCTTGATGGTCCAAATATGTCTTTAACTGGCTTAACTGCTTCCTATTTGGAACATTCGATATTATCTTAGACAAGGAATCTAGATGATCATTTAAAATCAAACAACATTTTTATACAAAGTTCATTGGAAACTTCATTGGTATGAGATTAACATAACATTAACTATAGAAAGTTGAGGTTTAACATATTCTTACATTACTTAAGAATAACGTTAAAAGTCGAATAAAATTACGAAAAATGAACCACTATTATACAGCTGACTACTTCCTTAAAACTCCATATAAATCCATTGTATAAACCTAAGTTATATTAAGTTACTGAAGAAACTTAAATTATACGATATGCATGTTTAACCTTTCTTTGTAGTAGCGACACGGTATGTACTTAACACGATACGATCGGTTATGAACTTTCCTTTGGCTTGAATTTTGTGATGGCTTAAATTTTGAATATAATTACATAAAATACTGTTATAAGTTATAACAGTATTTTATGTAAAATAAATATTATTTGTTACAACTTATAACAAATAATATTTATATTGCAAATTGGTAATTAAATAAAAAAAATTCACGGCCAAACGGAACAACGGATTGATGTGCTTATTGGTGTGTAGATAACACAATCACGTCAATACCGTACAGTATACCCAATACAATACCGGAGAGTGACAATGGTTACATCATACATTTTTCGTAGAAACAATACTTTTTATGAGACCGGAGATGCAGCTTGTTCACTTCGTTCGTCTCCTACACGTGTTCGTTGTCTGACTTGTGTTAAAAGAATGAAAATCTTACCCCAATCCATACTATACTAATATCTTAGAACAACAACGCATAGAAGGATAGTACGAGTGCAAAAAGTGAGGCAACTAAAACTTAGCCATTTTGGCTAACTTTGCTCGACGAGCCGTCAGTACTCAAGGTCACATTCTGCCGAACAGAACTCGAGAGTAAATAATTTAAAACGACTGTTTGTAGCGTAAAGGGACGTCATAGTCCTTCAGGAAAACAAAAAACGTGTAATCAAATTACCTTTCACAAGTAAATACTTATACATTATATTTAAGTAAATCGACCATCAAACAAAAATTCTAATAACCTAACTTATCACAATTCAATGTTGCTATCCGTGAGGAAAAAAATACCCATATTGATTTCTTTTGTGCTTATTTTTGTTTAAAAAAAATATAGTTTTGGCGGCAATTATGTATGCGTCAAACTAAACTATATTTATCTACAGCTACTACCTACAGTGTTTTATAACTAAAAGTTACTGTTAGTTCTCTTCGAACTAACAGTAACTTTTAGTTATAAAACACTGTACTGTAGTGGCATCATAAAGATGACAATTTTATTGATTAAAATTTTTTTCATTTAAGTAATGTTCTCAATAATATTTTTCTATTTCATAAATACAACACATAATATTAATTGATATCAAACGAGATTTTTCAAGCAATTAATACATTTCTATAATATCATTATAACACATTACACATCAAACATTCTAAACGCAATAAACGATATCTCATTTCGTTTACCTTCCATAAATATATGTCATATAAGTCATAGTTAACGTGACCAGACGTCCCGTTTTGAACGGGACTGTCCCTTTTTATAATTACGAATCCCGGTGTCCCCGCAATGATCTCTGGGACGCAAAATTGTCCCGTTTTCTGAGACTGCGTCATCGGACTCATCGGTCGATGCGAAGATAGCCGAGAATGGCCAAGACGTCGTCGCTCGCGTTTTGTTGACTATTTATTTGACAGATTTTTCGTGCGCCCACTTCTTGATATTTGTTTTGTTGTTGTTTAATCCTCGTGTACCTAGTAAATAACTTAAACTTTTTGTTTTGGAATATTTTCTGACTTTTAATGATGGGATTTTTATTTATTTATTGTTTACGTAGTTTATATTTGACATTAACATTCATATCTGGAGTGAGGCCATAGAGAGGCACGGGGAAGCACTTGCTGTTTCCCTTGACATCTCCAAGGCCTTTGACAGGGTCTGGCACGATAGCCTTATTGCTAAGCTTCTTTCCTTCGGTTTACCCACTCAACTTTGCGTTTGGATTGAAGACTTCCTGAGAGATCCGGTCCCTTTGAGTGGTCATTGATGGCTGCTTGTCTGGTCAATTGGCAATTAATACCTCCCTCAGGGATCTGTTCTCTCAGCAACTTTATTCTTGCTGCACATTAACGATCTGCTAATGCCCGGTACCTTTGGGTATGCAGACGATAGCACAGTTGCTGAGAGATATGTGTCCAGCGCGCGTGCTGGTGAGTCCAGTCCATCCAGGAGATCCAGTCTCTCCGTAAGGACATGGTTGGGCGCTTGAACTTGTCCTTGAAGGCTGTCTCCGAGTGGGGCGATGCCAACTTGGTCAAGTTTAATGCAGATAAGACTCAGGCGTCTCTTCTCCGCAAAAAGGAGCCAATTTGAACCGGCTCCTACTTTCCGTGGTGTAATCGTGCCAATAACTGATAATATTGAGCTTCTTGGGGTGACTTTGACTTCCACACTCAATTTTGGCTCGTTTATCGAGGCTAAGGCTCAGTTAGCATTAAAAAAGTTGGGAATCCTAGCTGAGGTGAGACGGTACTTCACACTGGAACAGCTGCTCAATTTGTATCAAGCCCAGGTTCAGTCGTTGAAAAAGAAAATGGTATTCCATACTATGTTTTTTTAAATAACTAGTAATGTGGGTAGAACTCACATTACTAGCAATCTTGTTAACCCCTCCAACTAAGCTAAATGTGCTTGTGTCTGAAGTGGGTTCACGGCAATAGTGTAATGGGTGGGGTTCGAACTCGTCACCTCTCGATCACAAGTCCGACACCTTATCAATTTCAACACAGTATTAAAATTGTATTGTATTAAAATAAATTAAATGAAATATTAAGTTAAAATGCCGAAACGCAAGTGTTCGTTCAATGTTGACTTACAAGCAAAATATCCGTTCATCAAGCAAATAAATACTCCCTCAGATGTCAGATGTGAAAAGTGTCGTACAGAATTTAGTGTTGCTCACAGTTATGCCAGTGATATTGAACAGCATTTCATATTCTGAAAAACATAAAAATGCCGCAGCCGCGCCGCTTCGAGTTCTTCGCCAACTTCAAAGGATTTGGATATGGCCGCGGCAGAAGGCGTCTGGGATTATCACACGATACAAGCAAACCACAGCTTTCGGTCTAGTGATTGTGCATCGAAATTAATTCAATCATGTTTTGATCGCGCGTACGAAAGAGTTATTGTGAAGATTATATATATTTTTATATTTACACGATTCGAGTTGAAGCTCTAAAGGAGTTTTGAGCCGAAACTGAAACGGCATATCAACAAATGCTCGGCTATAGCAAAGCCTCATATGCCTGCCTTGGAAAGAGTTTCAAACATGTATCAGCCATTAAAAAACTACTGTTTGAGTATTGAAAAATATCCCCTGTTACTAAAAAAACTTTTTTGAAGATTCCACATCCAAAGGCTTTGTTTTTTACACGCTCAGTCAGCAAGTTTTCATCAAGCTTTCTAAAAAGGTCCCCGCATGGGAAATTGTTCAAAAATTGTATACATGTGAGAAAACCCAGTTACAAATTTCAGTTCTAACGGCGATGTTGATAATTAAGGTGCATATAAAAAAAAATGTGCTAAAAATTTCATTCTTGTTTAAAATCATCACCCTCTACGCTATATTAAAGCAAATTTGTTCATCTGATAAATATAAATATAACTTAACTTTTCGAGTATATATATATATATATATATATATATATATATGTATATATATATATATATATTTATAATTCGTAACTTTTAAGCTAACTGACTATTCCTAAATAAAAAACTTAAATGAAGTTTTTTTTTTTCATTGAGAACCTTTTAATTGACCTTAATAAAACAATGTCCCGTTTTGAGACAAAAAATAAATGGTCACGTTAGTCATAGTACATGAAAAACATCATCTTATCTAGTTTCATAACATAAAATACTTGATTTGATCCAGCAACATAATAGTGCGTTTTTCCATTTTTGTGGGTAATGGTCTGGTAATGGTATCACTGAAAGCTATATTTGTGTGCGTTTGAAGAACGTAGACACATTCGGCTCACGCACACAAAGAAAATAAAGTGGACACACGAAATCGCTCGTGTTTTGTTCTAGACGCCTCTTCTATGCGTTGTTGTTCTAAAACTAATATCATAAATGCGAAAGTCTATCTTTCTTTCTGTCTGTCTATCTGTTACGCTTTCACGTCTAAACTACAGGACTGATTTGGATGAAATTTTTAATGAAAATAGTTGAAGACCTTAATTTAAACTTTTTCGTTTATTTAAAAAATCAACCCTTAAAGTGTTGAAATAGGGGATGAAAGTTTATACTTATAGGAAATCTAAACTGCTTCGACGATTTTAATGAATTTAGGAATTTTCCTCAAATGAACGCGGCTGGAACCGCGGGACACAGCGAGTTAAATATATGAACTAAGAATTTATTAAGGTTTTATTAATACCATAGTGTCACTAATAGAAGAACCATTCAAAAACTGGGACAAACCTCACAGACCTCGCACAACATGTCTGTGAAAATCGATAAATTGTCACCAATAGCAGACAACATCAACAGAAAAGAATTCCCAATACTTAGTAAAGAATTCATCCAGTAATCCCTAACATAACTAACACAAGACAGCCTATTAATCGGAGTTAAGTCCAACATAAATGTTACGAATGCATCCACAAACACGAAATTACTTAAATAAAAATAATTGTACGTATAATTTAACACGTCAAACGAATCGTGACCAACGTGTTACGGCACCACTAAATATGTATGAGAGAATTAAAATAATACCAAAAGGGATATGTTGGTTGGAAGATCTTGATTTGTACCGAGAATTTTTTCCAACCGTTCCGTCTTTAGATACACGATCCATTGCCTCTCTCCCTCATTAAACTTACTAAAGTTAAACATTAATGCGTCAGTGGAATGCGTATAAGAATTCAGGTATACATTATTGTAGGTATCGCAGTACATGCAATGGGCTGGTCGGGTTATTTAAATAAAACAAGCCTGGTACCTTCCGGACATGGATGCATTACCATAGAACATGGGAACTGTTCGCTTGCGGTCCATTTTTTTCCTGTAAAGATTTGTAAATATACGTAAAGAAAACCTAGACGTTGTTGGAAAAGAATAAAGTTTATTAGATGGCTAAAATGAGGCTATTACGATGGTCATTCAACTAAATATTTTGTTACAACTTTCTTTTTAACATGAGACAACTGTCAAAAAAAAGAACAATATCGTTTCATCCTAAGTACCAACAACATCATACTTTAAAGAAATAAAGATGTCAGTATCATTAGAACTTAAAACGGGATATGTACCATGAAAGTTTTCGATATTTCGGCACTGTTGCAAGCGCCATGATCGCGGATGAACTGAAGTAATTGCGGGTGGACGTTTATGAGCAGACGAATCGGTCTACTCTCTTTCTCGTTCGTTTTTTGTGATCTACACCGCTACCACTGTCTCATGTATCACTAAAAACTCGATTCTGTTCCCGACACACGAAATTCACTTTGTTGAAAAGTTCTAATGATACTGTCAGTGACAATGTTAGCTTAAAAACTTATAATAAAGATGCCTCTAAGAAAATTTAAGATTAATTAAATACAACGTGTAACGGAAACCCCATATCTATCCAAAAGGGCTGAAGACAACATCTGGTATGGAGTCTCTATGCACAGTTTCAGGTCAAAATAAGTGACTCAAAGAATTGATACCAAATTATCGGTTTCATATGTTTCTTGAATACCAATCATAACAAACGTGTCACAGCACTACAAGGGTCAATAACTTTCACGCCACTTGCCAATAACATGATAATTCTGTTCGTGCTTCTTTATTTGAAAATTTTGCTCTCTGGTATCAATGTAGTGAAATTTGTTATAAGTTCCACACATGTAGACATAGCATTACAAAACCCTTGCCATATCGTTTATTATCATCTAAAGAAGCCGTGCACTTGGTATGTATATACCCTTTAAATTACACGTTTTATAAAGATCTGATTTGCCTTTTCCCAATCATTTTGTGTTCAGCTTCTAGTCTACCTAGTGTTTTACGTAGAGCGATGCACGTTCTGTTTTTTTATTTTGAAACGATACCCCTTTACAAAACTGGTATCAGATTTTCTGGGTTCTGACTACTCGCAATGACTGTCAAACTGTCAAGGATGTGATTACGAGAACCGGGACCAGCATGCTTCACTTGTTTTTCTAGACACGGAAGACCTCCATATGTATGATGGTCACCTATACCAAGATCGAGGGATCGAGGTCAAGACTGGGCTCATCCGGAATAAAAAAAACATGGAAAGGGCAAGTATTGATTAACCTTGATATCGACTCGTCCGTCTGATAATATTTAGCCACTTCAAAACAGTTCATCAAAAACCTGTCTGCACTAAATGATAAAAAAATGAGACATAAAGAGACAAAGAATTTAATATGGGGTTTCGATATGGGTTCAGTATGTTTGGCCCGAATACCGAATCTGGTGACTGCTCGACTGGTTCCAAATTCAGACAATCGATCATTCGGCGGGACCATTAAAGAAATAATGCGCGCACTGTACATCCCAAACGGGATTTGTTAATTAAAAATGTCAATCAAGTGTGTCGAGAAACGGACGGTTTAGTGTCTTTTCGGAGCAAAGATTAAATTTATTTGGCAAGGAAGTATTTGTTAAATATAGATTAAATATTTTGTTTATATTTTTAAGATCAGTTGCGGCCTAGTTGTTATAGGCTCCTCTTACGAATTGCAGGCGGTGTGTTCGAAGCCAGACAGGCACATTACTTTGTGTAATTTTCATAATCACCTCTGATTGATGCTCTTGGCCATTGGGATTTTGTGTTTTTTGTTAAAATACATGTAAGTTTGAAATGTGTCTGTCCGTCTGTATACCAATATTTAGTGTCTGTATGTGATAGCAGAGCTCCTAAAACCGATGCGATTTTGATGTAGTTTTTTTATTTATTCAAATGCCGGTGTAAGATGATCAGCTCTTTTTAAGTTAATAAAGGGATGAGAGAAACTGTTATAGGTTCTACTTATGTTTTTAATGAGCATGGCTTAAATTTATTTTCCTCAATAGTTACTGAAATAAAATTATATTTTATTTTGCAAATTGGTTATAACTTTTAAGTCAATCTTTTTGTTCTTAAAATTAGTTCTAAGTTAAATTTAAATGTACTAAGTCTCAATATTGTCAACTAACTTTCAAGGGGAGGAGCGAGACAACCCTTACACAAGTGTTGTTAACTATTTACTGGGGCTGTTTCATTCACAAAAAATATATTATTATAACGTTTTATATTAAACTAGAACAGGCTGCTGTTTCCTAACTGACCAACTAAATTGTGCCTGCTCATGTCGATTCTTTTAACATAATCTTTGCCGGAGTTTAGTGGAAACAGATAAATCGTCAAATAAGTATTTGAAGCTTCACAGTTTATCGCTTCAAAGGTGGCCGTTAATGAGCTAACTACTTTACACATATTCTTAGTGAACATTTTAACAGCATAAGGATGGCGTTTTTGGTACGTTAACGTTCGAGGAAGAATATTGTAAGTCAACTACATATTATAGTCAAATTTACCTGCTTAACTTTCTCCCATGTTGAAATCGTCCAGTATAACCGGATGCGGTTCATTATAACTGTTATACATGGAGCGATTGTCTATCTCACCTCTATAACCCAGTAACTGGGTAGCACCATTCTCCTTGGCAAGACTGGTTTTTGGCTCCTGACTACCAGTAACGACTCTCAAAGTTGTACAAAAGACAGTCGGGACTGTGGAGGTCTGCTATGCGAGCGGTCAGCCTATCGCACTGGCTGGCATAGTTTGAATTTAGATCGTAATGTTGGACATGCGAAGGAATTGTTTTAAGAAACAGAGAGACCGGCTTGGCATGCCGCCCAGCATAGCAAGACCGAAATCATTTTAAGCTTGAAAAATATATATTTAGATTGCATTCCAAAAATGTGAACATAATTACACACATCAAAAGTGTCTAGGGATCAACATATATTTTTGCAATAACTTTTCTCCTGATTGATATTAATTAAAATTTTCTTTAAGGATTCATCAAATAAAGTGTTTTCGTTTGTCACAGTAACGATAAACCAAGTCACCTTTGCATTAATAAAGAAATTTGCCATTTTCCTAATAAAGGGATTTTTGACATTTGAACCACTAACATTAAAGTCCGAAAAAAAGACTGAAATAACAGTTTTCTTTAAAATTTTATTGGGTAACTTAAACAATTAATAATCCGTGTTTCTACCGCAAACACTAACAACACAAGAACATCGGTTTGGCATACTCAAAATGAGTTCATCCAAATCACGCTGTGGAATGGCCGCCCATATTCGTTGCAACAACAAAAAAAGGTCTTCTTGCGACTGGATACCCTCCATATTCGGCAGAGCTCTTCTCTGTAGCATATCCCATGCATGCTCAATCGGGTTCAAGTCTGGCGACTAAGCAGGCCAGAGCAGGACATTGATGTTAGCTGCGGCGAGAGTCTGTCTTACAACTCTTGCGGTGTGCGGTCGTGCATTATCATGCATTAACTGAAATAAGGGACCGATTTGCACTTGTAGAGGAACGATGACGTCAGATACAATCGTCTCAGCATAAATTTGAGCGTTGAGGTTGCCTCTGATCCAAATCAACTCAGTTGTTCCGCCGATCCAAATACCCGCCCATACCATGATGGTTCCATCACTATAAGGATGGACTTCCTGGCAGGATTTTAATCGCTGTTGGCGTCCAGTGGTTCTCCAGTGTCGTATACGTCTTGTATCCGGTCTCATACCAAAACGAGACTCATCAGAAAAGCACACGAAACGCCATTGTTCTTCTGCCCAATTTCTGTGTTCAAGAGCCCATTGATATCGAATCCTACGATTGTGCATTGCTATAGGTGGTACCCGTAGGGGTCTTCGGGAATGAAGGTTCACTTCATGCAAGCGGTTTCTGACTGTTTGGTCGCTAATTAAGTTCCCTGAAGAGTGATGAAGTCTCACGGCTAACATCATGGCGGTTATTGTTGGAGCTCTTCGAGTTAAGATTTGAATGTATCGGTCTTGTCTCCGTGTGGTGCAGCGATACCGTCCTCCATGGCGCTCAGCCACGGTACCAGTGCTTCGGTAACGTGTCCAAAGTCGACTGATAACACTCTGACTTGTATTCAGAGCTAAAGCCACAGTACGTTGCCGGGAACCAGCTTCTATCATTCCCACGGCTCTGAGCATTTCTTCCCTGCTTAAATGACGTCGCCGCTCCATAATAACGTTGGTTTTAATCAGTAGTAGGGAAACAGTAGCACTAATAATGTCTTCAATGCGTTGTATGTTTTTATATGGAAAATATTGACAGCTGATTTTCATCTTTTACTCGAA
Organism: Tholera decimalis; assembly: GCA_943138885.2. Classification (NCBI taxonomy): domain Eukaryota; kingdom Metazoa; phylum Arthropoda; class Insecta; order Lepidoptera; family Noctuidae; genus Tholera; species Tholera decimalis. Next base: position 43,205,655 of record OW964552.2, read on the forward strand.
TTTGATTAACAGTTCCTGTTTCAAATTATGAAATGCACCAAAAAGGATCCATATAAATTTATAAAATCATAAATTTATTACAAAGCCACATCTCAATCTCAAGAAATCCGCATAAAAATGCTTAATCCCTAGACACTTTTGATGTGTGTATATACAAAGTATAAAACCTATCGCGTTTATATTGAAATTCCCGAGTACACACACGTCCCCGTTATAGGACCAAAAACTTAACGTACTTGAGGCATCGAGGAATCTCTATATGTAAGATGGTCACCCATCTATGGACCAACCTTAGTAAGTATTGCTTAACCTTGAAGATCGACTCGTGCGGCTGTTATTTTTTTTTTTTTTTTTTTTTCATTTATTTAATCACATTTCATCTTAACTTAACCTTAACATAACATCTGCCAAACTGCTAAGCAGTTTGTCGGCAGTACGTTCTCGTGAATTCGCATGCATTGTACATTGTAAAAAAAGGTTATAAACTAAAAGTAATTAAAATAAAACTTATATAATTATTATAATTCAGCAAAATACTATTAATTACATAGGATATTATAAAATAGAAGAAAATTCGTTTGGTATACATACTAAATACCTCGGCAAGCTCACCAGTCGACTGATAACAGCAGCTACGGACACATAGATAAATAGTGCTTCCTGAGTACATTTTTGAGATGATTTTTATTTTTAATTCGATCCATTAGTCCCTCAGGTAGCTCATTAATGAGTGTGGGCGCAATCCATCGTCTAGTGCGTTTACCGTAGTAATTATTTGCTTTAGGAACGTGCAACTGCTTTTTCCTTGATTGTCGGGTTGGATAGTTATATACTCTTACTTTTTTATGAGTTTTTACATTATATTGTTCAATTATTATTCCTAATTTAACTTTCATATTAATCGGTAATACGTTGCATTTATTAAATAATTTTTCATACTGCTTATTTGTACTTTGTTTGGTTTTATTGCTTACAAGAAGTTTAAGAAATCGAATTTGTAGTAATTTAATTCTATCTAGATATGATTTGAAGGTGAGTCCATAACCACACAACCCATAACTAATGATCGAGTCGGCGAGTGCATAGTACAACGAATACAGTATCCCTCTCGTGACTACAGGCTTCAAGGTATATAACTTACCCAGAACTGAACGTAGTTTCTTACAAACTGTATCTACATGTATGTTCCAAGCAAATTTAGTGTCAATGGTCAGTCCTAAGTACCTGTATGTCTCGACCTGTTCTAAATTAGTACACATACACCTTGATTTTTCACTGTGTAAACATTCATAACTATGACCCTTTATGTTCAATGCGATGCATTTGTTGCGTAAATATGGGGAGTTTATTACCATACATTTGGTTTTGCTTATATTTATTATAATACCATTGTCATGTGCCCATTTAATAATATTATCCAAGTCAAATTGTATCGCTTCTTGTATGGAGGTTTGGTCTTTACCACTGAAAAGGAGACATGTATCGTCAGCATACATATACGTTTTGCATTTTTGTATTACATTACACATGCTGTTTACATGTATAATATAACCAACAGGCCCATATACAGATCCGGTTGGAACACCATACTTCACAATGCCCTCAGTACTCTCAGCATTAGATACTCGAACTTTGATTGTTCTTTGCTGTAAATATTGAGCGAACCATCTATTGATTGGTCCACTTATCCCACACTCGTCCATAGCCCGCAACAAGCCGCCGTGGTCTAGAGTATCAAAAGCTTTTTTAAAGTCTATAAATACGACTACTACTAAGTTTTTATCATTCAAATAATTATTTACATCGTCTGTAAATCTTGCTAGCGCCGTTGCTGTACTTCTGTTAGGTCTGAAACCATGTTGAATATCGGAAATTATATCATTTTTGTCTAAATAAATAGATATTTGTTTGATTATATATTTTTCTGTTATCTTATTAATTGTATTCAAGATGGCTATTGGTCGGTAATTTGTATAATCTAGATGTGAACCTTGTTTATAAATTGGTCTTATTATTGATTCCTTTAATCTATGGGGGTATTTACTTTGTTTTATACATAGGTTTATAAAGTGCGCTATTACAGGACTTATGACATTTTTAATTATCTTTAAATCTTGTACCCGAATACCATCTGAACCCGGCGACTTATTGCAGTCCAGTGAGTCTATTATTCTAGAGATCTGGGTGGGCGTTGCATAATTAAATCTAAAAGAAACATTACATAGTTTAACATAATCACATCGATTTAAAAAATTCTTCTCACATTTATGCTTAATATTGTCTATTTCCGTTGTAAATGTGTTACAAAAGTTGTTACAAATAGTGTGCAAACATTCTTTTTTATGTAAATATCTCTCTATAATGCTATCTACTGTAACTTTGCTTCTACCAAGCCAATTATTAATATTGCCCCATATCTTACGCATGTCTCCCTTATAGTTTTTTATTTCTTCACGTCTATACAAATTTTTATTTATTATTATTTAGCCACGTGATCCTCCAAATAAAGAAAGCAACTATAGTAATAAATAATGTTTTTTTATAGTTGCTAGGCTTGCGTTTGACCATAGTCTCAATGTGGTCAAAGATGAAGCACGCTTGCCTAGAAGCAACCTATTCACTCTTGACTTAAAGACTACCAGGTTATAGCTATCAGGAAACACCGACTCCGGCAGGGAATTCCACTCCTTAGCCGTACGCACAATGAAAGTATTCCCAAAACGTTTCGTGCGTATGGGTGGGATGTCCACCATGTAACGATGGCGCATCGCCGTTTATAAGTTTCTTGTCACCATGTTTCTTGTGTTGAAGTCTCGGAGTAAAATTCCCACCCATCTAAGCACAAATCGTTTTGGGAATACTTTCTTTGTGCGTACAGCTAAAGATTGGAATTCCCCGCCGGAGTCTGTGTTTCCTGATAGCTATAACCTGGGGGTCTTTAAGTCAAGAGTGAATAGATTACTTTTAGGTAAGCGTACTTCATCTTCGACCACATCATTGCTTACCATCAGGTGAGATGGTGGTCAATCACAAACTTACCAATAAAAAAAGTGTAACGGTTGCATAAGTTTTTCAATTGCAGTTACCTGCTGATCTTGTTGCGGCTACTACAAAATTAGCTGAAGGAACAGGGTGGGTTTTCAGTCAGTAGAAGTCTGACACTCCCTTCCACTCCACCCAGAGCGGGAGAAGTCATTTGATGCTTTTTCCACCGGAAAAAAGATACCTACTGATGACGTACAACGAAATGCCTAATTCGGTACGAAGTTAGAAGTTAGCTCTCATGTTTTTGGTCTTTGCGCCGCCACCGATGATGCCGTATTTTTATTTATTAGTTAGAGGCTTGCGTTTGACTACCATCTACCTGAATACTGAGCAAACATAATATAAAGATTGACGTGCCAATGACACGAAGAAGAAGGATATATTTTTGCTCGAGTTTATTCAACCCAAAAAACTCTAGAATTTTATAAAGAATAAAAAAACACGGCATAAAAGTACGATGACGCATACGCCTACAGCTTGCAGTTTTTAAACTTGCTGGCTGAATTATCGTGTTCTGACAGTTGGGATGATTGTATAACCCTTTGGGTTTAAAAGTTAGTTTGACTGAACTGAGTAATTATATCAACTTTTGCACTTCACCCCACTGCCACACGTGAGTGAAATAATATCCAAATATAATTAAGCATTCATAAGTACGGATTTATGGCCTTCAAAAGAGATGTTGCTAGTTTCAGTTAGGAAAGCGGCTTTGTCTAGTTTAAATTAACGAAAATTAGGTGTAAAAGTGTTAATTAATAACCATTTTTTGTCATATGACCTCGCTGTTGGGTTCGATCACTGATAGTAAGCGCTATATATGAGGTCTAGGATGAAACGAGCGAGTGCAGAAGTTAAAAGTTAGAAGTTTAAAATGCAAATTAAATATTATTTTTCATGTCTGTGTTTTGTCTACAATAACTTTGATCATACAGTGAAAAGGTGATAAATAAATCGTGAAATCAATGTACAATATTCTTCGCTTCATTGACACGAAAGCTGTTAATGATGACGTAGTGTTATTCTATCACCTTCAAAGGAATACCTGCGGTATTAAATTTGATTAGATATGACTCTTCGAACACCTTTAGACACAGGATTTACGAAAGGTACCGCTCTAGCGATGGTTTTATCACCTGTAACTTTAGATTTTTGTTGCTGGGTGAAAATTATGATCCCACTCTGGGGTGGACTGGAAGAGAGTTTCAGACTTCTACTGACTAAATATCACCCAGTTCGTTCAATCATTCCCGTAACCTCGATAGGCAATGGCCTTATCAGGCCTCATCATTGCTGTTGACTGCTTTTTGAGGCGCTCGTGGGACACAATGCTCTGCCGACCCGGGCCTGGTTCTTACTGGACGGTGAGCAGGAATAGGCTCGCCGCCCGCAAGCTCGCACCTGCGGTGACCGGCAACCGGCTCGTGATCCCTCAGTAACTTTAGATCTAAATATTGATAAACGAGCAAGTTTTTGCTGCTTTAACCGAACGGTAACTTGCGAGACGTTGTTGACAATTATTTATTTTGACAAACGTTTTCCTACATTGCCTTGCACCTTGTAAGGAATATTGTCACTATAAAAAAACGTTTTTGCATAAAACAAAACCGACTTCCATATCAAAACACTACAAAGTCAAAAATAACTTTAATTTCGGTAGTCGGTGTTATTGGTTTGTATTTTCTTTTTTTTTTCACACCGCCTTAAATTAAAGTTATTTTTGGCTTTGTAGTGTTTTGATATGGAGGTCGGTTTTATTTTTTGCAAATAGTTTTTTTTCATGCTTTTTAGTGGGTCGGTTTGGAATTTATCTAGTTACAAAAGCCAAAATGTGTGAAAAAAGAAGTTCAAGACGAACTGAGAACCTCCTCTTTTTTATGAAGTCGGTTAAAAATCGAGAAAAAAGATTAATAATTTCCTTTCCCACCGATTAAGCATCATCATACTGTATTTTTTTCGTGTGGGAAAATCATCCAATGACTTCTCCCGCTCTGGGTCCAATAGAAGGGAGTGCCAGACTTCCACTGACTAAAACCCATACTGTTCTTTCAGCTGCCTTTACGTTCAGGGGGCCCAGAATCTTGTTAGAACATTCTCGTAAAAGCATTACCATACTAAGAATCCAATTTGTAGATCAATTCATAGCTCCTTTTAGTTTATGCTAACTACATGTAAGATCAATTGAAATCTACTTGTAAGTAACTGCATGTCTGTTGCAAGCCTACGGCAATACATACCAGTACCATTCCCAGTCAGAAAACGAGTGTTAAACGTGTTAGGTTAAAAGATAGCAACGTTTACTTGTCTTAACGATGGGACCCATTTCCGCAAGAAATGTATTAACAAGAGCTCGATGTTCTTGTAAGGCATTTTCTTGTTTGTCCGCTTGTATTTTAGCGCTTTTATTTTCTATACGGGCTGTTATAAAAGCGAGAATTTCACTTGTACTGCTTTTTTGGTAAGCAGTGTAGATGTTATTTTAGTTTTTGTACGTAGCAACTTTTTTCCTATTAGTCTCAATCTCAATTGATTAGTCTCTTTGGTGTTGCTATTTGAAGACATGGAAGTTAACTAAAAGAGGTGACTTTTTAGAACTATCATAATTATTGCAAAGAAAAAATCAAAACCTTCGAAGGAGAAGAATTGGAATTAGTAATGATTACTCAATAGCTACAATATTATGTATAGGGCTTTCTCCACTGATTGGGTTACCTTGAAAAGCTTTGCATATTTTAAATATAAAGGGCTAAATTGAATTCATTCATAGTACCTACCTACCTATATTATTTTGGCATATAGAATATTTAATTTTTTTTAAACTTTGTCAGGCCTGTTGGTCTAGTGGTCAGTGGCTCTGACTGCTATGCGCGAGGTCGTGGGTTCGATGTTTGTGTGATGAGCACGATCGTTTGTTCTTTGTCTGGGTGTAATTTATCTATAATATGTATGTATTTAGAAATATATATGTATGTTTATCAGTTGTCTAGTACTCATAGCACAAGCTCTGCTTAGTTTGGGACTAGATGGCATTGTGTGAACTAAAAAAAATTCTAAGCTTTTTAAAATAAAACAATTTGTTAACAGGGGATTGTTTACGGCGATTGTAGTTTTGGGGGAAAGATAAACGCTTCAAAGATAAGAAAACTAATGAAACCAGGCGCGGTCTGAAGGAGGAGGGGGGTTACAGGGGACATGACCCCCCTCCCCCCCCCCCAAATTATACACACCAAATAGAAAATCTACTAAAATTTTTCAAAATAAGACTTTCCAAATAATATCACCCGATTTGCCAATAAAAATAGAAGATTTTCATTTGTTTTATAATGTGTGCAATAAGAATTGTGTTGTTCAATAAAGAAAACTCATTTACTCGACATATTTTATTGTTAGTGAACCCCCCCAAAATTCCAGGCTGCGACCGTACCTGAATGAAACTCCATTATTTAATCATTGTCACATGTAAAGCTATTTATTTCTAGATGATAAGCTTAAATTATGACAAAGTGCAACTAATTTGGAATAAAAGATAAAAAAGGATATAAATTATTTCCTTAGAAACTTAAAGTTATTTAGTTAAATCGAGGCACCTAAGTCCCTATATAACTATATTGAACTTTTGTTTACGTATTGGGACTGCCATTATCCAGTTAGTAGAGACCCGTATGTCAAATAGTAGATTAAAAGCTATTTCGCCGCAGCACACAATTTCCTTTCAAATATTTGAGCTCCTAAGTTCCACGTACCTCTTCCATCATTCTACATTGTAAAGATTTACAAAGTGCACTCAAGTTGTTATAAATTTATGGAGTAATAAATTTTTGATAACGCACGGTGGCCTTTTACGTAAATTGATACGGCCATGTTTAAATTTTTGAATTTATTGGCCGTTGTAAAAATGGTAGTTTGAACGATCTTAGATAGAATAGTGACTCAGGTGTACAAAATAGATATCGAGCTTTGTTTGTTAATTAATTATATTCATGTAATAATTTGAAGCTTGTGAAAAAAAAAAAACATGTGTGCAATTCACACGTGGTAGAAGTGAAACCTTAAAAAAAAAATATGTGTCTGTCTCTTTTCACTGTCGCTTTTTCGACTCCCCATGAGACCCCCTCTCACCCCCCCCCCCCCCCTCCCCTCTCAGGGCTACCTCACCCCCCCCCCCGCGACCTAACATCGTTCCCTTGTTTGCAAGATAGCCGAGTTTGGACTCATTTTAAAGGGCATCAAAAGCTCTACCACTTGGCCCCAACAGAATTCCAAAATTCGGCAATTTATGTGTGTCTCTTTTTACTGTCGCTTTTTCGTTTCATAAATTTTCAAATCACAACGATGCTAAAGAAGTTTTCACTTCAAAACAAATTTTATTACAGGTCCACACAATGCAACCACTTCTGGAACATATTTAGACCTCCTCTTTGTGAGAATGGACGTGCTTTAATCCACAACACAACGTGGATCGAGTTCAAGTTAGTGGATGTCACATATCTTCGTTGTTCTAGAATGTTCCAGTTTCCTAACGATGTATTTCTTCACCGTTTTCAGAGCAGTGGTGATGATGGAAATAACACAAAGAAATGTACCTGCCTAGGTTCGAACCCAGGACTTATAACTCGTACCTGCTACTACTCCCGTTTCCTGGTTATACAACGTGTTACAGATTAAGCGCAATACCTCAGACACCCCAATTACAATATTAAACGGCGAAGTGCCATCGTTACATGGTGGACATTCCACCCATACGCACAAAACGTTTTGGGAATACATTCATTGTACGTACGGCTAAGGAGTGGAATTCCCTGCCGGAGTCTGTGTTTCCCGAGAGCAATAATCTAGGAGTCTTTATGTCAAGAGTGAATAGGTTACTTTTAGGTAAGCGTACTCCATCTTCGACCACATCATCACTTACCATCAGGTGAGATGGTGGTCAAACGCGAACCTATTTTTAACAAACAAAAAAAAATTATAAGTATGAAACAACATCCGTAACTAAATAAATTGAAACCAAACCTAGACATTTTTTATAAAATAGTTATCCTTACGCAAAACGTATGGGCGTCATACAATATCCTTACGCAGACGCACATATATATATCGCACCCTCAGTAATATAAGGAATCAAGTCAAAATTTTTGCAAACTGAGGTTTTAAATGCTAAGGGCTCAAAATTAAATTCGCTACCGGTTAACTAACCAGTTAACTAACCGATTAACTAGCTTAACGGTTGGCTAACTTAAATAATAAGCATGTTATATGAAAAAATATCTGTAATGTAGGAATCCAGAATCTTGAAACGCGAGTAGTCAAAAATCTACTTTTTTGAGTTGTGCCTTTATATTACTAAGGGTGCGATATATACACTCATGCAATGTTAGCGGCCGACCCGACACGCACACAATACACTTGAAATAAGGATTGTAATAATTTGACATGATACTGTGTTTCCATTTTAATTTAACACCTATTTTTTATGACGGAAATCGATTCAAAAGCCGATTCTAAACCAACTACTTTTAGGAATTGCGTTTATTCTGTTACACGTTGTCTAAGAAAAGGTGTTGATGATTTCTTACCGGTTTTAGTTGTAATAAGTTATAGATTATTTTTTTTATTAAAAATTAAATTATTTATAGGACCCGTAAATTTTCCTCTAAAACCGATACCGCGTTTAGGTTGCAAAAATCTCATACATTTTAATTTCGTGGAGTTTATTTATCGCTTGCAAAAACCTTGCTTTGATCGTTCATGAAAAAAAAAACTTTAATACCCAAGTAATCCAAAAACGTAATTCACTAAAGGAAGAAAAAAAAAAAAACCATTTAACACCGCGAATAAAGATTGATGAAAAATCAATCGAGGCATGTCCCGCAGATAAAGGCAATGTCCGTGCTATCAATTTTAATCTGGAAACTTTCCTCCCTCTCGCACGTATCCTTAAAACTGTACAAAAGAAAGAGATGAGTGTACGTATTACAGTCTTCATGCACCTTCGCTATTACGACGATGACGACGCCAGCCTACTTACAGAATTAAAGTCTGCTAAGGAAGATTGAGGAGGGCACCTTATCGGGCAAGACAATGATGTAACGAAAACACTGATGGATATTGTAAAAAATGTTGCTTGTAATACAACACTGGATCATAGGACATGATCGAGTTCCCATGAGGAACTTGAGTGAAGATAGATTAAAGTTGCTTTGAAAGTTTAGGTTTTTGTTTAATAAAAACTAGAAAATCTATGTATTTATTTAGGTGTTCTTTTGTTGTTGTCTGTTCCATCGTGTAGGGTATCATTGTGTTTTTCAAAAACGTAAGGGATTTTTAAAATCTGTTTTAGGTTCTGTGAGCTTATAGTGGATTTTTTTTACAGATCTATGAGTAAAATGCTTAAAAATCTGTTAAAAACTGTCGAATACAGTTGGTGATTCAAATGTAATTGTACTTTCAATAGGTATAATTTTCGCGAGGTGTTTTCAGTTCGAGCGATTATTGCTAATGTTCATTTATTTACATTTTCTTCGCCTTAAGTATGACTAAGCATATTTAATACCCCTTGCAATATAAGAAGTTTAAAAACCAAACGAATATTTCTCATCATAGATGTCATTTGAGGATCCACAAAACTACTTTTATGAACTTATACAAGAATTTAAGTCCTTAAGTAATCTGACACACAATCCCAAATACTTCAGCTAAACGTCACCCCATCACTGTCTTACTGTTCACCATTTAATATTAAAAGATGGATTAGGAAGCCGCACAGCTGTGTATCAAACGCTTATCTACGTACAAGAACATAAGCTGTAAGTCAAGCAAAGAAAATAGGTTAATACGTTGCCGATAAGGATGCCTTGCTAGAATTTTTATATGGCCTAGCTTGCGTGATATATGATCAGTGATAGATTTTATGTAGTGGATACTGATAATTTATTTCGAAACCTATAAGCTTTTAAGCTAACATGGTCACTAACAGTATTAGTAGAACTTAAAACGGGGTATTTACTATGTGTACTTTTTGTTTCGAGTTTCCGATATTTCGGCACTGTTGCAAGCGCCGTGATCACGGATGAACTGAAGTAATTGCGGGTGGACGCTTATGAGCAGACGTACGTTTCGAAACCGTAATAATGTTATCGTAAGGTCTCTGTTTTGAAGCCACTTTCAAGTAAACGTTTTTAAGCTTAAAACGGGAACTTAACCATGTATGTGTCTAGGCATTTGTTGTTTCGATTTTTCAATACTTTGCCATTGTAAAGTTCCTTAAAATAAAGTCAATTTATTTATTTTATCGATTTTACCATTACAAGCCGTTTTCCAACGTCGATATTAATAATTAATAGGATATTTTAAAGAGTAAAGCGTCACGTCCACGGGGTAGAAAGATCAAGAAACTCCTTAGTTACTCCTTTCAAATAAAAGTTTTGCTATATTCGCTGCATTATTGTTTACTATTGTTATTGTTATGTGTAGTGTTGTTGTTATGTGAGGAAAATACGTAGATAGAACAGTTGTAATAAGCATAACTTGGCATAGCATAAGTTGTAAATCGTGGGTTTGAACCCAGGTGCTCTCAAAATGGCGAAGGAAAAAATCTGAAATCCGAATATAGGCGACATCCACCTTCTAGCACTGGCCGTGATGACTGATGATAAAGGATGTAAGGTTATATAACAGGTTTAACCCACTTGTTACTGAATATACTTTTTGTGTCAGATTGTAATGAAATTCAGATAATTATGTTTATCCTTACATGACAAGATATTAAAGAAAAATACAAAAAAAAAATATTCGGCTATTGGAAAATCAGGAAAATTTGTGTCCTTTTAAAAGGACGCTAGTAATATATGCTACTAATGTAGTGTACATAAAAAAAATAACGAAGTACCTCTATTGGCGTCTATTTATGCATAAAATAAAGTAAAAAGAAAACCTTACTAAAAAGGTTATTTAGTGTGGTATAATTCAAAACAATCCTTCAGATTTAAGAGACAAATTCGTTTTTTTTATGGAAAATAACACACCTCAGCTATTTTAAGAAGTGAAGTTGCAGTATTCTTCCGGAATTGTAAATGATCAAGTTCTCCCTCATCGCTATAAAATAGCCGCCAAGCATTTTGGATTGCCATATCCAAACAGTGAAAAATCAATGGGAAATACAATTTTTCGCTCTTATCGATGTGCGATAAAGACCAATATTTTGATCTGACCTATCTACACCCCCCATATTTTCATTACAAGTTTTTATGGTGGCTAGTTGGTCACCTTATAAGAATGTGCATACTTCTTTTGTTGCTGTGAAAAGTGTCTAATTTTATTTACATAACGGGTATACTATTGTCGTTCCATTTACGCAATAATTTCTTCAGCTCTTGTGGATTTGCACTTTTGGGAATCACGATCCGTTGTCTTGAATTCTTTCGTTTGTTGGTAGTGGACATATTCTGTAAACTTATAAGGGCATTCCATAATCTGCTGCATCTGCAACATAACCACTGAATAAAAGAATTCCTATTCCTAATTGCTTGTCAAAGATAATTGGTTACACGTTCCAGTAGCAGACCTGCAAACTTATCACTTTATTATAAACTATAAATTCAAATCTTTCAACACGAGCACATCAAGGGACATACTATAAATTTCATGCCTACAAATCTGATAGGATTATACCTATTTCTTACTGAGGCCAGTTACGTCCAAGTATTTGCTCACAGTATTGAAGTGTCAAGCTTCATGATTGATGAAGGCTCACCTTACTACTTGTCGGGTAGATGAAACCAAACTTTACTGTAGACCTTTCGAAAGTATCTTAAGTACAAGGAGGAAGGTTGAAAATCGAATGAATTGAGGTTCAAAATAATGTGGACAGATGTTTTTTTTTGCATCATCTTTGGAATATGATATTGTGGTGAATTATATTGATATATTGCTACCAACAATTTAAAGTATTGATGAATAATGTTGGAAAGGTCGCCTAAGCGCGCACAAGAAGTTTATAGATATTTTGCAAAGGCCACTAATAAACTAATCATATTAATTGTATTCGTATTGTTACGAGCTGGGGTTCAGGATAGAAATAATTAACACCAATTAAACCAAAATTAATACTTTAATAAATAAATATACACAAAAATCAAAACAGTTATTCACACTACAAAACTTGTCACTTAACACTTAAATCGCACTGAAATGCACTTGTATAACTTCGATTATATCGCCTCGTATCTTCTAATAAGACTGACTCTCTGCGTTCCTTTGCGATCTATTACCCCGATGTATGTGTTCTAGAACATTCTTGTACAATCGAATCACTGCCAATATTGCCAAGAATGTTCCAGAAGCTACTCGATATACCGGGTGCTTCAAAAAAATGTATACACACTTTAAACTATCGTAGTTTTCCCGCTCTATAAGGCTAATGTTATATTTCTTCGCCAGGTGGCAGCATAATCGTCCCTCTATGTTATATTCTGGATCAAAATTTGCCGGGCCAGTGGATAGGATGCAGGGTGGCAATCGAGTTTCCAGCACGCTCTCCAGACCTTACACCACTGGATTTCTTCTTTTGGGGCACAGTAAAAAATGAGGTGTACAAACGTGAACCACGTAACCTAGACATTCTTTGGAATGAGATAGGCGTGCTCCATCTTCGACCACATCGTCACTTGCCATCGGGTGAGATGGTGGTCAAACGCGAACCTATTCTAAATAAAAAAAAAAAGATTCAAGCCGTGTGTAGAGAAATCTCATTGGACATTTTGATACGATGTACAGAACCAGTGGTGACTCGAACTCAGAATTGTATTGATGCTGGAGGTCACCAATTTGAACAGTATTAACATTTGTTATTTATGTTTCATTTACATTGGACTTTCAGCTTTCTAATTTCCTGAAATTTAACTTTGTAGAACGGTAAATAAATTTTCTATGGACGTTCAAAGTGTGTATACATTTTTTTTTAAGCACCCTGTATTTAGTACTGCTACTCGCCGGCAGGCGGCGTTAGTGTTTCCAACGTTCTAGAAGTCGAAGTTTCTCGACATACTTAGCTAAGCGACTGCCGTAACAGTATGTATGTTTGTATGAGGAGCTTGTGGCTAAATAATAACAGTGCCATGGGTCGATATTCAAGGTTACGCAACGCTCGCCGAGGTCGTTTTGTGGATGGGTGACAATCTTAACATTATCGAGATTCCTCCGTGCCTCGGAAGTTCCCGGCTGTCTTTGTAAAGTAAAGTAAAATTAATTTCATCAAACTATGAATTATACAATATCCATGTTAGGAAGAAACCTTTTAAGCCATAATTGGCTTGTGATATGTAGTTCCGCTCTTCCAGTTATCGTTGACAATATTTTGATTCGAAAAGTAAACAGAACCACAAGGGAAAAATAAAATGAAATAAAAACATATGTAAACTAAACTAAATACATATAACCAAGAGAAAAGGAAACTTATTATAATAACAAAATTGATTAAAACTAATTAATTAAAACTTGGGATATAAAACAAAAGTAATTTGCACGCGTGTGTATGTGTGTGTGTGTGTGTGGATGTGTGTTTGTGTGCTTGTGTGTGTGTGTGTGTTACTCCCTGACTATGTAACCTTAGAGTGTAATTTAAAGCGTATATGCATACCAAGTGCACGGTTTCTTTGGATGATAATACGTTTATTATCATCCAAAGAAACCGTGCACTTGGTATATATTGGTCGTTATATGGCAAGGGTTTTATAATCCTATGTCTACATGTGTGAAGTATAATAGAAATTTCAATACATTGATACCAGAGGCAAAATTTTCAAATTAAGAAGACCGAAGAGAATCACCGTGTTATTGGCAATTGACGTGGAAAGTTATCGACCCTCGTAGTGCTGTGACACGTTTATTATGAAAGAATATATGTAGGAAAGGATAGTATTCAAGAAACATATAAAACCGATAATTTGGTATCAATTCTTTGAGTCACTTATTTTGAGCTGAAACTGTGCAAAGAGTCTCCATACCAGATGTTGTCTTCATCCCCTTTGGATAGATATGGGGTTTCCGTTACACGTTGTAGACTCAGTTTCCTCGTAGTTTTTAGTTGTTAACCATCGCATGAGTGTCTTTTTACAGTCACTTTGTACATCTTTAACCTGCGTTACAGCTAGTCAGAACCCAGAAAATCTGACATCCGGCTTGCAAAGGGTGCAGCTACCGGTGTGTTGAAGTCAGATAACAGTCGATCCATGTAATTCACTAGTACTCAGCTGCATCCAGAATGGAAGCCAACTCCAAAATAGGAAAAGGCTTATTTATTGAACGAAGAGAAAAGAATAAGCAGTTGATGCTCTTCGAATCGAAGCTATACCCGAACGTTTAATTCGATGCAGTAGACTGACAGTTTCTGAGTTGTCAGATAATGACGACTACGAAATAGTGATGTAACTAAATTAATCGATTCAGGAATAAAATCGAATAACGTGTCAACATTTTTTTTTAATAATATTGTGTGAAAATAACAAAAAGTTAAATGTGATTACGTAAAGGGGCATGAAAAATAAATTAATTTAATTGATTTAATTATGATAATATTTTTTTTGCAATAGGACCCTGTATCTGTACCCATTCCAAGGGGTTTAGGTCGCTGTGGTGTGGGGGCAGTCTTTTTAATAGTAATCTCGCGCAATTAGTTTAATTTATGTATTAAAAATAAATGATAATAGTATAAATTTTATCATTTATTTATATTTCAATCAATTAAAAATCGCTCATTTATTATTCGATTGATTGAATCCATCACTATTAGGTTAAATATGGTATCATTATTTTAGTAAGTGACATTAGCTTAGGTCAGCTTACTGCATCGAATTAAAAGTCCGGGTATGGTTAATATTTACAAGTAAGTAGAAGAATAACTTAAGGTAAAGTTTCCCTTGACAAAAACATGAAAGTTAAAACAACTTAGCATAACGTTTGTTTTTGGAACAAAACAACGTGTAAAACATTATGAAGTACATCAAGAACAAATTGCCGACCCATCCGCTTTTCGCCACAACAACAGCGGTCCCTCAAAGGATAACTACATTGTAAACTTTTAACAAGTACCCTGCTAAGCCTACGGCATTCTTCACCCTCCGAACCTATAAAAAACATCATCAATACAAAGCAATAAAACTTTGTCAGAATTTACCTCATAAATACAAAGAGAAGAAAGCCCAGAAGGCGAAGTCGTCTTTTGTCTAGCCATTACGAGTATAAATGATATTTATTTTATAAACTGTTTTAAATAACACTTTTACACCAATGACATATTATAATATAGACGCGTCATATTCCCACAAAGCACCTCTCAAAAACGACACGAAGCACACACTTAAAGAATTACTATCTAATACGTGTAAAGAAATGGAAAGAAAATAAATGCCATCTTTAGGTACACCTGATGTTAGAGAGAAATGATTATACATCTTTAGTTACGTTCCGATGAAATGCTGCATGCTTATTGGTCAAGCGCATGTGTGACGTAACAATCAAAGGCATGTGAGGAAAGAAAGACAACTAAACAGACACGAGGCACTTACCTTGATTTTAACTTGCCATTTCAGAGCGCGGACAACGCATCTATAGTTTACTAGTACTCACGCGGGGCTTCGCTCCCGTGGATCCTATCACGGTAAAAACATAACTCTCCTTTTTTGCAGTCGCGTTAAAAGTAGCCTATAACCTTCCTCAAGCTTCAGGCTACTTCCATACCAAATTGCATCCAAATCCACCCCGTACTTTCGAAGATTAGCGCGTTCAAGCAAACAAACAAACAAACTTTTCCGATTTATAATATTAGTATCTATACTAATATTATAAAGCTGAAGAGTTTGTTTGTTTGTTTGTTTGTTTGTTTGCTTGAACGCGCTAATCTCAGGAACTACCGTTCTGATTTGAAAAATTCTTTCAGTGTTAGATAGCCCATTTATCGAGGAAGGCTATAGGCTATATATCATCACGCTAACACCAATAGGAGCGGAGCAGTAATGAAGAATGTTTCAAAATCGGGGGATTTTTTTTTTCCACGGGGACGAAGTGGCGGGCGGAAGCTAGTAGATTATATATCTTTGTTTTACACATCGTTCTTTGAACTTATTGAGGCTAGTGTTTCATAGCTGACTACCGTGAGAAGAAACATCTAAAGATAGTCAAACGTTGAACTTTGAAGTCTTTTTTGAAGTTCATACAATTTGTACTGGTTGATGAATTAGGAAAATTTTACACAAAGCCACTGCCTATTACAACTTCAAAACCCCAGTCGGTAACTCGATACCCTGTGGTGGTGGTACCACCTGGTGTCAGATTACTTCTCACTATAATTATGTATAAATAAACCATCGAAGATTTTGTATTCATATTACTGTTTAACGTTCTTCATGTTAAGATAAGCACCCATCCATGGACTAAATCTCAGTAAGCGTTACTTGAATTGAATATCTCCTTCCGAACGGCTTTTGTTCTTTTGCTGACAAACTCTCATAACTCCAGAAGTATAAACCATGATAAATTAAATTAATTGATCTGTGGCTGGTGTAATCAGGAAAAGTAAATATGTAGTTACCAGAGGGGACGGCGCGTCATGTTTGTGCGTCAGTAACAATGACGAAGCCCGATAGTGGTAAAAAAAACAGTCAAATTGTGCCACTCTTACAAAACATTAGCATCTAGTGTAGATAATTCTGAGGACAATAGGACATTCTGTGTCACTCTTATTCTGTTTTAAAACCCTCAGAATGTCTAAACAAAGACATCGATATTTCCATAAATATTGTATGGTGTTCTGTACAAATTAAAGGCCTCGGGCTGTTTCCTGGCTTACCGTTGCAGGTTTAACATTTCGTTTGCGCGCAGGACCCCTGAGAACTACCAGATGGTCCTTGTGTTGTATTCAAGAGGTAGAATTTATGGACATACCAGTTAATATTGTACAACTCTGAAGATGTTGTCCATTAATTAAACAGCCTATAACGTTTCGTTCCGCTAAGACACAGGTTTTACGGAACGGGCCTAGCACGATTTGGCAGATAGAATACTGACGTTACTGTAAAATAAACGAAAAAGAAAATTTATATGCAAAATATACCTAGTATAGAAAAACCGCGAGTTACAAAGATATGTAACGTGAGGTCGTATAAAACATATTAGTGTGCGCTCACAATGCTAACCCTGGCTAAACCTCATGAGATAGGTACATCAAAATAATATACTACGCAATGTTGTACTCCCACGCCTATGCTGAACTATAACCTCTTTTATCTTCCAGTTAAAGTCCCATTAACATCGGTTCAGCCGTTCTAAACAGAAAGACAGACGGATCGATAATAAACAAGCAATTTAAAAAGTTTGTTTGTGTTCTATTATCGTGTAAACAACTACTAAACTACTTGAGAGAGCAAAGTTATTTTGAAATCACAGACAGAAACTTCAATTTAAAAGTATATGGAATAGATACGAGTCTTGCAGTTGCTTATTGTGTTAATACTCTCTGTCATACCACATCGTAATATTCTTAAATCCGGGCATAGCCACAGAGACCGTAGTTTATTAGTATTTTCCCTTGCAAGGTGGTGTTTTTCTAAGGGGTATGGCGCCCCATAACATAAAAAATTCACGCCTCCATAGAAGCCTTTGGTTAGCCGTGGTTTTTCTTTACAAAACCTATTGTGGCGTTTCCAAGTTGTGAATTTATAAATGCTACAGAAATCGAATGTCGATTTTAAATGCGTATGAATGGTGAATGCGTTTTGTGTTATGTTTTATGGGTTTTTACGGTGCCGTGCGTATTCTGGGAAACTATTTATTTTATGAATGTTACTGCAGAAATATAGCCACTGTCTATTTTTTAAAGAAGTTCGTTGTTAAGTCAGCCGCACGGTTTGATCTTCTAAGTTAAGGAACACTTACCAAGGTTGGTCCGTCGATGGGTTGTAGGTACAAATGACAGTTGCTTCAATCCTTTGCTGCCGTTTCTTCGCTTTGTGCTGTCTTTTATACAGCTTTGACGATCCTGGGTGGTCCGATGGCAGAAAATACTATAGCAGTCTTGCCAAGGGTTATTGTGTTACCTAGTTAGTGTGAGGCCCCATTGGTACGTTGCGTCGCGTCGTCGCAACGGAACAACGCATTGTATGCCATACCTACGCTGCATCAACGCAACGCAAGATGGTATGCACGCCGTCGCAGCTGCGTCTCAGTTCCTAGTAGTGGATCACTGTCCGTCGTCGCAGCGGAGCTCCGACAACGCAGCGCATCACCCTCCCTCCCGCTTCGTCTCCTGTCCGTCGATCCCTTGAAACATCGCGCGCGATGATATAACCGTTCATAAAAAATATATGAAAAACGACGCAGCGACGACGTTGCGACGACGCAACGCAGCGCAGCGCACTAATGGGGCCTCGCCCTTACTGGGTTGTGGGGGACAGATAGGCAGATACAGTACTTACTGTAAACGGTAAGACTGAAAGCTGACCCCAAAAATGATTTATTCTATAGAAATACTGTGTATCTCAACACTGGATACTGGTCTGCAGTCATATTTTCAAAAAGCTGGTCAAAGATCTCTCTAACATCCCTTAATTTTAAATATTATATATTATAGGTATATATTTTTGCAGTATTAGTATAATATACGTACAGAGAGGTAAGATGTATTTTACCTCTCTGTACGTATCTATTTGTTTATTGTGTCTTTATAATTTGTTTTATTAGTTAAGTATGTTTTCATTTGCGTAAATACAGGGTGTTTCGAAAGAAATTTTATATTTGTTTAGCTTACTGTGTGAAAACAATGATTATAAGGGACGTAGGGGATGTCGGATGAGGATATCAATCGATAGCCTGGCTCTTAGGAATTCAATTTTTCGTTAGCCAATCACCCGTTGTGCATGCGCAAATTTTAATAAAGGGCAAATTCTGCGACTATGGCCCGAAGAAATTTTTCCAATTGCCCCACTTGAATTTTAAAGGGGTGCAGCTTTGGAAATGTGTGCAAAATTAGGTGCAGCGATGATATCTGGACTTATCTTTCGTATCCCGCCGAATCGTTGCGTTTACAAAGTAAGCTAAACAAATATAAGCTTTCTTTTGAGACACCCGTTAGCATAAATATACACTGTGTCTATCATCTCTTATCAACTCTCCTGTCGTAGGTATGCTGGAAGAAATTTCTTATAAAATAAGTAGCACCTTTGTGCTCTTATATCTGTATTTGTTTTTTTTTTCTCTTTTAAGTGTTATGTGTGTACATAAATAAGTTAATGGTTTACTGATTGTTAATTGGCAGTCATTAAAATCCAAACCTTATTGATATTGATAAAACAATCAGTAATAAGTTATGGCACCAACCTTACCGTTCAGCTTGTCCATCCTATGTTGGAAGTCGTTCCCTGTGAATATGTCGGAGTGCGCTTTGGTTTGTTCCACTATGCTCTTTTTGAATATCGACAACAACGTTTCTAAATAAAGGTTCTGTGCTATCAATGTACGCTGCGTTGCACTGCATCCAAAAATATCTACAAGTGATATTCTAATACTAATATTGTATTTTATACATTACTAGCTTCTGCTTGCGTCTTCGCTCAAGTGAAATGTACCTTTCATAAAAATCGGTTTACTGGCTTAGGCGTAAAAGCGTTACAGACATACAGATAGATTTCATTTCGCTTTATTTTAATAGTAGTAGGGATGACTTGTCTAAGGCATTAAATATTTGTACTGTATGAGTGTTTATTTTCATCATTAGTTTGACTGGTGTATGTTATATCTTTAATAGTACTCACGCGGGGCTTCGCTCCCGTGGATTCTATCACGGTAAAAACATAACTCTCCTTTTTTGCAGTCGGGTAAAAAGTAGCCTATAACCTTCCTCAAGCTTCAAGCTACTTCCATACCAAATTTCATCCAAATCCACCCAGTACTTTCGAAGATTAGCGCGTTCAAGCAAACAAACAAACAAACAAACTTTTCCGCTTTATAATTTCATTTTCATAGACATTTAATAATATTTTAATTGATCTTAAAATTTATGCAAACTATTATTATAAGTATTCTAAACAAAAACTAAAACATGACATCAAAAACTTCGTCCTTAACGCTGTCGGCTGGTAATATGCCAAAGTTATATTAACTCCTCATTTCTGAACTTTCCTATTGTTTCATGAAGACACCATCCTCACTTGGTCAATATACCGTCTTGTCGTACACAATCAACAACGGCCAAGGTTTGGAACTTTCTGCCGGTTTCCGTGTTCCCTTCCACATTTATGACTCATCTGCCTTCAAAGCACAGTGAACAGGCACCTTCTAGGCTTGCTCGTCCTATCGTAGATCTCATCTATCTCTTACCATGAGGCGTTATCGAGGTCAAGAGCGGGCTCATCAGTAATAAAAAAAATATTATGATGTCAAGTATAGAAAGATAAATGATAAATTATCATTATTTTGCAAATTTGTTATTAAATAACACTTTTACACGTAATTCTTTTCGTAAATTTAAACTATGTAGATGAGGCCGGTGTTTCCTAACTGACTACCCTGAGAAGAAACACCGAAAAAAAGGGGTCCGTCTCTTTTGAAGTCCATATAATCTATACTGGTTATATTACATGGGAACCTTGAAGGTTTCAGTCTGAGGCGATCTTTTAAGGAATGATTCTCACAGATTTGAGTGGGCCTGTCCATACAGTGCAAGCATTTGTCAAATGACGTATAGCTGAACTTAGAACAAGGAGCTTAATCATCGTTTGGATAGGCCGCAAAAAGTCCTCAAACTGCCAGACAAACATGTTTAACTCGAAAAAAAAAAAAACAACCTATATAGTTCACATATTCACAATAGTTTATGAAGATTATGCAGAGTACAGTCTGAAAAATACAGTCTGATAAATCCTTAATACAAGCGGAAATATAAAAAGGCCCGCGAACCACAGCCGCAAGCGCCTCCAACCATCAACTAAATTGAATACATCGGACCCCGCCCCTCACCTGTACCTCATTATACCGCACGAATATTGAATAGCGTATACAAAATACACATCGTGTAGTCAGACCGATTGGACAATTTACTGCCCGTGTCCCGACAATGTAACGTGTACATAATATATTTATTTGATGATTTTTGTGAGAATAGTTGATAGTTTTTTTTTTTTTATTGTATAAGTAATAGGCTCTCTTATGACCTTCATCTCAGCTGATGGTAAGCAATGATGCGGTCAAAGATGTCAGAGATGAGGCACACTTACGTAGAAGTAACCTATTCAATCTTGATTTAAAAACCCCCAGGTTATAGCTATCAGGAAACAGACTCCGGCAGGGAATTGGAGGAATAGTACAGACAATAATAACAAAGTACACAAAACAAAACAAACAAGTGATCAAAGTACTGTGACTGTTAAACTTGTGAAAGGGATAATAAGGAATGTAACATTTATAAGAAACAAAAGATCTATTTTTTTATTGATAGGAAACTCAACAGCTTACTTTAAAAAAAACTTTTTTGAAGGCATAATATGGCGCCAAAAATTCGCCATTTTAGTTTTTTTTTTATTTTGATATACCCAGTGTCACTCTCACAGTCAATACGAATCTAACGATACCTCTCAAGCTAAAATCCGTCGAGCCGTTCAGGCCACAGAGCGTGCCAAACAATTATACATACATACATACATACTCTCGAAAAAAAGAACATATTTTATCATGATATGTATTATGGCAGCAATGTGACATGGAGCTTCTGAAGTATATTATAGAGTTTAACAGGATGTATTATATACATATACAACTTCACAGTGGTGTGAAAACTTACTAAAAATAGTAAACAAATATACTGGTATAATTTAATATACTGTCTTCACAAATAATTAACGAACCTTACTTAAAATATAGGCTTTCAAATTTGTTTGTGTAAAAGCGAGGTAGTCGAGTCAAAACATAACTAACGCATCGCTAACATAGATATGAAAAAGTAAGATAGCAACCCTGTATATTTTATGATGTGAAGTACCTAGTATTTAAAATCGCTGTTCATATTATTATGTCATCAAATTACGAAATAACCAACCGCTTCGCAATCGTGTTGACGACACGGTTGATACAGGGGTGGGGCGTCAACGGGTTCGATTCCCACATGAAACAAATATTGGTAAGGCCTATACATAGGTGTTTATGAGAATATAAAAACGCATGAAAACGCATCCACGATACAAGATAAATTGCGAATTTACATTTTTAATTAAATGAACAAATTTAAATTACCTGAACCAAAACGGAGAATAATATGCTTAAATAAAAAACTTAACGGCATACATATATGAACACAATTATCTGCACCTTCTTAAGTAACTTATTTTATTTTTATTATGACATTCTGTTTTCTTTTAACTCCCTATTGATAAAACAGTGCACCTGCAATGCTATCTTTTCACGAGACTTGGTGAATTGGTAGAAAATAGCTAGGGCATTCCAATTTGTTCCTACGTGCATAAAGTCTAAATAAATTACCATCAGGCTAAACCACTACCATATCATTTCCATCATAAATTCTGTTGGCATAACTGGACTCTTATCATCGTAATACTTCAACATTCCAGCTCCTAACTGCTTATAATTTGCAACTTCATCAACATTGCTAGCATAAATCTTTATGTCACTTAGTAGCGTGTCATAATCAATCTCTTTACATAGGGCGGTAAGGTAAAATCGACACATATCGATAACCGCATACATTAATGTTGGGACAATTATTACGAGTGGCGCCAAAACAAATTACTCATAATATCCTTTGCGATATTTGTAATCTAACAGAGAAGGTAAGCTCAGAAGTATAATTGCGTACAATATGCCTTAGCTCGGTCCTTCGTATCTCAGGACCCAAGAAACCCTCTCAATGCGTCATAATTTTTAAGAAACACAGACTCCGGCAGGGAATTCCCAAAACGTTTTGTGAGTATGTGTGGGATGTCCACCATGTAACGATGGCGCTTCGCCGCTTGTCTCGTAGTCCGATGGAACGGGCTTGGAGGAATTAGATTGTAATTCCATCGCACACTCCTCGAAATATAACCGATAAAAAACCGATAGACTTGCAACTCGTCGTCTATGCTCAGTAGTTTTTGAGTTAATCGGGAACATACAGACATTCAGACGTTGGCGTTGCTAGACTTCGTTTAATAGTATTTATGGAATGTTCTTTCAGTAAAAGTAACATAGGGATTCTTCATTCACTATGTCTATATGCGATCGCGAACTCGTTTTAAACGCGTATATTTTGTTTTATTATTTTTCCATATACGTACAGCGTTGCAGAACTTTATATGGAGACTCATCTTCCATAGAAGACATTAAAGACTTGACAAGATGATTTAGTTTTCTGAACGACTCTATTTTACTGGTAACAGTAACGAGACACTGGACGTGATTTAAGCGCTTTAATTACAGTAATTACGATGTTATTACCATAGCCGCGTAAACCACGCGGGCGTAAACGACTTTTAAGGTATAACGCGTAAATTATAATGTGTAATTGTAGTATGAATTTATGGAGCAGTAAAAATTATATGATATGATGGGTTGTTACGTTTTGATGTTTGCGGCGTCATAATGAATTAAAGGTTTGTTCCAAAACCAGAATTCGTAATGTAATCCTGATCCTGCGTTATGTACACTAAATTCTGCCTGAGGCTTCGCACGTGTGTTAAGTTTTTTTTTCTATGAAAAAACGGAAAAGCTTAGTTGAATGGCTGGAAAGTAACATATCACTTTCAACTATGTAGTACAGTCGCCAGCACATCAAGCTATCCGAATCTGTCAAATTTACCAATTGCGTTTGAATCTTATCATGTTGTATTAAAGTTGTAAATCTATTACATTATTTTGACAGATTGGAGTAGGTTGATGTGCCGGCCACCTTGCTGAAACAAAAAACTTTCGCATTTTAGGAAGGATTATACATATTTTGATAGTTATCACCACCTGCGTATTTGTAGTATTCCTCTTTGCCAAATGACAGAAAAAATACATGTCGACAGGTTGTCTGTAAAAGATCGGTTTTCGCAATAAGTTATTTCACCCTATTATTTTCCAACCCTTTTTAGGGTTTCGTAGCCGAATGGCAAAAAACGGAAACCTTATAGTTTCGTCATATCTGTCTGTCTGTCCATCTGTCCGTATGTCACAGCCATTTTATTCCGAAACTCTTAAGACTATACATGTGAAACTTGGTAGGTAGTTCTGTAGTTAGTATTCTGTGAACCGATTTCCGATTTTAAGAAAAAAGTATTTAAAATTAAGGCGGGCTCCCAATACTTAAGAGGGTGTCGAGCCTACGAGACGCGCGGAAAATAGGTATTTACTGCAGCGGGCTAGTCGTGTGCGTTGTCACACACACAATGACAAGTTCGCTCGAGGCCCGCTTGCCGTTGCACGACGAAGTTTGCTAACTTTGCATTTTTTAATTTTTTGTCGTTATGTTGAATAAACTTGAAAAACGAATATTAATTATTTAGATGGTTTTATTTATCACACTAATATTATAAAGGCGAAAGTTTGTGAATGAATGTGTCTGTTTGCATGTTTGTTACTTCTTCACGCTCAAACGGCTGGATGGATCTAAATGAAGCAAGTAGGTACGTAAATAAATCACAAAAATAAATTTAATAAATTATACCTATTATATAAAAATTAACGTTTGTTTTTACTGTAGTAATACATTATCCGTTCCCTCACTATTCATCCTATTGCAATAAAACTTTGATTTTATATATTAAACTCCTCAGATTTTTTTTAAAGAATACTAGCAATGTGGGTACATTTCACATTACTAGCAATCTTGTTAACCCCTCCAACTAAGCTAAATATGCTTGTGTCTGGAGTGGGTTCACGTCAATAGTGTAATGGGTGGGGTTCGAACCTGCGACCTCTCGATCACAAGTCCGACACCTTATCCATTAGGCTATTGACGCTTCGAAACTGGGTAAGTAGCAAGTTAGGGTAGATGGGTATGCAGTACTTATTTGAATAATAAAACCAGTATGAAATAAAAAAAATATAATTATGTAATGTCATAATAAAACCAGACTGAAATAAGTTTTGTTTATTAAAATTTCATTTAGTGCTCGTTTAAATTCTGATGTACTGTCATATTTTTAATAACATTCGGTACTTTCTTATATATACGTGGGGCCATACCAAAAAAAAATTTTTTCATTAATGCTGTCTAGCAAACTTACTTCGCAGAAAATATAAGCGTAATTTATTTCATAACAATATATGTATCAAGTGTAACTTAATTAAAAAAAAAAAAGAAATCTGTAAATCTAATGTTATATTGCTTATTATAACATTTTACAAAAATTGGCCAAGTGCGAGTCAGACTCGCCCATGAAGGGTTCCGTAGTAACTATAATAATATAATATAATATTATGTATATTTACTTGACAAAAAACTAAAACTTACAAATTTCTTAAAACTAGCCTATTTACATTTTTTGCAACTACGCCAAATAACTTTGTTTTTCATAGTATTTGTATGAATTACAAAGTTATATTTGCGGTTTTAGAAAATATGCTGTATCTCAAAAACTGCTGACTCGATCTCTTTAAAACCAATTTTGATTGAAAGTTTACATTAAGATCTATAGATATATATATATATACAACGTGTAATTTAAAGGGTATATACATACCAAGTGCATGGCTTCTTTGGATGATAACAAACGATATGGCAAGGGTTTTGTAATCCTAAGTCTACATGTGTAGAACTTATTACAAATTCCAGTACACTGATACCAGAGACCGAATTTATCAAATTAAGAAGAACGAAAAGAATTATCGTGTTATTGGCAAGTGACGTGGAAAGTTATTGACCCTCGTAGTGCTGTGACACGTTTGTTATGATTGGTATTCAAAAAATATGTGAAACCAATAATTTGGTATCAATTCTTTAAGTCAGTTATTTTGTGCTGAAACTGTACATAGAGACTCCATACCAAATGTTGTCTTCAGCCCTTTTGGTTAGATATACGGTTAGAATTCATTTATTTCTAAAGATTACAAATCACTTATACAGAAATAAATACTTAAGATTACTTAATTTGTAAAACATTTGCGTTGTCCAGGAGTAGTACGAACTTATTGTGAATGATTTATATAATATACAAAATATGAAGGTACTTTTAAAAGTTTCAGAAGTTAATTGTATTGCCTACCGCCGCCGCGCGTCGCGCTGTCGCGGCCGCCGTGCGATGACACATTATGTTAGCGAAATAAGGACTGGTTTACACTGGGTGCAAAATTAATTTTGTTCATTAATTAATTATTTTTGGTATTACCTTTTAAGATGTAGCATTTTAATAATTTTTTAAATAGAAATAAAGACTGTGTATTTTTTATATCTTTTGGTAGAGAGTTATAAAGTTTTGCTCCCTCATAGATTATTGTTTTCTTTCCGTAGTTAGTTCTAGTATTAGGAATGTGTAAGTCATGTGCACGTCTCAGAATACGTTTTTGTACCTGTACGTTTTTTGTGAATGTAATTTGTGTGTGTATGTCTTTAGAAATAATTTTGCGAACTAAAATACATGTGTTATATAAATATATATTAGAAATGTTGAATAGTTTGGTTTCTTTGTAGATTTGGTGAGTGGAGGTCAGATAGTGGTAATGAAAAAGGACTTTTATAATTTTGTTTTGCGCTCTTTGTAGCTTTTCTAAATTAGTTTTAGCTGCTGAACCCCACACTTCTATTAGATAATCGATATGAGGTTTAACCAATGAATTATATATAGTGTGGCGGACTTTAAGAGGTAAACATCTGACGATTCCACGTAAAACCCCTATTAGGCTTGATATTTTAGAATAGATTTTCTCTATGTGTGGTTTCCAAGTAAGTTGATTATCTAAAATAAGTCCAAGATATTTCTCTTTGTTAACTTTATTTAAATTTACTCCATTAATACTAAGAGGTTTGTGATTTGAGATTTTTTTATTTTTAGCGGCGAATATTATATAGTTTGTTTTCAATGCATTGATAGTTAGTAAATTATTTAGAAACCATCTTTCCAATATGACGAGATCCTCTTGTGCATCTTGTATTATTGAGTCAATGGAGTGGCCAAAATAAAAAAGGCAAGTATCATCAGCATACAAAGAAATATGCGCCTTCAGGCCTATCTTGTCAATGTTATTAATGTAGATTAGGAATAGAAGGGGTCCACAGATTGAGCCCTGAGGCACACCACAGTTGATTACCCTAGGCGTACTAACATTGTCACCAATCTTGACGACCTGCCGGCGTCCCTGAAGATACGATTCAAAAATTTTTAGAGCATTTCCAGTTATACCGATTGATTCAAGTTTATTCATTAACAAGCTATGACTAACGGTATCAAATGCCTTTTTTAGGTCAATAAAGATACCTTAAGCAATATGTTTCTTGTCTATGTTAGTTTTAATAGTTGTAATTAAGTCAGTTGCTGCTGAAAGAGTATTAGATTTTGATCTAAACCCATACTGTCGCTTAGAAAGGTAGTTAAATGAATTTAGGTATAGACTCAGCCGACTGTGCAGTAGCTTTTCAAAAATTTTAGATATTACGGGCAACACTGAAATAGGTCTATAATTGCCCGGGGACAGTTTGGAACCACCTTTAAAAATAGGTGTAACTTTGGCATATTTTAATGTGTCTGGGAAGTGACCCTCGCTCAAACATTTGTTTATACATTGGGTTAGATTAGACAATATGACGTCCTTTATACATTTGAGTGATTTGGCACTGACACCATCTATTCCTGTGCTGGTGTTGGCATTTAGGTTATCAATTATTTTACTAATTTCTTCCGGCATTGCTGGTGCTATCTCAGAAAGTATAGCTGAATTAACGGTTTTATGTAGTGGAATAGTGTAAGTCTGATTATTATGATACTTCGCAGGTATCTGATTAGCTAGTAGTGTGCCTATACTGGAGAAATAGTTGTTAAAACACTCACATATTTCCTTTTCATCAGTGAGTAGCCCTGTAGGTGATTGTAGTTTAGACGGAGCAACACTTTTCTTTACCTTATTATTAGATAAGCTATTTATCAATTGCCACATCTTAAGTGGTTTACCCTCACATAGTTTGAAAGATTTGTGATAATATTTACTTTTTGTCGCTTGAATATTCTGGAAAACTCTGTTTCTCTCTTTTTTAAATGCTTCCTCTGATTGTTTATTATTTGGATTGTTTTTGTAGTTTTTCCACAATTCATTTCTTTTGTCTATTTGATTGACTATGTCCTTATTTATCCAATCCATTCTCGGAGGATTTAGTATCTTAGTTTTATCTGTTTTGTTTCTTTTGATTGCTAACTTAATTGACTCTTCTAATCTGGTATACTCCTCGCCGATGAAATTATAGTCTAGGTTTTCTACAGTTTTATATAGGTTTGGGTATGATATAGCTTGAAATCTCACTTTAATAATAGGTTCCGGCTGGTATCTGTCGACTTCTAGGAAAATTTGTTTATGATCAGACATCGCAGATTCTATAATAGCTAGGTGTAATTTGTGATCTTTAAGGCTAGTGCATACGTGATCCAGTATACTCTTGGTGGTTGAAGTTTCCCTGGTACAGTATTTTTCATTAATTTTATTCAGGATATGGGGTTTCCGTTACACGTTGTATATATATATTTATATTTTTCACTCCACTATTATAGAAGTTAGAGGGAGGGATACACATTTGACCACTTTGGAAGCTTATATCTTTTAAACGATTGACTTTATGAAAAAGTGGTTTCAGAAACCCCCACGTCATTTTTAAAGACCTGTCTATAAATACCACACACGCATAGGTTTCATGAAAAAATATAATATTTTCAGTTTTAGTTCCATGTATGGGGTAGTAGTATGTTCCTTTATTTTAAATGATTTTTAATTTTTTTCTCAATATCGGAAAGCGTTTCATAGAATACATCTACTTACCAAGTTTCACATGTATAGTCTTAATAGTTTTGGAATAAAATAGCTGTGACATACGGACGGACGGACAGACAGACAGACAGACAGACGGACAGACATGACGAAACTATAAGGGTTCCGTTTTTTGCCATTCGGCAACTGAACTCTAAAAAACGAGTAATGTCTTTAAATATATATTTTTAATTTTGGTACACTACACATATCACAGTATAGTAAGAAAAGAAAAAATGACAAAAAGATACTATACTTTGTAAGAAATAAAAAGACAATAAAACTTATTTCGAATTTTGAAAATACAGTCGTAGAAATATCAATGCATCCAAGGTTTGACTTCCAAGCCTGCTTCGTTTATTACCAACATAAGCAGCAGCTGAAACGCTCGTTTAGGTTTTACACTGGTTGGAGGAATAGACAATAGATACTTATATGCTGTTTCTAAGTGATATCCACTAATTCCTCCATTTTCAAACAGGCTTATTTCACGTCTATTTTGCCAACCCCGATTAATTTTGTATTTGTACTTCACGATCTGGGGATTTCATACTCTTATCAATTTCCAGCTATAACTTTTCCTTTAGTGTCAATTGGGGTTGGGATTGGGAGGTTTGTGGCATTAACTCATCATCTGTTTGTGATCCTGATCTTCCTTCTTCTTCTTCCGTGTCATCTCGACTTTTAAGTTTTTTAACAATATACTTTTTAACAATAATGTAACAGACTCTGTTACATTGTTCTGAGATCTCAACTACCGTTTAGTAAATAGCAATAGGATAATCGCTAATTGCAAGACTCTTGCGAGACTCTCGTTTGGGCAACACTATATGGTTTATTGGATGTTGAAGTCCACTTGTCGAAAGAAAGACTAAATCTTTCACCTGCACTTTTCAAATGTTTCAATTCTGCAGTTACTTGCTTTCTGATTTTTTCACTGTAATTCATGACACGGTTTTGAATGGTGACGGCTGACTTTGGTAAATCCGTGTATTTTGCAAAGACAAATTTTCTCGAATCATCTGAAGTTATGTATATACTGAATGGAAATCCATCTAATGCAATCATTCTTGCCAAAACATCATCGAGGCTATCGTCGGCACTTTTAGTAAAATAATCATTTAACTTTCGCTTGGCTGGCGGCGGTGCTGTGTTCAGATTATCAGAATCTAGACTTGTTGAAGCTGATATAAGCTTGATGTTATGTTTTGATGACAAATGTGTATGTAATCCCTTAGTCGATCCATCCAAAGTCTTGAGAATGGCTGAGCATCGGTTACATTTGGCACTATTCCTATCCTTCGCAACTAAAAAATAGCTCCACATTGACGTCGTATCACTGTGTTTTTTATGTTTAACAAAGTCTCCCGCCATTTGAAATACTTAATTTCAGATAATTGACTTTTAAATTTAAATGACGTAGGTCGTGGGTTTAAATTTAGAAAATATCTTGTAATGACCAAAGTTTTAAATATAATTAAGCATATCTTAAAACTGGAAACATATCTTACAACTATACAATAATATAGGTTATCCATCAGAATTTAGACAAGACCAATTAATACAGCACAATGGAATTACAAATAAAAAATATCCGATAAGTTGGTCATCATGTATGTCATTGATATACACTATAAAAAGGAAAGGGCCAAGAATTGAACCTTGCGGAGCACTCATCTTGGCTAGGGATCCTGCAGATGTCGCTCCATTAACAATAACTTTTTGTTGCCTGTTTGATAAATATGAAAGAACAAGGTCAGCAGAACACGAATCCACGAACTCCGTAATGGTGTAATTTACAGATCAGTGTTTTGTGGTCAACGCAATCAAAAGCTTTGGAGAGGTCACAAAATATGCCAATTGCATCCTGAGATTTCTCCCAAGATTCCAGAATGTGACGGATGAGCGCTACTCCTGCGTCTGTTGTTGACCTACCTTTCGTGAAACCAAACTGCTGACTATGCAGAATTCCATTTGAGTTAAAATATGATAGCATCTGGACCAGCATGATTTTTTCGTATATTTTGCTTAATGCTGGAAGCACATATATCGGTCTATAGTTAACCCGACTTAAAAATTAGTACTACTTTACTATGTTTCATTAAATCGGGAAAATTACCGCTGTCTATACATTAATTAAATGTGCCTGTTAGGATAGCAGCAATTGAGTCAATAATATTACCAAGAACCCTAACAGATGCACTCCATAAGTCATTAGTATTTGTTATGTTAAGACTTTGGAATGCTTTTTAATTACATCAATAGAAATGGGCTTAAATGAAAATGTTGGTATATCCTTATTGAAGTTTTCCTTTAAAAAAGATTCTGCTGATAATGGCGAAGAATGTAGAGATTTAGTAACCTCTACTGGAATATTGGTAAAGTAATTTTCCAACTTCTCAGCCACTTTTGACTTATCTGAGATGACCTGATCATCGATGTTCAAAGTCAAATCATTCTAACCCTGTTGGTTTGTGTTTCCAGTTTCTTTGTTTATCACCTTCAACACAGTTTTTATTTTATTGTTAGAAATGCTAATTTTATTACTTTCTGATTTAGATTTAACTTAGGGCGCATACTCTTTTAAATATCTTTGAGTAGTTTCTTACACAATTATGGAAGGCTTCATCGGAAGTCAATGATTTTTCATGGTATAAGTTGTATAAATTGTCTCAGCTTATTCTTATTCCAGCAGTGGCCCATTCATTAAATTTAGATTTATTACTCATTTGAAATTTTTTAACTGGACATGCCTTACTAAATTCGTGGCATGGTGAAGAAATAATATCCTGTAATTTTCATTGGGGTCATGGGAGTCAAAATTGGCCATTGAAAGATTACATGTTATCATTAAAAACATTAATTTCTTTTTAGTTAGTGGCCTAAACTTAATAGTCTTATTTAATTGCCGCCTTTTAACCAACTCAAAGGATACTAGTTGACCTGTATGGTCAGACCTAACTCCACTAATTTGAGACGAGTATTTTATGGCACAATTAGTATAAATATTATCTATGCATTGAGCTGATGTTGCTGTTATTCTTGTTGCTTCCTTGTATGTGCATTTTAAGTTAAATGAACCAAACAATGAAGTAAGCTTGCAGTGTTCAGGTGAATTTACTAACAAATCAATATTTAGGTGACCACAAACGAAAACTAATTTATTATCTCTTATAAGCTTAGGTACTTAAAATTTCTCCCATTATCATTAAGAATGATGACAAGTTTGATGCTGGTGGTCTATAAACACTTAAGAAAGTTTGGCCTTCAACTTCTGTACATGCTACCTCACACAAGCAATCAACAGAGCAAGCGGTGATATATTTTTGTTCCTTATATCTAAGAGAATTATTACGTAATATTAAAGTACCACCTCCTACTGAGGACCTGTTGTATGCACTAGTAACAGAAAAATATTAATTTTAAACAACATTCTATCTGGTTTTAGCCAGGTTTCACAAAAACATAAGATATCTATATCATATTTATCTATTAACATTTCCTCATCTAATATTTTGCCGGAGAAACGATTTATATTCTGATGATATAGTAAAATTGTGTTATTATAACTCTCCTTTGTCACATCTAAGGGTTTAAACAATTAATTTCAGTATTATTAGATACCCTAGATAATACTGAATAGTCACTTAACCTAGGATCAGTTAAATTGTCAATAACCCAGTGTAAATTGTAAGCTAACAAAGTAGCCAATGAACTTTCATGGTAAATTCTAAAATGAATGTAAGGATTGCAATCGGTATGCCCAAAAACCTATTACACGATGTTTGATGCAATATTTTGCAATCGACCACGTTTGCTGAGCAAGCGATATAATGCGGTCGCACTAAGTTCGCCGCGAGCTTAGTGTATTTCGAACAGCAACCGGGTGCACTCATTTTCATCATTTAGCGATAATTTTAGCCCTTACGTTACTTTGTTAATTATACTTAGCAATAAACCCTTGAAGGTTATCAGTGTATTTAATTTAGTAGACACACACGATATCCATATTGAATGTTGGAGAAAAAGTTGCATCCACCAAGGATGCAACTTTTTCTCCAACATTCAATATGGATATCGTATGTGTTTTAAATTGGATTTCAAAATGAAAGCCAGATTTGCAATCACCACCCCCAAAAACCCATTACACGATACCCATATCGAATGTGTGAGAAAAAGTTGCATCCGCCATCTTGGATTTTAAAATGAATGCCAGATTTGCAATCACCACCCCCAAAAACCCATTACACGATACCTATATCGAATGTTTGAGAAAAAGTTGCATCCGCCATCTTGGATTTTAAAATGAATGCCAGATTTGCAATTACCACCCCCAAAAACCCATTACACGGTACCCATATCAAATGTTTGAGAAAAAGTTGCATCCGCCATCTTGGATTTTAAAATGAATGCCAGATTTGCAATCACCACCCCCAAAAACCCATTACACGATACCCATATCGAATGTTTGAGAAAAAGTTGCATCCGCCATCTTGGATTTTAAAATAAATGCCAGATTTGCAATCACCACCCCCAAAAACCCATTACACGATACCTATATCGAATGTTTGAGAAAAAGTTGCATCCGCCATCTTGGATTTTAAAATGAATGCCAGATTTGCAATTACCACCCCCAAAAACCCATTACACGGTACCCCTATCAAATGTTTGAGAAAAAGTTGCATCCGCCATCTTGGATTTTAAAATGAATGCCAGATTTGCAATCACCACCCCCAAAAACCCATTACACGATACCTATATCGAATATTTGAGAAAAAGTTGCATCCGCCATCTTGGATTTTAAAATGAATGCCAGATTTGCAATGACCACCCCCAAAAACCCATTATACGATACCCATATCGAATGTTTGAGAAAAAGTTGCATCCGCCATCTTGGATTTTAAAATGAATGTCAGATTTGCAATCACAACCCCCAAAAACCCATTACACGGTACCCATATCGAATGTTTGAGAAAAAGTTGCATCCGCCATCTTGGATTTTAAAATGAATGCCAGATTTGCAATCACCACCCCCAAAAACCCATTACACGATACCTATATCGAATGTTTGAGAAAAAGTTGCATCCGCCATCTTGGATTTTAAAATGAATGCCAGATTTGCAATTACCACCCCCAAAAACCTATTACACGATACCCATATCGAATGTTTGAAAAAAGTCTTCATCATCACTTTCACTTCCTCAAATGGTGCTTTTCGGGAGCAACTGCACAAGGTACTATTAGAAATACCCAAAACGCTATAGGTGTGCCTATAATATTTAAAGAGTTCCCTCGCTTTCTCCAGGATCCCATCATCAGATCCTGATTTCATAACAATGGAACCAACTAGAAAGTATACACTTTCAAACGAAAAAAAAATTCCAAATCGGTCCAGCCGTCTTCGAGTTTGAGGTTACATACATAAAAAAAGTTTAAGACGAACTGAGAACCTTCTCCTTTTTTTTGAAGTCGGTTAAAAAGCAATAATAACATCACAAAATAGAAATACGTACTTTTTATGAGAATGGCGTTTTTTTCGAAAATTTGCGCCTACTTTCTTCTAATAATATTTTTTTTTACATTTTCCCATAATAAAACAAATATTGAAAAAAAAAATGTTAAAGAAATATATATTGAACAATAAAAAGTAATTGTGGGGTATGCGTAATAAATCGTACTCAAAAAACAAAAAAATAGACTTATGTTATTCAACGGATTGCTGCAATACATACGTACACAATAGATCGGGAATTATCGTTACCGGCGAAACGCTCCACGATGAGACGTGACCCCTCTCTGAGCTCCCGTGGACGACTGAATTTTCGACCGGTGTACGTTGCGTATGGTTCAAAATAGCGCGCAAATTAGAAGAAAAAAATAAAATTAAAACAACCAAGCGACATTTTTGAAATGTTAAAGCTGTAAATGATAGTATGATAATTAGAGAATAATATGAATTGAATTTTATGAAAAAATTCAACAGTTTACTATCAAAATTCAGCGACGCACGAGCATGTTTTGTAAGGATTTTTGTCCAACTTTATGTATTTTTGTTTAATAAACTATAAAATATTTTAAAATTTTGCCAACTATGTTTGCTAACACATTTATTCTAGTGTTCATTACATATTTTTGTATGGTAATTAAAGTACTATTATAGGTTATATTCGTTTAGTAGTGAAGACCGTTTTGAGTTATTTTACTCGGCGCAGCCTTAATGCGGGGGTCCCTCAGGGGTCTGTTCTCTCAGCAACTTTATTCTTGCTGCACATTAACGATCTGCTAATGCCCGGTACCTTTGGGTATGCAGACGACAGCACAGTTTCTGAGAGATATGTGTCCAGCGCGCGAGCTGGTGGGTCACAGATCCAGTCTCTCCGTGAGGACATGGTCGGGCGCTTGAACTTGACCTTGAAGGCTGTCTCCGAATGAGGCGATGCCAACCTGGTCAAGTTTAATGTAGCTAAGACCCAGGCGTGTCTCTTCTCCGCAAAAAGGAGCCAATTCGAACCGGCTCCTACTTTCCGAGGTGTAACCGTGCCGATAACCGACCGTATCGAGCTTCTGGGTGTAACACTAACTTCTACCCTCAATTTTGGCCCGTTTATCGAGGCGAAGGCTCAACTAGCATCAAAAAAGTTGGGAATCCTAGCAAAGGTGTGACGGTACTTCACACCCGAACAGTTGCTCAATCTCTATCAAGCCCAGGTTCGGTCGTGTATGGAGTACTGCTCTCATCTTTGGGATGGATCTGCTAAATACCAACTGGACGCGCTTGAGTCAACCGAGAAGCGGGCCAAGAGACTCATTGGCAACGATGCAGTGGTCGAGTCAAAGCTCCAGAGCCTTGAACATCGACGACGAGTTGCAAGTCTATCGGTTTTCTATCGGTTACATTTCGGGGAGTGTGCGATGGAATTACAAAATCTAATTCCACCAAGCCCGTTCCATCATCGGACTACGAGACAAACGGCGAAGCGCCATCGTTACATGGTGGACATCCCACCCATACGCACAAAACGTTTTGGGAATACCTTCATTTCAGGAGTGGAATTCCCTGCCGGAGTCTGTGTTTCCCGATAGCTATAACTATAGTCTTTAAGTCAAGAGTGAATAGGTTACTTTTAGGTAAGTGTGCTGCATCTTCGACCACATCATCACTTACCATCAGGTGAGATTGTGGTCAAACGCGAACCTATTTTAAATAAAAAAAAAATAACTGAAACAGAAAATATTTTTTTCAAGAAACCTATGCGTATGTGGTATATAGACAAGTGTTTAAAAGTGACATTGAGGTTTTTAAAACTACTTTTTCATAAAGTCAATCGCTTAAAAGAAATACGCTTCCAAAGTGGTAAAATGTGTCTCCCCTCCCCTCTAACTTATAAAATATGCTGTAGATCTTAATGTAATGTAGTTTAAACGAGATGGGGTCAGCAGTTTTTGAGATATAGCATATTTTCCGAAACTGCAAATATAACTTTTTAATTCATACAAATACTATACTATCCCTTTACTTGTAACTTTATATAACGAAACGAAAGACATTCAGCTAACTTCTTCATATCCTCTATTAATGTATACTTTGAGAACATGGGTTACTAATCTTAATATAAATGAGGTAATAAGAGTGAATTTAGAAGCAATAAAACTATCAAAAAATTCTTATGATTGTAATTTATTAATATATGAAATTATTTCAGAGTTGTCTATAAAATATAATAAATGGTTTGCTATATTTACGGATGGGTCAAAAAGTGACGAAGGTCATGGGTCTGCATTTTATGTTCCTAGTGTAGATATTGAAAATAACAAAAGTCACCATTGTTTAAAGATTTGTGAGAAGACATCCATTATGACGTTGGAACTTGTTGCAATCTCGGAAGCTTTGACCTTTATTACGAATAGTCAACATAAAAATATTGTTATTTACACGGACAGCAAGAGTTCTTTGCAACACATAGCTCGATGCGCCTCTGGTCATAGAGGTGCATCGATAGCTTATGTTATTCTGTCAAAGATAGATGAGCTGTGTTCAAAAGATGTCCAATTGAGATTGCAATGGGTCCATCGCATATTGGGTTGCGGGGCAATGAAAGGGCTGACATGTTAGCAAAATACGCAGTTAGAAATGGTAAAGAAACTTATTTTAGATTGGATTATTCAGAGTATTTGCCTACATTCAAAAATATATGTTATGATCTTTGGACAGAATATTTTAATAAACGATCACTAGAAATAGGGATATGGTACAAAACGATACAGTGTCAGCCTTTTCATGTGCCCTGGTTCCTGAATAGTAATTTAAGTAGAAAATTAGTTGTTACTGCTCACAGACTCAGATCCGGACATGTTCCATGTAAAAAATTTGCATTTTTGATGAGGAAAACTACTTCACCCAATTGTGAACAATGTGGGGTTATTGAAGACTTACACCATTTATTGGTGGAATGTGTCCGATCTGAGTCTGCCAGAAATAATTTAATATCGGCCTTGAATTTGAGCAGGGCTGACGTAGGCATATTTCATAAAATCTTGTCCCAGCCGAATGGAGATGATGCGAAGGTTTTGTTCAAATTTATGGCCTACTTATAGTATATAATTGCCTTATGTATGTATGTTTAGGGTACGATGGAACTGACATACGCTATGCGTAAAAGTATCCTATAAAAAAAAGAATAAAAAAAAAAACAAATACTATGAAAAACAAAGTTATTTGGCGTAGTTACTACGTAACCCTTCATGAGCAAATCTGACTCGCACTTAGCCAATTTTTATAATTTAGGTTAAGAATTAAGTATTTTTCGAACTATCAAACCTGCTATTAAAAACGGATCTAAAACGTAGCACTAAAGTAAATTTAAAAGGTATGTATGTTAAATAATACAATCTAGTTATTCTCTATAATAGCTGTTATATGTTTTGTATGAATATTGACCACAATTAACTATTGTAGTGGACATCGCTCTCATACGCACAAAACGTTTAGGGAATACTTTCGTTGTGCGTACGGCTAAGGAGTGGAATTCCCTGCCGGAGTCTGTTTCCCGATAGCTATAACCTGTGGGTCTTTAAGTCAAGAGTGCATAGGTTACTTCTAGATAAGCGTGCTCCATCTTCGACCACATCATCACAAACGCGAGCCTATTATCAATAAACAAAATGATTACATAAAACAAAAAATCGACTATGTGCCTCACTCACTTTATTCCACAGCATTCACGCTAACGGCCCTATTCACGCTAAAGATAATTAAAACGATACGGAATTTAACATAGAAATTAATTGAATTAGTGTTTACTGACTGTTAAATGGCCTCCGAGTTATTTGAAATCGGTTTAGTAGCGATGATATAATTGCATGGTTGTACATTTTATTAGCTGTATGTTTCCTGTTGCTCTATCTAATCAATTTGGAATTCAACAACAAAATATTTATGTTTGGATTGCTGGATTTTGTGATTATCAGTGTAGCTCATATATTCGTGCCTGTAATTTCAATTGATTTAAACTATACTTTCGCGTGACTGCTAACAATGAATTAATACTGTCACCATAATAGGATAAAGTTAAGATTGCAGTCTGGAGTAGCATATTAACTACTTTTATTCGAGGAAAATGTACAATGGCTAGTATGCTATAAATCTATACGTCTGTTGTTTTGCAATCATTCCAGTAGTTTTCGCTGTCTCTAAATGTAACTGAACAAACAGCAAAACACCACCGTAATTCTTTTAATCTCACTAGTTCAATCTACTTTCCTATATCGGCACCACATTTTAAACCTGCTTTCCTCAATACAACCATCTCGCTACAGGCTCAGATAAGGCTCAGCATCCTGTGTTGTCACACCGAGATTAATTCACTCCACTCGTAATCTCAGCTAAGTGGCTTACTTACGATATCTGATGCTATGCTGGTGGCACCTTGTGTAACGTCTAGAGAAAACGCGAAGTGACAACTCCATTGAAGACGTCGAATGGCATAAATACTGGAGTAGAATTAGAAAAGATTAAAGTCGTAGCTAGGTATAAATTACTCAAAGTTTATCTAGCTTTAGTTGAGTACGGAATTTGATCTTGATTAAGTTGGCTTCATTGGTTCCGGTTGTTTTGTAGTAAAGTGACTAGTGATTTATAGAGATCTGGAGCTAAAGTCTACAGAATTCTCAAAAGAATCAGGTGCAGATTAAGATTAGAAAATACACTTGATCGTATTCTATTGTTCTAACGAGATGCCGTGGCCCCAAACCGCGAAAGAAAATTAAGGAAATGGGCGAGTTTTTAGTCATTAGGAGTCTGATTCTTCCTCAGCTCTACCTAGAGAGGGAGAAGACATGATGATCAATTGATAATTTTCCCTTCTAAAAATGTAATGTGTATATAACGTGGCGCAACAATGATGTCATTAATTCCACACACGGGTATAGTGTCCATTAGTAATATAAATTATGATAGGTTTAAATGACTACCCGTAACATTGTTAAACATATATCACAGATGATGAAGCACGGCTGAGTCTGACACTCTGTTACGCTCTACCAAAAGCAGGCGAAGTCATTTGCTGGTTTTCGCCTGAAAAAAGAACTACTTTACTGAACATGTCTTTAAAAATCAATACAAAAATAATTTTCTAAACGCTTATATCTAAGATATAACCATCTAATATTTTATTACATTTGATCTACTCAATTTGCTTAGTACCACACCAGAACTGTCCTATGCAAGACCAGAACGACAAATAAATATTCAAAGACCATTTATAGTTATAATTTACTGTCGGATAATAAAGTAACATTATGTCTTTAATACAACAACGACCAATACCTTTCTGATTAGTGGCATGTCCTTGTTCTAAAATTCTATCAGTACCATTATCTCTGTTAGTAATTTTATGATTAGTCTAATTTACCCGCAGGTTCATATTCTCACGGCTTGATTTAGCAAGTGGTTCCGTCTGGTTTGTGATATTTAATGAAATAAATTCAACTATGACAGGCGTTTTGATGGAAACGTTTATGTCAATTATAGACGGCTTGGATGATGATAAGTTGTTACAGAAATATTATTGAGTATTTGGTTTATTTGCTACTAGCTTTTGCCCCCGACTTCGTCCGCGTGGGAGGTTTTTCCCGCGTAAATCCCGATCCCGTGGGAATTCCGGGATAAAAATATGTCCGTCTCCTGGTTTCAAGCTATCTCCCTACCAATTTTAAGCTAAATCGGTTTAGCCGTTCTTGAGTTATAAATAGTGTAACTAACACGACTTTCTTTTATATATATAGATTATATTATGATACTGAAAGCGACTTCGCCAGCGTTAAAAGGTTATTTTGTAGCGAAATAAATGTAGCCTATTATATATTTATCCTATGTATTTGATAATATAGCTTCATATGGGGAACGAATTTTTAAAATTGATCCAGTAGTTTTTGAGTTTATCCATGTAAAATCTTTCGTCTTTATAATATTTATTAATTATTAAGTGTTGATAAACGTTTTCGGAGAATCTTGTGTTTAAATCAATTCTATCGAAAACATTTTTAATTTATAAAAATTACGTATGTATTATATGTACAGACTACCGAAGAAAAATCTACATACGTACGTTTTCTCTTCCTCTTTGAAATTCATCAAAAGTTTGTTTGTAAAATAATTGTGCGTGGGCCATGTCAGCCTAAAAACATTGGTTTTTACTAGGGACGACATGACCTTCGCAAAACTGTCTCGCGCAGGGACTAAGTGCGAAAACAAAACTCAGAAAATGATTGCTTTTTGCAATAATGCATGGAGTACAATAAAAAATAGTTAAAATTACGATAATTTCGCATAAATAAATCTATTTCTGAAGAACTATTATACAAAAATGTCCCCCTGATATCTACATATACAAAGTTAAACAGATCTTAATTGCGTCCGTAACATTGCTGTTTTGGAATTACGTGGTTTTAAAATGTAAGCAAAATGTTAATATTGTCTTAACTATTCAAAATTATATAGAGTATAGCAATATTTATACGATTAAACACGTCCCTAAGAAGCGTTAGTACTTTCCAAGATATTTATACCTTTACTAGCAATTGCCGGCGACTTGGTTCACGTGGGAGATTTTTCTCGTGTAAATCCCGGTCCCGTGGGAAATTCCAAAAATTCTTTCTTAGTGATCCTCTACACACCGCAAGGAACATACATGCCAAATTTTAGCTTCTTGTGCCCAGTAGTTTCGGCTGTGTGTTGTCTGTCAGTCAGTCAGTAACGGAAGCGTTTTATATATTGATAAGGTGTGACTATGCAGCATTAAACTAGTGACAACTCCATGTAAGCTATGATTTTGTTTCCCAACATCACACATAAATATAACTTCACAAGCTGTGCCCGCAATTTCAGTCATATTGGAGTCGAGATTACCTACGCGTTTTTTTTCGTGTAAGTCCTGATCTCCTAGGAATTCCG
This sequence comes from Tholera decimalis, assembly GCA_943138885.2. Lineage (NCBI taxonomy): Eukaryota > Metazoa > Arthropoda > Insecta > Lepidoptera > Noctuidae > Tholera > Tholera decimalis. The sequence continues at coordinate 43,247,113 of OW964552.2, forward strand.
GGGTAAGAAATATACGCCTACAACAATGTTGCCCTATCCTACTTCTTCCAGTGAAAATCCCATTAAAATTAGTTCCAGGTTCCAGAGATACCTACGTTCTGACAAAAAGAAATACAGAAAAAAAAAAGAAATTGTTTGTGTTTCGGTATCTTGTAATTAGTTTCTACAGATTGTTCTTCGGGGAGTGTGCGCAGGAGCTCCCTCCATCTCCCTTTCACTACCGGTCTACCAGACGCAAGACTGGATACCATCCACACTTGGTTGATATACCGTCTTGTCATACCAAGCACTTCTCCTCCACATTTATTGTGCGCACTTCCAAGCTGTGGAATTCTCTGCCGGCTTCTGTGTTCCCTGCCATTTATGACCTTTCAACCTTTAAAGCAAAAGTAAACAGGCATCTTCTGGGCTCGCTCGTTCCATCGTAGACCTCATCTATCGCTTACCATCAGGCGAGATCGAGGTCAAGAGTGAGCTCATTCTAAATAAAAAAATAAAAAAATTGTGAAAACACAGTTATTTTGATATCACAGACAGATTTTAATTCTTTTTATGTGTAGGTTATGATCACGGTAGTATTCATCTTTTGCTTATTAAATCATTGTCGCTTATTTACGTTGCTACCTAATTGAAATATCGTAATAACGTTTCTACTTAATTCTTTTAACAAAATGCAACACCACAGTTGGGTTATTTACGATTACATAACAATCTTGTACTAAGAGTAAATCGATGTTAAAACACGAATTAACATCGAAAGCTCAATAAATACAAAACACGAATACCTCACTAATGTTATTCCAAATTGATTAACCATTTATCTTTTATTGCATTTGGTAGCAGGAATTCGGTCACGGCGTTACATTTTCTTTGATAATAATGTACGCCAGTTATGGGTACTTTATATTGACAGCTGAGTTGTTTACATAGAGTACGGAATTATATTACGTATTAGTTTATTTCATGAGACGGTACAGGAGAGTCTTCGAAGATACAAACATCGAAGACATCGGCGCCATCTTTATCGAGACGTGGTTCGTCTCACTAGCAAATCTTCGTACAACAGGTGTAGATCTTAATTCAAAAGCAGTAGAATCCATCGCAACAGCACCCGCAAGGTCCGCATATTTTGTCCTATTAAAAGTAAAGAGTATTTTATAGAGATTAAAGTTGTGAAAAGAACAAATTTTCCGAAATTTTAGAAAGGATGGTGTTTAGGAACTGGGCGTTTTCCATTAATCTACCATTTCTGCTTGTATGCTGCTGTTCTTTAGTCGATGGCGCATCGTATTCTACTCGTACCTGAAAGAGCAGTCAGCTCAAATGACGGGGCCAATAGTGCCAATGCCTGCTGGGTCTGCGTAAAAGTTCTAATACCGCAACCCCGGAACGAAACGGCAACTGATGGAATAAGGAAGGGTTATTGTCGGTAGGAGTATGACATTCCTTTTCACTCCACTCAGGGCAGAAGGAGTCGGATGATTTACCTCTTTTGGAAAAATTAGTCAATCTCTTGTCTATCTCCTGCTTAGTTGCACTCCCTCAAGAAATAAATTTTCACCACATCGCTATTCTATCTGATTCACTTCATTTCAGCATTAAAGTTGTAACGTTTCTCCAAAACTCGTCTACCGCAAAAGCCGCGGTGTTGGATGGAAATAAGGTGGCAAGAGATTTTTGAAATCTCAAAATTGTGGCACAAACCTCGTGAAAAGACGCGTTCTCTAATTAATTATATTCGTGCTATTAATGAAAGTACCGGGTTTCAAAAGGAAGAATGATCATGTACATAAAAAATGTAAACAACATTTACAAGTGTTTGTAGTGATTTTGAAGACAGTCCTTCAAAACACCTCTTTCTAGTGCTTTAGCTGCGACAAAGAAATGGCGCAACAAAATCACCTGCAAGAGCAACACATCTGTCTGTTCAGTATTGTACACAATAGAAAGCTTTGCCAGTTCCAGCAGTATCCGCGTGAACAGTTCGATGGTCTATGGTAGTTATAAATGTGTCTGTTGGCTGGAATTTAGCCTCAGTTTGTGGAGACAAAGCAGCGTTGATAAGGGTAATGGTTTGTGATGGATTGTGCGACAGGTTCCTACTGCTAAATGGTTTCTTAGTATTAAATACGCGTTCATTGATCGTATTATATTAATATCTATACATATAAATAATAATGAATTGTCTGTTTGTGATTTCAAAATAACTGTGTTTTTTCAAGTTGCTACAGTTAACCGATGGACTGACCAGATCACGATGCTCACGGGGCTTCTAGTCACGTGAACTTTGAAGAAAGCCTAAGATTGAAATGGGTGAAGAAGAATTACGACCGAGGCTACTAAGTCTTTTTAAGATGGACACGATCTTCAGTAATGAAGAACGCGACAGAAGAAAGGTAGTTAGTTATACGATACTTCGTTTATCTGTTTGCCTGGGCTTATCTATGAAACCGCTGAACCAATTTTAATATGACTCACTGGGAAAACGAGGCGGTTATCACACGACATATAGACTACTTTAAAACCTTGAAGCTAATACCGACTCACACGCGAGTGAAGTCGTGGGCACATTTCGTTTCTTAATAAAATGATGCATGGTCCAATAAATTATAGTCTTATTGAATTCAAGTCACACATTTTTGCCGTTGTAAACCTACTTAAAGCGATCAACAATTGGTATGTAACAAACCACAGCAACAAAGTTGTATGTAAATTAAGAATTGCTCCACGAATCTTTCAATCGTAACAATAAAACTCAAAGCTGTGCCTAGAACTTGCACAGTATCGGCGACACACGTTATTAGCATAACAGAACGTGTTTCCTGATAGTTACAACCTTAACGTTTTCATATCAAAAGTGTGCAGTTAATATCAGAATAAATTTCTGTATCGTACCGAGGATTGCTGGTACAAAACCCAATCTGGGGCTAACTTGCTTTTGTGTATGTACAAAAACAAGCCAAGTCTATTTAATAGCTTCGACATTCGATCTTTCGGATATAGATACATATATTATGATATAATTAACAACTGTCTCTTTGGTCGAGTGATCACAAGCACGACTATTCAACCAACGAAAAAAACGGAGGAGGTTATCAATTCGACGCGTATATATATTTTTTAATGTATGATCACCGATTAGTCGAAGACGGCTGAACCGATTTGGAAAATTCTTTTTTGTTTGAAAGGGTATACTTCAAAATTGGTCCCATTGTCACCAAGTCAGCATCTGATGATGGGATCCTGGAGAAATCGAGGGAACTCTTCAAATATTATAGGCACACCTATGGTGATTTGAGTATTTTTTATAGTAACTTGTGTAGTTGCATTCGAAAGGCACCATTTGTGAAGTGGACCTGATGATGAAAACTATAAATGGCCACTGGAACTGCTTTGAGTATATAAGTAGGAATAATAAGTATTTCATGTGTTCCGCTTCGATTACTTGAATATGGATACTAAGCACAATATGCTCGTCACAATGCATATGGCGAAGTGAAGCTGATGGTGAAATACCAGGAGAACTCCTCAACAATTAACGGCACAGCACTGGAAAAAGTAATATTTTGTAAAAAGTTATAAGTAGTTGACAAAAATTTGTGGCAACGTAAACAATGTTGACGAGAAACCGGGCAAGATTACACAAGAACACACGCCCAAGATCTTCGGATCTGTCGCCCAGCTCCGCCTCCCAGCCGCCGGGACCTGCTCCAATCGTGAGTGAAGAGATTCCGGTCGCTGCAGTTGCGTCGAGCTCGAGCGACGAATACTTCTCACCGCTGACGACACCACCACCTGCGCGTCGACGGGGAAGAGGCCGACCTCCGGCCAGCTTGGGACCTCGAGGCCCGCCGGCCTCTGATATGGTCCCCGCTGCCGGTGGAAGTGTGCAGCGCATGCGATGGACTCAACCCATCAATAATGGCTTTTGTAACTAGGTAAATTATAAATCGACCAACTAAAAAGAGTGAAATAAAAACGTTGGTTCAATTTGTTGGTAAAAAGTTTTTCCTGTAAAGAATTTCTCAGTAATGTTTATGGTTTGATACCACCGTTCGTTAGAAAGCACGTTAAATCTTTGGTCTCGGATGTCATTTGAACATCTTTGACAGTCGTTACGGGAAGTCAGACGCCAGTAAATCTGACACTGATTTAGCCAAAGGGTATCGTACTGGGTTGTGGTCAAATAGGAAGTCGCTCCATGTAAAACACCAATACACGGCCACATCTGGCTAGACTTGAAGCTGACCCCAACAAAACTGAGAAAACACAGCCTTTTTTTCCAACTTTGTTGGGGACAGCTTGGGGTCGGCAGCAGATACTGATGATGTTGAGATACAAAATCTTATCTGGGTGAAGTTTCTCCAAGAAATAAACTACAAAGATAGTCATTCACATTCATATGAGTATGGCTGGTGAGAGTCGTAGGTGGTGACTTCGAAATCGGGGACGGCACATTATACAGAGTAATTAAATTAAATTACACAACGTATACTATACGTGTTTAGTGTTAATTTGATACAGTTAAAAAACAAAACGAGCAAAAAAAAAAAAATTTTTTTCAAACAAACTAAATAGCTTACAAATCAAAGCAAAACGCAACCAACCTTTGTAAATAAATGTGACTGACCTTAAATACCTAGGTAACAAAGTGGCAACGTAGCGCGGCATGTGTTATCTCTTGTCTTGGTCGGATTTATCGCTTTTAAGGTGCATCTCACCAAAATCATTTGCGACTAAACTACTTCTTGATTTTTGGTACAAAGCTTGAAAATGGTACCTAGTATACGCAGTTTATATATACTTTATATCATCAACACTGCTCTAAAAAAATGTAAAAGACAACATCGTGCATCGTTAGGAAACTGACATGTCTTAAGACCAAAATACGAATAGGTATATACCTATACATCCCTTACCATCAGTTGAGATGGTGGTCAAATGGGAACCTATTATCAATAAAAAAAACACTGCCCCAAGTAGGGTGGACGGTAGTGTCCCCACAGGGGGGACGTTTTAGGCTGATTTTTATGTATACTATAAATTGTCTTTCGGTATTTTCTCTGTCCTTACATGTTGAAAGTATGAGTAACTGTAAAAAGGCTAGTTGAGAGCAGAAGTAATACATGTGACTTTTTTGTCAAAACAGAGTTGAGTCACTTTATGCTCTCCGTTGGACTAATCTTAATTAGTGCAGAAATAATCCAAGTGGTACAAGCAATTTTTCCGAATAAAGTCCTATGTTTGAAATTTCTGTATAGCCATTATAAACATAATTTGTTAATGGAGTTGTGATCCAAGTGACTTGTATGCTACTTGAATAACTTCACCACGTTACTTCATAGCTTAGGTTAATATCTATCATAAAACATAAACAATTCGCAACTAATTTATGAAATACTTTTAAAATCAACAAAATCGCGTTTTGATTAATATCTCAAAAGTAACAAAAGGTCACTTGGATTACTTCTGCTCTCAACTAGCCATATCACTCATGTTGAAATAATCAGTATTGTAAAAAAAAAAAACTCTCACACTAAAAGCGTAAATACAATTATGTAGGTTTATAACTATTACCAGTCATTACAATAAGACTGTTACGCCGTAATCCGGTTACGGTGCTATCGAATTAAGTCAATTGTTAAGTTACGGCGCACTTTAACTCGTATTGTTTGAAATAGTCGTAAATACGGGGATATACTGTTTTGATTGAAATAGTAGTTGAGGTAGTGATGGGCGGCACTTGCAAAGAAAATACAATTAAGATAAACATGTATTATTTAAATCCCACTTATATTATAAATGCCAAAGTTTGTGAGGATGTATGAATTTTTGTTGCTCTTTCACGCAAAAATTACTGAACGGCTCTCAATGTATATTTGACATGCTGGAATAACACATAGGCTATTTTTTATCCCGGAATTCCCACGGGATCAGGATTTCCGCGGGAAAACCCCCCACTCGAACGAAGTTGCGGGCAAAAGCTAGTACTGGTTATAGTTTGAAGACACGGTTGAAGTGCAGTGGTTGAGTAATTGACTGCTGCGTGGTGAGGCGCGGTGCCATTCCTGATAACACAACAATACCTTAAAATATTTCTTTAGCCTACAAGTACGAGATAACAATGCAATACTAGTAATATTGCAAATAAACAATGCAATACTAGTAATATTAAATATGTATAATTTGAAAGATTTTTTTACGATATGCTTGCGTTTGACCTGATGTTGAGCGATGATGTGGTCGAAGATTATATACAGCTGTTTTTAATCACACAAAAATGCTTTAAAGTATTTGTATGAAACTAAGCACACAAATATAGTTTAAAACTTGAAAATAAACTTCTTCTTCTTCGAATCTATGGTGATTCAATTAAATATTATGTTGGGCCCAGTAGGTAGCTACGTTAGTCGCGGCCTCAGTGGCGTTTATGACATCTTTAAAGGTGCTCGTATTTGGGCATTTGGGAGACTCAAGCAAATGGGGCAGGGTTTGGGCGAATTCAAAGTATGAAAAAAAATATATAGTTTATTTGTCATAAAAGAATTACAAAAATGTACGCGTTATTTTGTTCGAAGGCCTCTATGCTAGAAAAATCCTGCGTTAGAAAGGCCATCCATTCGTCTATCATTGAGCGAATATAAAACAAAAAAAAAACAACAAAATTTACGTATTACAGTTTTACAGTGTGAGCGTTGACAAAAAAATACAAAGGCTTCTCATTATCTTTACCATTTACGGGAAATTGTTCAAAGTTTCCGCATGGTCGAAGGATAATAGCTAGGATACCATAAATAAAATGGATATAACCTTCCATTCCCCACATTAATATCAAACTCTTCCCATCACTACACCATCACGAAAGCCATTAATGTCCATGATAACTACAAAGATAAGGCACCATTTCGCAAAAGTAGTAAATACGCCTTCACGATAATGAAAGTAAGCTCACTGATATCTTTGTTTAATAGTTAGGTAATCCTTGTTATTAACTTATACTTACCATTGTAGTTTATTGAGAAAATGTCTTTATTATTACGTTGCTGTGAATAACATTTTTTTATTTCAAAAGAATTAGATATTATAATATACAACGTGTAACTTAAAGGGTATATACATATCAAGTGCACAGCTTCTTTGGATGATAACAAATGATATGGCAAGGGTTTTGTAATTCTATGTCTACATGTGTGGAACTAATAGAAATTTCAATACATAGATTATGAATTTTTATACATGACACTTATTTTGAGCTGAAACTGTGCATAGAGTCTCCATACCAGATGTTGTCTTCAGCCCTTGTGGATAGATATAGGGTTTCCGTTACACGTTGTATACTAGTATACTGGACTCAAACACAGACAGGCACATTACTTTGCGAATTTTTTATCGTCACCACTGGTCTGAAAATGCTGAAACCAGTACCTCTACCATGAGTTTACGCAACCAAAACTCGCTAGCGTTTCCGTAAATTATTTGTATGAAATATTGTACAGCGCCCCTAGCGGTCCCAGAAAGAATTAAAATTCGTACCATGAGCACTATAGATTACGATAGGTTTAAAATTTAAAACCTAACGTAATCTATACGATAGTCACTAACGTTTTTTAGCTGTAACCATACAAAACGGTGCCATGAGTCACTAATTCGACAGGCGCTAGCGAACGATACGCTTACGGTAGTAGTTACGTTGCTCACTAGCATTTGGGCGTGTGAAACGTGTGTTTACATTAACATTTAATACGTTTTGAGTATAATAAAGTTATAATAATGTATGCAAGAGCATATTTAGCGTGGAATATGTTAGTGGCCGCTGGATTTGAAGATCAACGACGTGAACAACGTGAATTTCAAGCCAACATGATAATTCATGTTGGTTTATAAGCTTTGTTTTTTTTTTTAGGAATAATTTATACATCAATTAATTGTAGCATACATTATGCTGGAACCAAATATAACACCTATTGTACCAAATTCTTAAAAATAAATATTTTTTATTTAATTAGATTATTAGTAGAAAGTTGAAACATACCTTTCCATGAACTTCACCATCAATTGGAACTGTGAGACACTGGTCCTCATTGTATTAAACAATCCAAACTTTTAAACCACATCAACAAACAAAAATACAAATTGAATAGACGACAATGACGTTACAAGAACCACTCGAAATTCAAAAGCCACTAAATACCATAAGTAGTGCACTAATCGTAAACTTTTCAATTTTGTTGGTTTATTTTGTGATATTGACTGTCTTAATATTTTTAGCATAGCGATAACACTACATTTTGAGCTTAAGAGCAGTTCTCTCTTCTTATTAGCGGGAAAGAAAGAAACAGAACATAAGTAGTGACCCATAGACGAAAGTATTCTACGAGTGGAGTGAAGTTAGCTAGACGACATGATCCTTCGAGCTCACGTTAGCGCCTCCGTAAATTTCCTCAAATCTCATGGTGCAAGCATTATCGAAATCTATTCGATCCACGTTTGTACGCTAGCGAGTTCAGCGCTAGCGAGTAAGTTGTCGATGACGACTCATGGTAGAGGTACAGCATGTCCTAGTGTAGCGTATGGATGTTCATACACAAAGTATATCCACGTAAACATACAAGTTGATATAACACTGTCTCATGTATGCTTGGAGCGGGGGTAGCGGTTATCTGCAGTCACGCGAGTGCCCCGGCGCAGGTTAGACGTATACCCGCCGTATTACCGAGTGTATTGCTGAGACTGTGATAATACCCGTACGGAGACAGTACACCTATGACCAAAATCTCAAAACCTGGGACATCATGTGCATCTTTTATTCATAGAAAGGAGGCCTGAGTCCCAGCAGTTGCTACATACTACATATGACCATGTATCGAGATTCATAACTGAGCTCAAGTGCCCATAAGTGAGCATAAATAGCCCATTCGCCAGAGAAGTTTGCGTGCTTTAACTACGCTTTTTAAACGACTTCAAAAAAAGGAGGAGGTTCTCAGTTCGTCTTGAACTTTTTTTTTTGTTTATGTATGTTACCTCATAACTCGAAGACGGCTGGACCAATTTGGAAAATTCTTTTTTTTTTTTGTTTGAAAGGGTATACTTTCTAGTTGTTCCCATTGTCATGAAGTCAGGATCTGATAATGGAAATCTTGAGAAATTGAGGGAACTCGTTAAATATTATAGGCACACCTATAGCGATTTGGGTATTTTTCTTAGTAACTTGTGCAGTTGCTCTTGAAAAGCACCATTTGGTGAAGTGGAACTGATGATGTAGACCTCAGATGGCTCGAGAAATCAGTTTTATTTTTTGTTAAAAGTTTTCTCTTTACTTAACTCTCCTAAACTTCCTTCTTATCTTTTATCTCACTCTTTCAACTTCTATGTTCTTCAGACTGTAAGAGTCTGCGCTCTTCTAATAATTTTCTCTTACTCTGATCTGAACAATAAGACACACATGAGGAAATATGAATTATAGATCTTTTTTTAAGATTAAAATGATCATAATAATAAATCATTTATTTAAAAAGAATAGCCATACAGTATTTTTTGAAAAACCCTTAAATAGATTACAAAACATACTAGGCAATTACATATATTTAAAAACCACACACACCAAACTAGGCAGCAATTTTAGCTTGGAGGTCAGCAAAATTCCTGTCTTCAGCCACAACCCGTGTTTACCGTATCATATTAAACAATTATAATGAGTTATCTCATTAAAAAAAAAGCAAATAAAACGGATACCAATACCGCATACTTAGACACATAGGAAACATTGCTAACAAGACATTATAAATGAGAACAAAAAACGAGAAACACCTTCGCATACGACTTGCAAATGCGCTAGATAAATCAGTCGTTGACAAATCCATTACAGGTAGATAGGATCTGAATAAAGGCAAGGAAAGAACTCACAGTAACGTTAGTTAGGGCGGCTTGTACAACCCATGTCGATTAGCGATTGCGTACTGGAGGTCTGTTTAGTACGACTAGTACAGTAGAGAGGTTTAGGAAATTACTATCTCAAAAGTATATAAACATTATTAAAGATTTTTCTTACTTACTAAGAAAAATCTTTTTAACAAAAAATTTAACCGCCTTCAATACAAACAAAAAGACTACTGCACTACAAAGCCAAAAATAACCGGAAATATTGTTTCATTGGAAAATTATATAAATTCCGTTTAAAATAAGATGAATAGTTTTGATAGGCTAAGGAGTTTGCATTCTGCACATCCGGGGTGATGAAACCTATTCACTTATCTTGGCACCGACTTCAGGTTTACTATCGGTAGATAATACAAACATTTGTTCCAGCGCGGGAATCCAACCCGTGACAACCACTGCACCAACAAAGCATACTGTAGTTACAAAATATGCAACGACAAAGAAAGCTTATTTTATACATACGCTGGCTAGTTCAGTATCCCGTCCAAACGGTGCACAGATCTAGGTACACTACGAAGCTGGTTTAAAGTCAAAGCAATAAACGTCACTGCAGCATTGCGATTGTAAAGTGGCGCTTTTAAAACTGAACAAATCGCATTATAGCGGTGCAAGGTGTAGAATACACGCGTTCGGAATATTCAGAACAGTTCTTACACTTACACTTGGATTTTGGCTAACATTGTACCTGCTATGAGCTGAGCTTTGAACATCAACGACGAGTTGCCAGTCTATCGGTTTTCATTCGGTTACATTTCGGAGAGTGTGCGATGGAATTACACAATCTAATTCCGCCAAGCCCGTTCCATCATCGAACTTCAAGACAAACGGTGATGCGCCATTGTTTCATGGTGGACATCTCACACATACGCACAAAACGTTTTGGGAATGGATTCATTGTGCGTACGGCTAAGGAGTGGAATTCCCTGCCGGAGTCTGTGTTTCCTGATCGCTATAACCTAGGAGTCTTGAATAGGTTACTTCTAGGCGAGCGTGCTCCATCTTCGACTCACAACTCATGATCTAACTCGAGCTTGTAACTATTGGGCCACCACTGCTCAAATTTTTATTTATATTATTTATTTCAGTACATATGTGCATACTAGCTATCTTTACAGGCTCTCCCAAAGTGATAGTGTAGAAGAAAAAGAAAATACTTAAATCAGAAATAAAAATCATATAATAAAAAAAACTTTTTACCAAAAAATTAAACCGACTCCCAAAGAACACTGCAAAGTGAAAAATAACTTTAATTTCGGTAGTCGGTGTCTCTAGTTTTGTATTTTCGTTTTTGGCACCGACTTCCGAAATTAAAGTTATTTTTCACTTTGCAGTGTTTTTTGGGAGTCGGTTTAATTTTTTGGTAAAAAGTTTGGTTGATTTTTTATAGTTAGAGTTCTCCTGGTACTTCACCATCAGCTGTACATCACCATATGCATTGTGACGAGCATAAAGTGCTTAATATCCATATTCAAGTAATGGAATCGCAATCCACGAAATACTTATTATTGAGTAGTTTCGGCGACCATCTGTGGTCTTCATCATCAGTTCCACTTCCCAAAATGGTACTTTTTGAGAGCAACTGCACAAGTTACTATAAGAAATACCCAAAACGCCATAGTTGTGCCTATAATATTTGAAGAGTTCCCTCGATTTCTCCAGGATCCCATCATCAGATCCTGACTTGGTGACAAATGGTACCAATTTTGAAGTATACCCTATCAAACAAAAAAAGAATTTTCCAAATCGGTTCAGCCGTCTTCGAGTACACGGTGATTATACATAAAAAAAATATATATATGCGTCGAATTGATAACCTCCTCTTTTGGTCGTCGGTTGAAAATCAATAAAAACATAATCGATAGAAAAACAATAAGAAATGATCAATTCATTCAAAAACAATGAATAGAAAATAATGTATCAAAAATTGTCAATCAAAAAAATTTATTCATTGTTCACCAACAGATGTTACAGTGAAACATGATTGTGTAATAAGGTTACAATTATCAATACTGCACAATACACACAGTGGTACACACGTAATTATAGGTGATCAACTTATGATGCTATTATACACACATCAAAAGTGTCTAGGGATCAACATATATTTTTGCAATAACTTTTCTCCTGATTGATATTAATTAAAATTTTCTTTAAGGATTCATCAAATAAAGTGTTTTCGTTTGTCACAGTAACGATAAACCAAGTCACCTTTGCATTAATAAAGAAATTTGCCATTTTCCTAATAAAGGGATTTTTGACATTTGAACCACTAACATTAAAGTTCGAAAAAAAGACTGAAATAACAGTTTTCTTTAAAATTTTATTGGGTAACTTAAACAATTAATAATCCGTGTTTCTACCGCGAACACTAACAACACAAGAACATCGGTTTGGCATACTCAAAATGAGTTCATCCAAATCACGCTGTGGAATGGCCGCCCATGTTCGTTGCAACAACAAAAAAAGGTCTTCTTGCGACTGGATACCCTCCATATTCGGCAGAGCTCTTCTCTGTAGCATATCCCATGCATGCTCAATCGGGTTCAAGTCTGGTGACTGAGCAGGCCAGAGCAGGACATTGATGTTAGCTGCGGCGAGAGTCTGTCTTACAACTCTTGCGGTGTGCGGTCGTGCATTATCATGCATTAACTGAAATAAGGGACCGATTTGCACTTGTAGAGGAACGATGACGTCAGATACAATCGTCTCAGCATAAATTTGAGCGTTGAGGTTGCCTCTGATCCAAATCAACTCGGTTCTTCCGCCGATCCAAATACCCGCCCATAACATGATGGTTCCACCACTATAAGGATGGACTTCCTGGCAGGATTTTAATCGCTGTTGGCGTCCAGGGGTTCTCCAGTGTCGTATACGTCTTGTATCCGGTCTCATACCAAAACGAGACTCATCAGAAAAGCACACGAAACGCCATTGTTCTTCTGCCCAATTTCTGTGTTCAAGAGCCCATTGATATCGAATCCTACGATTGTGCATTGCTATAGGTGGTACCCGTAGCGGTCTTCGGGAATGAAGGTTCACTTCATGCAAGCGGTTTCTGACTGTTTGGTCGCTAATTAAGTTCCCTGAAGAGTGATGAAGCCTCACGGCTAACATCATGGCGGTTATTGTTGGAGCTCTTCGAGTTAAGATTTGAATGTATCGGTCTTGTCTCCGTGTAGTGCAGCGATACCGTCCTCCATGGCGCTCAGCCACGGTACCAGTGCTTCGGTAACGTGTCCAAAGTCGACTGATAACACTCTGACTTGTATTCAGAGCTAAAGCCACAGTACGTTGCCGGGAACCAGCTTCTATCATTCCCACGGCTCTGAGCATTTCTTCCCTGCTTAAATGACGTCGCCGCTCCATAATAACGTTGGTTTTAATCAGTAGTAGGGAAACAGTAGCACTAATAATGTCTTCAATGCGTTGTATGTTTTTATAGGGAAAATATTGACAGCTGATTTTCATCTTTTACTCGAATTTGATTTTTTTTTTTTTCCCTTCGTCCGTTAGGACAGGCAAAGAGTCAAGCCCATACAGCCAGGTCTGTAATATTTGTTTCTGTTCCAAGTGTGTAATAAGGCCGGAGCCAAGTCTTCAATGTTACATCCGATGCATATTCCATATTCAATTGTTAGTTATTTACCCAGATATTATCTCATAGAATTTATTTCTAAGTCGAGTCCGATATTTGTTAAAATCCTTGTTTCATATGTCCTTGATCGTGTTTTTAATAAAATCGTAAATAAATACATAGGTGTCTTTATTTTTCAAAATGTCTTCAATGCAGCGCGGTATATTCTCTGGTTTTTCATATAAATTCAATAAATTGGCTACTAAAGACAGTCTTTGAATATTAAAACTTGAGCATTGAAAGAAAATATGATCAAGGGTCTGTTCATCATTTGTTGAGCAATAGGTGCAAGAAGGCGATTGAATTATGCGCATGCGATGTAAATGAGCGTTGAAACGGCAATGTCCAAATCTCAAACGGCAAAGAATAGTATAATATTGTCTGCTTCTGAAGTAACGGCAATTGGTGAACCAAGGGCTTTTACCAATATTCTGATTAATTTGAGCATACCAAGTACCTTTTCTAGTAAGAGATTCTGTCCATGTGTCCTGCCAATCTTTTAAAAGTTTGGACTTGATTATAGGTATTAAATCGCTATAAGGAATAGCGACATCGTCGACGGGGCTGCCGCTGTCACTGTCAACAATGTCAGCAATCGCACGTGCTAGAAAATCAGCTTGCTCGTTACCCGAAACTCCGATATGTGATGGAGTCCATAAAAATGTAATACTATAGTTTCTTGTTGAAAGATTATGAAGTATGTGCCTGATTTCTATTATAATGCAGTTTGTGTGAGCATTGATTTGATAGTTTTTCAAAGCATGCAATACGCTCATGCTATCAGTGATAATGAGCCAACGATTTTCAGATTGGTCTTGAATGTATTTAAGTGCAGCAAGAATGGCATAAGCTTCGGCGGAAAATATGCTTGATTCTTTCTTCAGTTTTACTCCCAGTCCAAATTCCTTATGAGGAATGACATAAGCCATAGAAACCCTTTCATTACTTTTAGAGCCATCTGTATAAATGTGGTGATAGTTTGGGTATTGATCTAAGAGGTTATAGACTTCTTGCCGATCTCTTAATTTGTTGTCAATTACTATATCTAGCTCATGAAATAGACATTCAAACTCTTTCTCATAACACACCCATTCATTAGATTTGTGAAATTTAAACTGACCATCTAACTTGATCATGAATGAAAAATCAAAAAGCATAAATGGAATATATTTGGTCAGATGAGTGTTAACAGGATACTTAATGTGAAGTGAAAATAACTTTTTAATCAGAGGATGATGATTTACAGAGAAAAGTTTAAGTAAATAACAGAATTTGAGATACTGAAAGCGTAAGATTAAGGGGGGAGTATTACATTCTACTTGTAAAGAATTAATGGGAGTAGTTCTCATGGCACCTGTAATAAGTCTAAGATTATGATTTTGAAGGATATCTAGTTTATTTACCAATTGACTATCTGAGGAAAAACAGAGGTAACCATATTCAAAGTGGCTTCGTACAAGGGATTTGTATAATTTTAAAAGAATTTTAGGGTCTGAACCCCAGTATGTCCCTGCAAGAGACCTCAGGACATTTAGGGCTTTTTGAGCTCTGTCACATATACAATCAACATATTTTCTCCAAGAGAGGTTGCTTGTAAAAATAACACCCAAAAATCTTGCACTATTCTCCACAGGCAAATCAGTGTTGTCATATTTAATATTGACTATAAAAGGCCCAATATTGCTAAAAACTACAACCTTGGATTTATCTATACTAATGTCTAATGTAAGATAATTAAAGTAACAATTTAGTTTATACAAGGCAATGTTAAGCTTGGAGCATACTGTACTGGTATTATTACCAACACAGTCCACTACCAGGTCATCCGCAAACTGGAGATTGGATACTTCAGTGCCTAGGATAATATTAAGTTTGTGGATGTATAAAATAAATATTAAAGGACTCAATATACTGCCCTGACAAGTGCCCTTGTAAGAATACCTAGGGCCTATAAGCCTATTTTTACACTTAACAAATACTTTTCTACCATTCAAAAAGTTATATATCCATTCTATCACCTTTGCAGGCAAACCAACAGCAGCCAATTCTAAAGAGAGTATATGATGATTAACATTATTAAATGCACCTACCACATCAAAGAAAACACTGACAAGAGCATTCCTTGATTTGAAGGCTTCAAAGATATCGAGATGTAAATTAGCAATGCTTTCCCTTGAAGACTTACCCCTCCTAAACCCAAATTGATTCGAAGGTAGTATATGGTTCTTCTCAATAAAATGTTCTAACCTCTGTTTGATAAGTTGCTCGAAGATTTTACCCATACATGAAGTTAAAGCTATAGGTCTGTAAGAGTCAAAACTATTTTTATCTTTGTTGGGTTTGAGAATGGGAACAAGACAATCAGTTTTCCAATCTTCAGGAATTAGAGAATGCTGCCAAAGAAGATTGAAGATTTCAAGCAAAACTAATTTAGATTGATCAGGTAGATTTTTTAGCATTTTATAAGAGATATGGTCGAGGCCAGCTGCAGTATCCCTACGAGAATGGATTGCTGTAGTAAATTCAACAAATGTAAAAGGTTTAATTAAGTGAAAGTTACTAGGAGAAACAGGATGAGAAGGGTTGAAAATAAAAGCTGGCTCTACTGTATCTGGTGTAAATTTTTTAAGGAATTCGGGGATCCAAGAATATATGTTATTATTTTGAGATGTGGATGCAGAACTTTTATTAAATCTACGCATATATGACCAGACCACAGACATAGGTGTAGTTCTGTTGAAAGATTCACACAACTTCAACCAACTCATCTTTCTTTCATACTTGATAATGAACTTTTTCTTTGCTTGGAGTTTCTTAAAAGCTAGGTAATTTGTTTCAGAGGGATTGTGTTTGAAAGTTAAGTAAGCATTTTTACTATCTTCCACAGCTTTGCTGCAGTTAGCATTCCACCAGGGGAGTGGAGTTCTTTTCTTTCTGTTAGAGGTTGAAAGGGGCTGAGCCTGCCCCCCATCAGAGGAGTAGCGCCTTGGAGATGGAATTGAATCTACTAGTGCCAAATGTAAGAGTTTAATAAATTTATTATAGCTAAGCAAAGGATTGTGTCTGTCTATAGAAAAGTTACACAAAAGAGCATCAATGCCGGATGAATATGTTTTCCAATCAACAGTATTGAAATTATAAGAAAATGGAAGAGGAATACTGTCAGGTATATGAAAGCTAGAAGAATTATTGTTATTCACTAAGAATTTTGTAATTACAGGAAGGTGGTAACTGCCTAAAGGATCATCATGAACTGACCATTCACACTCCAGGGCTAGCAAAGGAGAGACAATGGTCAAATCAAGAGCATTTCGCCTACAAGTGTGGGAACCAACAGTAGTCGTTTGACCATCATTTAAAAGAACAAGATTGTTTTTATTAATGGAATCCAAAATATCCCTACCTCTGCAGTTAGAAGCTGAACATCCCCAGGTTGTATGCAAACCATTAAAATCGCCAGCTAAAAAAATTGGACGAGGAAAAGATTGAATTAGTCTATCTAATTTTGTTTTAGAAAAAGGAGGGTTGCAATTAGTTGGACTGTAAAAACTTACAATAGTAAGTTCTTTATTATTAGCATAATTAATACGAACTGATATATTTTGTAAGGAATCATCATAGATTGTGTTTATTTTAGTATACATAATAGATTTATGTAAAATAATGGCGACACCATTATGAGCATTCCCTGAATCAAGTCTGACTACATCATAACCACGAAATTTGATAGTGTGACGGGGCTTAAGCCAAGTTTCACAAACTAAAGCTATATGAATAGAATTGTCCAACAAAAAGTGATTGAAAATATGTTGATTGTGTAATAAGCTCTGAGCGTTCCATTGGACTATATTTAAATAATCCATTAAAATATATATTTTTTAATACCTACCTAATATTTTTAAAGGATTCTTGCAGGACATCTTTAATGCTAGTACTACAAATTGATTTTTCATTCATTTTATTTTGTGTTATTAATTTAACTATTGATTCTGAAATGGTTTTTAAAATCAGTTCTGAATTTAAGAGTGACAGAAATTGATCAGTTTTGTTTAGTTTCGGAAAGTTTGTGTCATTAAGAGTTTCAACATAACTTCTTTTTTTCTCATATTTTTGTTTATGTAGCAGAATCTTTTCTTTTTTTACAGGGCATAAAGAAGATATAGCAATGTGATTGCCCGAGCAGTGACAGCATTTTGCACCCGAGGCGGGAACTATACATGCTTTGTAATTATGTGCTTCTCCACAAATTGAACATCTCTCAGAGTTTTTACAGAATTTGGCAATATGATCATATCTCAAGCACTTAAGGCATTGCTTCACTGGAGGAATATATGGTCTTACCTCAAAACGCCAACTGTTGAGGTCGACACTCTCTGGCAAAACTGGACATGAGAAAGTAATTGATACTGTTTTTGTTGGTGTATATTTTACAGTTTTATTCTCCACTAATTTTCTCATAAAACGTCTTATAGAGACGATGTTCTTGGTGCTTGTTAGTGCGGAATAAATTTGTTTATTTGAGAGTTCAATGGGGACATGTGTGATGACTCCAGTAACCTCCGTAGCGGCAGCCGGGATTGACGCTTTTAATTTGTGACCGTCAAGAAACTTTTTATTACTTAAAGCAGCATTGGCCAGTGCTGGTCTTTCATATATGACACCTACCTTACTCTTGTTAATCCGCTGCAGTTGTTTGACACCTTTGTTGTAATGCTTAATTGCATTTGCAAGGGACATCATATCCCTCAAGCCAATGGGTTTATCTTCTTCTATACTTTCTAGAAACACGATATATTCAAAATTACCACCATCTTCGGGGTAATATCGGACGTAATCTGGGATTCTAAAAGGAGTATACTTATCAGTATCCTCTTCGGATATTACAGAGCCGACGTCAGACGCTGAGCCCTCATCAACCGACTCCGCCTCTCCGTCTTCAGCCGAATGTTCCTTTTTGCGTTTTTTACGGCTCCGGGCCATCTCTACCACGTTATAATCTTGAAGGTTCCCGCGCTTTTTCTACTCGAATTTGATTAACAGTTCCTGTTTCAAATTATGAAATGCACCAAAAAGGATCCATATAAATTTATAAAATCATAAATTTATTACAAAGCCACATCTCAATCTCAAGAAATCCGCATAAAAATGCTTGATCCCTAGACACTTTTGATGTGTGTATATATTCTTTTTTTGTTTCACGGCCAATATTACTTGTGTTCTTATGTATGCCAATAAAAAAATTTATTATTATATAGTAAAATAATATGTAATTCACCAAACAATATCAATCAAACAACAGTGGTACAATCCAGAACTGTCAGATTATAAGAATAGAAAGTGGTTTGTGATGACAAATCGTATAAAAGTAAATGGCTTTCTCTTTCAACTGAAATCGCTTACGACTTACAACTTAAACCAGTCTTGTTTCCGTTTATCTGTCGACTTAATAAGGCAAGTATTTGCATTGCAATTGTTTTTACTGCTTGTTTTTAATTGACCAATGCAAATTGATTAAATAAAACTACAATTTACCTAGGTGCCTTTTTTATGTTTACTTTTACATTGGCTGATAAAATCGAGAGATTATGGGGAGCAAGCATGAATTGATAACATCTTGTACTTGGCGTTATTTTTTTTTATTGGGTGTAGGCTTGAGAGTAGCTACAGATATTAAAACAAGGTACAAAAATTTATGTTCTTATATGCTGGATATCGATTTCAATAATACTGGTGTTGATATTACTTTTCATTTATATTTCGTTGTGGACAAGCAGCGCGTAGTGGGACTTATTTATAAATATATCTTATGAAATGAATTAAATAAAAATAAAACAACTTTTTTTCTAAAACTAACATCTTCATAAAAATAAATCAGTATATTGTTCATTTCGAGTAAATATGATAATTAAAGTGACAAAGGAAAAGGAAAGACATTATTTTTTCAATCTAGTTCGTAATATTTATTTAATTTCATTGGTATTTACCTGTCATATGTCAGTCAGTCAAATTTCCAAACACTATTTTATCTATACTTCTATACTAATATTATAAAGAAGTTACTTTTTGTTTGTAAGTTTGTATGTGTATTACTAAGGTACTCTACCAAACTAATTATCCAATTGTAAAAAAAAATTTCTGGTGCGTTATTCTTTTTTTATAAATGACTAATTTAATTAATTAAATTATTGGTCAGTGCTACAAATTATTTCCAAATTCATGCGGACCAAGTCACGGGCGATGTGCTAGTTTTTAATAGGCTCGCTTTTGACCACATTCTCACCATAAATGAGAATCCATTTCTGGACTTACTAGAATCAAAGAATTTTTTTTTTTCTGATTGCACCCTTAAAACAGGATTGCACCCTTAGAACAGAAGACCTCCGTTGCGATCGAGATACTTTAGAAATTAGTGCAGATATTTAGAGCACAAGAAATCTTACTATGTTTTAATTTGTTATTTTTTTTCGGATTATTTCCTAACATACATTCCAATACAGGTCTTCAAGGTGAAAAATCTCCATTGTCAAGTTGCAAGCTCCCAATTCCTCCCCACATTACGTGTAGTAAACCGCAACAAATAACATTTAAATCCCACACGAACAGGGCCAAGCGCGATCGATAAAACCGAGGTGTCCTGTTACGTTAAGTGAGACATTTCGCCAGTGGACTACGCCTCGTCGTGGGCGTGTTCAATGGGCCTTATAATGTGGTCCAAGAATAAAAATAATACACGAGTAGTTATTGGCGTAGATAAGAGTATGTTTGACAGTTACGTTCGTCAATGGCGGTTTTGTAAACTGCCTAACGAGATGGACATCAAATGCAAAAAAAAAATTGGGCGAGTGCGAGTCAGACTCGCCCATGAAGGGTTCCGTAGTAACTACGCCAAATATCTTTGTTTTCCATAGTATTTGTATGAATTACAAAGTTATATTTGCGATTTTAGAAAATATGCTGTATCTCAAAAACTGCTCACTCGATCTCGTTCAAACTAATTTTGTTAAAAGTTTACATTAAGATCTACAGCAAATATTTTTTTAGATTTTTCACATTAGAGGCCTTTCGCTCTGCGTTCGATCGAGTCAAGTGCAGCTAGCTGGTATTTGGCTGAGCCATCCCACAATAAATAAATAATAATAAAAATAATAATAAAATAATAATAATAATATTCCACAACTTTTTCACACAACGCCATCTAGTCCCAAACTAAGCAGAGCTTGTGATATGGGTACTAGACAACTGATAAACATACATATATATTTCTAAATACATACATATTATAGATAAATTACACCCAGACAAAGAACAAATGACCGTGCTCATCACACAAACATTTGTCCTAGGTGGGAATCGAACCCACGACCTTGCGCATAGCAGTCAGGGCCACTGACCACTACACCAACGGGCCTGTAAATAAAAATTGTTTATTTCATCAAAGGGTATTTGTACATGATGTTAGCAAAATTTATGTTGTATGTATTACAAATCGACAATTTTTTTAGGTGACCAACTGTTCTCCTAGCTAGGTTGCTGTGCCACCTGTAATAAGGAGAGACAGTTTGCCTCACCGGTTGGTGTTTTACAAAGTTAAATTAAAGTGACTGCAATACTCCATACAGGAACGAACCTGTGCTTTATACAGGTGTGAAGTATCGCCCCATCTTCTGTAGGATGTCCAGCCTTTTGGTTGCAGTCTGAGCTTAAGACTCAATGGTTGAGCCGAAGTTGAGGTGAGAGGCTTTTCATGCTCTCCCAGGCACGGGAGAAACCCGATATGTTAAGACGATCACTCATATACGGACCGACAAGGCATGCAATATCGGCTAGTGGCATTCAACCTTGTAGATCAACCCGTACGGCTGTTATTGCTTACTCTCAAACTCCTCTGTACCGGTTTAAATCATAGACCACAAAAATAACATTGATTATGACACACGATAACTCATAAAAATAGACAATGTTCAGTTTCGTTACCTGCTTAGCTTTTTCCCTAGCTACTGCCTCACGACCTCGACAACCCAGCTGGGAAACAAGATACTCCTTGGCCAGTACGTCGATTCTGTAAAATTCGAACAACAACTCGCATAGCTATTAACACATAGCTATTCACTGTCACTTCACTTATGGTTCAAAGTGACCTTGATTTTGCATTATGTAAACAGCGTCGTAGTGACGGAGCAATTACCTTACCGAATGCCACTTCTCACGTCATCTCATACTTTATCTGTCAAAATCTTTAGTTCAACTCGCTGACACGCTCGCAAGGGTAGCGCTAGTGTAAATTCGAATTAACTTTTATTGAATGAGGTCTTACAGAATAACACAGCTGACTAATGGCAAATTTTCTGTCTTCTGACTATATGTAACGACTGTCGAAGATTTTCAAATGACAGCCGGTACCTGCTTTCCGTGGTAAAGGGATATCACACCACCAAATTCCAAACTCCAGGCTACTACTGGGAACTTTACTTATAATAAATGGATGACCATTCAGAGGAGAAGTTTGCGCGCTTTAACAACGCTTTTCTCTCTACTCAACTCTCCCAGCCCACCTTCTTATCTAATGTCTCACTTTCAAATTCTATGTGCAAGCGTGCTCCATCTTCGACGACATCATCACTTACCATCAGGTGAAATAAGAATCTACGTCTATCCAATAATCTTCTCTTACTCTGTCCTTCTCATACTTCTGACTTTGTTCATTCTTCTTTTCATATCCAGTTTTTTCCGATTTTCCTCTGGAATGCGCTTCCTCTCGAGATCAGGATGGCTGACAATCGCTACGCATTTGAAAAGAAATTGCGGATCCACTTTCTTCACCAATAAGCAGAATTTGCACATTTAATTTTCATTTGCTTCTAAGTATGTATGTATATGTATTTATATAAGTATTTATTCATATATATTATTTATGTAGATTTCTACTTTATGATACTTCGATTTTATGATATCAGGTTTTTTTTCTGTTATCAATATTATTATCATTATTTTCTCCAATATAATTTTCACGTACATATTGCACCTTCCGCTCTATCTCTTCACCACTCATGGTTGAATGGTAGAGAATGCCTACGGCATTAAGTCCGCTTTTGTACCTATGTGCATAAAGAATCGAACCCGAGACTTCGTGCCCTGCAGTCGCACCAACCAACCAGGCAGAAAATAAAGGCAATGTGTAGTTTGACCTTGTCAAAAACAAGTTTCAATCCCAAGTTCAATCAATAAAAAGCAATGGTGTCCTGTTTTATTAAGTAAGACATTTCTGCCGGTCGTGGGTGTGTGCAATGGAGCTTATAATGTGGTCCAAGTGGCGTCGCAGTCGTGCGAATATTTGAGGCGGAGTGATCCGTAACTGATTGGTGAAGGGGAATCCGTAATATTGTTGGCAAAGGCATTTTAGGATGCCAACTAGGCATGATAGATATGTTGAAGTTTGACAGCACGGTGGGCAGAGGTTGAGCGAGTGGTTGCTGCACTGCGTGCCGTCATTAGGAAGGTTTCAGTGTATAATTTAGTAATATTTTGTCAGCATAATCAGAGAGCATAATTATGAGACCATGAGAAACCAGGATAGTTTTTATCTCGGAGTACACACGGAATCGGGACCTCTCACGTGAACGAAGTCGCGGGCAAAAGCTAGTGAATTTATAAAAGAATTAGTCTAGTTCAGTTGGATACTGCTAAAATACATACCTACATACAAAACAGATTTAAAAATCACCGGCCTTTTAACTATACAACGTGTAATTTAAAGGGTATATACATACCAAGTGCATGGCTTCTTTGAATGATAACAAACGATATGGCAAGGGTTTTGTAATCCTAAGTCTACGTGTGTAGAACTTATTACAAATACCAATACCGAATTTTTCAAATTAAAAAGAAAGAAGAGAATTATCGTGTTATTGGCAAGTAACGTGGAAAGTTATTGACCCTCGTAGTGCTGTGATACGTTTTTTATGATTGGTATTCAAGAAATATATGAAACCGATAATTTGGTATCAATTCTTTGAGTCAGTTATTTTGAGCTGCAACTGTGTATAGAGACTCCATACTAGATGTTGTCTTCAGCCCTTTTGGATAGATATGGGGTTTCCGTTACACATTGTATACATAGTTTGAAATGACCAAAAGGGTTGACGTGTTAAAGTGTTAATTGTAACCTATTTTCAAAATAAATAATAATAACGTAAAAGGCAGTAGCTTAATTTTATATTTTTTCTCCACTTACCTATTACTGGTTTGAACAAATGCCGTAAAAACAAAGAATCGCTGTACTCTTCCAACTTGCACCCTATTTTCGTCTTCAGATGAAGTTGTAAGTTCACAGTGAACCCAATACTTACATCAAGATAGCATTTTACGTTCCTCCTAACCCATTGCAAATGGCACGATTGTTCATAATATCTATAAACAGTGAAACCTGTGTATTTGCTGTAACTTATGCGAAGAAAACATGTCTATAACTGTTTGCCGGAAATTTCTAGATAATAATTTGTAATTCCTTATTGTTGTTCGCGAATTATTTTCATGGGTCATCTAATTTTTTTTGGATGTTTGTTATAGGTATCAGGTAGGTATATACCTATGTATATCGGACTGTTATCATCAGTCGGGACCCGCGTTATATAGATTTTCTTCTTTTTTTTTTAAGATTATTCAATTCAATTCAAAACATTTATTACAGACTTACGTCCATAAAGTGTTAGTATTACATTAAAAGAACATAAAACTCTGTTAGTAAATTACACACATACACGTAACAGAAGAAACAAAATAAAAATGTGAAAAAATGAGAGTCAGCCTACCTAACACGAACTTTCATCCATTGCCTCCAAATCGGACTATGGATGTTTTCAGCAATTACCTTCAGGTAGCTGTTGGGACTGTCCATCAACTTTCGCATCAGCTATGCTACTCTTTTACGAATAATGGTGTGAAAGCCGTTCACTTGAGCTTCCGCAAACATCGCTGACGCACTACAGTAACGAGGCAATCCCATCAGCAACCTGAAAGCATTGTTATATTGGCGATGTGGGTAGTATTCACATCACTAGCAATATTGTTAACCCCTCCAACTAAGCTAATTTGCTTATGTCTAGAGTGGGTTCACTGCAATAATTTAATGCGTGAACTGCGGGAGCACTTAAATACCATTTGAAGCGTCAATAGCTAAGGTGTTGACTTGAGATCAAGAGGGTTCGAACCTCACCCATTAAACTATAGCCGTGAACCCACTCCAGACACACGCGTACTGAACTTAGTTGGAGAGCTTAACAAAATTGCTAGTATAGTAGAGTAGAATAGTAAAATATGAAATGAAAATGCAGAAATATCCGGCCCGTTCATCAACTACAAGACAAACGGCGATACGCCATCGTTACATGGCGGACATTCCACCTATACGCACAAAACTTTTTGGGAATACCTTCATTGTGCGTACGGCTAAGGAGGGGAATTCCCTGCCGGAGTCTGTGTTTCCCGATAGATATAACCTAGGTGTATTTAAGTCAAGAGTGAATAGGTTACTTTTAGGTAAGCGTGCTCCATCTTCGACCACATTATCAGGTAAGATGGTGGTCAAACGCGAGCTTATCATCAATAAACAAAAATTGTAGATTCTAACCACATTCTTTTAACTTAAAAAAAAAAAAAAAATTGCAACAAACCTCCTAGCAACACCCAGAATATAATCTGCTAGCTTTGTGAGTTTAAAACGATTAACAGAATACGATCCTCGTATTTTGCATTTACAACTCTATCCAACGCCCGGACTAAGATAAAGTTTAGGGTTATTCTACCATTTAATTCGCTAGCATTGACGTCACCGATTATATTGAGGGAACTTTATATAGTTTGAATTATTTATGAAACGTAGGCTTCAAACTAAAAGCTGTCAATATTTACATTTATTATTAATGAAGTCGTAAACAAAGTTGTATTCATTGTGATGTTTATTTGTCACGAGAGCAGGCCGTTCTAGAGAAGGTAGGGGCGTTCAGTGGACGATCTTTCTAAGACTACTTTACATAATATTTGCTTAAGCTGTCTTATTGGTGTCGGAAATAGCGGGTGGTTTTCAGAACGATGAGTCATATTCTAATTCTAAGCTTCAAGTAAAAGTAATGAGGCTTTTGAACGACGCGATGACGTCATGCTTAATGAAAAATGAGAAGCAAAGTTGAATAATTTAAGGCTTGTTAAATAGCGTTGTGGAAATGTAACTGACTGTGTTTCCCGATATCTATAACCTGGGGGTGTTTAAAGTCAAAAGTGAATAGGTTACTTCTTCTCGTGCGTCGCGTGCGTTCGTAAGCGTGCTTCATCTCCGACCACATCATCACTTATCATCAGGTGAGATGGCGATGAAACGCGAGCCTATTATAAATAAAAAAAAAACTGAAAAAGAGATTCCTAAAAACAGAGTCAAAAATTTTAATACCAAAATGTCCTTGTATAATGTACCCAGACAGCTTGTACCTACTATAGCCTTGATTTAACAGTTAGTTAACCTGTAGTGAACATTGGAACATAACTAAATCCTTAAGTAATTAAATTAAAATAAAAAAATAAATAAATATATAACACACAGAGACACATTCTTAACTAAGATGAGATAAAATTTAAAAATCAATGCCTGTACTAAATTGGGTAGTGATTGTATTATTGGTGGTAACCAAGTGGTCAAAAATTTACCTAATAAACAATGCTTATAAACTTTAATTATGCTAAATTTCGTACTTATCCGTCTGTGTAATTTTCGTAAAAAAAGGGTGTAAAGGTTATGATTTACGTTTGATATCTAATAGATATTTTATGGTGACCCAATTATACGATATTAAGTGTGATGTTGTTATAGTTCTAAGTCCGTAAAAATATTGTTCATAAAATATTTCTCTTCAGGAATTTCCTAAAGTATCGCCTGTTTTTTCCCGTATCTTTGAGACTCAATTGGCGATATAACTTGTAGGTAATATTTTCCTCATGAAAACTAATATCGTTTCTAAGGAATTCAACTTAAATGGTTCTTGCTCCTCCAAATAAGTCGCCTTTTCCATTAATGAAACCTTCTTACGCGTATTGCCTAACCAGCCGACATTCAAGATTGAATCTAATCCCATCAATAATACAATCTGTTTTCAATATCTACAACGGTGACACTATTCCGCAAAATACGAGCCTTAATACTGTGCCATAAAAGGGCAAGTTTGCACTGCAATAATAAACCCCACATATTCATTTGCATGCCAAACAGTTTGATATTTGATAGGACTAGGGGAATTTTGCGGTTTCGCCCACTCGGTTAACGGGAGTTTGTTCGTAGATTTGACGTGAATAAAAAGAACGGTGTTTTAAGTGAAAGTCAATGTTTTGTCAATGGAAGAGGGTTACACTGGTAAAGCTTAGATAGGTATTGTTTATTCTGGTTTGGATTCAAAATGTAAGCAAGGGTCAAATATAGTTGGGGAACGGCTAGACAAATGATGGCTTGAATTCTGTAACATTTTATTTCTACTTTTACACGAAGATAATCGACGGTTAAAAGGAAATAGGGTACGAGCGACATTTTGGACTGGTATTGTTTTGAAAGCTGACTGTTTCTTGTGTTCTATTATCTTTTATACAAATACAACCACTGTGAAAAGTACCTTATCCTTCTTTTACTACAACACTTATTCAACTGTCTGATGTTTTAATAAAAAAACACATCAGTTTTTCTAAAATTCTAAACTTTGAACGGCTCTCCTAAATATTTCTTTTTTTGTCGCTTATACCCTATTTCCTTTTAACCGTCGCTATATTTCTTCATCAAATAGTGACGTATTTATGTAAGCAAGTATATCTGGCGGACTAGCAGAGGTATGGGTAAGATGTTGCTGGAATATTCTAACGAGATACGGCTCTGGAACTTAAGAGCAGCTAAAGGAACAGGTGAGGTTTTTAGTCAGTAGAAGTCTGACACTCTCTTTCTCTCCGCTCAGAAGTCATTCGATGATTTTCCCACTCGGAAAAAAAAGTATGGGTAAGATACATCATTCGATCCGTCTCAGCTTCTCCAAAAGGGCGAGGTTCTGGTTTCTGAAGTATTGAAATTAATATTACTCAACAGCGATGTTTTGCTTAAACAATAGTGAACCAGTCGTTACAAGTACAAATAACAAGTTGTAGTTTCGAACCCAGAGGCAGGCTTATTACTTTGTGCGTTTTTCACTATTACCACTGCTCACAAAACGGTGAGAAATACATCGTGGGGAGATTGGCTAGTCCTAAGACCGAAAAATCCTAAGACACGCAACATCCACCAACCTGCATTGGGCCTGCATGGTGGATTGCGGTCTATTCCTTCTCATAAAGAGAAGGCCCATATCCCAGCAGAGAAATTAATGATAAAACTTTATGCTGAGTATGTTATGCTATGTGGTTTTCCAAAACAGAGTAGACTAACTAGAAATTCTATAATTAGCTACATTGACATAATCTTAGCAATTCAATGAAGGAATTTAACAAAACTAACGAACAAAAAAATTAAGGAATTTAACAAAACTAACGAACAAAAAAATAAACAAATTGTTACACAGAGAAAAAATTTTACTTAATATATAAAAGTCCAGGGCAGCAATCCGGCCAACCTCCTTGCCGGATTGCTGCCCTGGGATCTGGAGGCGACTGCCCTCCAGCGCGTCTATGAATGGCGCGTGGAGGCGCAGCGCCGGGGCGTATCCCCGCTGCCTCGAGAAGTCGAGGCGCGGCGGGAAGAGCTCCGGCGCGATCTCAGGGCAGTATGGAGGGAACGACTGTCGCAACCGACGGCCGGGCACACCGCAATTGCGGCGGTAAGACCCCTCTTTGAGGAGTGGCTAGATCGGCGTCACGGCGTCCTGACCTACCGCATGATGCAGGTTCTCACCGGACACGGAAGTTTCGGGAGGTACCTGTGTCTGATGGGAAAGGAAGAAACGCCTGGGTATCACCACTGCGAGGGTCGCCCTGAGGACACAGTAGAGCATACGGTGCAATACTGCCCCGCCTGGGCAGAGCACCGACGTGTCCTCACGGTGGCAATAGGCGGAGACCTCTCGCGCCCGGCATTGGTCGAGGCCATGCTGCGGGGCGAGAGGGAGTGGGAAGCGGTCGCCTCCTTCTGCGAAGCAGTCATGCTTCCGAAGGAGGAGGCAGGCTGCGTGAGGGAGAGGATGGCGTCCTCCCTCCAGCCCAGCCGCAGTGGTAGACGCCCACGGCGTCGGACGTCGGCCGACGATCTCCAGCCACCGTAGGCGCGGGCATGTGGACAGCGAGTAAAGGGCAACTCGCTGTCCGACCATGGACCATGCCCGTGTCGACGGCACGTTGTGTTCCACGCGCGCCTCAAAGAGCGTCAGCAATATGACGAGGCACCCCCGTAGAGGGCCGAAGCCTGCCGGGGTCGTGGGACTTATCTCATTACCGTGACCCCGATACGTAAAGGGTTATTGAAGAAACACCGTGGATTTTAGTCAGTAAAAGTCTGACAGTCCCTCCCACCCTGCCCGGGTGGGAGGACTTATTTGATAATTTTACTACGCTAAAAAAAAAATATATATATAAAAGTCCAAAAAAATGTGAAAGACAATGCATTGCATTTCAAATTCAAGCATAGCGACTTTATAGTCGGGACCTAAATTGGGTAGGAAGATTTGAGTCCAGATTATTTAAAGGGTCCTACCCCTGCATTCGAATAAAAATAAACAACTAATAACAATTATTATAAATTAATTAAAATGAATATAATTATCTGCATCTTTCAAGAAATTCTTTTCTTTCACTATTTTCTATCTTAACCGTATAGACGTGAAGAATTTTGACGTCAGAAGACACGTTGGCTTCTCTTTCTAGTTACCAAGTCAAAACCTTTGTAGCTTAATAGCTGATGAAAATATTTGATTAATGATCTCCCCCTCCTTACTAGAAACAAACAAAAAATACAAGCATAACGTTATAGAGGCTTACGTACTTATTATAATGTTGTCTGAGATCAAGAAGTGATCCAATTAGTGCATACCGTGTACCTAAAAAGTTGCGATATTTATTATAATATGTCTTTAATACGATGACTTATGAGTACACCTAAAGAAGCAATAACTTAGCATTTGTCAGCTATTAAATGAATTATAGGTTTGGTCAAGCAAATGTGACGCTAGCGTGTGCATATTTAGGTACAAATAAAATCAAACTATACACATATAAATAGCATTGACATGTCTGTCTATAGTGTCTATGATTCCAAAGTAATTGTATTTTCTCACGTGAATATAAATATTTACATGTCTTTCTATTTGTCCAAATGTCCAGGGAAATCAGTAGATCATCTGAACCGATTTTACTGGGACTTTCACTGAAAAATGATTGATGGAAGAAGTTACAAGGTGGCACATATCTTTTTTTCCAGTTTGGGAAATTGAATGACTTCTTCTGCTCTGGGTGAAGCGAAAAGGAGTGACAGGCTTATATTGGCTAAGAACCCACCCTATATCTTAACTTACCCTTGCGTTCCGTGGCCACGGTATCTCATTAGAACATTTCCGTAACCCTGCCAGGCAGTTGCCCTATGGGGCTCCGTTACCAGATCTGACGTCTCTTTAAGGCGCGCGTAGAACACGACGCGCCGCTGACCCGGGCCTAGTCCTAACCCAGACGGTGAGTTTCTCGCTAAGGTAGCATACACCTAAGCTTTTTATACGGGAGTTACGGGACTGAGATTTACGCGGGAATTACCGCATAGGCTATCAGAGAGGAGCTAGAGGTTATATAATAACAGCCGCATGTGTCCATCGTCAAGGTTAAGCAGCGTTTGCTTAGGTCTGTATGTGGACTGGTGACCATCTTAACACATTGATACAATAAAATAAAATAACACAATTATCCACAGTACAAAACTTGTCACTTAACACTTAAATCGCACTGGAATTCACTAGGAGAGTTTCAATTATATCGCCTCGTATCTTGTAATAAGACTGCCGTCTGCGTTCTTCTGCGGTCTATTTATACCCCGGTCTATGAGTTCTAGAACATTCTTGTAAAATCGACTCACTGCCTATACTGCCAAGAATGTTCCAGAAGCTACTTGAGATACTTAGTAATGCTACTCGTCGCCAGGTAGCGTTAGTGTCTCGAACGTATTAGAAGTCGGTTGAAGTTTCTCGATATACTCAGTACTGCTACTCGCCGCCAGGTGGCGTTAGTGTATCGAACATTCTAGATGTCGGTCGAAGTTTCTCGACTTACTTAGCTAAGCGACTGGCGTAACAATATCGAGATTCCTTCGTGCCTCGAAAAAAAACACGCTAAGCCGTTGGCATTAGTACATCTTTGGCAGTCGTTACGGATAGAAGCCAGAATATCTGTCACTGGTCTGTCCAAGGGGTATAGTGCTTACCCAGTTATTGGGTAATGGAGGTCAGATAGGCAGTCGTTTCGTGTAAAATACTAGTGTTCAGATACATCCGGATAGGCTGGAAGCTGACCTCAACATCCCCAATATCGTTGGGAAAAGACTAAGCATATGAATCGCATAAATGAAATGAAATGAAATATTTATTTTGTAAATTAAATAATTATTATTTTATTAATTTTAATTTTTATTAATTTATTTTTATTAATTTATTTAATTTACAAAATAATAATATATAAATTAATAATTATATAAATAACACTTTTACGCGTCATGTTTTTTTGCGTGTTAAGTTTAGCTAGATGAGGCCGGTATTTCCTAACTGACTACTCTGAGAAGAAAAATCGAAACAAACTCAAAGGTCATAGTCTCTTTTAAAGTGCATACAATTTGTATTTGTATATGAGAAACATGTAGGTTCATGTCTGTGGTGTTCTTTCGTAGACTGGCACGCTAGCAAAGTCGCGGGCACAACTAGTACTAAGCTAGTCGTAAATATTAATGTCTGTCTGACGAATGAGAAGAAAATACAAGTAAATTTACTAATATACTTTATAAATGGATATTTCGATAATTTGTTTCTTCTTATTCTTTATTGCACAAAATAGAAAAAGAAAAAGATGGCTTATGTACCTTTTGTGTTGCATAAAGATTTAATACATAAATAAAGTAGAAAATCGACTTGCTTAAATGCTTCGGTCGTTGAGGTTCGAATAGCCACAACGTCCCATAAAACTAGCTAACTTCTGCCCTTAACTTCATTACAGCAGATCGCATAAATAGTTTTATTGTGCAAGCAAGTAAACTCTCCTGTCGCAAGTCTGCTGGAAGAAATTTCATAATTATGAAATAAGCAGTACCTTTGTGCTCCTTTGTCTATATTTGTTTTCTCTTTTAAGTGTCTTGTGTGTACATAAATAAATAAAAGCCTTTGTCAACCTATAGCTCTGCAACTATCTCCACACCAAAAATCACATCGTTTAGTTGCTCCGTTTTCACGTGAAAGAAGGAAACACATACAAACACACTTACGCATTTATAACATTAGAATAGATTGTATCAATAATTCATTATTTATAAAATAATTATAATACACTTATACTACTCAAAGATTGAGTGGTAGAAAATGCCTATTTTGGGGAAAAAATAACCGACACCTCTTGCTAAGGGTGGAGCGGACGTGTGTCAGAAGTGTCAGACTTGTACTGGCTAAAAACCCATCTCTTTTCTTCACTTGCCCTTGCGTTCCGGGGTCGCGGTATCTCATTAGAATATTTCCGCAACCCTGGTAGCATTCCCGCAAGGTGGTGGAAATTGCCTAAGGCATAAATTCTGCTGTTGTACATTTCTGTACAAGTTTAACATAAATAAATACGATGAAAATGGCCTGAACTGCTTCGAGAAAAGGATGGTACGGCCGTGCCGCTTTTTTGCTCGACTTGGCGGGGGCACTACCGTGCCCCCAGAACACACACACAGAATGCTCAAGTTTCAAGTCAAAAAAGTATTAAGAATAATTAGCTTCCTGCATGGTTTTCTAGAGCCGAAGTTATTTTGTTAAAACCAGTAAATCTTTGGGTACAAAGTAACCGAGGTTTATTTCGGAACGTGTTAAAATTTCTAAACAATGGTCGCAGTGTTTCCGTATTGACAGCTCTGTAGGGTTGTCTTGGGGAATATTAATGCTTAGAATGGAATAAAAGTATAACCATTTCAATAAATTGACATTAAATCAATGTAAAAAAAACTTACACTTACTTACTTACACTACAAACGTTTTGGGAATACTTTCATTGTGCGTACGGCTAAGGAGTGGAATTCCCTACCGGAGTCTGTGTTTCCTGATAGCTATAACCTGGGGGTCTTTAAGTCAAGAGTGAATAGATTACTTCTAGGAAACTTCATCTTCGATCATATCATCGCTTACCATCAGGTGAGATGGTGGTTAAACGCAAGCCTATGATCAATAAATAAAAAACATATTTTTAAATACAACTGCAACAACCCTATATCGGCCGCAGAGCACCACAAATTATTGGTGCCAACATGTTGTAGAAACAGAGCAGTAATGAGACAACCGGTGACATGTTCACAGCTCCCGCAAACAGAACATGTTAAACAATAGCTCGGGTGCTAACAGCGTGAACAAGGAAGCAACGGCTACAGGAAGCTGATAAAATAATTATACTTGTGTTAAAGGAAATAGCTGTACAATAATAATGTTGTTTCTTGATAGGCATCTTACTTATTTTTTCTTGAGGTGGAAATTCTCATGCATGTCATCCGCCCTGGGCGAACAGACAGCCTCTTAACTGACTAAGATCACCCGTGTTCGCACACTTTCGCCGGGAGTTGTTCATAAATCTTATTATGGTACTCATAAATGTAATATTACATGACTTATGTTAAATTAGTTAATTTATAGACAATATTTGACATAATTGTAAACGCGTGACAAATTTTATTAAGTTGACATTTATTATTTCTGTAGGCACTCGAAATTTAATTGGCTGTTATTGTTTTTATTAATTGACTTTTCTAAATGTATTTTAATTTAATTGCAATGTTTTTACTATAAATATTTTCAACACAATGTACATAATAAGTAATTTTTTTCATAACAATATATTATATTGTTATGAAAAAAATTACTTATGATTTATTGGTCGAGGAGCTAGTGCTTACTTGGCAAGACTCGAGTCAGATTTTTTGGGTTTTGACTACCCGTAACGAATTTCAAAGAAATGACAACCGGGACCAACGGATTAGTGTGTTTTTCGAGGCACAGAGAATTTCGAGTTGTTACGATGTATTTATATTCTAATTTCATGGTTTTTTTTTATCGTAAATTTTAAATGCACATGACGCTGGTTTTTAGGGTGCCGTAGCCGAATGGCAAAAAATGGAACCCTTATAGTTTCGTCATGTCTGTCTGTCTGTCCATCCGCATGTCACAGGCATTTATAACCGACTTCTAAAAAAGTTTTTTTTTTATGTTTGTTCGGGCATAGCTCCGTCGCTTGCCAACCGAATTAAAAAATTGTTTTTTTGTTGAAAAGGGTATACTTTCCAAATTTTTTCATGAAAATTTTATCGAAATCGGACAAGCTGTTTCTGAAAAATCAACAAAAGTCTAAAAAAATATTTACGTTGATGATCTTTTCGTTTAATCTGCATTGCGTTTTTTGTTCGTGCATAACTCCGTCATTTAGGCTTAAACTATACATGTGAAACTTGGTAGGTAGATGTATTCTGTAAACCGCTTTCCGATTTTTAGAAAAAAAAATATTTAAAATAAAGGGGGGATATATTTAAAATAAGAACCCCCATACATGGAACTGAAAAAGAAAATATTTTTTTTCATGAAACCTATGCGTGTGTGGTATCTATAGACAGGTCTTTAAAAATGACATTGAGCTTTTTAAAACCACTTTTTCATAAAGTTAATCGTTTAAAAGACATACGCTTCCAAAGTGGTAAAATGTGTCCCTCCCCCTCTAACTTCTATAATAATGGAGTGAAAAATAAAAATATATAAATATATATGCTGTAGATTTTAATGTAAACTTTCAACCAAAATTAGTTTGAACGAGATCGAGTTAGCAGTTTTTGAGACACAGCATATTTTCTAAAACCAAGCGTGCTCCATCTTCGACCACATCATCACTCAACATTAGCTGAGATGGTGGTCAAATGCGAGCCTATTATCAATAAAAAATAAAATGAAAAAAACCGTATATATTATGTTTAGTACCGATCGTTTCCGAACGTACCCTTTTGACATAAAGAAATTTGATCTTGACATTACTCTGACTTGACAGATAGACTTTGGTTTCTTGTTGAAAATGCCGGTCACGGGACCCTCTTGTAATTGTAATTGTAATTGAAATATCGTTTGGAATCGCCTGCTGAAACCGATAATTGGGTCGCAATTATCAATTGTTTGAAATTGTAATCCCCATTTGACGAAAACCCCGGGATATTTTTGGATCTAACGCCGGTTGTGGCCATCCGCGTGGCACGCGCTCGAGTTGGAAAAAAGTAGTGATAAATAGCTACCACAGTGTTTAATTGAACTTTGTAATTCCTGATTGACGAGAATCCAGGGATATTTCTCGGAACACATTGCCTTATTGCCTCATCTGTGTAGCACGCGCTTGCTGGAAACGAGTTAGGCTGTGATGCTGTTGGAACCGCGCCATCTGGAGACTGGCGCCTTGTGAACGTCCACAAACTTGACTTGCATCACACTTTCATTTACTCACCTCATATTTACATATATACCACACTTGGGGCGTGACCTTGGAAGGTCGAAGCTTGGTGAACCCAGCACAGAAGGTTAGTGGTAATAATGTATTCATAAAGCCTCAGAGGCTATAGGCCTTTTGTTTATTGTTGATTGTAAGCAACGTTTATAGCTCCACGTATCGTGGACAGTTCCGGACACACCAGTATCGTTGCACTGGCCAATTGTAGTCCTGAAAATATTACTTTGTAATTCATACAAACACTATGAAAAACAAAGTTATTTGTCGTAGTTACTACGGAACCCTTCAAAGGCGAGTCTAACTCGCACTTAGCCAACTTAACTGGCTAACCTGACCAGAAACCCCGAAGCAAATTCAAAGATGAGAGTGTCATTAGAAGTCCATACAATACATACTGGCTAAATCTTCAGATTTAGCCAGTATGTATTGTAAGGTTGTATTGTGTAAGTTCACCTTGTAGGCTTATAATAAAGGCTTATGTCTGAGTTGATATTTTGAGAAAAGGAACGTGCATTTCGAAGCGTGGAGGAAACTCGATTTAAGTGTTTAAGGTAACATGGTCACTAACAGTATCATTAGAACTTAAAACGAGAAAAAGGGTAGACCGATTTGTCTGCTAATAAACTTCCACCCGCAATTACTTCAGTTCATCCGTGATCATGGCGCTTGCAACAGTGCCGAAATATCGGGAACTCAAAACAAAAAAAACACATGGTAGATATCCCGTTTTAAGTTCTAATGAATCTCGATTTGTGTTAAATATTCACCCATCTATGTACCGAACTCAGCAAGCGTTACTTAAGAGCAATTTCGCCACCTGACTGAAACCAGGTCCGTGTAAACGGAGCGTAGTGTTCCACACGCGCCTCAGATAGTGTCAGCAAAATTGTCGGGGCCCACAAGGGGGCCGTTGCCTGCCGGGGTTGCGAAATTGTTCGAAAGAGTTACCGCGGCCTTGGGACACAAAGTGCATATGATGGAACACGGATGGGTTTTAGTCAGTAAACATCTGACACACCCTCCCTCTTCGCCCAGATCGGGAGGCAGTCACAGGATGACTTCTCATCATTAAAAAAAAAACTTAAAAATCCTTAAAGAGCATATACGAGTATGTATACTGTGTAAGCAATTATTAAATAAATTCAATATTTAAACGTGAATGAAGGTAAAAATATGAATTTAAAGCTCGCAACTTGAATCTTATTATCCAAAATTTGGTACTAGTACATCTTGATAATTTGTTAAAATATGATTTCAAAATAATACTCTAAAATTTATTTAAAATGTTAACAAAATGTTTATGGATACATATTTGTGGTCACATTTATTATAATCTGTGAACGTCCATCTAGACTCTAGAGACTTAAAATTCGCGCGCTCTCCACTACTTTTTGGGTAACGCGGGACGGAGGTGTCAAATAAAAAAAAAGTGAGGTTAGGATAGTCAATCTATCTCTTCTGGCTGTCGAGTAGCATTAAAGCTAAATAAATCTGTACAAATGAGTCTAAGTGAAGCTAAAATATACTATTTCACAATCGTTATGCTGTAGTTTTCTTTCAACTGATCAAGCTTATTTCAGTTCCCACAAAGAAAACAGTGACGTGTATATGAAAATTTAGTTTGAATGCATACCCGCTTGTAAATGTGGTTAGTATGACCTCAAGGAACAAGCATGTGCGAGGATACACGAGTATATGTGTGTGTATGCCTACTGCCAGTAATATGCCTACTTCCCACAAAGTCCATAAACAATAACAAAAACTCACACAAAGAAATCGAACTCAAGAATCGTACACTACAATCAAGTCCTCAAATAGCAGAAGATATCGATTTGACTCGCCATTCCAGCCGTTTTCTATTGAATATTGCATGAATCCACGCTGTCATTTTCAAGACGGTCTTAGTGTACAGCAAAGAATTGTATGAGTTTATGTGGGGACGAATCATAAGTGATGTTGGTTATTGGGGTAGTTTTGTGGTTACTGTATAATGTGATAGCGCAGAGTCGTCTTTAGCCTGTTGGGAGCACTAGGCAAATTGGGATAATGAGGCCCGTATGTACTTGACAGAAGACTGATTTTGATAGATTCGCGACAGACAAAGATGCTGAAGTCGGAAAACCCGATTTTTAGGTAAGACTAGAAGAGATTCGCGCTTGCAAATAAGCAAGTATTGATTAGTGATTGTCGTTCGTCGTTTTTCAGTAGTTAAATGTAAGTACCACATAGTATAGTACCTATAAGATAAAATAATGAGCCTATAACTTTCCCGGACAAATGGGTTCCTGGGAAATACGCCACCATGCGGGCCTACTGTGGGTAAGTGGATCTCCCAATCCGATTTCAGTTTTAGGACATCTCGGTTTTTTCGCAATGTTTTTTTTTTTCGTCCGCCTTGAGCAGCGGTGATGATTAACATTACACAAAGTATTGGGCCTGCTTGGGTACGATCACACGACCTGCTTACTCGGTAGTCATGCCCGTAATCACTAGGCTACCACTGCTCTGCTCTTTAAAGTCCATAAATTAAAAAAGAGTATTAAAAGAAAATAGACTATGATACAAAAGACCGGCTTAAGTAGATTAGCGATTTCCTCATAATGTTTTTCTTCATTATTTCTTAAGTTGAATTTCATTACGTTATTTTTTGCTAAGACCTGTTTACCATCCCGACTTGTGTTTAAAAAGGCTCACATTTAAACATATAAATAAAACT
Source organism: Tholera decimalis (assembly GCA_943138885.2). Lineage (NCBI taxonomy): Eukaryota > Metazoa > Arthropoda > Insecta > Lepidoptera > Noctuidae > Tholera > Tholera decimalis. Next base: position 43,285,095 of record OW964552.2, read on the forward strand.
GAAGTGTCTGTATATATGATTTGGAATTACGCGGGGAAAACCAGGCTCAAATACACTGACAGTTATCATCAAAATCACATTCCACCTTTCTAATAAAAATTAAATTAAAGAAAAAAAAAACAATATCTATTATTGGCCCAGTTCAAGAACCTCACAACTAGCTGGAAATTGCCAACGGCCAACTCATATGTATATTCCGTCATATGTTCCATTCACATGATTCCGTATTCAAAATGATAGGCACCGTCTTTTAATTTCTATTCGTAGATTCTTTGACATTTCCCGCGGTACTTTGGTATGTCATTATTTTCCTTTGCAACGATTTCGTTTTCCCGCCATGTTCTTTGAATAAGTTAGAACAAAATTATAGGGTGTTGTTAACCGTACTGTTTGATTTAGAATTCTTTTGTTCTTGTTGGTTTTTCTGTATAATGGGTGATTCCAAAGGATTGCGTTATAAGGAGCTGCTCTGCTGTTGCGCTGGCTGATGTTGGTCCGTAGAGGTGACCACCATCTTACTATCTATATCTATTAGAAATTATTTATCTTATCTATTAGAAATGCGAAAATTTAGATGAATGTTTGGATGTTTGTTACTCAATCACGCCAAAACGGCTGAAAGGATCCGAATGAAATTTTGTAACTAAAATCCTGGAATAACACATAAGGCTACTTTTTAATACAGGAATTTCCACAGGATCGGGATTTATGCGGGAAAATCTCACTCGTGAGTGAAGTCGAGGGTACAGCTAGCCGCAAATAAGGTTTCTTTCAAACCTTGAAAATTACACAGGCTGTCATTTGTACTTTTTTGCCAGTCATTACCGGTAGTTAGAAGCCTCAAAATGTAACATCAGTGATGCCAAGAGGTATCGTGATACTAAGTGACTGATGTGGAGATCGGATAGTTAGTTACTCTATGTAAAATACTGATACTCGGCTGCATCCAAATAGGCTTGAATCTGTTCCCTACATACTTGGTAAAAAGGTTAGGCTTAAGATGGCATTATGACAAGATGACAAATAAACAGAGACTTTAGTCATAACTTGTCTCTAATATAGGTATATATTACATCCCTTCCTGGACTACGCTGATGTCAGTTATCTTGATCTCACAGAGGCACAACTTGATAAACTTGAACGACTTCAAAATTTTTCCATAAGATTTATATTTGGTTTGCGCAAATATGATCACGTATCCGAATTTCGTATGATACTCAAGTGGTTTTTTTTTACGTCTTCGCCGGAACTTACACATCTCGTCTCTGCTTTACAGTACTCTGTTCAATCCTAAGACCCCTTCTTATCTTAAAGAACGTTTTAAGTTCCTCCATGACACACATCCCAAATTTCTGAAGTCATTGGAAAACTTGAGGCTAGAGGTACCGAGTCACTTCACCAATTTCTTTGGTAAGTCGTTCGCAGCTCAAGCAGTACGACTGTGGAATGCTCTTCCTGTGTCAGTAAGACAAGCACACACCCTTTCTTCTTTCAACAATACAACAAAAACATGGTAAAAGATCTCTATCTCTCTCTTTAATTTGTTACTATTTTTTATATAACTGAGCTTTGTTCTTTTTATGTATATATATGTATATGTGTATTGAGTATGTAGGTTATTACTTATGTATTGTATATAAGTGAATAGTACACAATAGACTACCCGCGTATTTATTTTCTCCTGCTGTGTCAAATCCATCCAGAGGTTCTCTGTAAAAGATCGCTTTTAGCGCCGCCCATAAGACCGCCCATTGTAACACCCTTTATAGTTTTTTAAGTCCTTATTTAATTCAGTTATGCTGTACAATAAAGAGTATATCTATCTATCTATCTATATCATCGAAGCCGAATACTTCTATTCATACTTACCTATATTTGATGACTTTGCATATGAAAATTAAACAATGAGATAGAATGGGCAGCAGTACAATACGCGGGCCGTGTGCGAGTTAGTGGACGTCGCATGTCTTCGGATTTTCGTTCCTAGGTCATGCCATTTCCTTCCGTTAATTCTTTTCCTACACCATTTTAAGAGCAGTGGTTATAAGAAATACTCTTAAGAAGGACCTACTAAGCTAACATTATACATGATGACAACTTATAAAGTAAAAACAAATAAAGAAAGTAATGCATGAATGGCAAAACAAACCTATTTATAAGTATACTTCAAAGAAAGAAACATAAAATTTAAACACAGCTCTTAATACTCATCATCTAATAAGAGACACTGCTGAACTAACCGAACGAAACACTAAGAACAAAATAACAGACGCAAGTGTGTTAGAACATGTTGTTCCATTACACGCAACAATAATATACGAGAGAGCTGGAACCACTCATAATGCAGCACTTGAATGTCCACAAACAATTACAAATGTACACAATATGTCTGTAGTTAATGTTATTGTTGTTAATCTGGATTGAAATTTGTTTGAATATTACGACTTGCTTGCACATGTACACGTTTAATGGTTATTGTGATTATGCAATGTGCATTCTTTTTTTGTCTTGTGAAGATTTTGTCTTAGAGTCAATTTTCTACCGTTTGGTTGCAGAAATGTCTATAACTTCAGCCAATTCGTTGTACGCCAAAATTACAACTATCTGGACCTCGTAAAAGATCGGTGGATCAAACTGAAAAAAATTGGCCAAGTGCGAATCAGACTCGCTCATGAAGGGTTCCGTAGTAACTACGCTAAATAACTTTGTTTTTCATAGTATTTGTCTGAATTTCAAAGTTATATTTGCGGTTTTAGAAAATATTCTTCATCTCAAAAACTACTAACCTGATCTCGTTCAAACTAATTTTCTTTGAAAGTTTACATTAAGATCTACTTACAGCATATATTTTTTTAGATTTTTCCCTCCATTATTATAGAAGTTAGAGGGGGACACACATTTTACCACTTTGAAAGCTCTCTTAAACGATTCTCTTCGACGAAATCTTTTAAACGATTGACTTTATGAAAAATTAGATTTGAAAACTTCAATGTCATTTTTAAAGACCTTTCTATAAATACCTCACATGCATTGGTTTCATGAAAAAAAAAATTTCAGTTTGAGTTCCATATTTGAGTCCCCCTTAATTTTAAATATTTTTTTCTTCATATCGGAAAGCGGTTCACAGAATACATCTACCTACCAAGTTTCATGTGTTATAGTCTTAATAGTTTCGGAATAAAATGGCTGTGACATACGGACGGACGGACGGACAGACAGACAGACATACATGCATACAGACATGACGAAACTATAAGGGTTTCATTTTTTGCCATTTGGCTACGGAACCCTAAAAACAATCAGTGGAAAGTTTGGCCCTGGATAGAACAATGTGGAAGTCATGGGGAGAATCCCTTACTAAGCAGTGGGCTGATACAGACTAACTGTATCAGTATAATAATTTATTTAATATTTTCTATCTTTACGCGTTAACCAGTGTCACCTTTTTTCTTTTCGAGGTAATATCATCAAATGGCTCTTCCCGCACTGGGTGGCGGAAGGGAGCGTCAAACTCCTACTAATTACTAAAAACCCGCCCTGTTTCTTCCTATCCATTGATATACTAAAAACCCAAGATGCACAGTCTCGAAGAAAAGTGACGCTCGAAACTGTCGCCAAACACTCACCACCTACGTAGTAATAGATATGCTATAAGTACAAAATATTTTTGCAATTTCTATCTTATGAATGTTGTTGTTTTTACAAAGCAGTGTGCGAAAGGCAATCAAATTTTACGACTGACGTTAGTCGATAGGACAAGGTGCAAGTGGAGACTTATATACTATTTTTTTTTAAACATTTTTGTTAGTATTAGAAAAGTTTGATAAATTGTGTTCTAAAAACGTAATTATAGCGTAAATGTTTTTGGGTAGAATATGTGTATATCAATGAAACAAATATTAACTGTTAAAATCGTTTATTACATTTTTTAATTCAGTAAGGCTAACGCTTTTAAACCTTTTGACGTGATATACATAATTTATCTTCGTCAAAAAATTCGGCATGAAAAAAATCTCTTACCTTTGTTGGCTGACGATTGATGTCCGTTGTTCCGCATCGTATTTGGTCACGAGAAAAACTAAAGTATACAAATAAGAAGTTTTTAATGAGATTGGTGTTGCACGAAAGCAACACTCACACACACTTTTATCATTAGCAAGCCGCATGTCGTGAACCCATAAGTTATCCCATAATGAATCGATATACATGAAATATATTTTTATTCTAATTATTAAACAGTTTAAATTATTTCAGTATGGGGAGGTTTGGACGTTTAAAATTGTAATACTAAGAGCGGAATGCGCACAACAGGCAATACTTAGTGATGTCGTGCAAAATACGAATTTATCCCACTGGACTGCTATACTCGGAAGCTCTAGTACTTACAGTTCCCCAATATATATATATATATATCCTCCGTACCATACTACATAGACACAGGTTGTTACCAGTAAGCCCAGATTTAATAAGCAAACGCACTGGGTTTCCCGTTTGTAAAGTTCCCAAATGTCACACTAAAATAACGTCTAGACACTTTTGCCCAAAAGTGTCTAGACGTAAGTTTAGTCTGTTCAATTCAGTTCTGTTCTAGTGTTCAGTTCTAGGATCTACAATAGAGCAAATAAAACTATCCCAATTTATAAGCTTATATTGACATAAGGTCGAACAAATTTTAAAACCATGGCTTCAGTCTTTGAGCTATGACGACTTTAAAAAAATAATTTCGTCAGTACAGTAAATTAAGTTATTCAAAACACACACTCATGTTAACGCACACGCTTCCAGACACACACACGCAATTACGCACATACACTCAAACTTACACACCCATACACGTTTCGCTTCTATTTCTTTTGTTCTCAATACCTTCTAATGTTACTTTTTATTTGTAATTTATTACATAAAAATTTAAAAGTGTATTAATGTACTATATAGTGTAGGAGTCTGATTCCTGTAATACAGGCTCGCTTAGCATAGGAGTCAGAGGCTTCACTTGAAAGATGTAATATTTTTATGTTCAATAAATTATTTATTTATTTTATCTATGAACATTAAAAAAACCGTAAAATTAACGACCTCTTCTCCTTCAGTATATTATATAACGTATACATATTTGCCAAAAACTAAATTAGTATTAATTATTGTAAAATAGATGTGTTTAACTTTTGGTGTACAATAAAGTTTATTTTAATGTATTCTAAATACTAGCTTTTGCCCACGACTTCGTTCGCGTAGAGGTTTTTCCCGCGTAAATCCTGATCGCGTGGGAATTTCGGGATACAAACTATCCTATGTCCTTGCTACGATCCTAAACTATTCCCATGCCAAATTTTATCTAAATCGGTTTGCGGTTTAGGCGTGAAAATGTAACATACAGACAGACAGAGTTACTTTCGCATTTATAATATTATTAGTATTAGTATATATTAGTATGGACAATATGGACAATAAAGCATAAACTTATTAATAAAAAATAAATAAATACAATAAACACAATCGACTCCATTATTTGTTCAACAGGGTAACTTTTATTATGCGACTAAAATAAAAAAATGCCATAATACGTTGTTTTGACACTGAAAAAGCGGCCATTGAAATTTACCGTATTACACTTTGACCGTTGAGTAAAATTTTAAGACAAATTAATTCCAAATCACATATTGCTTCCTATAATCAGTCATAAAAACAATAAAAACTAATCAATAAACTTTTTTACTTACCGGAAATTCGATATCCCATCCTTTTTTAGCCTTCTTTACGTAATATTTTTACAATTTGTCACAGAAAATTTTGGCATTTTTGACGTGTGTACCTAGACGCGAGTGACGCGATACTATTTGAAATGAGCGCATAATTTAGAATTAAGCACTCATTTTATGCGGACGGATTTGAGACGTTGAGTGTGCATCTTGGGTTTTTGTATATCAATGTTCCTATCCTATCTGGGGGCACGGCAGTGCCCCCGCCAAGTCGAGCAAAAAAGCGGCACGGCCGTACCATTCTTTTCTCGAAGCAATTCAGGCCATTTTCGACCCCCTATAACTTCGTTGTGGATAAAACTAGAAGCCTGAATTTTCAGTAACTAAACAGGCATTGTATAAACACGGTATATTTCAAATTTCATTCAATTTGAACAAGTAGTTTAAGAATTATAACGAGTCAAATTTCCTTAATTTTGTTAATTTTGTCACTCACTGACTGACCGATCATCAAATGTCTAAGGCACTTCTAGCAGACATAGAAGCTTCAAATTTAGAATACAATTATTGTTTAGTATATGAATCAAGGAAAGACTATAATATTTTTTAATTTCGTTCCATTTTTCTAGATACATCAACTGCATAAATAACTTTGTAATCCCATATAAATATATAGGATTACAAAGTTACATTTGCAGTTAATTAATCAGTGTACCTGTATAATATAATGAAATAATAGATGTAGATGGGTACTTTTTTTTTTGGTGAAAAATATCATCGAATGACTTCTTCCGCTCGGGTGTATCAGAATTCTACTGACTAAAAACCCACCCTGTTCCTTCGGAAGCCCTAAAGTTCCGGGGCCGCGGTATCTCGATGGAACTTTCCCGCAAACCCCGACAGGCAATGGCCCTATGAGGCCCCGTCACTGGTATTGACAGCTTTTTGAGGCGCGCGTGGAACACAACGCGCCGCCGACCCGGGCCTGGTCCTTACCGGATGGTGAGCGACCCCTACTCGCCATCCGCAGGCCCGCGCCTACGGTGGCCCGAAATCGACTAGCGATCCATGACGCCCGGGGCGTCGCCCCCGGCGGCTGGGGTGCGAGGAAGAGAGTTGCCTCTCCCTCGCACGTTAGGCCTCCTCCTTCGCTAGCATGACTGCTTCGCAGCAGGAGGTGACTGCATCCCATTCCCTCTCGCTTCGCACCATGGTCTAAACCAGAGCAGGGCGCGAGAAGTCGCCGCCGCCGATCGCCTCTATGAGGATACGACGGTGCTCCACCCATGCAGGGCACACCTCGACCATATGCTCCACCGTGTCTTCCAGTGTAGATAGGTACCTAGATATAATAAATATGCTCAAAGGTAACTTGTTAAATGGTCAACGGAATAAAAAAGCAGGAAGTATTAAGAGTATTGGGGAGTATTAAGTAGAGTAAATTGCCCGAAATTGCATAATTACTTACTTATGGATTAACTTTAACCGAGACGTTTGACGAGTGCGGCATTAATTATTACTAACTAATGCAAAATACGTACGTGCGTATTCATATGTGCGTATCAAAGCCTCCGAAAAAAACCCATAGAGACAGGAAGTGGGCTTTGAAAAAAACTTTAGCTGAAGTTCAAGAAGTAGTACCGGAAAATAAAAAAAGGAAGGCTACCTACAAAAATAAGAAAAGCTCATAAGACAGAGAGAGGGCTTTAAGAAAATTCGTTGTAGGTATACAAGAAGTAGAAGGTACCGGAAAGGAAAAAAGTAGGACTTTCTACAAAAAGCAATGAGATCCCATAAAAACAATACTTGTCAAAAAACCAAGTCTCGCAACTTAGTTGTTCTACCGTAAAAAGTTGTGCGATCCATGTAATACCAAGTCGGGTATTAATTTATTCAGTCCCTACTTAAGGGACCTTCTGTCTTAAGTTGTTACGTAATTATCTAACCTAACGACATCTTATAGTGACCATATCAATATTAAAAATCTTTACCGTTTTAAATATATAGATTGACTTGGCAATCGCAATAAACAATTTAATTTATATATCTATTACTTGTGAGATATATTGTGTTTTCATGCGATGGCCGAGTCAATCTATTTATTTAAAACGGTAAAGATTTTTAATATTGATATGGTCACTATAAGATGTCGTTAGGTTAGATAATTACGTAACAACTTAAGACAGAAGGTCTCTTAAGTAGGGACTGAATAAATTAATAACCGACTTGGTATTACATGGATCGCACAACTTTTTACGGTAGAACAACTAAGTTGCGAGACTTGGTTTTTTGACAAGTATTGTTTTTTATGGGATTGTTTTTGTTAGCCGCGGTATCTCGTAGAATAACGGAACGGGTTACAATTGGTTCACAATCTCGATTGCCTTTCACACATATAATCACCCGGCCTGTGTATTGTATATTATATTATATTGTATTGTATATTGTTATTTATTAAAACTTTATGCAACACAAAATGTACAAAGGCTGACTTAATGCCTTAGGCATTGTCTACGAGTCAACCATGGGTGGTGAAGAGATATGTGTAACAGGTTTTTTTACTTTTTTAATATTTTTACCATTAACCACTCAAGTGTCAACGGCTGTACCGTTGACACTTAAGTATTTGTATTTTTTTTTATCATACAAAATTACAATCATATTGCTTATATAACTAGTGACTTAAAAATATAAAACAATACTATATAGGAGTATCTGCTGCCGAACTAGGAGAAAACCTGTATCTCGGCAGACAGCGCCAATCCTCTCAGTCTATGTAATAGAAGAAATTAAGCCAGCCAGTACAAACTTATTTATAATATAGAAACAGGTGTATAGATAGTAATCGTTGCGAGCTAAAACTTGAAATTATTCTCAAAAATAATCGATTTATGTGATTTTGACGAGATCATCAAGGTGTCTTATAAAGACAATTTAATTCTATATCTACATATAATATTATAAATACGTTTAGCAAAAACTTTGAAGACTTTTTTACGAAAATTACGCTAATCTCTGGAACGGCTCAATTGATTTTAATGGATCTTTCATCGGAAGATACGTGACGTTACAGGTTAAAAGTAATAGTAATTTCGATTCCGTCATCTCTAGCAATACAGAGGGTATTGCTAGAGATGACGGAAGTGGAGCGACCACTAGTTATGAAATATAAATAAATACCTAGTAAAACGTCTGATACATCCAATTTCAAAAGAAACACTATGGTAAATAGTAATATAAAGCCTAACAAAACCCAACTTCACAAACGGCGATTACCGATGACGTGACGCCGCTCCGGCAAGTATGCAAGTAAATATTGAACAGTGTCTCGAGCACTGCGCAAACTTGCGCTAGACGCTATTATCTGATTTGTGTACAGCACGAATATCGGAATTTTGTTCAATGACGGTTGCAAATAGTTTACATGTGGCTTAGGGGGAAATGTGCGGCTTGTAGTTGAATTTAGAAGTGTTGGGAAAATGGGAAATAGAGGTATGAATGATTGTATTTGCATCTGTTATTACAAAATATAAACATGAAAAAAAAAAGAGACTATTCTCGCGATTGACCATCATCTTACTTGATACATCTTACGTGATACCCTTACCGGGTTAAGATGCCAGCACACTTGAAACATGCAACAACATCCCACGCTTTCTCATCGGTCAAAAGACGAAAACACTAGCTTCACGAGGTGAAATGTGGCCATGTAGTTAGCATGTCTCATTGTCGTCATGTGGCATGACGTGTTGCAAGTACGTTTCTTCTTTAAAAGGTTATTTCTATGCAATCGTGCTACATCTTCAACCATATAAAGATAGTTGAAGATGAATCACGCTTACCATTTTACTCCTGACTTAAAGATCCCTGCATTATAACCATGAGGAATCACATGAGGAATCTCGCACAATATACGCACAATTTAGTAGACAGTTGAGGAGTTCGTGGCTAAATAATATTAACCATAAGGGTCGACCGGTCGAATCGAGGTCTGTCTATGGATGGATCTTGACAAAACGAGAATCTTCCGTGCCTAGGAAGGCACGTTAAGCCGTTGGTCTCAGCTATTATTAGGACATCTTTGAAAGTCAGAAACAAAATCCAGAAAATCTGACCCTGGTTTTGCCAAGGGGTGTTGTTTTATCCAGCTATTGGATAGTGGTCAGATAGCCATGATCCATGTAAAACTAATATTTTTTTTATTCTTTTATTTTATACTAGCTTTCGCCCGCGACTTCGTCCGCGTGCAATAGTTACTTTGAGCTAACGTTAATTTTAACCCCAATATTGAAGCATTCTTCATTGGCGCTCCGCTCCTATTGGCCTTAGCATAATGATATATAGCCTATAGCCTTTCTCTATAAATTGACTATTTAATTAAAAAATAATTTTTCAATTCGAACCAGTACTTCCTGAGATTATCGCGTTCAAACAAACAAACAAACTCTTCAGCCTTATATTATTAGTATAGATAGCTGTTGCCCGCGACTTCGTCCGCGTTTCCGTCGTTTTTCATAAAAAAAAGTAGCCTATGTCCTTCCTCACGGTTCAGTGTATTTGATGTAACAGACAGATTAACTTTCGTTATTTAGTAGGGAAATATAATATGTCAATCTATAATACTGTTGAAAAATATCGCAATACGGAACCGCACAATATTATTGTTAATAGCTGTACCCGCGACTCCATCAGCGTAAGTTAATGTATTGTTTAGATCACGTTCACATGAGGCTGCAAAATTTTATACCCTCGGCCGCGAGACGCGTCGAGCGCGGCGACTGATTCTAAAAAATAATCCTTATAGCATGATTCAGTATTCATGCTCGATGGCTTATTATTAGCGTATTTCATGTATAACTTTGGTGTTTCTATACCGATTTATATGATTCTTTTTTATGGAATAGTTAATAATGTTATTAACTTTTTCAATTAGGGGTGACTGAGAGTGTTATAAACGTAGACGAATATTATAATCAGAAAGCTTCGAACTGCTAAGCTATCGGGAGTTACAAGTGTTATTGTGAGTCAACCATAACAGATAGACATATGCTGTCGTGGGATATTTTTTATATAATTTTAAGGAGAACATTTCCGTCATGAAATGATTTCTGTGTAGCTTTAACCATTAAGGTTGCACACGTGACGGAAGCTTAAAAAATGGAGTAACTTCTCCCATTTTCCCAACATTTCCCTTCACTGCTCTGCTCCTATTGATTGTAGCGTGATGAAAAGTATACTATAACCAGCTCAGGAGTATGAAAAATAATTGTACCAAGTTTAGTTAAAATCCGTCGAGTAGTTTTTGTTTGTACAACGGTTATACAGACAAACAGACAAAAATTTTACTGATTGCATTTTTGGCATCAGTATTGATCCCTAATCACCCCCTGATAGTTATTTTGGAAATATATTTCATGTACAGAATTGACCTCTCTACAGATTTATTATAAGTATAAAAGATAGACTTTTATATTTTATTTTTATTCTTTTTGTGTTGTTGTTATTACTTATTCTGTGTTTGTAAATGTTTAATTCAATCTCATTTAATAAAATCAGTGATTTTATTCAATTTGTAAAACAAAAATCATATCAAATTTCATTTATTTCTGTTTAATATTACATTGTTATTTTATTCTAACTTTATTTAAATTTTTATAGTATTGAGATAAATATTAGATGCTGTGCTAACCTTTAATTTAGATGCATGCAATACTAATGAATCTGAACTTAATTTAAGTTTAATGTCCTTGTGGGCATTTAGTTGGTTTGCCTAAATAAATAAAAAAAAAACACTAATACTTCTCTGCATTTCGTGAGACTGGAAGCCGACCCTAACGTAGCTACTAAAAGCCTAAGCAGATAATGATGACCTATAAGCGAATTAAAGTATTTCCAAAACGATTTGTGCATATATCAACAATGCAACGATGTATTATATTTTGACATTACACAATCCTTGTAGCGTGTCACAATAGAAGTAGTCGATGACATCTAGTTATAGTGTATGCGAATAACCTTCTATTGGATTTATCACTATCACTACATAGTATAAAACAAAGTCGCTTCCCTGTCTGTCTGTCCCTATGTATGCTTAGATCTTAAGAACTCCGCAATGGATTTTGATGCGGGTTTTTTTAATAGATAGAATGATTCCTGAGAAAGGTTTTAGTGTATAATAAGTTAAGTTTTTGTGTAGATTTAATGAAATACGATGATATTACTTCAACATGTCGGAAAGAATTAAGCCTATCGGGAGTTTTAATAGAAAACGCTGTCAAAACCTTTTGAGTTATAAAAATACAATATATGGCGGGATTGTTTCTCTTTTATAGATCTACAAAAAAGCAATGAAATATGTCTACCTACCAAGAATAACCCAAAATAACCATTTTTTCTTTTACAAATTACATTACAATTATGGGTTATTTACGAATCTTTTTTTAACAGTACAGTATTATTCCTTATCAAATTAAATACATCAGATATGTTGAAGATTTAATGTAGATCAAAATTGCTTTTTACACTATATCAATTAAATAAATATCTTATGAGTTATCGCCGATATATGAGTGTGGCAAATTACCAGACGAGAAATTGATTAAACAAAATCATACATAAGCAAATATAAACTTTATTACCCGAGCGAAGCCGGGCCGGGTCGCTAGTCTTATTATATTCTTCTTCCTTTTCTGCCCTCTGCGGCTTCTCAACTAATTCCAAACTTACATAAAACGTTTCCACTCCTATAATACAGGCCACCTCTCTGTGAGACGGAATACAGCCTATTCCGTTTCCACTATGAAACCACCATGCAGGCCCAGTCTGGGTTGGTAGATTCTAGAGACTGCCTTTTACAAATTAATAATCCAGCAATTTGAAGACTTTATATTGAAAAGTTACAATTTAATTTATCTCTAAGCCGAAATGGCTAAAGGTGTAGGAATAACCCTTGTTGGAATTCTTGACTATCAATAAAGAGTTCACAAAAGCGTTACTTCCGCTCAAACGTCCAACTTTTGGACAAAATAATTGAATACCGAAATTAAACAGATTAATTCGCAACTCCCAAAAGTATCGTTATTTCGTATCATTTTTGATCCTCTGTCTACATTTCAAACCTTGTATAACAATTTTAAAGAGATTCAACATTTTAAAAGTTTTTCAAGTGGAAGTGAAAGTAATTTCTCGAATCGCTGATCCCAAAACATTGCTGAGAGCCAAACTCAAAAACAATAAACAGATTCCCAAAGCTTGGCTGCAAAAATTCCAAGATAATTTTCCTGCCGGTAAAGCATTAAGTCGGAGGCCTCCAGTTTTGGTAAGGGTAGCTATCAATTGAGTCGTATTAGAGGATCGGTTACGGCTATATACTTTATAGTGACAGTCTTATTAAGGACTTGGATTTGCCCACGCCTTCGCTTACGAGACAAGTTTTTATCGGTGTAAAATGTAGCATACGTCCACCCAGAAAAATGTAGCTTTCTATTATTGTAAAAAAAATTTAATTTGTTTCTGTAAGTTCAGAGTTTACTTCATACAAACTCACAAACTTTACATCCTTGTAATATTAGTAAAGAATTATAGATGATCTACTATGAAATATTGATGAATAACATAACAACAATGGTTCGCAAATGACAGACTTCACAGATTTAATGGTATCACACACATTCACCTCCATTTAACGTCCAAATAATATCAGAAACTTAAATCTGTCACAAATCTGTCACGCATATTTGAGTAAAACCCAATGAACCAAATTCGATACAACATTCGTTACGCCCCAGTGACCATACACCTCAAATATTTCTTATAAATATTTCCGCTGTGTTCCTATACAGATTTAATCTTCAAAAGGATTGTTTACAATAAACATTTTGATTTCAAGTTAACTGAAGGATCGAGGGGACCAAACGGCGAGATCATTTACAATTCTAATTAATCTTTAGGCACCAAGATGAACGTCTTACCGTTTTGTTATAACTAAATTGGATGGACAGAAATGTCCGAGCTTTGCATTCTGATGTATACGAACCAAATTCGTTGGTGGAATACTAATTTTGGTTTAGTGTAGTCATCTGTTTTTATTATCGTTTCCGATGTCGGAATTTTCTAGGAAATTTACATTGTTTTAGTTAGGATAATTGGGAAAGTTAGATTAATTTGGTCTGATTCAACTCTAAAGAAAATGTGAAATGTATAAATTTGTATATCTGCGTGGTAAAAAACATCCTTAGCTGTGCCTTCATCAATGATCTAATACCAAGCATATAGAGCAGTATTATGAACCAGTTGTGTTTAAATTTTTGTGTGCAATAAAGAGTATCCCATAAAAAACAATACTTGTCAAAATCCAAAGTCTCGCAACTTAGTTGGTAGACCGTAAAATGTTGTGAGATCCATGTAATACCAAGTCGGTTATTAATTTATTCAGTCCCTACTTAAGGGACCTTCTGTCTTAAGTTGTTACGTAATTATCTAACCTAACGACATCTTATAGTGACCATATCAATATTAAAAATCTTTACCGTTTTAAATAAATAGATTGACTCGGCCATCGCATGAAAACACAATATATCTCACAAGTAATAGATATATAAATTAAATTGTTTATTGCGATTGCCAAGTCAATCTATTTATTTAAAACTGTAAAGATTTTTAATATTGATATGGTCACTATAAGATGTCGTTAGGTTAGATAATTACGTAACAACTTAAGACAGACGGTCCCTTAAGTAGGGACTGAATAAATTAATAACCAACTTGGTATTACATGGATCTCACAACTTTTTACGGTAGAACAACTAAGTTGCGAGACTTGGGTTTTTGACAAGTATTGTTTTTTATGGGATCTCATTGCTTTTTGTAGAAAGTCCTACTTTTTTCCTTTCCGGTACCTTCTACTTCTTGTATACCAACAACGAGTTTTCTTAAAGCCCTCTCTCTGTCTTATGAGCTTTTCTTATTTTTGTAGGTAGCCTTCCTTTTTTTACTTTCCGGTACTACTTCTTGAAATTCAGCTAAAGTTTTTTTCAAAGCCCACTCCCTTTCTCTATGGGTTTTTTTCGGAGGCTTTGATACGCACATATGGATACGCACGTACGTCTTTTGCATTAGTTAGTAATAATTAATGCCGCACTCGTCAAACGTCTCGGTTAAAGTTAATCCATAAGTAAGTAATTATGCAATTTCGGGCAATTTGCTCTACTTAATACTCCCCAATACTCTTAATACTTCTTGCTTTTTTATTCCGTTGACCATTTAACAAGTTTCCTTTGAGCATGATTATTATATCTAGGTACCTATCTACACTGGAAGACACGGTGGAGCATATGGTCGAGGTGTGCCCTGCATGGGTGGAGCACCGTCGTATCCTCATAGAGGCGATTGGCGGCGGCGACTCCTCGCTCCCTGCTCTGGTTAAGACCATGGTGCGAAGCGAGAGGGAATGGGATGCAGTCACCTCCTGCTGCGAAGCAATCATGCTAGCGAAGGAGGAGGCCTAACGTGCGAGGGAGAGGCAACTCTCTTCCTCGCGCCCCAGCCGCCGGGGGAGACGCCCCGGGCGTCGTGGATCGCGAGTCGATTTCGGGCCACCGTAGGCGCGGGCCTGCGGATGGCGAGCAGGGGTCGCTCACCGTCCGGTAAGGACCAGGCCCGGGTCGGCGGCGCGTTGTGTTCCACGCGCGCCTCAAAAAGCTGTTAATACCAGTGACGGGGCCTCATAGGGCCATTGCCTGTTGGGGTTTATGGGAAAGTTCCATCGAGATACCGCGGCCCCGGAACTTTAGGGCTTACGAAGGAACAGGGTGGGTTTTTAGTCAGTAGAATTCTGATACACCCGAGCGGAAGAAGTCATTCGATGATATTTTTCACCAAAAAAAAAAGTACCCATCTACATCTATTATTTCATTATATTATACAGATACACTGATTAATTAACTGCAAATGTAACTTTGTAATACTATATATTTATATGGGATTACAAAGTTATTTATGCAGTTGATGTATCTAGAAAACTGGAACGAAATTAAAAAATATTATAGTTTTTTCTTGATTCATATACTAAACACTAATTGTATTCTAAATTTGAAGCTTCTATGTCTGCTAGAAGTGCCTTAGACTTTTGATGATCGGTCAGTTAGTGAGTGACAAAATTTACAAAATTAAGGAACTTTGACTCGTTATAATTTTTAAACTACTGGTTCAAATTGAATGAAATTTGAAATATACCGTGTTTATACAATGCCTGTTTGGTTACTGAAAATTTAGGCTTCTAGTTTTATCCACAACGAAGTTATACGGGGTCGAAAATGGCCTGAATTGCTTCGAGAAAAGAATGGTACGGCCGTGCCGCTTTTTTGCTCGACTTGGCGGGGGCACTGCCGTGCCCCCAGATTCTATCTATCTATCTATCTATCCTGTCCTATTATTGCGTAATTCACAAAACGTCTGGACTTTCAAGGAACCCACCAAATATTTTTGAGGGGACTTATCCAAACAATGCGAGCATTTGTCAGTGCTTAAAACTTAAGCATACTAAAAAAATATGACAAATTTTTTATACTAAAAATACATACGTTAAGACAAAAAACAACAAATACTCCAATAGTCACACAGTCTAAAAGCACTACATCAAAAATTCGTCAGTGCATTCAGGTCTTGGTACCGTGTAACACGCTTCACTAATTGGCAGCCATTGTCCCAACGGTTGCATAGTAAAGCGATCGTGACCGTCATACCCACACAATTGGTTTACGTACAACCAGATTAAAGGAGCTACTGAATTTTCAGAGGAATTGAATCTTGATTTATGCTTGGAGATCAGGAATTTGATAGTCCGAAGAAGATGACAAAAGAATAATCCATGTTAAAGATCCGGATAGTGAAAAATAAATATGTTCAACAACATGAAAGCATATAACTCTGAGTTTTCATGTATACAGGATTCCTAGGATGAAAATATGTGATATGTGTCTCGGGTTTCTGTCCATATACTAAGTACTCGCTGACCCAGCGAATTTGCTTTTCCTCCTTTTTTTTTGTTTATTTTCTCAACCTTCCTTGTATAAGAGACAACATAATACAAAAAAAATATCAAATGAAATTGTTCCAGCCGCTCTCGAGTCTAATTAATAGCGATTGATTTTTATTTGTTACTGTGTTACTTTGTTCTATATCTAGATAAAATAAGATACAAAAACTTAGATACATGTAGTTCACTATACCAATCTACATCAAGATCTAAGGCTGCCGGAGTTGCGGTAACGCTCTAAAGAGATACCGCAGCCCCGTCAAAACAAGGGCAACTGCAACAAAAAGGTAACTGTTGGAATAGTATGAGTTTTTGTCAGTTGAAGGCTAAAACTCCCTTACGATCCAACCAGCGCTGAAGGAGATATTTGATGTTTCCACCTCGAAATAAAAAGAGTTGTACGTAGTTTTTAAACCTTTGATTCTTGTTTATCACAATATTTTCCATTATTTTTTGGCCAATGTCATGAAAGAAAATGTACAATGGAATGGTTCTCTGAGATGTATCGCCATAAAGTGAACTGGATTTGTATCTAAAAATTGTGAATTCTAACGACGTATACGTGAAACTCGGACTTTGATAGGTCACTTTCCGATATGAAACGTAGGAAGACAGAATGTGGGAACTCCCGTTGAGGTCATTGGTTAGGCCTTTTTGAAGACGTTGCAATAAATTATTATGTAAAACTCGTTGAGGCGAAATTTTTAGGTGGTAGTAGTTGGTAAAAAAAATAAATCTTTAAATATTCTTCTTCTTAGCGTGTTGATGGCAAATGTAACAAGTTTTGCATCGTTGGAAGCTTTCATCAAGTCCTGCAGTGACACGATGACAGGAGACATAGGGCTGGAAATTAAGTGCGCACTTTATTTCCAGAAAACTCCACAAAAACACTTCAAGGCAGAGTCAACCATAAATCTCCACCTGAAAAGATTTTCTCTGCTACGGCCACCCTGGGTCCGGAGTCTATTTAAAGACTTCCAGGTCAGCTATGGCAGTTCATGTCCAGGAGGTAGATTTTTAAATATTCATATCTGCTTATCCTTGTACCAACTTGTTTGGTGTTGCCTTCCAGTCCTTGGACTGGAAGTTACTTATAACCACACACAGTAAGTACTAGTGTACTATATGGAGCTGCAACTGCCCATCTGATCTTAACAACCCAGTAGCTAAGTAATAATAATTATTAAAAAAATATTATTTTAACTGTATCATATCCAATTATTAATCTGTGAACAGCGTTGTAGGCTGCAATATTGTTTATACTAATAATATTCCACGACTTTCACACAACGCCATCTAGTCCCAAACTAAGCAGAGCTTGTGCTATGAGTACTAGACAACTGATAAACATACATATATATTTCTAAATACATAAATATTATAGAGAAATTACACCCAGACAAAGAACAAGTGATCGTGCTCATCACACAAACATTTGTCCTGAGTGAGAATCGAACCCACGACTTTGCGCATAGCAGTCAGGGCCACTGAACACTAGAACAATAGGCCTGTCTATATGTTTTGTGTATTTATTTTACTGTTTATATGTTTTGTGTAATTATTGCCTCTATATTTTATATTGTGGCTGTTTGTTGTTCCTCCTTCTGACAATACTTAACCTCTGTCAAAGATGTCCAAATGTCCAACGGCTTGTTTTCTAAGGCACGGTGATATTACACCGCCAACTTGCAAACTCCGGTCTACTATTGAGACATTTTGTATAGAAAAACCCTATAGAACCGTTTTTCCTGACCCGGGAATCGAACTCTTTTTTTCTGTATGGGAAAAACACCGAACTTCTCCCGCTCTGGGTGAAGCGGGAGGGTGTGTCAGACTTCTTCCGACTAAAAACTCACCCTGTTCCTTCAGCTGCCTTTAAGTTCCGGGGCCGCGGTATCTCGTTAGAACAACCCGCAGCCCCGGCAGGCAATGGGAGGAATCGATCCCCAAGACTAGACCAACGAGGCAGTTAAATTAATTAAATTAATTTTAAGAGGAAATAATCCCCCAATAATCTTTAATAGCGAATCTTATATCCTTACTGGGAGCACCGCCCTATCGTTGCCAGCCCGCCTTCCATCATATTCATACCGAGTTTATGCCTACAAGCGCGCGCCTAGAGGGCCAAATTGAATGGCCCTACGTTTTTAGGTAATTGGAATCCGAGCCTGAATACTCAGCCAGATTAATATTGGCTGTGTCGATGGTACGTGTGCCAATGTATGGTTAAATGATTACTTGGCCAATGGGTTAATAATAAATACCTAGCTTCGTATTTTTAGAAAATATTTCCTCGCCTACGTATTTGCTTTGGTGCGTCTGAGAGATTTCATAGGTTCATAAGAGATTAGGATTTATAAATATAATTAATGAAGTTATTTTTAGTTATAATATTTTTTTTTTGTATTTATTGGGGGTGCCAGTTTGGGTCAAATTAAGTTTACAGTGGTCCAAAGATTTTTTTCAGCTTGAGAGCATCGTAAGTGATCATTTAAAACATACTTTAGTTAAGCGAAAACTTATGGTTTCGAAGTTATGTTTTTTTTTTAATAATCTGGTCTAGTTATTTACACTATGTGAGCCTATAGCGCGATAGGTAGATTATTGCACTATGCTTATACCAAATCTCATTCGATTCGGTCCAGTACTTTTCATAACAGAGTGGTTTTGTGTCAAAAATATTGAAATTTCTGGTAATTAAAAAAAAAACATAATTTCTAAATCATAAGTTTTCGCTTAACTGAATTATGTTTTAAATGATCACTTATGATGCTCTCAAGCTGAAAAAATCTTTGGACCACTGTAAACGGGCCTCCCTGTATATTGCAAGCAATTTTAATTATCATTTTAAATAAATGGTACTTATACTAGACACTACAATCCCTCTTTGATATCTGTTAATCTTTATCTATCCGGACTTCAATTATAATTTGATTGTCTATGCTCTATCGCTACCGTTGTCAATCAAGAGTCGCAGGAAATATTATTGTGCTTAGTTCAACAAGGTTATTTATTGTGTTCTTTGTTAGTAAAACTAACCAAGTGTTGTAATAAAATTAAATGATTAATCTTTTTTTGATCGTCCAAGGTGTTAGTTTATGTTTATTATTTTTGCTAATTTGGTAGACTAGTGTTCCTCTAATGTTGTTGTATAATTTACTGTTCTTTTACAATTTACTTTTGTGTCATGTTTAATCCACCTTTTTCAAAGGCTTATTTATGTTTGGTTTGTTTTTGTGTTTCGCACAGTTGGCATAGGCGACGCCTTTGTAGGTACACTTTAAAACATATTTTTGTAACTGTATTGAAATAAATAAATAAAACTTTTATTTCGGACCAATCCATGAAGTTTTAGTAACTTATACCTAAAAGCTTATTATCCAGTGTTAGTACCCATCACCCTACGCACAAACTGCATGCTTCATAATCGCAGAACATATACTCTCACCTACCATTCTCAGGATGCTGATGAATGAATGCGATGACTTTTTTTATTTTTTTAAATAAATACGATATAGTTTAATAATCCGTACATTTATTTAAGTAGTCTTAGATATTTCTATTAATAGAGGGCTGCTCTATTAATGAAAACTTTTAAACTATAAGCTTCGATTAAAAAGTAACACGAAGATTCTAAGCTTAAATTCATAATTGAATAATTTAAAAAAGACTGCGCTAATCACTTTTTGAACCAAGACTTTCATTTAATTTCAATGACTGTATTTATTTCTTAAGTTTGGTACAGTCTGTTATATTATAATAGAATTTATTTATAATTATATGAGGATATACAATTTCGTTGAAAAGGTTTAATGTTAAAGCTGTTAATCTTTAAATGTTACATAATATCTAATTTCAGTCAACACGTTTTTCAAATAAAATCAAATCAACAGAACGTTTTCATTTTAACACGAAATAAAATTCTTTCAGATTTTCCAAATCTATACAGAATTAACAAAAAGATATTGAATACATAAGGATCGGTTCTTATTATCTCGATACTTCTGAAAATCCTTTGAAAAATTTCAAAGTGACGATAATTTCAATAAATTTTAATAACGCGGAACCCTTGCGAATGAAAAAAAAAGTAATATCACTGATAGCTTTCAAGAGGGAGTCAAAGGGACGCAGCTGCTTTGGTTCCGTACGTTGCAATTACCTTGCTTTGAATAAAACTGTTTTCTTAAGAGCTTTGTGGAACCCTGATAAACGTGTTGTGACGCGAAATGGAGATTGAGACGGTGTGATGAAAAAAGAAAGAGTTTCCGTTTAAAGACGTGTTAAATGAAAATTTGCTTTCTTATCGGGTTTATAGGAAACTAGCTGTGCCCGCGACTTCATCCGCGCGGAATAGTCACTTTCGGCAGCATTTTTATTTTTTTAGGCTAATTATTTTGAAAAAAAAAAGTCATACATAATTTGAATGCCGTATTTATTAATATCTAATCAAAAGTCTAAAAAATAAGTTTCAAGCTTCTAGCTTTAAAAATGACGTAATTTCCATAAAATTTCATCCCCTATTTCAACCCCTTACAGCCTTTTTTTCGCATTAAAAAGTAGTCTATATCCTTTCTCAGGCTCTAGACTATGTCCGTATCAAATTTCATTAAAATCGGTTCAGTAGTTTAAGCGTGATTGCGTAACACACAGACAGACAGAGTTACTTTCGTATTTATAATATTAGTAAGGATCAAGTATGAGAGGAATTTGTATCTAAATAGAAACTAGCCATCTGCGCAGGAGATATCGTAGTGCACAAGAATGCGCTCAGGTACAGGACTTTGTTTCTTTACTCTCATAGCCCGATGTGTCGGCAATCCGACATGACCGGAGAGAGAATATAGCGCAGGATCAACGACTTAACGTGCTTCCCGAGGCACGGTAGTGTCTCACCGCCGACTTCCATACTACTGAGAAATTTCTATTGGAAGATAGATAGATAAAACTTTTATTAGTCAACAGAAGACACAACACACAAAAGCACATATAACACATAAATTACAGAAAAAAAGAACAGAACAAACGTATAAATACAATCAAAAATATTATAAATGAAAAAAGAAACAAACAATCATTAAAAATGCAACATGGAAAGTCGGTGCGGTGTGTGTCTCCAAATTGCACCAAATGGGAGTCCAGCTCAGCATGCGCCAGGCAAATATGCCTGACGCTGGTATTCTGTTGGATCCCAGTAGCCGTACTTACGGACATCGAGCAGGTGGCGTAGGTAAAATTAAATAATAAAAAGAACATGAGAGTAGTGCTATGCGAAATGGTTTGTGCAATATTGACAGCGGCAGCATTTACGATACCGATATAAAGATGATGCTGAGAGAAATATATTGGAATTAGTGTTTAGTTCATAATTTTACTGTCTACGTAAACTCAATAGCACATATACCCCGACCTAGAAATCGAACCCAAGGCATTTTGTGTATCTACAAAGATAAGCAAACGGTGAGGACCGTAAATGTTTAGAAGGGGTAAATACCCCTCTTTATTTTACGTTCGTGAAGTCAATCCAGAAGTTGTCTGGAAGATATCGCTATCAGCGACAAGAGCACCATTGTAACAACATGATAAGCAATATTTTGAAATATTTAAATTATTGGTGTACAATAAAGTATTTTCTATCTACCTATGAATTACTCCTCTATCGTGGGTGTGTTTAAAAACAAACAATCTCAGAAACTGAACAGCCAGTCCCACAGTAACTATCGGTGAAACATACACGATTTCTTCGTGCTAAACACACACGATTGTTGGTAAAAAGTATGTTCTGATTGCACAAGGTGCACTAATATCTGTGTGTTTCTTTGCTAAATAGAGCACCACAAAATTACCTATTTGAATCTAAGTGAGCTATAAATTAAATTAAATTATCTAACTTTAGACTGCATCTTCCTCTTTAAAAATAAAAAGAATCCCTAATACAGTTACAGCTCCTATTATTTTTACCATTGTCTCTTAAATCATCATTCCACTCTCCTAAATCAATCACCCGTTTAATCTATTACTGTACTCTCATACCAACATTCTTTGAACCGTTGTAACTCAAACTCCGGCGCAATACATTACTGTTCTACACCCAAACCATCTATCTCCATTCAAAAAGTAACGGTGAACCTCTTAATTACTTGCTAAATGGCGCCTCAGATAAATCTTTGTAATGTTCCTTTAAAAAATTAAGTTGGAGATGAAATGGGTTGGAGATAAATAATGTTCGTTAAAGAAAATGAAGTGAAAGTAAAGTGATATTCAATTATGTTTACTGTAAATGATTCAATTTATTAAGATACTGGGTGTAAACCCGACTTCGTTCGCGGGGTAGGAGTGTTTCCCGTGTAAATTCCGACGCCATGGGTATAAAATCTATAAGAATCCATAATAATAAATAATCCATTTCTTGCGATTTGGCTGCGGAACCCTAAAAAGCCTAAAGTATGCTATAATCGATCATCTATCCTCTACTAAATGTCTGATTAAATAGGTTTAGCCATTCCGGAGATTAGCCCAGACAAACAAAAAAAAAATAGACAGAGCGATAAAAAATTCGAAAACTGATTGTTTTTCAGTATAGAGAAAATAATTATTTCATAATGAGAATACACACCCAAGAAGCAAAATGTGGTCGAGTAATTGTCCTGGAACCACCATTTCATCAGGACTATAACGGAATAGTAAACGATTATAACCACGGAAAAGGGCCCAATTTATAGGCGTATATTATCTAATTAAATATCTATAGTAGACTTGTTGAACACCACCTCGATCAATAACGACCTTATAGTTAGACTGCGTAGAACTATTTGCTCCCGCGAAGCTAACTATTAGCGCTTAATGGAACCAAACACGACAATAACGTAAACAGTGAATCTCTTAAAAGCTCATACAAAAGTGTTGTGAACTGGTGAATACCTATTGCTGACATTTTTTTTTAATAAAGGTAAATTATTGATCCATTTCTTATTATAAATAATATCTAAAATATTAAAAGTGTAGTTAACAGTCAAGATGTTATAATGTGTGTATAAATGTGCATGACGCACGTATATTTTTGGTGAAGTATTATCAGATTTCATCAATTTTTATACGTGCCTCCTGGAATTCGCGTTATCGATAAGTTGATTTTTAAAATAATATTTGGTTCAGTAAGATATACAATTAAAAGTCGCCATTTTCACAGAGTTGGTTTTCAGAAATACATTAAAAAACCTTTATAGGCGTACTTTTCTTTAAAATGGTGACCATAAGAACCATTGCTTGGCCATATTGTTTAGAATTAGGGTTCCGTTAATGTTTCTATAACCTGTCTCATTTTAATGTCATACATGCCAATGGACCAGCTGCTTCAAAAGAGAAATTTAAACTTAAGTAAATCTTAAATTAATTTAAATTGTTAAAAGTTTTCTGTTTTGTAATTTATTGTTTTAGCTAATTATACAATTACCTACGTTTCAAGCTCGCCACGCCATGTGCCACAGAAATTTTTATGTAGTAATACTACTACCCTCGGTAGTTGCTTAAATTATATTATAGGTATATAAAGCAAGAATACTCCGAGATTTTGTTTTGAAATTTAGATTCTAAATAAATTTAGAACAAAATCATTAGTTTTTGTTGAATTGTTTAGTGTTATAACCACATAGACATTATAATTTTTAAATATAGTTAGTTTTGCATGACAGTCACCTATACGTAGTACGTACCTATACATTAATTATTAATTTCCTATTCTTTGTTACGTAATTAACTTACCTATTTGAAATACCTCTCGTAAGTAATTTATTTTTACTGAAATCCAAAGGATATGGAAAGACTTATTAGTCAACTACTATGTTAATAGAAAAACACCTGTCTATGCTAGTTTCCTGGACCTGGTGGATTACAGCAGGCTCTGAGCCAAACTTGGAGAGGTAGGGACTCCCACTGAATTTATTAACATCTTGTCCTTTTGGTGGTAACCATCAGAAAAATTATGTAAAGTGGGGAGTCGGATGAGTATGCACATAAATGCGGTGTCAGACAGGGAGGCCTGTCCTCTCCAAGACTATTTATCTTGTATGTTAATCAGCTGATTGAGGGGCTCAGTAACACCCACGTTGGTTGTCATATGGATGACGTCTGCGTTAACAACACCAGTTACGCTGACGATATGGTGTTACTGAGTCCGTCGCTCAGTGGATTGAGAAAACTGCTTAGTATCTGTGAGTCATATGCGAAAGCTCATGGTCTGAAGTACAACGAGAAGAAAAGTATGTTTATGGTTATTATAGGTAAGAATAAGTCTCCGGAACATGTACCCAGTCCGTTTAAAAGGAGTACCTCTAAATCGTGTCTCTAAATTTAAGTACCTAGGACACATAGTAACTGAGACCGAGCGAGAGCGAAGGGCGTTGTCGGTTCGTGCTAATATGTTGGTGCATAGATTCGCAAGGTGTACATTAGACGTAAAAGTGATACTGTTCAGGGCCTGCTGCCAAAGCTATTGCACTAGCGCTCTATGGGCCAGCTATACGCAACGGACCTACAACGCTCTTCGCGTACAATATAACAATGCTTTCAGAATTCTGGTGGGGCTCCCACGTTTCTGTAGCGCTTCAGCCATGTTTGCTGACGCAAGAGTCGATGATTTTTATGCCATAATACGTATAAAAGCAGCATCTCTGATGTGTAGGATCCGGGGGAGAGAATTCTGAAGATGATATTAGAAATTCCGGAGTATGCAGTGCTAGGGAGGCTTATTCGCAATTTTTTGTTTTTAAAAATATCATTGTTGTTTTATTTTTTGACATTATTGGAATTTTATTGGAATTTATTTTATTTTATTTGTATGTGTATTATTATTATTCTTCTATTATTGTGATACATGTTTAATAATATTATTTAAAACTATTTATGAAGTTTGACACTGACATGGCCTGTGCGATAAAACTGCCCATTGTACACTAGTTTTACTTTTTGTTTTCATAGATATATTGTATGACTAGCTTTCTGCCCGCGACTTCGTTCGCGTGGGAGGATATTCCCGCGTAAAATCCCGATCCCGTGAGAATTCCGGGATAAAAATCAAACTATGTGTTATTCCAGGATGTAAACTATCTACTTGCCAAATTGTATTCAAATCCATTCAGTAGTTTTTGCGTGAAAGAGTAAACATTTTTATTAGGGATCCCTATTATTATTTTTTTTGAATATGTGATATAGCCTATGTCACTCAGTGAAGATGCAGCTTTCTAATGGTGAAAGAATTTTGAAATCAGTCCAGTAGTTTTTGTATGAAAACGTTATATACATACAAAAACACAAATGTTTCCTCTTTATAATATTAGTTTAGATGTAAAATAAAGTATGAATGAAAGTATAAATGAATAAAAGATATCTAAGTTACCTATTTAAATAAGTAATTCAAGCACTGGTATGATTGTAAAATTGAAGACTGTTGATTAAGTATTATAACATAAGGAAAAAAGCCCAACTATTATGCAAGATTAAGGTAGCGAACCTATTTCAAGAGAGAACTTTAAATAATTTCAATTAAAACATTTGTAAGAAACATTTGCTTTTATTGATATCCTGTTGTCGCTCAGTTTAGTTCTACATTTAACATGATCGGTAAGTACTTTAGCAGTATATTTTAAGAATAGGAGTTAATGAGAAAATCAGATCAAAAGAAAATTAAATCAACCGATCAGTCAAATAATAAGGCCAAAACAGTTGTTTTAAAACTTATATTATTCTGCTCGAATTCTCACATGCACTTTAATTTCTCTTTATAATTTAGTTGCTAATGTAAATCCATCTTGATGTGGAATCATTTCTGTCCCAAAAATGCGTGCAAATCAGGCTTAGGTAATTCAAAATTTCTGATAAAGAATTTAACGTCGCATGTCGTCGCTCGTCGCTTATATTGTACGATAAAACACCGTTTTGTTCAGAATTATTCATATAAATATTTTGTCTCAAAGTTTCGCTGGAACTAATGTGTACGGATCCTTCTCCTATATCTACGATACGTTCTTCGCCAAATACGAAGTTAGAAACCGACACTTGAATTATTTGGTTATGAACTTTTTGTTTGTAAGAACCTCTTCTTTTTAGTCGTTTACATTTATTCAGATCCACTTTTGAAAGAAAAGTAAATAGCACGACACGTCGGCAACAAATCAAAATGTGCGTACTGAGACTACTCGTATAACAGCATTTGCAAAACTATTATAAACCGATGTATTCTTGTACAGGACACCACGGATATAGTTTAGGATACTAAGTGTATTATACCGAACCTTTACAATCGTGTTAAGATTATAATAGTATTGGTTTAAACCGCTATAAAGCCGCTCCATTTAACTTATAATTGTTCTATAAAGTGAATTTATAAACCCTTATAAAACCAATTAATAAATACATATGGTTTCCAGTATGTTTAGTTCTGTGCATCACTCTTATTGCCGTATTTTACTTATAACGGTTCTGTAATGCTTCTTGTTAGTAGTTATAAGTATAGCTTACCATTTTAACTACTCTTGAGTGCGTTTACACCCTCATGATACTTTTATAGGTCACCTAAGCTTATATTGCACCCTTCATTTGTATCTATAAGTAATTATAAGTTAATGTATAAGATCAGATATACTATTAAACCCAACTAACTCCATGGTTGCTATTATAAGCATGGCAGCCGATACTAGAACCGTTAAGAGATAATTATAAGTGCTGGAGGCCTATAACACCTGAACTATAGGATAATTTTGCTTCTTGGGAGTTATTTTAAAATTACAGACAGACACTTTAATTTTATATATGTACATGACTGTTTAGAATAGATTTATAGAAGATAGCGGTACTCGATTAACATATTTTTTGAATTATGAAGTGAGAACGCAGAAGGCATTTTACTGGGTTTAATTGAAATAACTCATGCCTTTTACTTTGTTTATCATCATTTCGAGCAGTGGTGGTCCAGGGATTATAAGCATGAGTGTTTTTAAGTTGTAGGTCATAGGTTCTAGCTCATTTTTTAGGGTTTCATACCTCAAAAGGAAAAAACGGAACCCTTATAAGATCACTTTGTTGTCCGTCTGTCTGTCCGTCTGTCCATCTGTATGTCTGTCAAGACCCTTTTTTTCTGGAACGCGTGGAGGTAGGTATCAAGCTGTTATTAATATCACATATTTAAATCTACTGGCCCTAGGAGCTATGAAAAAATCAAACTTTTAAGCCAATGCAATCAAAAGATACAGCCGCATTTTCGACGCATTGTCGACACTCGCAAGGGAATCAAAACCTACAGGATACTTCCCGTGAACTCAGAATCTTGAAATTTGGTACAAAGCAACGTCTTATAGTACAGATAAAGGAAAAATTGCAAAAAGCATACATTTTGGTAACAACATATACTAAAAATATTTTTAAAAATTTACCTACAAGTTTGTACGGAACCCTCAGTGCGCGGGTCCGACCGGTTTTTTTTTTCAGTGGGAAATTTATCAAATGGCTCCTCCCACTTTAGCTGTAGCGGCAAGGAGTGTCAGACTTCTACTGACTAAAAACCCACCAGTTCCTTCAGTTGCCCTTGTGGTTTGGGTTCGTATGGTTCGAGATATCTCGTTAAAACATTCCTGTAACCCCATCTGGCCCTGACAATGGCCCTATCGCCACTCACACTATCACCACCGCCCTCAAGACATTTAAGAATAAATCGTGAGAAGGCATGTCCTACGACTGAAAAGTCCGAATACATGCGACATTCACCAACCCACACTAGACTCGCTTACTGAATTATTGAATTATATATTGATAGGAATCCTCAGTCATCCCAGCTGTGGGGATGTTATAGGCTGATTATATTATGTATATCTAAATCCTAACTATAGGCGTAGTGCCTACTTCTGTAGAGCGAGTCGCAGTTTCAACAACATTTGTTGTGAACATCATGTTGATTTGTTTTGCACCAATGCAAACACACTAAGGAAGCTCTTAGCAAAGCCTTTTTATGAACCTTTTGTTTTTTTTCGTCAGGTGGGAAAATCATCGAATGACTTCTCCCCCTCTGGGTTAAGTGGAAGGGTGTGTCAGACTTCTACTGACTAAAAACCCACCCTGTTCCTTCAGCTGCCCTTAAGTTCCAGGGCCGCGGTATCTTGTTAAAACATTCCCGCAACCCCGACAGGCAATGGCCCTATGGGGCCCCGTCACTGGTGCTGACAGCTCATTGAGGCGCGCGTGGAACACGACACGCGGCCGACCTGGGCTTGATCCTTACCGGACGGTGAGCTACACCTGCTCGCTCACTAGAATTGAACTGCACACCTGAAAATAAATTAATTGTTTTAGTTAACTTACCCAAGTTAACGAAAACAATTAATTTCTCTAATTAATTAATCTGTTCTATTCGACTACCCAGTCGAATCAGAATCGATTTTGATCAGTCTATTATATGTATATTATGCTAGTTTAGTTTAAACATAGTCTTTTTTACATAACTTTGCTGAATTTATCTGTGAGGGCTTGTAATCAGCAACTTATTTTTCATATATTATTGTTATAATGTATTAGTCTGTAAGCCTTATTAAGCCCATAAATATTCTGGCCCCACTTGCATGTTATTTAGATTTGGCGCAAAACCTTTTTCTCCTATGACAAACTTTGAAACTAATGTTCAACATAATTTAGCAAGTTATGTTACCTTCATTTTATTTGATATGAGTAATCTACTAAAACGCTGGGTTCTAAGATGGGGTAGGATGTGATGTTGGGTTATGTTTTGATATTTATGTACACCACATAAAATTAGATTTCTTTTTCTGATCTGCGCCTTCGTTGCATATATTACGCAAGATCCAGAGATTATATAACCACTTTATAGTCTTTGGCAAAAGCTAAAGCAATTTTTTTTTCTAAATGTTGAAAATTCTTGTTGACTACAGTTATGATTTAATTGAAAGTTATTTAAGTTCTATTTATGTATGTATTGAAACTTTGCACGGACAATACCATCAGGTGAGATGGTGGTCAAACGCGAACCTATTATCAATAAAAAAATATACATGCAGATTTAATCACCTATGCAGACCACCACGGGTTAACAATAACGTTTTATTTCTTTAATACATATATTTGATGAAAAAAAGCTTTTTTATTAAGTTTTTTTTTTTAATTTTGTGTCTTTGTCTCTATATTGTTTTTAAAATCAAAGAAACTATACCTTATGTATTGTTTCAATATATGTTATATTTATTCCTTTTTTCAGTATACCCAAAAATTTTACCAAGTCACAGTTATTTCATTGCCTCTAAGTCCATCAGCATAAAATAGGAAGAAGAAAAGACGTTGAAAAATAGATAAGAACGCAATTAGGAAGCTCAAGAAATGAGATGAACTCAAAATTACTTGTGTTAATTTTCTGCCTCAATTCGATTTTCGGCGATATTCTCCTTACAAATCGTTTATGATTGAGGAAATCATTTAAATTTTATAGATAAGTTCTTTGTAAAAAATTATGAACCTTATATTTTGTACTATATATTTTATTCTAATGTTTACAACGTGGATGGAGAGGTAAAGGAAAGCCAGATGAATGGATTGAATGAGGAATATCTATATCTATCTATACACATATAATAAGGCGGTAAAAAAATGTGTCTGTACATTTAAATTTTATACAAAAACTAGTATTTGCGTATTGCGCGAGGTGCAAGCACCTCGCGTGCTTGTGAAAAAGAAAAAAAATGGGGGGGGGGTTGCACAATTATTTTGACTAAAGCATTGCCCCTCTAAATGAATCTGAAAAAAAAAAAGTTCCAAGTCTCTTAATTTCCGAGATCCGCCTAAAGGAGGTGAGAAAGGGGGCAAGGGGGGCTACTTTGAAAAATGGTTTTTACTTTACCGAGCCTCCTCTATACGAATCCGTAAAATATAAAAAATACGGATCTCGTAGTTTCCGAGATACGATAGGGAGGGGGGAGAAGGGGGGTGAAAAGGGGAGGTTTGGCACTTTTCTCGTAGGTTTGAGAGTTACTTGTTTACGAATCTGTCAAAATATATCCACCTCCCCATCCACCATCTGGGAGAACAATTATGTCAATGAGTCAGTCAGTGAGTGAGTCAGTGGTAATCTAGCTGTATATAGTATAACTAGTACTTGCGTGTTGCGCGAGGTGCAAGCAACTCGCGCGCTTGTGAAAAAAAAAAAAAAGGCTGGGCGGGGGTGATGGGGGTGGGGTTGCAGAAGTATTTTGACTAAAGCATTGCCCCTCTAAATGAATCTAAAAAAAAAATGTTCCAAGTCTCTTAATTTCCGAGATCCGCCTAAAGGGGGTGAGAAGGGGGGTGGGACTTTGAAAAATGGTTTTTATTTTACCGAGTGTTGGTGGCGATCAAGTAAAGTCGACGGCGTTTAGTGTACATTCGTTTATTCGTTACAAATTATATTTAGTTTTACAAAAGGGTGCGCGACATAATGCGTACGCGCGATCAGCCGTAGAGAAAAAAGGGAAGAGAAGATGGCCGCCACAGGATCTTGTCATCGCGTCGCGTTCCATCTTTTTGTGGTGATGCTCGGTTCGCGAGCATTAGTGCGTTCCGGTTTCGTTGTAAACATCCTCCCCCCCCTTGGGGACATGTTCCCCAAGGAGCTCTTGGGAATTTAGTAGGGCTAGTCGAGAGACGGGCCTATGAATGACGCCATTCTCTGTCTTGACGTCGACTACCCTGCATACACCGTCAGTTCCTGGATACAGCTTCAAAATGCGGCCCATGAGCCACTTCATAGGTGGCAGCTGGTCATCCAATATTAAGACCAGGTCGTCGACACGAACTTCGTGCTGTGCTTGCTGCCATTTGACGCGTTGCTGCAGAGTGACTAGGTAGTCCTTTGTCCATCGAGACCAGAAGTGCTGTCTTAAGCGCTCAATCAGTTGGTATCTATTGATACCGATTCGTTCAGTAACGGGTGAAGGTAGCGAGGTCAATGGTCTACCCACAAGAAAGTGCCCAGGTGTAAGTGCGGACAGATCAGATGGATCAACAGACATTGAAGTAATCGGACGCGAGTTCATGATAGCCTCGATCTGTGCAAAGAGTGTATATAATTCCTCGAAAGTTAAACTTGAGTTACCCGCTATTCTTTTTAAGTGATATTTGGCCGTTTTGACTCCGGCTTCCCAGATACCGCCGAAATGCGGTGCATATGCGGGAGAGAATTTAAACGTTATACCTTCCTTGCTCGCGTAGTCGCTAACTAAACGTTCACTTTCCTTAAGCAGTCTGTTCAGTTCATTATTCGCACCTACAAAATTTTTACCGTTATCACAGTATATAGTGTGAGGTTTGCCTCGTCGTGAAACAAATCTACGCAAGCATAAAATAAAGGCATCGCTACTTAAGTCGCTTACGACTTCTAAGTGAACAGCCTTGGTGCTGAAACAAACAAATATGCATAAGTAGCACTTAGAGGTTTTGGCACCGCGGCCCTTTCTATTTAAGATTAAAAAGGGTCCTGCAAAGTCAGTGCCACAAGTCGCAAATGGTGGAGCAGGAGTTACACGAGGTTGCGGTAAGTTACCCATTATGGGGTTTAAAGGCTTAGCTCTAAATCTTTGACAACGAACACACTTTCTAACAGTAGTTACAGCTAATACCTTTCCACTTGTAGGCCAGAATTGCTCACGAATAGTATTTAAAAGTTGCTGAGGGCCACAGTGTAGAAGACGAAGATGTTCTTGCTCAAATAGCAGTTTCGAGAAAGTGTGTTTGGAGTCCAGTAGTATAGGATGTCTTTTCCCATAAGGACAGTGAGATGCATTATCGATTCGTCCACCGACACGCAACACACCGTGTTCATCCAAAAATGGATTCAAAGAGAGAACTCTCGATTTAGAATTTAATTTATGTAAAGTTTCAAGTGAGTGAATTTCTTTTGAAAAGCATTCTTTCTGTGACGCCTTAGCTATTAGTACCAGTGAGTTGTTCAATTCAGAACAGGTAAGTTCACCATTAAATTTAGTATGCATATTTTTTATGTTATTTATAAATCTTAGTACATAAGCAAATATCCTTTGCAGTTTATATAGTTTAGAGTATTTTTGAAATGGAACAATATTAGTGGGCATAGTTTGAACATTTAAACTTATTTTTATTTCAGGTAAAGTAGAAGAAGTAGATTTAAATTGGGGCCATTCATTTTCTGACTTGGCCAGAAATGAAGGGCCATGCCACCAAAGAGCATTATTATAGAGAAGACGTGGTTGAATGCCCCTGGACGCCATATCAGCAGGATTATGCTCAGATGGTACATGACGCCAAGTAGTTATATCAGTCAACTCCCGAATTTGTTCAATCCGGTTGCTTACATAAGTTTTAAGAGTTTTGGGTGGAGTGTGTAACCACCCTAAAACTATAGTTGAATCTGTCCAAAATACTGAGCGTGAAATCTTAATTCTTAAAGATTGAAGTACTTTAGAGTATAGTTTTGCACTAAGTAAAGCACCTAACAATTCCAGACGGGGAATCGTTTCAGTTTTCAAAGGAGAAACTTTAGTTTTAGCACATAACAAGTTACATTTAATCTCAACTAAACTATTCGTTGATTTTAGATAAATGCATGCACCATATGCATCTTGTGAGGCATCAGAAAAGCAATGTGCCTCTATATAAATAGGAGAACTACAGAAAATGTATCTAGGTATCTGAATCTGAGTGAAACATTGAGTTTCATTATAGAATTCTATCCATGAGTTTTCAATATCCTTTGGAATTTCATCATCCCAGTCGATTTTAAGTAAACAAAGTTTCTGTAGTAAGATTTTATGAAAAATAGTGCAAGCAGATAAGAGACCTAAAGGATCAAATATTCGACACGAGTTTGACAATATAGAGCGTTTAGTTATTTTAGGAATAGATTTAATTTCGACTGAATAGTGCAAAGTATCAGAGCTAGGTAATAAATTCAACATAGTCATTTTTCATTCTAGATTTATTCAGTTTCCTTTCCAAATTCAAGAAACGCCTTTTAGCAATAAGATAAGAGTCTCCTAAAGCCTCATTAGGTACCTTACGCAAAGGAATTTTTACACAAAACCTTCCATCATTCAGACGGTTAGTGTTCTCGATGAAGTGGTTTTCACAATATTTTTCCTCATTGGAAAACTTAACATTTTTATTTGGCTGAGTAGGAATACTTTCAACTTCCCAGAATTTAGCCAGAGAGTCCCTAATCTCTTGAGAAAAGTTAGAACAAGTAGTAGCAGTAGTAGGCCTCACACCGGTTGGGCCTGACACGAGCCAACCCAGTTTAGATTTTTGTAGTGTAGGTTTATTTTTCCCTAATTTAATATGTCTAGTTTCCACAATTTCCCAGTAAACATCAGCACCTAGCAGTAAATCTATTTCAGAGGGTATATAGTAGGTAGGATCTGCTAGGTCTACAGATTTAGGAAGGTTTAAATCAGAAGAGTTAATCACGGAGCTAGGCAACATGCCAGTAATCTCAGGCACTACAAGACATGTTACATTTGTCTGGAATAAGTTAATCCGCGATTTAAGTTTTATCTTACACATTTTACTAGTATGAGTCACTTTATTATTTATGCCAGCAATTGATATGTCTGTATTAGAACAAGACAAATTCATTTTTCTCTGCATTCTTTCAGTTATAAATGAGGACTGGCTGCCATTGTCTAAGAGTGCCTTAACAATGTATGTTTCAGAAGATTGATTATCAGTTATTTTCACCTGAGCAGTGCATAGCAGGATCTGCCCAGGCATTGCCGCAGAGAGTGACACAGGATTGAACATAGCAATTGTAGAAGTTGCCTGGGAAGAACTCGCCTCTTGAGGAAGTGATATTGCAGAAGTCTTATCAACAGATGAGTTTGTCTTGTCATTATTGGACTGTGATTTATGTAGCAGTAAATTGTGCTTTCTGTTGCAGAATTTGCAAGAGTGATGTTTGCAGTGAGCAGAGAAATGACCAGGACGCAGACAATTATAACAGAGCTTGTGCTTGGAAACTTCACTGTATCTAGCGTCTACAGACATATCCTTGAATTTTTTACATTTATATAGTAAATGATCTTGTGAACATACAACACAGTTTTTATCATAATTTGTGTTAGAAGAAACAAATGATTTAGTTTGTTTAATATCTTTAGAATAAGAATGTTTTTCAGATTTACTAGTAGTAGTATTGTATTGCAAGGTTTCTAAAACATCAGCTCGATTTCTTAAAAAAGTATAGAAATCCTCAATTGTTGGAGCAGCAGCAATAGTATTCCTATGCTCCTCCCATTGGCGACCCGTGGCGCCATCTAGTTTTGACACCATAATGTATACAAGTAAAGTATCCCAGCGGGATTCAGGATCATTTAAAGTAGATAGGGCTCGAATATTTTTAGAATAGTAATCTATCATGGAACGCAGAGATTTGTAATTTTCTTTATTTATAGTGTCATAATTCAAAATAGCCTTTAAATGATTATTTGTAAGTATCCTCTTGTTATCAAAGCGTTCAGTAAGTAAATTCCAAGCTAATTTATAATTGGTAGCAGTGAAGTCTATTGACTTGATTATATCAGACGCTCCTGACTCTAATGAAGAACGGAGGTAATGGAACTTATTTATTTCTGGAATACTATCATTATTATTTATTAAAGAATCGAAAGTGTCTCGAAATTCCATCCACTTCAAATAGTTACCATCAAAGGAAGGCAGCTGAATGGTAGGCAATTTAATATTATAGTTACGGCAATCTTGTTTATTATTCTGACAGCTAGTTATAGAATTGCAGTTAGTATTTTTAGTAGGACCAAGATTTTCAATCAACAATTGAGCTTTAGCAATGTTAGAACAAAATTCACTTTCTATCATGTCATTTTCTTCCAACTGATCAGGATCTAAACTTTCAATTTTAGTTTTTAAATCATCAAACTGTAAGAACAATTCTTTAAATCTAGATAACTTTATCTCAGTTTCGACAAGTATTTGCTTAGGAATGCTGTCAGTTTCTATCAGTTTTATAGTATTTAAGTATTTTGAAAATAAAGTTATTCTAGACTTTATCGTACCACGTTGCTGAATAAGAGCTTTCAATTCAGCCGACATAGTGAAAGCTTATAAGAACTGAACAGACCGTCAAGAAATAAGTTATTCCGGTATAAGATACCACGAGTAGAAGTTAACAAACAAAGCCAAACCGTGCAAGTCGCGCATTAGCTACAACAACTCTTCAGTCAGCGACACACGAGCAAGCAGGTCACACAGCTCAAGAACCAGCAAGCAGTTGCTGTAGCAAGTAGATAGGTGTATAGCAGCGCATTCCAGCGGGACCCAAGAAGCAGGTGCACACGGTAAATCTGGAAAATGCCAGGGTGTTCCCGTTAGCGAGGTGCAAGTAGAAAGAAGTTAAGGTAGGAGGTATAAATGTCGTTAAATAGGTACCAACCTACTAAGAAATTATCATTAATCTGAGTCCATAGAATGCAAATTCAGTGAATAAGAAATTAGATAGGAAGGCATAATTGTCATTTAAATAAGTAGGTGCCTAACTATTAGTTTATCTGTATCATTAATCTGACTCCAAAGAACAAGCAAAACTTAGAAAGTAAGTTAGGAAGGTATGCATGTCATATTTTAGGTACCTCCCTATTATTCATCGTTAATCTAACTCCAAGTAATATAGGCAAAACATAAAAGTAGATACTGCAGGCTATATTTTCATTTTGCAGTTAGTAGAAATATGACTAAATTGGGCGTACTTCCCTGTGGCCAAACCAAATCACTCACTACATGAATCCGTTATTTTGAGCAGGTCATCTTTTCTTCTTTTTATTGTTCAGTCATGTACCAAACATCAGGCATCAGATTGCAGGCGTAGTGGAAGAATTGTTGGAGATTATAGTTGGCCGCCTCGCGGTTTCGTCGCCGCCATGCCACCAGTCTTGATCTTCAAATAAGTACGTTTGATCACGTCGAGGTCTCCAAATGTTGGTGGCGATCAAGTAAAGTCGACGGCGTTTAGTGTACATTCGTTTATTCGTTACAAATTATATTTAGTTTTACAAAAGGGTGCGCGACATAATGCGTACGCGCGATCAGCCGTAGAGAAAAAAGGGAAGAGAAGATGGCCGCCACAGGATCTTGTCATCGCGTCGCGTTCCATCTTTTTGTGGTGATGCTCGGTTCGCGAGCATTAGTGCGTTCCGGTTTCGTTGTAAACACCGAGCCTCCTCTACACCAATCCGTAAAAAAAAAATACGGGTCTCGTAGTTTCCGAGATACGATAGAAGGAGGGGGAGAAAGGGGGTGAAAAGGGGAGGTTTGGCACTTTTCCCGTAGGTTTGAGAGTTACTTGTTTACGAATCTGTCAAAATATACCCACCTCCCCATCCACCATCTGGGAGAACAATTATGTCAATGAGTGAGTCAGTCAGTCAGTCAATGGTAATTTAGCTTTATATAGTATAATTATAATTGAGGTGGGTTAAGAAACGGTACCTACCACGACAAAAAAAAAATGAGTGTGGCACTCGGGGACTGCCGCGGTAAAGCTATTGCATAGCATTTTTTATCAACTTATGCAATTATACTTGTTTATTTATTTTATTTATGCAGTATTTTTTTCATCACTTTCTTCATTAATAAATGCACTTTGTTTATTCATATTTAAAACACTTTATACACTAATTTTATGCGTACAGCTATTCACTGTTGTACATAGATGATAGATACTTATACACCTATATACTTTCTCACAAACAGCTGCTTACGTATACGTCCAATTTCGGAGCAGCTCGTCTCGATCCGTGCGAGCTTCGTACAGTTGTACCATACTATACACGTTAAGGTTCAACTAGTCGCGGGCTCAGACTCACTCGTGGACTCAGTTATGAGCAGTTAGCAGCTAGTCTACACGCATACGTCTAGTCGCACGCACACAAACACCGTGCCGAAGTCTGCCGAACTGAAACGATGTTAGACGATGCACGGCTTTCAACGCCGCACCGCTGTGCCGGTCGAAGTGGGGGGTGTTAGGTTTATTTTCGTTACGGAATTTCTTGATTCGGTCGCCGCGCTCAAAGACCGCGTTAAAAGCTATGCAATAGCTTAAAAATGTCTCTATTTGTCTGTTTGTACACGCTAATCTCCGGACCTGCTGGATGGATTTTAATGAAATTTGGTAAGTAGATAGTTGAAATCCTGGGATAACACATAGGCTATTTTATCCCGGAAATCCCACGGGATCGGGATTTACGTGACGCGAAGACGCGAAGTTGCTGGCACCAGCTTATAAATAATAAATATGAAAGAAGAAAATGTGTTGCGCCGACCCCAAGTAACAGGGATAGGGACAGAAACATAATGTTTACAACGAGGCTATGATGTACCAGACGATAGCGTTGAAGATGATTTGTTAATGCTTTAGTTTAATTTATTTTTTAATAAAGTAGAAAATTGGTGAAGTTATGTGTGTACTATTCTGCTAACTATGGTTTCCTTACTATTGTGAAAAAGTAGAATCTCACGGTCTTTAAGGCTATTGGCGAGAAATCTCCGGAATATGTAACACTTGATAGAATAAACAATCTTCCAATTTATCTGGTGTTTAATTTAAATTATTTTACCTGAAGTAGGTAAAATAATTTAATATTTGTTTTTTACTTGTTACTTAATTTTATTCAGTATTATAATCCTTAAAGAATAATTTAATATGGATAACAACTCACTGCCAGCATACAATCAGATTTTCTCAATATTTTCTCAGTAAATCGTCACAAAGCTTTTGCATTTAGTTTAAAGAGATGCGAGAAATTTTGCACCCGTGTGGAGTTTGCTAAAAAAGTACCAAAAACACTTAAACTTCAGCGAGACCAAATATAAAATCCAATTAAACAGGCACAATATTTACTTTAGCCGACACAGGCATAACTATAAACGAGTAAGGATGTGCCTTGATACGGGCGTTTCTCTAAACAATTCTCCCGTAGTATTTTGTTCCAGTTTTTCTGCAATTGTAACTGGGAAATTTATGTTAGGGCTTGGAAATCACGCACCCCTAATTTTTAATACAAAACATTAATTAGTAATCCATAATTTTTTTATAAACGTTCTCTAGCCGTTAAATAAGGAAAGAAAAAAACTTGATCTAGATTAATACCTAACTTTAAATAAACAATGTTTTATTCTCGCCATCAAACGTAAAAGTTTGGCCAGTTTAGATTTAAGTGATACCTCTGTATATAAATGAATTGGCTAAATAAAAAAAATTAAAAAAATTACAATTCTTTATATATTAACCCCTCAAGTGTCAACGGTACACCGTTTGTACATAACGTCACGGCTCGCATTGGACGATGGTATTTTACGTTTATATTGCAAGTAACACGATGTGGCTGTATCATTCGAATAATCGATTCATACTTGACCGGTTTTAGTAACATTTTAAAGGGAACACCGCTAAAATGAATGAAAAAAAAATGTTTACAAAAGCCAGGAAGGTATAATATATACCATGATAATGGCCATAAATTTCCGATTTATCATTTTTTCTGAAGTCCTACCCAAAAATTAAAAAGTACATTCAACATGCGACACTTGAGGGGTTAAACTTAGTGCTGTTGGGTTTTTTCTGTAAGGAATTTCTCAGTAGTAGCCCAGTGTTTGAAAGTTGGCGGTGTCCCTCGTGTCTCGGAAAGTACGCACGTACAGTCGTTATGGTAGTCAGAAGCCATTAAATCTGACGGTGGTGTGGTCAAGGGGTATTGTGATACCCAACTACTGGGTTGTGGAGTTCAGTTAATACTAAGCTGCGTCCGGTTAGACTGAAAGCCGACCTCAACATAGTTAGGAAAAGGCTAAGCAAATGATGATTAAACTTAAGTGCACTAACGAAAAATAATTCAACCTAGTTATAATATATGATAAACTAACGAAAAATAATTCAACCTATTAAAAATATATGGTAAACTACCGAAAAATAATTCAACCTAGTAAAAAACTTTTTTTGCAAAAAATAAAACCGACTTCCATATCAAAACACTTCAAAGCCAAAAATTATTTTAATTTCGGTAGTCGGTGTTATTGGTTTTGTATTTTCTTTTTTTTTTTCACACCGCCTTCCGAAATTAAAATTATTTTTGGCTTTGTAGTGTTTTGATATGGAAGTCGGTTTTATTTTTTGCAAAAAAAGTTTTTATTTTCGTGCTTTTTAGTGGGACAGTGAATTTTTCAAATCGGTTCGTAAATGACGGAGTTATCCGCGAACAAAAAACGCAATGCAGAGTAAACGAAAAGATCATCAACGTAAATATTTTTTTAGACTTTTGTTGATTTTTCAGAAATGGCTTATCCGATTTCGATAAAATTTTCATGGGACTATTTGGGAAGTATACCCTTTCTAATAAAATAAGAATTTTTCAAATCGGTTGGCAAGCGACGGAGTTAGTCAAACATTAAAAAAAAATACAAACATCCGAATTGAGAACCACCTCCTTTTTTAGAAGTCGGTTAAAATATATGGTGGACTAATGAAAAATAATTCAACCTAGTAAAAATATATGGACAACTAACGAAAAATAATTCAACCTATTAAAAACATATGCGAAAAATAATTTAACCTAGTAAAAATATGTGGTAAAATAACGAAAAATAATTCAACCTAGTAAAAATATATGGTAATGTAAATTGTAGAACTATACAAAAAATAAAAATTGAAAGCTACTAGAAATTTATCCTTATACCATTTGAGCTATTCGCTTGCGTGAAAAGCTTTTTCTCCTGAGAGAAAAAGTAGCTTATGTCCCTTTCTAATATCTAATCTATAATATACATTCCAGCAAAATCGGTTAAGTGATGTAGACGTGAAAGAGTTACTTTCGCATTCATAATATTAGATGTTTAAAACCAGCAGAAAAGTAACATTTCCGTGCAAACATTAAATGTTCGCGCTCTCATCGAACATCCCGCCTCACTAACACACGCCCTAACCGTCATACCGTAGTCATTAGGCATTCAATTAAGTAAAACGCATCGATGTTTGCTGTACACTCCGCGCGGCTCGATATTTGTCGACGTTTCAATGCGATAGCGTAGATGAGGACACCGTTGTTTGTAACAAGGAAACGATTATTCGGCAATTGCTGTTTTGTTGGGGAAATCACGTTTGTCTTGTGAGAATAAATAGTAATTACAGAAATAGATAGATATACCTATACCCTGTATTGTACACCATAACATAATTAAATAAGGATTTAACAACTAAAACTTTAAACCGAAAAGATATTACAATGGGCTTTTACAGACTGACTTTTTTTGACTTTTGTTATATGTTGCGCGAGCTCGATATTGAACCGAAGACTGACGTACTGGCGTACGTGACGACACTACATTTTA
This sequence comes from Tholera decimalis, assembly GCA_943138885.2. Taxonomy (NCBI): domain Eukaryota; kingdom Metazoa; phylum Arthropoda; class Insecta; order Lepidoptera; family Noctuidae; genus Tholera; species Tholera decimalis. The sequence goes on from OW964552.2 coordinate 43,326,216, forward strand.
TAAATTAACAAAATTTGCAGTATTTTAACCAGGCCAAAGTACAATGTGCGGTTGCTAACCGTATATATATATATGTGTGTATACAATAGATAAATAATAAAGTACTTACATACTCAATACATATCTTACTTTTACTAATATTATAAACGCGAAAGTTTGTGACGAAAGATGTATACATAGATTTATGGACATATGGATGTTTGTTACACTTTTTCTCGCAAAAACTAGGTACTGAACGGATCTGAATGAAATTGTTTAAGTTGATAGTTGACATCCTGGAATAACACGTAAGCTACTTTTTTCCCGGAATTTCCACGGGTTAGACTTACGCGGGAAAAACCTCCCACGCGAACGAACACACACACAAACCACGGCAATATTGATTAACATAGCTTAGAAATATGGGGTAAATCTTAAATTAAAAAAAAATAGCTGGATACCAGTATGTTTTATTTCTTTTACATATCTTTTTTAAAGAATACTGAAACTGAGGTGTCAGTTGTATCAATAACCTTACATAAAATTTCCAAACACATGTTTGGAGACGTTATGTAAATACCGAAAAATTAAGATTGTACAAACATTGTATAGTCTTTATTTTTCGAATATTATATTCGAGATAGCAATTAATTACGATGCGATTTTTTTAAATTCTCTCGAAATATGAAGGTCAGTAGAGGATTGATTTATGAAAAGATATAATTATTTTTCACAATGGTTATAAAATAATACTTTTACACGTTTTATTTCACAAATTTAATCTAAATGAGTCCGGTGTTTCGTAACTGACTGAAAAGGAAGACCGAAATAATCTCAGAGGTCATAATCGCTTTTGAAGTCCATACAATGTGTACCGATCAAATTATATAACAATCATATAGGTTTATGTCTATGGTGATCGTTTTGATTATTTCTATACTATTAAAGCAAAAAATTGCTCAAATTTTCTGCATCGCGACCATCTCTAGCCAGGATGGTTTCTCAAACAATTTTCCAGTTGGAAAATATTGTATGTACATACAGTTGAAACTCTGATCACATTCTAGTCAAATACGGGTATCTCACAATCTTTGAGTCACGCATACGCAATAAGGCGTTCTGGATCCGAATCGCTGCATATAATAGAACGAGAACTATTCCGGCGTCTCCTACATTGAATTGCATACATGTGTTAAATGCGGTACATTGCAACGGATTGTAAGGGAGTTTCTACATGAAACATCGTAACTAGCTTGTGCCCGCAGTTTCGCTTGCGTCCTTCGTCTATGTTCTTCTCCAAGGTATAATCTATCTCTGTACCAATACCAACATTCATTCTTATTCAGTTAATTGATTTAGACGTGAAATTGTAATAGACGGACCGAGTTGCTTTCGTATTTATATTTTGTTTTATTGATTAGTCTCGCGGTTGACCAACATCTAACATGATGGTAAGTGTATTATTATTAGTAAGCTATTCACTGTTTCGTCGCCTTAGAGTGAAAACCTCGGGAGTACATTTTTGTCCGAATTTTTTTGCGTTTCCAGAAAGCAATCCTAGCAACGCACATCTTGATCTCACTAATATGTTCATTCGATACTCGAAACGCTATCTATGAAAGTAAGTGAGAACCTCGTAAACACTCGCATCGCATCGTCAGTTTAGCGTAATCAGGCCATGGATTATGCATTTCTGAACTGTTCGATATTATGTATAATATTTTTCATATTATACATAATATCGAATAGTTCTGGATATAGAAACAGATTAAATTTACATATAAATTAATAAAAAAAAAAAACAAAAAGAAACCGTACAAAAAATTTATAGCACGCAGATTTTTCTTCCTCCTGAAAAGTTACTCCTTTTTCACTTACGAGGTTTTCACTCTGAGGCGTCGAGTTTGTATGCATCATTTCGAACAGCCCAACTATATAAGGTTTCAAGAACGTATCGTTGCCATGAATGTAGCATAAGTTAATTCATTTTGTTTGTATCAGCTGTAACGAAGCTCAGATGTGGCCCGACAGAATCTTTGCTTGCCGTGGTTGCGGAAAAGTTCTAACGAAAGTCAGTAGAAGTGTGATACTTCCTTCCACTCCACCCAAAGCGGGTTGATAACTTTCCCACCGGAAAAAAATGGGAGGTGTTTCTTACGACAGGGACGCCGAACCTATGGAACGCATGCTACTGATGGCATGCGACATAATATTTTGGGCACGTCATCGATCACGAAATTTTTAAGAATATTTTTTTTGCTCTTAAAGTACGACAAAGAAAATTGGCTAAAACTGTGAACATTATTATGCACTAAGAAAAAAAGTCTGAAGTAGGCATTTTGTGACGAGTGAACGTGAGTGACCATATGAGAGTATTCGAAGAGAAATATTGCAAAATGTGCCTTTTTGTAAGGTTTTGAGTTCTATTATTACTATTGTCCAATAATCACAAAGTCAAAATTATTTGACGGCACGTCTATGATCTCATTAAACATTTCTTTAGACAAAGTGGTACATCCTTAAAGGATCGCCTGCCCTGTCCTACGAGAATAGCGATCCCGTAGAAAGTTCGGTGTTATTCCTAGAAATCAGCTATATACATAATATCAGATTTTATTCTGATAACTTCAGCTGTTCTGGCGTGATAGCCCACAAACATTCAAATATACGTATAAAAATTTCGCAGTTATAATATGAGGAAGATATAATTTGATTCTTATTAGTGGCAAAATGTGGTGAAACATTGATTACGCACTAAGTGATAGTCTTAGAATAGACGTCAGATTTCAGTTCGCGACAAATATAACTAAACCATGTGTAGTCTTCTTTACTATAAGTGTCATTATTCTGAATCGATACACACAGAGCGAGCGAGCGTTGAATCAGACGGAACACGAGGCGGGATGCATAGTAATATGTTTAATGGAAAACGACCCTTTTAGTGTTCGGAGTGTAAAAATAGGCTCGCTAGTGTCCTGTCTATCCGTCTGTCACTGCCAGTTTACTTCGAATCTGCGCTGCCAGTTCAGTCGAAATTTGGAAAACTTATGATCTCCTGTGACCCCAATGTTGACAAGTAACCGAAATTAGTTTGCTGTAGCTTTTAGACAAATTGACAACTAAACTTACAAATTACTCTGTGTCTAAGCAGCCAGGATTTCTTACTGGTAATCAACAGGCCGAATTATAATTATATTATTAACTTTAGAACGGGCTTAACCAAGATAGTAATCCTGGCTCCCTGGTCAGGCTCGCTAATTTAATAATATTAATCACACAAAGTAATGTGCCTGACTAGGTTTGAACCCATTACCTTAATATTATAACAATAAAATAAAAAGTATATAATAATAAGAATAATATATTTATTTCAGGTTTGTGACATATAAAATAAAAAATACAATTGAAGTAATTTAATAATTATCAAATGCAAACCAATAAATGACAAAATATTTTGTATCTTACGTCTTTACATTTTTCTAATTTTGGGCATAAACATCAATTAAATAGACCAAAAATGTAGCATCTTCAATCGAATCATAAGTGGCATTAATACAATTCCAATTCTTTGCTAGTTGCTTCTATTTATAACCAAAGACCACCCAACTCTACAGAACACAGTAAAATGTTAATCAGACCACGAAATATTACGACTGCACTCCAAATTGTTCATTCTTGCTCTTTTAACTCTCATTAAACACATGACAGATGCTGTCCTGATTATATCTGTAGGCGGCAGATTGGCTTGTGATACCGATGTCGGGGCCAAGTAATATTTGTCTGTGCCCGCTCGGTATTTGGATTATTTTTACTGCAATACCGACATCGTAGTGACTCCTGAGTAGTTTTGAAATACTTGTGCGTATCTACGTCTGTACCTATTCAGTTTCGATATAGTCATAAAAAAAATGATAAGTAATATAATATTTATTTTGCAAATCTGTATAAATGAAAATGAATTGTCGAAATTTTTGTACTTAATAACTTCGACTGCATCAAATTGGATAATTCTTTTTGATTGTGTTTCTTATTGCTACGACCAGGATTGTATAAAAGAATAAAATAGTTTGGCGTGACGGCTATAAATAACACTTTAAGTCTTTTTCTTTTCCTATTAAGTTTGAACTAGCTTAACTGACTGCCTTGAGAAGAAAAACCAAAAAAAACACAACTTAAGATCTCTTTTAAAGTCCATACAATTCGTACCGGTCAAACCATTCAACAATATTCACAATGCAAATTAACTTGTTCAAAGCTGCCAATGATAAAAGAGAGTTTTGTTGGCTCAATGGTTACTGGCATGACTTGCGAGATAAAAGTCGTGGGTTCAAACGCGAGTCGATAATTTGTACACAAGGTGTAATTTTCATCATTATCACTGCTCTCAAAACAGAAAACATCGCGAAGAAACCGGCATGACTGAAAAAAATCGAAGACAATGCGCTTCTACCAACATTCACAACATTCACTGCGCCCATGTAGTGGCTTACGGTTCATTCCCTTTCATAGAGAGGAAGCGTGTGTCCTAGAAATGGGAAAGATATTGAATTATTATATAATGAGCCCAATAAGAATTTTTGATGACTGTGAGTTACATTTCAGTATCAATAAATATTTAAATATGAGGCCTGTTTATAGATATATACTCTTTAATGTACACCATAACCATACTTTCTTGAATTTAACTGAACTAAAATCAAAATTAAGTTCTTAAAACTTTCATCTTACAGTTACTCAACGCTCAGTGTCTACGTGTGTCAACTCATTAACATTTCAAATTCATTTCCAACCAAAATAAACGCACAGTTTCCAGTTGCCCCCGCTGACATCAAAACAATGAACTTTACACCGAGTCCGTTTTACTTCCACAAAAACATCAGCGACTTGTTGACAAAAAATATGGCAAAAAAGAGGAAATCCTACGCAGTGACATCTGCCATGTTGACTCTGAGTTAAGTTGGACCGGGGCCAGAATCCGCGACAATTGTCGCGTCAAGTGGGACAATTCGCACGCTAAGCTAAGAATGAAACAGATGTAACTAATAATTCTTGTAACTTCTGATTTTGATATTAACATTAAATCTCTGTGGTAATAAGCGTGCTCCATCTTCGACCACATCATCACTTACCATCAGGTGAGATGGTGGTCAAACGCGAGCCTATTATCAATAAAAAAATAAAAATAAAATAATAATAGGGATTCGCATTTCGAGTACTAAAGGGTTGGCTGATATATCGGTCACTGGACGGGGCCCGCAGAGGAGGCCAGGCACTAGCCAAGGGCCCCCGGTGTATGTATGTGAGCACGTGGTGGTTTAGTCAGTTAGTCTGACAGACTCCTTTGCTCGCGCTACTTTAAAAAAATATCGGTCGCAGGAGAGACATTATGTACATTTAAATTGAAATTTTTTTAGTTGATTTTCTTACTAAACCCCAAAAATAGCAATTTTTGGGTAAGGCCACTTTCATTCTGCGCTGCAATTGTCCTGGTTTTATTTGTGTCCCGTTTACGGGGACTTATGTCGGTCGTAAAAATTTAGTGTTTGCTTAATTAGGGCGCTGAGTTAGGGATTGAATTTGGCCAGGTGATACCATGTTTATTATTGGAGTGACGACAAAGTTGAATGGTTTGGAGTCGTAATGGTGGAAAAGAATGTTAAAAGTTTCTTAGAAAGCTAAGACTTTATTATAATGTAGTATCAAAACCCAGTAGAGAGAAAGTCTAATAAAGAATTGTAGTTTAATTGTCACTCGAGCATGTTTTAATATAATTGCACAGCATAATTTTCACATAAAATGTGGATAGCCTAGTGAGTTACACAATTATACATTTTGTTCCGCGACTAGCTTAGCTACCTACTGGGCCCAATACATATGAAGTACACGCTTTACTATCGATACGAAGAAGAAGAAGATACTTATTGTTGACCGGTTATTTCAAGTTCATACACAATGAAAAACTATTTATTTATAAATATACAACGTGTAATTTAAAGGGTATATTCATACCAAGTGCACGGGTTCTTTGGATGATAACAAACGATATGGCAAGGGTTTTCTAATCCTATGTCTACATGTGTGGAGCATATTAGAAATTTCAATACATTGATACCAGAAGCCGAATTTTTCAAATTAAGAAGAACGAAGAGAATTATCGTTTTATTGGCAAGTGACGTGGAAAGTGATGACTCTCATAGTGCTGTGACACGTTTGTTATTACTGGTATTCAAGAAACATATGAAACCAATAATTTGGGGTCAATTCTGTGAGTCACTTATTTTGAGCTGAAACTTTGTATAGAGACTCCATACCAGATGTTGTCTTCAGTCCTTTTGGATAGATATGAGGTTTCCGTTACACGTTGTATAAATTGAGGTGACTCAATTTAAAATGTAAAACTATAACTGTACTCGTCTCACCCGCGGCATGGTTTTCGTTCCCCATTCTACAAGAATGTGGAATAAAGATTAGTTTCACACGCACAACAGTAGTCAGAGGTTCTCTGAATGAATGTACATACGTTAAAAAACAAAATCTAAATGAAAATTCTTTCACTATAAACTTAAAGAAGTAAACCTTTTTTTTTTTTTTTGCGTCTGGAAATTCTCATGAATGTCCTCCGCCCTGGGGTTGACGGAGGGGTCTGTCAGACTCTTACTGACTAAAACCACACGGTGTTTCTCTCCTTCACTTCTAGCTGGGGTGCGGGGACACGTTAGCATTCTCCACAATCACCCCAGCAGTGACGGTCATTTACCCCATCTCAGATGAGGGGAGGAGTGAGCATCTCCTCAGCCTATCATAATTTTAGAAAGGCGCGCGGAAACACTACGCGACACCTGCTCGGGCCTGTATGATCGGATGCCAGACTTCCCCAAGTCTGACACCCACAAGCCACATTACGGCGGATGGAAGAGGGCATTGTCAGCCCGCCTCTGTCGCCCAGTCCTTCGAACGCGGCTCGGTACATTTGAGGACTTCTCCCTCTCCCTCTCTGCCGCTTCTTTTGCCACCATGACCCGCTCTGCGAAAACGGCTACTGCTTCCCATGACCTCTCGCTCCCAACCATAGATTTGATTATGGCCGGCAACGAGAGATCACTCCCCACCTCAGCAATCAGGGCATTGCGGTGTTCAACCCACGCTGTACATTCGCCAAGCGTATGCTGTGCTGTATCCTCGCTGCCATGGCAATGATGGCTGCTGGGTTTCGGTTCCTTGCGCGCAATGTGACACAGGTACTTTCCGAAACAGCCGTGCCCCGAAAGCACCTGTGTCAGCCGAAAAGTCAGCACTCCGTGGCGCCGTCCTACCCATTCTGCAAGTGCAGGTTGGAGAGCCTCGATGGTCCTGACACCAGCCCCAGGTCGCATTAATTTTTCGCTCCACTCTGCCATCACTTCATCTCGGAACAGGTTCTTTTGAGCCTTTATAAGTCTAGCTGGGACCTGTGGCCCCACTTCCTTACGCCAGATGTAAAGTGAGGCTAACAATTTGGCGTCTAAATCCCACGGCACGGCAAATTTTTTTTACGGGGGGAAATTTCATGGACTACCTCCGCCTGGGGAATGGCGGAGGGGCGTGCCGGATTCTTACCGGCCAAAACCACCCCAGTGTCTTCTCACACGTGCGCGGGGGGCCGCGGGAAACCTAATTCTTCCGCAGCCCCGCACTAGTGCTGGCCGGGTCTGTCCCGGCCTCGCCTCCTGCACGGGGTAGTGAGGTGTTGAACTACCCCGTGCATCGCCTCAGAGGCGCGCGCCGACACCCGCGCGCGCCTGCGACTCGGGTCCATCGAATAGGGGGCGGGGGACTTCCTCAAGTCCCTCGCCCCTGGACCCATTCATGGGGGCTGGAAAAGGGCGTTGTCCGCCCTTCCCCTGCGCCCGGTTCGCCTTCTGCGGCCAGGGAAGGGAGTGGAGATCTCCCTCTCCCTTTCCGCAGTTTCCTTCTGCGACATCACGTCCTCGCAGAAGGACACCACCGCGTCCCACGACTCTGCGCTGCCGACCATACTCTGCACTACGGCCGGCAGCGACAGATCGCCTCCTACTTCATTTGTGAGGACACGGCGCTGCTCCTCCCAAGCTACACACTCGGCGAGCGTGTGTTGCGCCGTGTCCTCCCCGCAATGGACGCAGTGGTGGCACCGAGCGTCCGGCTCCCTGTCTATGCGGCACAGGTACTTGCCGAAGCAGCCGTGCCCCGACAGCACCTGTGTCACTCTAAACGACAGGGAGCCGTGCCTTCTCCCGAGCCAGTCGTCGAGTACTGGCCGGATCGCCTCGACGGTAGCGAGGCCGGCGGTAGGGCGCAGAAGCCTCTGCCGCCATTCCGCCACCAAGACCTGACGGAGCTCCTCTCGGCGCAGCGCGATCTGCCGCTGCACCGGCCTCGAGCCCCGTGCCCGCTCTTCCTCGCGCCATCGATACAACGACGCGAGTACTTTCGCCTCTAGGTCCCAGGGCGGGGATCCGACCAGGACGCAAGCCGCCTCGTAGTAAATCGTGCGGTACCCGCGGACGACTCTGACGGCCATCACCCTCTGCGGTTTGCGCAGAATGGCGAGAGTGCCGGCCGTCATGTCCAGCGCCCACACAGGGGCCGCATACAGGGTCATGGACCGCACGATTCCCACGTACAACCGCCTACAGGCGGCGCTCGGGCCCTCAAGTTGGGAAGCAACGTTGAAAGCGCGCCCGCTGCGCCCATCAACTTGGGCACCAGCCGCCGGAAGTGGGGCCCGAATTCCCATCGGCTGTCGAGCACCAATCCCAGATACTTCATGGTGGACTCGACAGCTATCCGGGTCCCGCTGACCACGATGTGTGATCCCGGCGGCGGCGCCCGTCGAGGGCCATGAAACACCATGGCCTCCGACTTGTTTAGGGCCACCTCCAGGCCCAGGCGCCGGATGCGGTTCACCACCTGTGACACCGCAGCCGTGGCTAACAACGTTGCTTCCCTGTGCGAGCTCCCCCGGGCAGTTACGAGCGTGTCATCCGCATAACACGTCACGTCGGCGCCCGGCGGGAGTTCGCCTCTCAGCACCCAGTCGTAGCCGATGTTCCACAGGGGCGGTCCCAAGACCGATCCCTGTGGAACACCGCAAGACGTGAGGTGCCGACCAGCACCGTCACGTCCCCGATAGGTGACGCATCTACCCTCCAGGTAAGCCCCTACTGTACGGCGGAGGTAGGGAGGCACGCGATGGTATTTCAGGGCCTCCCGAATACAACTCCAGGGTAGGGTGTTGAATGCGTTGGAGATGTCTAAAGATACCGCCACCACCACCCCACCCCGGGACACCGTCTCCTCCGCCAGGACCCTCACGCATGATGGCGTCTATGGTGGAGCGCCCCCGACGAAAACCGAATTGGTTGTCGTCCAGGTTCGGCCCCTCCCTGCACAAGTGGCTGACGAGGCGATCTGCGATGATACGCTCAAAAAGTTTGCCCGCCTCGTCAAGCAGCACTATGGGCCGATACGCGGACGGCGAGTCCGCGGGGCGCCCCTCCTTCCTGAGGAGGACCAGCCTCCCCTCCTTCCACACACTGGGAAACTGACCCTGCTCGAGGCATGCCGTGAGAAGCCTCCTCAGCTGGGGCTCTAGCTCCTTCAGAGCCAGGACGAGAGCTCGACCAGGCACTCCGTCAGGTCCGGGCGCTGTATTCTTAGCCCGGAGTCGCGACACGGCCGCTCCCATCTCTGCTTGCGTCACCTCGGGGACATCAGTGCCCTCCTCTTCTTCTGGAGAGTCTGTGGCTGAGGGCGAAGCCATCGCCGGGGGAACGTGTCCCGGTCGCCCTGGGAAGAGGGCCGACACCACCGCCTCTAGCAACTGGGGTTCCATGCTTCGCGTCAGTGGAGGCGCCCAGGGACGCAACTTGCTCCGTACCCAACGGTAGGGGCGCCCCCACGGATCCCGATCCAGGGACCCCAGCAGCTCCTCCCTGGCGCGCGACTTTGAGTCGCCGATGGTCAGCCACAGAGTCTCCTTGGACGCGCGGTACACCTCATACAGCGCGTCCTCCTCGGCGGAATCCCGTCGACGTCGTCTCCGGTATCGGGTGTACCGGCGGCGAGCCGCAACGCACGCTACGCGCAATTGCGCGATCTCGGTGGTCCACCAGTACACCTGGCGCCTTGCGAACTGTTGGCAGACATGGGGCATGGACGCGTCGCAGATCTGCGTCATCGCCCCGCGAAACCACAGCGCCACCGCCTCGACATCGACGGGGCCATCCGTCGTCAACTCCCAGGTCCAGGACTGGACTAATGCAGCTTCTTCGAGTCGTTCCCTGTCGATGCGCTTAAGCGCCCAACGCGGGCCGTCGTTAATCGGGGTTGTTGGATGGCGGCCGCTCGCGGTCTGGGCAGAGACGTCGAATCGGATATACCGATAGTCCGACAGCGTCTCCACCTCCACGGCGACACGCCAGTCGCGGACTCGGCCGGCGACAGAGGGGCTAGCGAACGAGACGTCCACTATCGACCCGCCCCGCTGCCGCACGCACGTGTATTCCGAACCCCGATTCAGGACGACCAGACCGGTCGTCACCGCCCACTCTTCTAGCACCTCGCCCCGAGGGTCAGTGACCGGAGATCCCCACGCCGATGACTTGGCGTTGAGATCACCGAGCACCAGAACGGGACTAGGGTGATGGCGGCCTACGACGGCGCCCAACTCGACAACGAAACCCTCAAAGTCGGCGAGACTCTTGTTGGGAGAGAAATACGCCCCCACAATGACGATGCCACCCGAGACCGCAGCAACCCAGCCGCGGCCCCGAGACGGGTCGGTCAGAGTCTCGCCAATAATGGCCACCGAACAGGTTTGGTGCTCCTTTTCTTTTTCTTCTTTTTGGCCTTACTGGCAGGCGCGCCACAGGCCCCTCCGCCCACTTTGTGTCCCGCTGGCTTCCCTGCATCCGAACACAAGATGCAGTTGAGTGCCGCGGAACACTGGGCCGCCTTGTGGCCGGGCTGACTGCAGCGATAACAAAGATCACTACGGTCAGTTTCAGCGGTGCACTTTGCCCGGACGTGCCCCTTCTCCAGGCACCGGAAGCACCGCAAAGCCCGGGGCTGCAGGAGTTTCGCCCTCGTTGCAACCCAGCCTACCAGCAATCTGCCGCTCTCGGCGATCTTCTTCGCCGACGCCACAGGGCACCGAACCCAGACTACGCCAAGTCCGGTGGCGTCGGCGCGTATATCGCCAGCCCGCACATTGCCCGGTGGACACTCTCCACTTTGGGCAACGGCCGCCACCACCTCCTCAGAGGTCACTGAGTCATCCAGACCAGCAATCCGCACCTCTGCGGTTTTCATTGGCCTGGAGACCCGGACGTCCTCGGAGTTGAGGACCTCCCTCATCTTGGCGGCCAGAGCGTCCGCCTTTTCGGCACTGCCGCTCGCAGCACCAGCCACTTCGAAGAGCCGCGCACCCGTGGCAGCCTGCCTGAGGGTAACGGACTGGAGGCCAAGATCAGATAATTTGATCTTGGCCTTGGCCTCGGCAATGACCGACTGGTACGTTACGCCGCGCTCCGCAGCCCCAGGCTGTAGCGTGAGCGTCACAGCTTCGGAACGCGGGGTACGTATCGTCGGCCCTTTGCGACCGCCTTTGGCAGTCCGTCGCGCAGTCCGTCGCGCAGGCTGCGCAACCGCCTTTGCGGTTACGTCTGGGGCGCATGCTGCTGCTGCGGCCTTTTTGGCGGCTTTGCGGGCCTTCTTGCGGCCCACGACTTTCGCCCAGGTCTCACCCTTTGACCCGGCAGTCGTAGGCTGGCCGCTGGGAGGAGCTCCCTCCGCGGGCTTCTCTTTTCGAGGCGCAAGTCTCGGCGGCTCCTCAGTCCTCCGCGTGTCAGCCGCTAGAGGCGGACGGAGGGTTTCCGCTGGGAGACGCCGAGAAATCGCCTCCATCCGAGCGTTTACCATGCTCCCGCACTGGAGCATGCAGAGCCGGACAATGCGCTCGACCTCTTCATCGGTGCGAGGGCTTGCCGGTCGCAGTGCGGGAGTCGGGGCCACCACAGGTGCGGCAATGGGAGACGTGCGTCGCTGTTGCTCCTCGCTTAGCGCAGCGACTTGCCGCCGGAGGTCTTCCAAGTCGTTTCGGAGGCGGCTGTTTTCCTCCTGCAACTTTGCGACCTCGTCAGAGGCCGTTCTGTTGAGGAGGGTGCCAACCGCCTCCCTGATGTCCGCGGCAGCCTCTTTCAAGCCACGGGTGAACGTGCCCTTTAGGCTGCCAGACTTGGTGGCAACCTTCAGGACTAAGTCCACCCCATCCAGAGCCAGCTGGCTCAAGGCCACCGCAGACGGCTCGCCCCCTTCCGCCGCCAGAGCAGCTCATCGCTCGCGAGCGCGTCGGGCCATTTCCGTCACTTCGTCGGCCGCGACGGCTTTGCGCTGCTGCCTCTTGGCGGCGTTGACCTCCGCCTTTGTGCTCCCCAGCGAGGCACAGCTTTCGCCGCCATCGCCAGGGTCCTCTGTGGTGACCCCCATGTCACTTTCTGCTTCACTAGCCGCGGGGGTATTGGGGCGGACGAACCGCCCGCGCCCATCCCTCCGCGGCTGCGAAGCGCTCGCCCCTTTCGATGCCTGCCGACCCCTCCTCGAAGTCGGCAGCTTGGGGGCCGGCAGGCCTTCCTCGTCCGAGGACTGGCTCGCTGGACGCTTCCTGACGGAAGACGTCCTACGCGGCCGAGTTCCACTGCTTCCAGTAGCCATATCCGCTACAAGGGCCTGGTCGCATACCCCTGCGCATCCGTCGGTCACCAATTTAACACTCGCAGGCCCGGATACCTGCGAGCGCCGGGTGTCAACCGGATCGCATGACATATTGCTTCCAGTAGCCATATCCGCTACAGGGGCCTGGTCACCTACCCCTGAGCATCCATCGGTAACCAATTTACCACTCGCAGGCCCGGATACCTGCGAGCGCCGGGCGTCAACCGGGGTGCATGACGAAGAGCTATCCAATTTATTCACCATTTCATTTTTTTACGATTTTGGTGATACACACATCACTTCCCCACGATGATGTGGCCGCTTTTTAGTGGGAGGGTATTTAAACCTCCCGAGGCCTGCGAATGCCTGTGTACAGGATATACCGCCCGCTGTTCGGTAACCTAATCTAAGCTAACCTATTTTTTTTTTTATTTTTTTTTTTTACCCCAAACTTAGAAACTAACTAAAAATACCCAACACCCGGCACCGCGGCTCATAACACCTCGCCACGGATGCCCCTAGACCGCGGACTGAAACGGCCCGCGGTCTACCCCACCTCGCTCCCTAGTCGTACAATCTGCAGCTGCAGAGCGCAGGTAGGGAGCCTTCGGGAGCGACTCCTCCGCTCCTGCAGAAGTTAGCTCCGGACAACAATACTCCTCTACCCCACCCCCCGCGAAGAGATTATTGTCCGTGACCCAGGGTGCACCAGGCCCAGCGACTGCTCTTCCCCCCGGACGTATCCGCAGGGGACCAGCAGCCGCCAAGCGCACGGGGAGGTCTTCTGCTCGCACCCCAACCTAACCTAACCTTTTTTTTTTTTTTTTTTTTTTTAACTAAATCCTCATGGACTACCTCCGCCTGGGGAATGGCGGAGGGGTGTGCCGGATTCTTACCGGCTAAAACCACCCCGGTGTCTCCTCACACGTGCGTGGGGGGCCGCGGGAAACCTAATTCTTCCGCAGCCCCGCACTAGTGCTGGTCGGGTCTGTCCCGGCCTCGCCTCCTGCACGGGGTAGTGAGGTGTTGAACTACCCCGTGCATCGCCTCAGAGGCGCGCGCCGACACCCGCGCGCGCCTTCGACTCGGGTCCATCAAATAGGGGGCGGGGGACTTCCCCAAGTCCCTCGCCCCTGGACCCATTCATGGGGGCTGGAAAAGGGCGTTGTCCGCCCTTCCCCTGCGCCCGGTGCGCCTTCTGCGGCCAGGGAAGGGAGTGGAGATCTCCCTCTCCCTTTCCGCAGTTTCCTTCTGCGACATCACGTCCTCGCAGAAGGACACCACCGCGTCCCACGACTCTGCGCTGCCGACCATACTCTGCACTACGGCCGGCAGCGACAGATCGCCTCCTACTTCATTTGTGAGGACACGGCGCTGCTCCTCCCAAGCTACCCACTCGGCGAGCGTGTGTTGCGCCGTGTCCTCCCCGCAATGGACGCAGTGGTGGCACCGAGCGTCCAACCTAACCTAACCTAACCCAACCTCCATCCGGATCTATTTTAGCGTGATGACAACATCCATATGCATGCACAACACCCAGACCTACAACCGAACAGAGAACAACTATCTTTTCCAAACAAATATTTGCTACGTGCGGGTATCGAATCCGCGACACGCAGCGCAGTAGTCAATCGCTCAACCTCTGCGCCAACCGCGACATCGAATTGATCTAGAAACGCCTATAAATAAAAAGAAAATAACGACAGTTGCAATAAACTTCAGCCACATTTTAAAGCATAATTATTTATTTCCTGCTTTCTCCATCACCTTAACCGAGATGTGACCGAGATAGCGATTTAATTGACTATGCACAGATAAGCCGTGTTATTGATGACTACCAATTTGCGGCTGTCTCTGCCTTAATTACGAACCTTAGGTGGAGTTGTGTGTCTTTAATCTTGCTTCTTGGGAATGTGCGCAGATGCCCAATCTTAGGAGCTGATCAAGTGAATCTGAGGATCGGAATGTTTATAGCTAGGTTTCATATTACCCGGTAGCTAGTTACACAAATATTTTACTGCTGTGAAGTGTCAATTTTATCTGATAGTGATTAATTTTTGTTCATCATAATTTCAGCTGGAAAACAACCACTGCTAAAGGCAACGCGTCTCTAAGGGTCACCAAATACTCAACAATAAAAACATTTCTTTCGGATATCATGAACATGATATTCGAATGTTTTGTTTTAGTTTTTATTTGAAGTGTTGTTGTAAGTTCAATTACATATTATTATTAAATTAACATTATAACAAAGAACTGTCAGAGTGAGGATGAGTTTCTGCCATGTAAAATCTTTAAGGTCTTGTTACAGCCGCCACACAATCTTCAATCTGTTATTTTAATGCGAATCATAGCATGAAAACATTCGGTGTAATATAGTGCTAGCATTCCCCATGCAGCACCAAAATCAGCCTGAAGATGATTTGATTAGACTGGATGGTACAATCCTGACTCCCTGACCTTAACTAGTTCGTTGGTCAACCTTTTGGAATGCCTTCCAACGTTTCGAGTATTTCGGTTTTCTGCCGTAAAAAAATAATGTAGCGAAAATTATTAATTGATTAAATTACTCATTGATAAATGATATTTATTTTGTAAGTAGCCTAAAAATAACAATTGCACGTTAATCTTTTTAGTCACTTTAAACTACCGACTTGTTTCCTAACCGACCACCTAGATAAGAAACACCGAAGTAAACTCAGTTGTCAATACTCATTTTAAAATTAATCATTGATTAATCTACCCATTAAAATACACACGACGTAGCTTGGTAAATAGTTTACGTAATCATTATTCTTTACACCATGTAACAAAATAACATCCTGTAATCACTTATAAAACTCCACTTAACTCAAAACCCTTTCAACTTTATTTACCCACTCACTATTTCCTTCACTATGACAAATTTAAAGCCATCAAGAAAATTTCTCAACGTTCAGACAATGGCACTATTGTCGACAATTTAGGTTAGGCAAGTTCACTCAACTCCGGCCCGTGCTCCCGCAGGATATACAATCCCTTCGCCATCTACTAAGTTATCTTTTTCGTGACCTACCGTATCTACTACACCACTTCATACTCCAACCATTACACGTTTCGTTTTATCATAGTTAAATTCGTTTACATTGCAAGCGGCAGTGAATGTGTCCACATCCGTTTCTACTTTATTTATGTTGGCTCCATAGTGCATCAGTAACGCTATACCACGGAACCTCATACGGTTTACACAGTAAACACAATATGAAGTGACTATTGACTATTCCTGTTCTCAAGCGTCTTTCGTCTTTTTAATTTTGCATCTTCTATATACAGGATAGGTTTCGGATTTCAAAAGCTTCTTTGAACTGTCTGGTTTTAACCTTTTATTATGAAATAATGAGAGCCCACGGGATCGTATTACTGCTCTTTATAATTTTGATTGACGTTTCATCGATGTTCGTTTGCTTTTGGATTTCCTTGTTATTGAAGATTTCAGGGTGCAGATCGAGTATGCACTTTTTTAGTCAGTTTTTTTTTTCTAAATAAGAATAATAAACACAAACTATATAGGCCCAGAAAAACTACATTATTTAGTCGTTTTTAATAAGTCAGTGCAAGCATATTGTGTTTGATTAACGTAATATAAGAATGTAATTAACTTTTAAAAACGTAATGTAATAAAAAATGATGTGAATACATTTGTATTCATTATGAACAGCTTTGAATCACAACTTTCGTAAACACAGCAAGTTGATTCAAAATCAATTAAACATTTGTTTTCAAAATCGTTTAAAGTATACATGAAGCTCATTCTGACCGTTTTAAAAACCTATTATAACTGAAAAGGACTAACCTAGTGTTTTCTACACTCTAAGGAGAAATCAAGATAAAAGTGCGTTTGTCATGTGCTTATCAACAGTTGTTCAAGAAAAATAATCTCCTGAGATAAAAGTTAAGATAGATACTTGAATATTTGGAATTTAAAAATGTAGTTAGATAGAATTATAATTGGCAACATTTTGCTTAAATAAAAGTGTTGATTTTTTCCTGTATCGTGGGGCCGTTTTTACAAACACCCAGACCCGGCACAACTATTTGTAGGCCATACAAATATATTATGTTCAGTGCAGTATCGAGCCCGCAACATGCAGCGCAGCAGTCAATCGCTTAACCACTGCGCCACCCGTCTTATCTGATAAATGATCTTTTTTTTGCAAATTGGTTATTAAATAACACTTTTACGCGTCATTCTTTTTTGTAAATTTAAACTAGATGAGGCCGGTGTTTCCTAACTGACTACACTGAGAAGAAACACCGAAATAAACTCAGGGGTCCGTCTCTTGTAAAGCCCATACAATCTATACTGGTTAAAAATATGTGGGAACCTTGTAGGTTACCGTCTGAGTAGATCTTTTGAGGAAAGATGCTCACAGATTTGAGAGGGCCTGTCCATACAGTGCAAACATTTGTCAGATAACGTATAGCTCAACTTAGAACAAGGAGCTTAACGATTTGACGAACAATACCAAGGTAAGGACGTTTGGTTATGCCGTAAAAAGCACTCAAACTGCCAGACAATCATGTTTAACTCGAATAAAACAACATACGTAGTTCACATATTCACAATAGTTTATGAGGATTATGTAGATTGGTCTGAAATGGCCTTTTGAAGAAAGAACCACACAGATTTGAGTAGACCCGTCCTATCAGTGCAAACCTTTGTCAGTTAGTCTGTAAGCTCAACTTTGGACTACTAAGAAGCTCAACGACCTGACGAACAATGCCAAAGAAGGGACATTTGAGAAGGTCACGAAAGTACTCGAACTGCCAGATATCGTCATAAGAGAGAGAAAGAGAAAATCATGTGTATATTTGTGTGTTATATTCTTTGTCTATCAAAGATATTTGTGGCAAGATAAAATAATACATGCGTACAGTCACGGACTATAATTGATAAGCCACTTTCAAGATTTCCAATTTTGCAGTTTTATACATTCACGAGATTACACGATTAAAGACGAACTCAAACCGAATGCTCGGAAACAAAATGACAAATTACTAATAATCGGAAATAGTCTTATCCATAGAGGTTGAAAAATGACTTTATAAGTTGTCAATGATAAATCCATACAACGGTGCTTACGTGTATCCCATCTATTTAATACTGACCTCCTTTGAAATAGTCCTCATTAAATACTCTTTATTTCTGAAATCCTATCCGAAGACAGAGTGACAGTTGAAATGTCGATGTCAGAAAAGATTTGGAGACGAAAATTTCGAATTTTGGTGAATCGTAGCCGTAGTTATTAACGCGAAAATGCCAGCTGCAATTTCCGAAGAAATTCGCTATAGAATCATAACAATGCATCAGCAGGGTCTGAGCATTCGTGCAATTTCGAGAGATCTGCACTTGACGGTGAGCTTATTCACTCAATCTATGTTTTTGATTTTTTTAAAAAAGGTAATTATCTAAGTCCATTAACTTGAAAGTTGTTATTTTTTTAGCGAAACACCGTTTCTTTGTGGGTAAGACGATACGCCGAAGAAGGACATATAAATGATCGTCGCCGAAATAACCATCGCCCTTCTGCATTAAGCGAAGCTCAGAGAACTGAAATGCTCCGCGAATATGAAGTTGATGGATTTATACCAACGCAGCGTTACGCGGAACGTTTTGATGTGAATCCCAGAACCATCCGAAGGCATCTTCACTCAATGAATTTGCATCATAGGATTCCTGCCTACAAAGTCGATATGACAGACGCTCATAAAACCGCACGTGTAAATTTCGCACACCGATTTTTAAATTTCGATTGGTCATCAACTATTTTTTGTGATGAGAAGTCATTCCAATCAAGCGATCATGGCCGCTTACACCTATGGCGATATAACAGTTCACGGTATGATGCAGATAACGTCATACCAAATAGGGAATCAGGAAGGATAACTGTTAATATGTGGGGTTGGATGAGCTCCGAAGGTGTAGGCGAGCTTGTTCAACTACCACCTCGTGCAAATGCCGTGAACTATATAAGGATTTTGGAAGATTTTATGCTTCCGTCTGTAAGGATTGTGTATCCACAGCACGAAATGGAAAATATTAATTTTGTTCACGATAATTCTGCCATACATCGAGCAAGGACTGTCAGGACCTGGTTTGAAGCACATCCAGACATAACGGTGATTACATGGCCAGCTAAATCCCCGGACCTGAATCCCATAGAAAATCTGTGGGGTTTAATTGTGCAGCGATGGGATCACCGTAATGAACGAAGAAAGGAAGATCTGGCTCAACATTGTCAAGAAGTATGGGAGAACATGCGAGGGACTGATATTTGCACTCGTCTGGTTAGCTCCATGCAATCACGACTGCAAGCTGTAATAGACAGCCAGGGAGCATTTACAAGATATTAAGACAGTCCAACAGTTTTGATTCTTATTATACAAAATAAAATAATTATTCAAATAATATAGTGTTTTTTTTTGCTTAGCACATTTTATGACATTTATAATAGCTAAAACGTAAACTCTTTAGCAGAAATAGCAAATGAAACTTCTTGCAAGATGGCGGCAGTTAGGTGTTATCTATGTTTAATACATAATCATAATTATCGTGAACGTCATCTTGGACGCTTGGATACGACTTGGATAAAATCGTGGTTTCGAGTTTTTCCGATGTCTAAATTATACCAACTATGATTCTCCGTACACCAACGTTACTATGGCTACGCTAAAACAATTGTCGCTAGGTTACGGTTTCTACACCTGCAATTCGTCGACTTTAGGTAGTCACTCTGTTCTGTGTAAGAATATAACCGACTAAACCCGATTTGCATTACACGGCTAAAATACGAATGGTGGCAAGTGGCTCATCATTTATAGTCCGTGACCCTAGTTTAGGGAGGTATTAAAACAGTATTTTGAATATTGAAAAAGAGGTTTGCATATTAATCACGTGACTGGTTATTCACGCAAGAGGTTTTCGTAATTTTAATAACTCTTTCAATTCGAACAATTAGGTTTATATAGATCTGTGAAAAGTACTTATAAAGTGTATTAGAGGTAATACAATTATCAATTTGCTTATTTAATATCAATTACAGTGCAACAGAATTAATCATTCGCTTCGTTTGAATTCACTTCGTTTACATTCACATATTTGGCGCCATACAAAATATGTGAATGTAACGTAATGAATATTGACGAAATTGGAAATGATTAATTATTGTTCCGTGCTAATTATGACCTTTAGCCTTTAAAGCAAGAGTGAATAGGCATCTTCTGGGCTCGCTCGTTACATCGTAGACCTCATCTATCGCTTAACATCAGACGAGATCCAGGTTGATATTGGGCTCATACGGAATAAAAAAATAAATAATTATACCTACCTACATACTACGAAAAAGGATTGATAAACTCACAATGCGTCATTGGTTCATCCATAAAAGAAGAAACCGACTATTAAATTTATTACATGAAATAGAAGTGTTATCTTTATCTGTAATTACCAAATAAAAGTGATGCGCATTTTCATCATGGTTTATTTGTAATCTACTATAAAAGTTACCAGTCTATAAAACTACACTAATTCCTTTAGAAAATCATGTCCAAACACCGCAAATGGTTCACACGACATCACACTTTCCCCATAAAAAGATTCTAGCCGCCGATAAAATCAAAATTATCAATTTATAATGTATAAAATCGAAGTCACTGGTTTTATCGGTGTTTATCGGTAAGATAAGCAAATAGGCGAAGTGTCGATGCCAGCGATCGTTGCAGATAAGGTATCTGAAGAGGAAGTGGCGATCAGATAACAATCTTAGGTGCTGTGTGTGGAAATTATTGATTTGTTGACGTTCTGATTTAATCGGAGTGAAATTGAAATGCCTGTCAGAAACTCTTTAGATTTCTGTCAAGCTTTCGATGTGGTTGATATGCAAATATTTAACTGGTGTTCATTTATATTATTGAATGGTTTCAAGAGTTTTTAAAGAACTTATGAAAAATATAATGAACTACTCTGACCCAAATATCAATCGAATCAAAATGTTAATATTATTTTTTGTCGGTAAGTTTCGGTAGGCCAATTACATCATAAAAAAGGTTTTTCAACTCTGTGCCATGTGTCAAATCCATACTAAAATTATAAATGCGAAAGTAACTCTGTCTGTCTGTCGAATTTCACGCGGGCGGAGCCGCGGGCAAAAGCCAGTACCAAATATGTATAAAGGCTTATTGTAGGGCTAATTCTCAATCCTATGTATAATTTATTATGTCCAAATAATAATTCTGAACTTACTCAGATTGAAAGATAATGACTCCTTTTCCATCATAATTAAACAGAAAAAAATTGTATATACTTACCGTTCTTTAAGTAAATTGTAGGATAAATTATAAAATAACTAGTAAGATAATAAAAAGAAATACGATTCCTTTGGAACCTCTCGCACGCGGGTTCGACCGCGCTTCACCAGAATTCTACTTTGGAAATCAATTCATTATGTAAGTATACGTCGGCAAACTCATTCGTCAGTTTCACGAGGAAACATTTAGAACCACCTGGTCTATTTACCGTGGGAATAATTTTAGTTCGTGCTACATATGTCGTAACTGCCGAAAGGGGTGTTGGATTGTGCAATCTACACACAGACCTGCTGATATCGTCACCAGTTTACCATATTCCCCTAGATATAGGAAATCTATGGAAACATTCACAAAGATAACAAAAGGTAACCCTTCACCGCAACCAAAATTCGACTCT
Source organism: Tholera decimalis (assembly GCA_943138885.2). NCBI lineage: Eukaryota > Metazoa > Arthropoda > Insecta > Lepidoptera > Noctuidae > Tholera > Tholera decimalis. Next base: position 43,347,670 of record OW964552.2, read on the forward strand.
TCCAAAAATCAACCCTCCCAGCCACGGGTCGACACTGAGGATTTTATTTATTCACGTAGGTACGCATGGGTATGTTAGACCGAATTGTGCATGTATTTTAAATGGATTAATTTGTGTCGCGCCCGTGACCCGCATCACGAGAGGGCTACGAGAGAATTTAGAGGCAAAATTGTTGACGTGGGTCATTTTGGCCCCATTATATTTTTTGGTCCATATTCAACACTGAAAAAAGGATGATTTTGGGTACGATGTTGGGATATTTTCGCAAATCGTGTTGGTGAAAACGAATATGACTCACCAATCTACACTGTGACCCAAAGTCACATTGTAGATGGGTGAGTCATGTTCGTTGAATGTCTAATGTCAGAATCTATGTATGTATTAATAAGTACGAGAAGTAAGTAAAAACTTTGTACCCCTGTTTACGAAAATTACGCGGACAGAAGATTATGAAATTTAGTACAGTTAAAGTTCATTATCAATCGATTGTTGAATTATGACTTCTGGGTGATCAGTAGTTTTAATTAAGAAACGTCAGCATATTTTTCGTTGAATTTGTTTTGGTTCAATTCGACTTTTTTGTACAGATACCAGCACATCAAGCTACAACAATCTGTCAAATTTATTTAATCGCTTTTCGACTTTATTGTTAAAGAAATTAGGTTCAAGGTTGATTGGGAAAATTGACAGTTTCGGGTAGCTTCATGTGCTGCCGTTTGTATTTAAATGTTTTATATCCTTATCATCTCCTTATTTTTTTCCCAACTATATGCTGAGTCTAATAGGATTCCGCTGAGTTCTTGTGTTAAACATGGACCGACTGGATCTGAACTCCACAGCCCAGTAACTGGGTAACACGAAACTTGGTAAGACCAGTGCCAGATTTTTCTGGATTCTAACAGCCCGTAAGGACAGTCAAAGATGTACAAATAAGAGCCGAGACCAACGGCTTAGCGTTTGAATTTCGATATGCTAAGATCAACCTCAACAAGTGCTGAACAATTGACACAGGTGACTGTTATTACCACGAGCTCCTCTTTTAACTAATTTTATTACGCTCAATTAAAATATATTACTCCAACATAATGAGTCAAGGTTCAGCAACGATTATCCAGATCGGCCTATCAATGGGTTTCATCTTAGCACGTTGAGATTTCTATGTGCCTTTGAAAGTACGTCCAACCGCTGGACTGACAGTCATAATATACAGGGTTAATTGTAAAACACTGAAAACCTCTCAGGATTATGTTACTAACATCATAATTAACAACTTTTGTTCTATGACTTTTAAAACTTCGTCATATTTTAGTTCACCAGATTGTCATACAAAAATAAAATAAGTCTATGCGAAGCAAAAGAAAGCGATAGACTATCGCTTTCTTTTGCTTCGCATGGACTTCGTAACATTTAGGGCGAACAATTTAAATATTTTTATTTTTGTATGAAAATCTGGTGAACTAAAATATGACGAATTTTTAAAAGTCAGTTCAAAAGTTGATGATTATGATGTTAGTAACATAGTCCTGAGAGGTTTTCGATGTTTTACTATTAACCCTGTATAGTCGGAAGCATGGAAACCTGGTACCAATTTAACTAAACTGTATTGTGTTACCCAGTTACTGGGTTGTGGAGGTCAAATAGGCAGTCATTCATGTAAAGTACTAACACTCAGCTGCATCCAATTAGACTGATATCCGACTCCAAGATAGTTGGAAAAAAGGCTAAGCTTAAATACAATTAGTATTTCCTCAGCTTTTTTTTATTACCAATGAGCTCCTACCCCGCCAGGCCAGAGCTGCTCTTAACCCAGATCACACCTAATAGTAAGTATAAGATGAGGTCTACGATCGAACGAGCGAGCCCAAAAATGCCTATTCACTCTTGCTTTAAAGGCTGACGGGTCATATGTGGCAGGGAATACTGAAACCGGCAGAGAGTTTCACACCTTTCTAAATCCGGTAAATCAATTGCAAAAAAAAAATACCAAAGGATATAAAATAAGCCCACATAGTCCTCGCAACAACCTGTCTCCAATCAACTCATAACAATATTTTACAGAAACAAGTCACTAAATTCACTCAAACTAGCAAAAGAAACATTTTAGTATCCGTAAATCATAATTATACCGTGGTTTCACACGTGCATACTATATATATTAATTAACAATATCCCCGGGGCATATTTCTATAGTAATTAGACACACCCTCAGATGTAGATGTTGCATGTGTCTCCAATTACTCCTCATATTTAACAGCCGTGAGAAATTGACGGGGATTATTTTTGAATTATAAAGGAAACAGATTTTTTTGGATAAGTTATGTGAGAAATTTGAAACTTTGAAATAAGGATCTCCGGAATAGAAAGTAAGGAACCATAATAAAAAGCAGTATTAACACATAGATTTAATATTACGCTTGTAGCTGTTTTGATTTTGAAAGGTTATAGTCTTCACATATAACGTTATGCTAGAATATTTACGACGCTTCCGCCGTTAGGTCTGCAATCATTACCTTAAAAGACACATAAAATATACTAACAAACTAAATAGTACTCCTTTAGCTTTAGTAAAATAATTACTGACATACTCAAAAGACAAAATAAAAAGTATGTGTTAAAATAAGAGTAAATAACAGAAATATACTAAAAAAATAGTAATTAGCGGGCAAGTATTTCTGTGGTCTGGTAACATTCTTCTTTCTCTCTTCTTTTTTATCGACCTACTTATACCTCTTTACGAAAGATCAGTAAACCTGTAAGTTTACTCTAGAAAAAACTTTCACTTTATCCTAAAAGAAGTAGCAATAGTAAGTACACTATTCACATTTACCAAACCGTCTAAATCTGTTTGTCTGGCCAGAACTTTCCCTTCTGCCTCAAAAACTCGAGCGATCCAATTTCGCAAAATATCAGATGGCTGTTAGGTAAGTACCCACTGTTTCTTTTCACACCTTTTTCTTTTTGTAATAGCCCTTGATACGTTCAGTTGTGAAGGAGGCACAAGAGGCGCATTTATTGTATTTGATTATTTTTGTTTCCATTTGAAAGGGTTTAGGGAGAAAATGATAATACTGTGTTTGTTATAGGATGTCCTAATAGAACTAGAATATTATAGTTCAGGCTTTTTTTGTTATCGAGGGTAAATCTTAAGATTAAATGTTTATTTTGAAAATCTATATTTATAAAAGAGAAATACTCACTGATTAATCACGAAATCTCAGAAACTACAAGTAGTAGGGCTCTCAAATTTTGCATGGGGGTTCCTATTAGTACGTAGATGTTCGCTAAGACGGGATTTTGCGAAATTCCCACGAAATCGACATTTACACGGGAAAAACTTCCCATGCGAAGGAAGTCGCGAGCAACTGCTGGTTAGTTATATAAAACACTTTTACATGTATCTTTTGCCATTTTAAGTTTAGCTAGATGAGGCTAGTGTTTCCTTACCGACTACTCTAAGAAAAAACACCGAAATAAAGTCCTCTGGTCCACTGAGTTTGTAGTAAAGAAATAAATGACACCCATAAATTATTTTTGCATATTGGTTATAAAAACATTTTTGCCCGGCGTTTCCTAGGTGATTAGCCTAAGAAGACACGCCGTAATAAACACAGAGGTTAACGTCTCTTTTAAAGTACATACAATTCGTAGGTACTTGTCAAATCATATACGAAACATGTAGTTTTATATAAGCTTTGCTCTATTGATTAATGAAGCACACAGATTTGAGTGGACCTGTCCAGATAGTGCAAGCATTTGTCAGTTATCGTGTAGCTCAACTTTGAATTTAAGGAGCTCAACAATTTGACGAACAATTTTTTTTTTTGCTAGGCACAGGCCTCCCCCAATTCCTTCTATACTCTCTTTTCCCGCACCGCTTCAGACCAACCCTTGTGGTCCACGTCAACACACAACACATCGTGGTCTCGTGGTCAACACATCCAGGTCATCTCGTCACCTAAAACAAGTTTCTCGCTAACTGAATCAAAAGGCGAGCAAAGCCACAGCCAAAAGCTATTTACTTAATAAATAAATGTAACCACTAAAATCACAACTTTGAAAGCTCTCTATCTAAGCTAACAGCCACTCTAAGTAACTTGTTACGACTCTCATGGGAATAAACAAGATTTTAATATGCTTTTTAATATTGAAAAATTATACCCCGGTAATTTTTTATTTAAAACTAGTACTCACGCGGGGCTTCGCTCCCGTGGATTCTATCCTTTTTTACAGTCGCGTAAAAAGTAGCCTATAACCTTCCTCAAGCTTCAAGCTACTTCCATACCAAATTGCATCCAAATCCACCCAGGACTTTCGAAGATTAGCGCGTTCAAGCAAATAAACAAACAAACTTTTCCGCTTTATAATATTAGTATAGATTGAGACCTTAATCACATATCGCCCAGTGTATACAGGGCCGACTTGCGCGTTACTGGTTGAGAGTTTGAATCATGTCAGGCACGTGATTTTATTAAATTTATATCATAACTACTGCTTTCAAATCAGTGAAGGAAAACATTGTCAGGAAACTGGCATGTCCTAGGAACAAAAAAATGGCCAAGTGCGAGTCAGACTCGCCCATGAAGGGTTCCGTAGTAACTACGCCAAATAACTTTGTTTTTCATAGTATTTTTATGAATTACAAAGTTATATTAGAAAATATGCTATATCTCTAAAACCGCTGACCCGATCTCGCACAAACTAATTTTTGTTGACAGTTTACTATTAAGATCTACAGCATATATTTTTTTTTAGATTTAGTGACACACATTTTACCACTTTGGAAGCGAATATCTTTTTAATGATTTAATTTTGTAAGTAATTTTAAAGACCTTTCTATGAATACCACACACGCATAGGTTTCATGTTAAAAAAAATATTGTCGGTTTCATTTCCGTGTATGAGGAGCCACATAGTTTTTTTTTTTTTTTTTTAATCTGAACCTACCAAGTTTCATGTGCATAGTCCTAATAGTTTCACAATGAAATGGCTGTGACATATGGACGGATGGACAAACAGACAGATCGACTGACAGACATGACGAAACTATAAGGGTTCAATTTTTTGCCATTCGGCTACGGAACCCTAAAAATCGAGGATATGTGACATCTAGCAAGCCTCTCTGGGCGAGCATGGTGGATTACGGCCCATTTCCTGTCACAGTGTGGACGCCTGTATCCTAGCAGTGGGAACGTAGGTAGGGCTTCCAATCCCTCACCCTGAATTCAATCTCGGTATTTGCGGGACTACTAATTTTCAATCCCTCGGGATCTCGGTATTTGCGGGATCCCGCATATTGAAAATATTCACATTTATATAAGGCAAATAAAACAATGAATTAATCAACTAACTCCACATTTATTTACGTATTACTATTAGTATGAGATCAATCAAATTACACCGTTTTTTCTTCACAAAAAACAGTAACAAATACTGAATAAAAAACTTTACTGATATTTTAGGCTATTCGGCTATATTAGACTACGTAAGCTGTAAAAAAAATACAAACATCCGAATTGAGAACCTCCTCCTTTTTTAGAAGTCGGTTAAAAAACGGGCGACATCGGCCCCCGCGTTGTTTGCAACACTGCCGGCCGCCAGTCACCGAGCGATCGCTTTCGCGAGAGGTCACATGGATGTTTTTTTTTTCAGTCCCGCAAATCCCGCGTATCCCGCGCCCATAAACACGCAACACGCGAGATTGGAAAAAGACGCAGGATCCCGCAATACCGAGATTTCGGTATTCCGGGATTAGAGCTGAAACATTATAATTAAACGTCCTGGAACACAGGCCCCCTTCTCTATGAAAAAGAACGTCTCTAAATGAGTGGGTCACGCGTGCTCAATGCGGTTTATTAATGTCACGTTTCTTTGGATTATTTATTTATTTACACGGGTGACCAACAGCTACTTAAATTAATCTAGAAACAGTGTGAAAATTTGACATCCAATTACAGGTTTCCACGTATAGTTACATGTGAAGTTAAGCAACACTGTGAACAACATAGTACTGCTAGCAGGAAAAGGGTATACTTAATATAACACTAAAACATTATAATATGTAAAAACCTAAACACAGCTATATAAAATTACATGATTAGGTACTTAACAATAATTATTATTTAAAAAATTTAAGGCTCCTCGCTGATGACACACTTGTCCTAAAAGATTTTATTTACCGTTTTGAAAGAAACGCTGATGATACAAACTAGCTAAAGTATTGTACCAGACTGGGTTCTAACTCACGACCACGCTCGCACGACAGGCCCGTAAATATTAGGTCACCACTGCTCTGATTTAAAACACACATACGTTTAAAACCCGGTTTTTCGTTTGTTTATTAGGACGCTTTGCAATTGATAATAATAAACCATACATAACCATAAATAAGCTGGCAACACTAGCCGTCAAATCAAGTTTTGTTTTCTGCTCTTACAAATAAATTTGCAAAATATAGTGATAAGTTTTCCCATCCAAATTTCTCAATATTTACGAAAAGAGGACAGATTGGACCAAGAAAAATAACATAAATCTAAAAAGCAACCGATAATAAAACGAAAATGAAGATAATATATAATCCATCGACAACTGTCAAGTGGTCTGTCAATGACACCAATCACTAAAAAATGCAAGAAATAACGATGATAATAAACAAAACTTGATGATGCTTACTAGAGCAGCTTCGCGACGTGCACGCCCACCACCCCCGGACCCGTCGCTCAGCTCCGCCTCGCCACCGGATTTAGGATTACCAACGTCACCGGCGGCTGCATCCGCGTCGAGCTCGAGCGACGAGTATTTCTCTCCGCCGACGTCGCCAACACCTGTGCGTCGGCAGGGGAGAGGCCGGCCACCGAACAGCTTGGGGCTTAGGAGCCAACTGGCTCCGAGTCGGGTCCCCGCTGCCGGTGGTGTGCAGCGCATGAGATGGACTCAGTCCATAAACGAAAACGTCATGCGCGCATATTATGGATCTACAGAGGGGGGAACTAACCTCACTGCGTATCGTGTCAGGATGCTGTCTCTGTTTCAGGACCTAGAACCAGCTGTCAACGTCTCGGCCCAACGATTGTCGGATCAGGTGCGGGTCATCCAGCGTAGCCACAGGCTGGATGATGCAACACTTGATAGGCTGCGCTCAGAGGTACTGAGCAACCATATCATCTCGACCCCGACACATGCCGTGGTACAAGCGCCCGCTAGTGGCGCAATGATACCGCGGCTCAATAGTCATAATAATGAGCTAGATGATAGGGTTGTCACGGTAAGTAGCCAATGCAACGATCGACTGAGGAGCGCACTGGAGGATGCGCTTCGCAAGTATAGATCAGTTCCGCCTGAACTTAGACCCCGGTTACCACGGTTACCTATGCATAAAAAAAATAGGGCGTTGGTGTGTGCTTTGGATTCGCTGCTTGAGAACATTTTTGAGAGCAGCGAAAACCTTGTTGATACGCATTCAATCCTATATTGCGGGGCTGTTGCGGCGTGTCGCTTAGCTAACGTCAAATTTCCTAATAACGACGAAGCTATTCGACCAAAACCTGCTGTACCAGTCTGGCAGTATAGGATCGAGAGGCGTATCGATGAGGCCAGAGCACTCATCGGCAAACTATACTGCTTCAAGGAAGGCAATGCACGTCCACGTGTAATGCGTTTTGTACGGCGGGCTTTCTCGGGGACTGGAATCAGCCCTCGAGAATACGCACCCCACATTACGGAGCGCATTGACTTCCTTAAGCAGAAAATTTATGCATGGGCAAGCCGTATCCGACGGTTTAAGCGGCGGATTGAACGGTACTCACAGAATCGCATGTTCCAGAGCGATGAGAGGTGGGTATACAGAGCTTGGGAGCGACCCAATCAAAATGTGACTGACGTGTGCCGCCCGGATGATACCGCCACGAATTTATTCTGGCGCAACATCTGGTCGGTACCCGTCTGTCATGTTGAGGGTGACTGGATGCGTGAAGTTGAACGCGTGTGTGAAGCTATACCACAAATGGATAAAATAATCATTAACACTTCTGATATAGCCAAAGCAGTTCATCCGTTACCAAACTGGAAGTCTCCAGGACCGGATGGACTGCACAACTTCTGGCTCAAATGGTATAGCAGCTCGCACGCGCTTTTGGCTTCTCAATTCCAGGCATCCTTAGAGACTGGGTCTCTACCAGAGTTTTTAACGACAGGCTGTACCCACCTGCTTCATAAGAGTGGTAGTCCCACGGAACCCAAAAACTATAGACCGATTACCTGTCTGTCTACGGTCTATAAGGTTCTTACGTCCATTCTGAGAGTGAAAATAAATATGCACATTGAGTGCAACTCAATTATGTCCGCTTCTCAGAATGGATGTAGGAAAGGGTCCCGTGGCACTAAGGAGCTACTCCTCATTGACATGGCCATTAGCCAACAGGCTCGTCGATCCCGAAAAGATCTATCGACATGCTGAATAGACTACAAAAAAGCCTTTGATTCTGTTCCTCATACCTGGCTCATCAAGGTGCTAGAGCTTTACAAAATACATCCAACTCTACGCACGTTCCTTGAGTCATGTATGAGGCAATGGAAGACGGTACTTTGCTATCCAGGATGTCGACCGATTCGAGGAAACGATGAGCCTATATGGATCAGACGGGGAATATTTCAGGGCGACAGTTTGAGTCCACTTTGGTTTTGCTTGGCCCTGAATCCTCTAAGTACAATGCTAGAGGAGTCAGGCCTGGGCTATCGGTTGAGAAGAGGAGGTCAAAGTATATCCCACCTCCTTTACATGGATGATTTGAAACTTTTTGCCCCCAACAACTTGCAACTGATGGAACTACTGAAGGTAACTGAAACTTTCAGTAGCGCCATCAAGATGGAATTTGGTGTGGATAAATGTGCAATCATGCATGTAAAACGAGGAGAGATTATGGAATCTGAGGGAATTGAACTTTCAGATTCCATACACCTTAGATCTCTCTGCTTAACCGAAACTTATAAGTATTTGGGTATGTCGGAAGCTTTGGGCATTAATGTTGCTGACATGAAGCAATCGCTGAGGGAGCGCTTCTTTGGCCGCCTGACAAAGGTATTAAACAGCCTTTTGTCGGGAGGAAATAAGGTGCGCGCTTTCAACGGTTGGGTCATGCCGGTGTTGATGTATTCTTTCGGCATACTCAAATGGACTCAAACCGAACTGGACGCCCTGGATAGGAGGGTCCGTACACTGCTAACCGCAAATCGGATGCATCACCCACGATCATCGGTGATGAGACTGTACATCCCGCGGAAATGTGGAGGTCGAGGCTTTTTAAATGCTAAAACTCTCCACAACCGCGAGATTTGCAGTCTCAGGGAATATTTCCTTAAAGCCGATGTGGGTATGCACCGAGATGTGATTGCAGTGGACAAGGGACTCACCCCGCTGACCATGGCTAAAGAGAACTGGCACAAACCTGTTATACTTACCCCAGATGACCGCAAGGAGGTATGGAAAAGCAAGGAACTTCATGGTCGCTACTATCGGGCTCTTTATGGGTCCGATGTAGATTTGACAGCTTCCGTTGCCTGGCTACGCTTCGGGGATCTCTTCGGAGAAACTGAAGGTTTTGTCTGTGCAATTATGGACGAAGTTATCTTGACGAATAATTACCGGAGACATATTATGAAGGACGGGACGATTGACATATGTCGGGCATGCTATCGTCCTGGTGAGTCCATCAGACATATTGTCTCCGGTTGTTCACGTCTAGCTAACGGCGAGTACTTGCATAGACACAATCAAGTAGCCAGAATTATCCACCAGCAACTTGCTTTGAAATACAAACTTGTCGATTCTGAGGTACCGTATTACAAGTATGTGCCCGACCCAGTTCTCGAAAATGACCATGTCACGTTGTACTGGGATCGGTCTATCATCACTGATAGGACTATTGTTGCCAATAAGCCTGATATAGTGGTGATAGACCGATTAGTGCGCCGCGCAATGATAATCGATGTTACCATCCCACATGACGAGAATCTCGTGAAAGCTGAGAAAGAGAAACACATTAAGTATCTCGACTTAGCTCATGAGGTTGTTGACATGTGGGATGTGGACTCGGCTATCATTGTGCCGATTGTCATATCAGTCAATGGGCTGATAGCTAAAAGCTTCGACGACCATCTGTCGAAGTTGGCTTTGCACAGCTGGATAAAGGGCCTGATACAGAAGGCAGTTCTCCTCGATACAGCTCGTATTGTGAGGAGGTTCCTTTCTCTGGAGACCTAACCACCGGTAGCTTGGACCCCGCTCCCGATACCAGTGGACTACCATTTTTTATATTTTTAAATGTTTTTTTATTGTCACTTTTTTATAGAAAAATATTTAAAAATGTAATTTTTGAGAGGTATATGAAATAAAGGAAATAATAACCATACATACTAAAAATAATAACCGAAATTATCATTTTAAATTCACTGGTCAAATCAAAGCTCCAGAGCCTTGAACATCGACGACGAGCTGCAAGTCTATCGGTTTTCTATCACATTTCGGGGAGAGTGCGATGGAATTACACAATCTAATTCCGCCAAGCCCGTTCCATCATCGGACTACAAGACAAACGGCGAAGCGCCATCGTTACATGGTGGACATCCCACCTATACGCACAAAACGTTTTGGGAATACTTTCATTGTGCGTACGGCTAAGGAGTGGAATTCGCTGCCGGAGTCTGTGTTTCCTGATGGCTATAACCTGGGAGTCTTTAAGTCAAGAGTGAATAGGTTACTTCTAGGCAAGCGTGCTCCATCTTCGACCATATCATCACTTACCATCAGGTGAGATGGTGGTCAAACGCGAGCCTATTATCAATAAAAAAAAACATAACAAATTGAATGACAGGGATCCATATTAACCCTTTGAAGAGGTTGCGGTATAATTCGAAAGAGTTACCGCGGCCTCGAAATATGAAGGGCAAATAACGATACAAGGATGGGTTTTAAACAGTAAAAATCAGACACACCCTCCCTAGATAGCTAGCTAGATCGCCTAGATCGGGAGGCAGTCATTGGATGATTTCTCATCCTTAAAAACAAACAAAAAACTCTTTCAAGAGACTTCATATATCCAAATATTTCAATGAATCACAGTCTGAATAAAGCATCACCCACAAGCTTGCACGGCAAAGCAGCCAATATGAAGTGCTCACACTCAGCGCAGATGCATTTGTTTTTTCATTTACGCGAAAAATTCGATTGACTTTCTGTGTTGCTTTTAAAATTTTCGCTGAAATGAAATGAAATGGCGAAGTATCGACTAGATTTTGGAACCCGATAAATGGTATTGCTTATTTGGTAATGGTACTTGTGCGTTGGTGAGAGTTTGTGGTTATATTGACTTAGTTACAATAGGAATATTGGCAGCGTTTGAACTTTCGTTAATAACTTAAAGTTTCTAACATTTTTGCAGTACGAGTAAGACCAAGCAAATGTATTTTGTCACAAAACACATAATTTATGCGTTAAAATACTTACTATTGCGGCCGTTTGTTTAACCTGGTAGAACTGCCGTTCCAGTGGTGATGACACATGAAGATGTTCACAACAATAAACCTTTTGTTTCCTTTCATCTCACATTGGCCTCACATGATATTCCTCTTCGCGGTTACGACATTACCTTCGGGTAGCTTCGGCAAAAAAAACGAAACATCCAGTAATCGACAGAGTCGGTAGTAAATCTTCCGACCAATAAATGCTCGGCACCGGCGGCGAATCGAAAGGTGCTACAATTAAATCCCACAAGATTAAATGGACTCCATCCATTTGTGGTCTTGGTGCTAACCGTTGGAGCAAGTCATGAGCGGACGGCGTTTTGAGACTATAAATGTGCACCTGACTTGTCCTTATCTAATCAATATTTACATTTAAGCTGACGCAAGAGCTTGGCGCTAAGTCATGAGGTTTTCGTCAGCATATAACAGTTTAATAGATCTTTTTTTAAATCATTGCCTGAAACTAACAGTGGGCGCTGTTTAAAAATACCCAGAATTGGAAATAAAAATTGTACACCATACAAACATTATTGTTCCGCTGCGGGAATCGAACATGCAGCGCAGTAGTCAACCCTAAACAGAACCTCCTTTTTTGAAGTTGGTTAAAAATGGATCGTAAAGTGTCTAGCGGCTCACTCATAAAACTGTATCCCTTTGCTGAGTTGAAATAATGATTAGCGGGTACTAGATAAAATCAATCAGTAGGAAATTTTAATACAGAATTAATTAAAAAAATATTTAAATTGAATTAGCTTAGTTAAATGACCACTTCAAGAAACCGCTGTCTCTAATACCTTATCCCATAGTCCCCAGCAATGTCCAATGGCTAAGTAATTAATGCTTTCATGTAACTTTCTTATGTGTAACGCTACTGGGGACACTGTACGATTGGTAACAGATAAAGGGTGCTCCGACTCTTCAACCTTTTTCAATTAAATTAAGGTAAAATAAAGAACTAAAGTGGTTGAATCTCAGGTTTGGTCTGATGTCCTTAATAATGATCAGTTTTTGTAATTTAAAAGGACTACAGAATTTGGGTTTATTTTCTTTTTTGGATACACTGACGGGAAAGTGGTATTAAAAGTGGTAGAAATTGTAAAAGTGTTCTTTGTTAATTTTATAAATTAACTCTTATAATCCGTTGATAATATATACATCTTCTTTTTAGGTTATACTTAGGTTCAAAATTTATTGATCTTTATCAATAAATTTTGAACCTAAGTATTACATAATCCCCACCAACTGTGTCCCCACGTTGTCGTCGTGGTGGGGCTTGCGTGTTTCGATGATCTCTGGGGCCATGCTGGTAGAGGCACTCATGCCGGACGGGCCCGGAGGGAGAAACCAGACCAAGAGGGACACACCGGGGGAAAGGCGCGCCGCCTGGAGGATCGAGCAGCTAGCTCGAGCTTCTAGACGGCGCGGGGCCCGGTCTCAGAGATCGGGTCAAGGGGGAGGAAAGGTTCACTTCCGGTATGCGTCTAATCTTTAGACGTAACCGTGAAGTGAACCAGGGGAGGGGAAATGGGGTGTAGGGTCAGAGGAACTCACCTCTCTAAAAAAGTACAACAATATGGAGAACAAAGCTTTTGTCAAAGATACCCAGGCGGGTCCCAGCTGCTCTTCAGCTGGGGAGTCCCGCACCGGACACGTCCGGTCAGTCCCACCGTACTCTGGGGGGGACAACAACCGCTTTTACCCCAAATTTCCGGCAGTTGCCGCATCGAGCCAGGGAGGCTCACGTGCCCGTGAGGTGGAGTCGCTGGACTTGTCCAGCACGTCCACCTCACCGGCACCGAACATTAAGCGAGCGCAGAGCGCCGCTCCGCGGAGGAAGGGGGCGCTGATGCTCGGGTCGGAGACCGACTCGGCATCGGACGCCGAGAGCTTCCAGAGCTTGATCTCTGGGAGCGCAGTGAGGAGCGACGAGGGGGGCGCCGACAGGTGGAAGGAGTTCCTCAAGCGCCCCCGCGACGATGAGTCGTCGTCGGAGGAGAGGCTTGTCTCGGCCCGTAAGATCCCCAATAGCGTGCGGGGTAAAGGCCGAGGCAAGACCTCAGGGAGGGGGCCTTCCTCTGGAGAGCCCAACACTGGTCTGGCCTCGAGCGAGGCCAAACTAGAAGAGGCCGTGGCAGCTGCCATCCGCACCATCTCGCGGAAGCGGAACCGCAGGAGTAAGGAGGACGCGATCGGCGAAGCCATGGCCTCCATCATGGCGGCCGCGCGGACTTACGGCGGGGCTCCGGCTGCAAGGGATGACATGTCCGATCTGCGGCCGGAGGTCACCCGCCTGACTGCCGCCATCGAGGCTCTCCAGAGGGAAAACGGCGCCCTTAAGGCGGACCTGGCCGCAATCCGGGGAGACGGCCAGCGGAATGCGCCGCCGCGGGGCGAAAAGGAGAAAGGCCAGCCCACACCAGCGAAGGACTCGGTTCTCGACCTGGTGCGACAGGAGCTGGCCGCCTTCCAGCAGCGGTTCTCCCTATTGGAGAGCCACGTGCTGCGACCCCCACTGGCGGCGCCTTCGTACGTGGCTGCGGCCGCGTCCAAGCCCCCCCGGACGGCGACGAGGCCGCCTCAGGCGAAGACGGCCACAGGGCAGACGGCCCCAGCGACGGCGGCTCCTGCAAGGGCGAAGACGGCCCCGGCCAAGCCGAAACAGGGCCCACCAAAGCCGCCTCCGACCCCGACACCTGCGGGGCCGAAACAGGCGGCCAAAGGGAAGAAGGCCCAGGCCGGGAACCAGCCGTCCCAGCAGCCTCCTCCAAAGACTCCTCCAGCCGGCGCCGACTGGCAAGTGGCCGAGGAGAAGAGGAAGGCTGTTGGCGCAGCCAGGTCCTCGCGGAGAAGCGAGCGACGGCGGCGGCGAGACGCCGCGGCGCAATTTCGCACCCCCAAGATCGCGGCTGTAGTGATCACACTGCAGCCGGACGCGGTGAAGAGGGGCGTGTCGTACCGCGACGTGCTGGCGAAGGCGCGGGAGGCGATCGACATCACAGAGCTCGGCATCGTCGGCGGCCTCCGTCACCGGGTCACTGCGACGGGGGCTCGGATGCTGGAGATCCCCGGCGCGGCCAGTGGCCCTACTGCTGACGCTCTGGCCGAACGGCTCAGAGCGTCCTTAAACGCGGAGGAGGCCCGAGTCTCCAGACCCACCAAGCGCGCAGACGTGCGCATATTGGGTCTGGATGACTCTGTGACGGCCGAGGAAGTGGTGGCCGCCGTTGCCAGGACTGGGGAGTGCCCTCCCGATCAGGTGAGGGCGGGCGCCCTGCGTCCTGGCTTCACGGGGGGGCAAACCATTACGGTTAGCTGCCCTGTCCCGGTGGCGAAAAAGTTGCAGGAGGGCCGAAGGCTCCTGGTTGGCTGGGTGTCTGCGCAGGTGAAAGTCCTGGACCCCAGACCCCTGAGGTGCTTCCGCTGCCAAGTGGGCAACCATACGGCATGCGTGTGCACCTCGGAGGTAGACCGCAGCGATAGGTGCTTCCGCTGCGGTCAGCCCGGTCACAAGGCCGGCTCGTGCTCCGCCCCGCCTCACTGCTTCGCATGTGAGGCGGTTGGCAAGCCGGCCGATCACCGGGCTGGGGGCAAGTCCTGCGCCCCACCCACCAAAGCCAGGCGCAGAGGTAGGCCTTCTGCCGCCGCCGTCACCGCCACCGCCACCGCCGCCGCCGCCGCCGCCGCCGTCGCTACTGCCACCGCCGTCGCCGAAGTCGTGGCTGAACCCCCGCGAGGGGCCCTGGAGGAGGCTGCAATGGATCCCGATTAATGGCCCCATTGCGCTTCCTCCAGGCGAACATCAACCACTGCGCCGCTGCTCAGGAACTTTTGCTCCAGAGCATGGCGCAGTGGTTGATCAACGTCGCCGTGGTCGCCGAGCCGTATTTTGTCCTGCCCAGGAATGACTGGGTGGCGGACTTGGACGGCTCGGTGACCCTCGTTTCGTCGGCCGCCGCCGGTACCCCGCCCCTCGATCGCGTCAAGAGAGGGCGTGGGATCGTCGCAGCACGGTTCGGGGAGATCGCTGTGGTAGGCGTTTATTTCTCCCCGAACCGAACTCTCGCCGAGTTCCAGAACTCCCTATCG
Source organism: Tholera decimalis (assembly GCA_943138885.2). Lineage (NCBI taxonomy): Eukaryota > Metazoa > Arthropoda > Insecta > Lepidoptera > Noctuidae > Tholera > Tholera decimalis. Next base: position 43,363,270 of record OW964552.2, read on the forward strand.
GAGCTGGGAGACGTCGTCGTCGCCCTCGGTTCCCTCCCCACCCTCGTCCTCGGGGACTTCAACGCCAAAAGTCCGGCTTGGGGTTCCCGGTCCATGGACCATGGGCGGGGCAGGATGCTCGAGCACTGGGCCCGTGCGCAGGGCCTGGTGATCGAGAACCGGGGTTCTGTCCCCACGTGCGTGCGGTTTACGGGCGAGTCGGTGGTGGACGTTACGTTCGCCACTCCCAGCCTGTCACCGCGCGTCACCGACTGGCGCGTTGTGGAGGAGGTGGAGACCTATTCCGACCACCGGTATATCCGGTTCGACGTCTCCGCCCAGACCCCAGACGCGCCGGTCCGACGGGACCTGAGTGGTCCGCGATGGGCGCTGAAGCAGATGGACCGGGAGCTATTCCTGGAAGCCTCGATCGTGCAGGCCTGGGGGTCACCCCCGGACAGGCCTGCCAACATAAACGACGAGGCGGAGTGGTTCCGGGAGGCCATGTCGGAGATCTGCGACGTGGCCATGCCCCGGGTCCGGCAAGGACGCGCCCGGCGTCAGCTGTACTGGTGGTCGAGCGAGCTAGCAGCGCTGCGCGAATCGTGCGTTGCGGCGCGACGCCGGTACACCAGGTTCCGCAGGCGCCGCACCCGACCTTCGGATGCGGCGACTGTAGAGGCGGAGCTGTACGAGGGCTATAGGGCAGCGAAGGCCGTCCTCCGAGACGAGATCTGGCGGGCCAAGGAACTGGCCCGGGAGGAGATGCTGGCGACTCTGGACGGGGACCCATGGGGCCGCTCCTACAAGTGGGTGCGAGAGAAGCTCCGCCCCTGGGCTCCCCCGTTGACGCAGAGTCTCCAGCCTCAGTTCTTGGAGGACGTGGTGAGCGCCCTGTTCCCATCGCGAGGGGAGCACGCTCCCCCGCCCATGGCTCCGTCTCCGACGGAACCTGAAGCTGGCGCAAACGCGGACCACAGCGACGACGACGTCTACGACGCTCCAGAGGTGACCGAGGTAGACTTGAGAGTGGCGGTACAACGGCTCAAGGCCAAAAATACCGCCCCAGGACCTGACGGCTTGCCAGGGAAAGCCTGGGTCCTGGCCTCGGAAACTCTCGGGCCTCGACTAGGGGGGCTTTTTAGCGCATGCCTGGAGAGGGGCCAGTTTCCGCTTCGCTGGAAGACGGGAAAGCTGGTCCTGATCCAGAAAGCCGGGCGCCCTGCGGACTCTCCGTCCGCATTCCGGCCCATCGTGCTGCTCGACGAGGCGGGCAAGCTCTTGGAAAGAGTATTTGCAGACCGCCTCTTCGGGCACCTGAATCGGGTGGGCCCGGATCTTGCGGAGTGCCAGTTTGGCTTCCGCAGGGGCCCTCACGACGGGGGACGCGGTATCCCGGGGCAGGGTCGTCTTGGCGGTGTCTTTGGACATCACCAACGCCTTTAACACCCTGCCCTGGAGTTGCATCAGGGAGGCACTTTGGTATCACCGGGTGCCGACCTACCTCCGTCGCATAGTCGAGGACTACCTGACGGACAGAGCCGTCATCTACCCCGGTCACCGGGGAGAGTGGAACCGGCGAGAGATGTCGTGCGGTGTCCCACAGGGATCGGTCTTGGGGCCGCCCCTGTGGAACATCGGATACGACTGGGTGCTGCGCGGCGACCTCCCTGACGACGTCAGCGTAGTATGTTACGTGTTACGCTCGTCCTGGCGCAGGGAGAGTCGCACCAGGCGGCGGCCGACCTGGCGACGCAAGCGGTCGCGACAGTCGTTCATAGGATCCGGCAGTTGGGACTCGACGTGGCGCTGCACAAGACCGAGGCCATGTGCTTCCATGGCGGTTGGAATGCGCCACGGTCCGAGTCCCACATAACGGTGGAGGGGGTTCGCATCGGCGTCGGGAGGACGATGAAGTACCTGGGACTCGTCCTCGACAGGATCATCCGGTGGAACTTCAGGAAGCACTTCCTGAGTTTGGCCCCAAAGCTGAACCGGGCAGCAGCCGCCTTCAGGCGACTCCTGCCTAATCTCAGCGGGCCAAACGCCTCCTGCCGAAGGCTGTACGCCGGCGTCGTGCGGTCCATGGCCCTCTACGGGTCCCCAGTGTGGGCCCTGTGCATCCGGTTGCGACCACTAAAGTTGGTCGCATGCCAGAGGGTCATGGCTATCCGAATGATCCGGGGATACCGCACGATCGCCGGCGAATCGGCTAACCTCCTTGCCGGATTGCTGCCCTGGGATCTGGAGGCGACTGCCCTCCAGCGCGTCTATGAATGGCGCGTGGAGGCGCAGCGCCGGGGCGTATCCCCGCTGCCTCGAGAAGTCGAGGCAAGGCGGGAAGAGCTCCGGCGCGATCTCAGGGCAGTATGGAGGGAACGACTGTCGCAACCGACGGCCGGGCACGCCGCAATTGCGGCGGTAAGACCCCTCTTTGAGGAGTGGCTAGATCGGCGTCACGGCGTCCTGACCTACCGCATGACGCAGGTCCTCACCGGACACGGAAGTTTCGGGAGGTACCTGTGTCTAATGGGAAAGGAGGAAACGCCTGGGTGTCACCACTGCGAGGATCGCCCTGAGGACACCGTAGAGCACACGGTGCAAGACTGCCCCGCCTGGGCAGAGCACCGACGTGTCCTCACGGCGGCGATAGGCGGAGACCTCTCGCGCCCGGCCTTGGTCGAGGCCATGCTGCGGGGCGAGAGGGAGTGGGAAGCGGTCGCCTCCTTCTGCGAAGCAGTCATGCTTTCGAAGAAGGAGGCGGGCCGCGTGAGGGAGAGGATGGCGTCCTCCCTTCAGCCCAGCCGCAGTGGTAGACGCCCACGGCGTCGGACGTCGGCCGACGATCTCCGGCCACCGTAGGCGCGGGCATGCGGACAGCGAGTAAAGGGCAACTCGCTGTCCGACCATGGACCATGCCCGGGTCGACGGTGCGTCGTGTTCCACGCGCGCCTCAAAGAGCGTCAACAACATGACGAGGCCCCCTCTGCAGAGGGCCGAAGCCCGCCGGGGTCGTGGGACTCATCCCGTTACCGTGGCCCCGGTATGTAAAGGGTTATTGAAGGAACACCGTGGATTTTAGTCAGTAAAAGTCTGACAGTCCCTCCCACCCTGCCCGGAGTGGGAGGACTTATTTGATTATTTTACCACGTTAAAAAAAAAAAAAAAAAAAAAAAAGCCGTGGGGTTACCGGGGACAGTCAAAAAATTATTATTAATCTGGTCAGGATCTGAAAAATGCGACGGAAGGTCTTGTCTAGGTTGCGTTAAAGTTATCGTAGTTTTTAGGTTTTTCCAAAGCAATTTTGGATTTTTTATTCTATTATTTATGTTATGTTTGTAATACGCTACTCTTTCATTATACATAGATTTTACCACTAAGGCTTTAAGTTCTTTGTAGTAATCTCGTTTTGTTTCAGATTTGGTTTTCCTATAGCTTGTTAAGGCATCATCCCGTAAACGCATCATCAGTTTGATAGTGTCAGTGATCCAGGGGTGTGTCTTTTCTTTGATGGTACGTGTTTTAAATGGAGCGTGGACGTCGAAGAGGTTAATTAAGTGCATATTAAAAATTTGCACCATGTCGTTTATATTATCTAAAGATGAAATATTTCCAAGAGATAGAAGCATTAGGTCCATATTAAAATTATCCATATTTACGTTCTTAAGTGGCCTAATATTCACTACATATGGTTTAAACTTGTTACGCCTAATATTAAATTCACCTAGTATGATTGAATGGCCATTTATTGAACCGAAAGATTCAACCGACGTATATCTAGCACTGAGGTCTGTGCACATTAAATCTATGAGAGTTTCACTGGATGCTGTGAAATGAGTAGGAGTGGTAATCAATTGACTAAGACTTAGGCTGTCCAGAAACTCGTGTATTTTTTTTGTTTTTATTCCGCTCGTGTCCAGCAAATTGACATTGAAATCTCCTAGCAAAATATAGTGGTCACAATGTCCCAAAGCGCTGAGTGAATCTGTCATGGCATCCAGAAATAGGATAAGGTCTAGCCAAGGTGGTCTGTAGGCAGTACCAATAGCAATTTTTTTGCCACTTATATACACTGTAATCCACATTTGCTCGACGGATTCGAACCTGGGATCGACCGTGCATGGACAGGTACGCGCGCTTAGACCCCGCCGCAGATAAAAGCCGACGCCCCCACCACGACCCGAGCGCACGCTCGCCGGCCGCGGCGTGTGACGCAGGCGGTAGCCCGGCACCACCGGCGCGCGCCCCTCCTCGCCCGGCCGAAGCCAAGTTTCATTGATAGCCATAACGTCAAAACGGTATCTATCCAACGCACCCATCAAGTCATCATGACCTGTACCTAATGATCCCGCATTCAAAAAACCAACCTTAACGAAGTTATCTGCCTTAGCAATCATGGCAGCAGGGTATAATTAATTCGATAGTATGCGATGTAATAAATACTCTCTGAACACAATTATTCACAGCAGTTCCACAGAAATATACTTTTCCCGACCCAATAGTAATAATTATTTGTATATAGAATGTATAAAGTATAAGATATAATAAAACGTAATTTAAAAATAAAATAATAGTAGTCATACGGTATGTATATAGTAGTTTTGTAATAAATAGATGTACGAGTAAATATACATGTGTAGAGATAAGAAACCGGTTCACGTATAGTTCACTGAGGCACGGTAATAATATAATAGTGTGACTGAGGAATGCGTGCGCCGCGAGACACACGTTGAAAGTGAACAAACAAATACATGCTGTGTAGCTATAGACACACATATCGCTAGAAAGACTAACAAAATCCTTATACATAATAAACGAAGTTATTTGAAACACGAAACAAACATTCATAATCACAATCGCAATGAAGTTACAGTTCAACACAAGAAACAGTTTATTTGGTTTGGGTATTATCGCCGCTAGCCTGTGTGGTCCCGAGATTACCATACGCAGAGTCAAACGTGCGCTGTATGTCAGCCTCGCAGCGAATATGATACGTGGCGTCCCCGGGTTTGTAGCGGGCCAGGATTCGGCCGCGTTTTGCCCATATGAACTGCCAACCGTGGCGACCACCGACTTCACGAGCTTTCCGAAATAACTCACGATTGGGTTTCGTAAGCCGTTCATTAATATAGAAGCGGTGCGCAGGGCCCGGCATGTCGAGGTCCGCAGTGGTGATGCCGCGCCGCGCACGCGCGCCTGCCAGCAGCTCGTCGCGCAGGTCGCGGCGCGCGAGGCGCACGACGAGGAAGCGTGGCCGGGTCTCCACCGGCGCCGTCGCCTGCGTTGCGTTGATGCGCCTACCTCCAACTCGCTCGGCACTCACAATATCGCGCGGTTCAAGTTTCACGCCGATTTTAGCCGCAATCAGCATGACTGTGTGAGTGGGATTTACACCACTGGCTTCGGGTATGTTCGAGATTTGTAGATCGTTGGAGAGTAACTCCTGGTCTCGGTCATTAATGTCACTTCTTAGTTGTGAAATTAAATCATCTATCTCGGCCGATCTCGATACTAGAGGTTGAGCTAATTTGGACTCTATAACAGCCACTCTATCCTCTAAATTACTCATACGATCATTTGTGGCGTTTAACGAAGATCTGAGCTCCGACATGTCATTACGGAGCAGCTGGAATTCATACCGTACCGATTTCAGAAACTCTTCTTTAAACAAGCCAAGCTCTGCCCTGAAGATGTCTAGGTTGAGCTCCTGTGTGGCATCTAAGGCTGTGCTATTTATAGCACTGGTGTCCATCAAGGTGACGAGGCGAGGCATCACAGCGTCAGCTACACATATTCGACACACGCGCCGGAGTCACAGGCACACCGTCAGCACTAAGAAGTGACCTAATGAGATCTTCGCTTCATCGGCTCAATATACATACAGCACACATGTAAATAGCCATCAATGTTTATTGACCATAATATTTGTATATAATTTAGTTAATATTATTATAATAAATCAGTCATCAAGCTGGAGTTGCGTGTGATTCATACCTTATACTTCCTCTTACTGTGGCTAAGACACCTTTAGCCACCATCGGTCCTATGAGTCTGTGGGATCGGCAGTAAGAAAACCATTTCCTGTGTACATTGCACGACGTACACAACCCTTATTCCTACCCAAATTCCGTCTGTTACCGTAGGTTTCCCTGTAACAGACTTCCCGTAAATAAAACCAACGCAACCTGCGCTTGGTCTGGTTTGTATGGTAGGATAGGGCTTTAGGGTAACTAGGGTGATAGGTAGTTTTATAGGGCTTAGGTAGTAACTAGGTACCAGGCTCAACTGTCTGGAACATAGCCACCACTGTACGCACTTGGACTCGGCCGTATTGAAAGGTTGGTGCATGTGCGTACATATATAATATACTTAATAATATTATAATCACAATTGTGTAATTTATTTTAGTTAGTTCAACAGTATAACACCTATAATAAGAAATACAACATGAAAACATGAAACCGGAAACTATAAAATAATATGAGACAGATCTATATTTGGTAAATGGGTATGGCTGTGTCTGATGGGGAAGGAAGAAACGCCTGGGTGTCACCACTGCGAGGATCGCCCTGAGGACACAGTAGAGCATACGGTGCAAGACTGCCCCGATTGGGCAGAGCACTGACGTTTCCTCACGGCGGCGATAGGCGGAGACCTCTCGCGCCCGGCACTGGTCGAGGCCATGCCGCGGGGCGAGACGGAGTGGGAAGCGGTCGCCTCCTTCTGCGAAGCAGTCATGCTAGCGAAGGAGGAGGCGGGCCGCGTGAGGGAGAGGAAGGCGTCCTCCCTCCAGCCCAGCCGCAGTGGTAGACGCCCACAGCGTCGGACGTCGGCCGACGATCTCCGGCCACCGTAGGCGTGGGCATGCGGACAGCGAGTAAAGGGCAACTCGCTGTCCGACCATGGACCATGCCCGGGTCGACGCACGGTGGGCTGAAAATCGGCTTTCATAGACTTAGGCATTTTATTTTGCAAGTGCGAGTTTTTTTGCCGGATATCACTTCTATTAGTTATAACAATATACAAAAATGACACCAGAATTGATTCTGCACAGAAACGAAGGAATTATAATTTTTTTACGAAAATTTTGTATGGAGCTAGTATGAAAAATCGAAATATCTCTAAAACGGCAGCGATAACCGTAATATCCTTATAGGGGGTTATAGTACTAATTATTTATGATTTTTTGACATACGTTACATAATGGTTGTAGATGCCTTTTTTTTTAAAAAATCGTCAAAATATTTATATTTATTTTTACATATTTAAACGTTCCTTTTAGTGTTTAAGTTGAAAAATTCAGAGCTTTAACAACTCTTATCATAAAATAGCATCACCCCTATAGACCTGAAGGACTAGACAGAGGTGTGTAGTGTCTTGTTGATCTTGTAAGATTTCCAACAATACCAAATAGTTGAATATCAGTGTCAAAGTGCCCATGCTGTCGCTTCTTTTTGAAAGATAGGGGAATGAAATTGTTAATTGATCATACCCTAAAAGTATGATTACAACATAACCGGACACATAATAATAATAATATCCTTATAGGGGATTATAGTACTAACATTATTTATTTTAACATATGAAACTGTTCAAAACGATCCATGAACTGTGTCAAAGTTAAGAACATCGTTAGGAAGCATGCTTTTTCCCCAAATATTAAGAATATGTGAAAAAAAAGACTGTATATAAACTTTTTATTGATAGGTAATTTAAATAAAACAGAAGTAACAAAAATAATATCTAATAAATTCAATTATACAAAATACATATTTGAAACTATAATTTATGAAATTATTAACTAAACATATTGGTACAATAAACTAACATAAATAACAAAAGAACATAAAGAAAAATAATTAAATTTTACAAATTTTCTTTACAACTTTCGTTGTCGGACTCCAATTCCGAGTCAGAATCCAGATCGGATATACCTACAAACTCGAACTCAGTTTCCGGAAACTGTATTAGGTCGAGAGTTTCAGCAAAAAAGGTTGTCTTCCTTTTGGCATCTAACTTCGGCCTTTGTGCACTTAGAAAAGGATCCGAAGAAACAACAAGCATATTTAGGATATCTTGATTAGAATCTTGCCTGCTTCTTTTCCGCGAATGATGTTCCCGGAACCTCCTAAAATCTTTGTTTCGAGACTCTGAGGCTTCTTCCGAGAGAGTCCCAATCGGGACAATATCATTTTTTTCGATTATGTCAGCTCCGTGTATTAATAGTTTATGTACCGTTATGACATGTAGTACCAGTCGTATAATTCCACGTACTTTTCTGCTGTTTTGCGAGCAAAATCTTTAAATTTGATGACATCGATCTTCTCACCAGATGTTATTGCTTGCAAAATAACAGCAAATCTTTTTATCAGGTTTTGATCCAACCCAGTAATAGCTGCAGTTTTATTGGGAAACTCGAAAAACTTCCTTGCGGTATTCCCGTCTTTGGTAGTTCCCGAGCCTTGTTTTACTATATCAATTAACAGATTGAGCTCCTCTTTAAATTTATTTTGAATGTTTTTTTTCTGTTTTGTAACATATCTTTATGCTCATTACTTCTTGCTGCCCACTGTTTGAAGTCAAGTCTGTACGCAATGTGTAACAGACATTCCATGCAATTTATACGGGCATGTAGGGATGATAGGCCAAATTCATATATGTCAGAACACACAGTTTTTGATGTTACAGCATCTAAGTGGTTCATTTCTGTTGGTTTTGCTAAGCACAGGTAGCATGATGCATTTGATCTAGCTTCAGAAAGGTACGTGCAGACTTTTGCGTCGATCATTGTCATCATTAGTTTATGAGTCACCCTGTTACTATTAATGCACTCTGTGGGGTTAAGGGCCTCAATTTCCTCATCCATTTTTCTTTTGTTATCAATGACAACTGCATGGCTTTCTTTTACAAAAGTGAACTGAACCGGACGACAATAAAAAGTTGAGCATGGTTTCGGGTTTGTCCATATAGTATTATCTCCATCTGTCAGTTTCAGTGGCACCAAGGAGGTCATGAAAATGCTTGAATCATCATGCTCGCCGTCCATTTTCTGCTTGTATCGGCTTTGATTGGAAGCACCATCAAATCCCCACTTCGATATCAGCTTTAACTGCTTATTTTCCACATTATCAGAAAGACTTTGAAGAATCCGCTTCACCGTGATGTCAAGTAAAGCTTGAAGTGTAATTCTAGCTGATGAATCCGTAACTGATACTGATTGATTAGGAGGGTAGCATGCAAGCTTAGTTTGTTGCAGTTTATAGTAGGATGGGTAAATATCCTTAGCACCTTCCCGAATGGCAGTCTCTCGCAACGTAATATATTGCCACTTTGAAAGCTTAAGTGAAAGAAGCAATCCAAGTGCTTTCTCTGGTGTAAATATTACTGTTTTCTTAATGCTTTCCTTGATTTTAACGGCAGCTTCTGGATTTTTGATCATATAATTGATTACAGATGCGATATCTTCATAACCTTCTTCTTTTAAACGTGCTGCAGCTGCATATGCCAATTCACAGGAATCCTCGCCTATGTGCTCACTAGATCTTCTCTTTTTCTGTTTGCTTCCCAGATCTTTGAATGGTTTTCGGGACCTTTTTGTCATTGTTCCAACAGTCGATGATGTCGAAGGTTCTGGAGAGACTGAGCGTGCTCTTGGTATCTCATCAACAGTTGGTTCTTGATTTATTAAAGTTTGCACGCAACTCGGCCAATCAATATTTGCTTGCAACCACTCTCCGTACGTATTTCTAAACTTATCAAAGAATCGTTTAGATTTCTGCCACCTGTTTAAAGCAGCTCGCGTGAATCTCCGGCAAAATTCTTTGAGAGTTACTTGATCTTCGGCAAAAAGGCAATCGCCTATGCGGGACACAATTGCACTAAACAATACTTCATGATTAAATGAAGGACACTCACTTTTTAGAAGAACAAACAAATCTAAGTTGGTGATTAAACTTTCCATTCTAAGATTTTGTAGTCGCAAAGCAAATAGTTTTAGTGTTAGCAGTTACACGGTTGTGAACAATCTAAATTATGGAACAAAATTATAGCCCTTTTATTGTATAAAGTCAATAATTAGTTAACTACCCTCATTAAAGTTATAAAAGATATGATAATAAAAATTTATAATCGTCAAAAACATTTCGTAGAACTCATAGTAGAACTAATCAACATTAGCAAATCACATTAGCTCACTAATTATAAAAAGGTGAATGCAGTTCTTAGTTGGTATTGTTGCGAGATATTTCAAATCATTTAATCACTTAATAGGCTCATTAGAATCAGAAGACTACAACCATCATTCTAATTACTTAATTACTTGTCATCAGACTCATTAGATGACTACATAATATGTTATTTTGTATTTTGAACGTATGCAAGGTTTTAAAATTCCTTTTGTGTCGATATTATTATGTGTCCGGTTATGTTGTAATCATACTTTTAGGGTATGATCAATTAACAATTTCATTCCCCTATCTTTCTAAAAGAAGCGACAGCATGGGCACTTTGACACTGATATTCAACTATTTGGTATTGTTGGAAATCTTACAAGATCAACAAGATACTACACACCTCTGTCTAGTCCTTCAGGTCTATAGGGGTGATGCTATTTTATGTTAAGAGTTGTTAAAGCTCTGAATTCTTCAACTTAAACACTAAAAGGAACGTTTAATATGTAAAAATAAATAAAAATATTTTGACGATTTTAAAAAAAAAAAAGGCATCTACAACCATTATGTAACGTATGTCAAAAAATCATAAATAATTAGTACTAAAACCTCCTATAAGGATATTACGGTTATCGCTGCCGTTTCAGAGATATTTCGATTTTTCATACTAGCTCCATACAAAATTTTCGTAAAAAAATTATAATTCCTTCGTTTTTGTGCAGAATCAATTCTGGTGTCATTTTTGTATATTCTTATAACAAATAGAAGTGATATCCGGCACAAAAACTGGCACTTGCAAAATAAAATGCCTAAGTCTATGAAAGCCGTTTTTCAGCCCACCGTGCGACGGCGCGTTGTGTTCCACGCGCGTCTCAAAGAGCGTCAGCAATATGACGAGGCCCCCCCTGTAGAGGACCGAAGCCTGCCAGGGTCGTGAGACTCATCCCATTACCGTGACCCCGGAACGTAAAGGGCTATTGAAGGAACACCGTGGATTTTAGTCAGTACAAGTCTGACAGTCCCTCCGGCCCTGCCCGGGGTGGGAGGACTTATTTGATGATTTTACCACGTAAAAAAGAAAAAAACTATACATATAAAGGAATATTTTCTAATAATAAAAAGAATTAATAACTGAGATTCGTGTGTGTTATTCCTATCCTTGGTCCCATCATCGCATACCAATAACATAAATTAACCTAGAAACAAAACAAAGCTTAAAGATAAATATTAAAATCTATAATTATTTTTTTAAGTTAAATAAATAAATAATGTATTGAATCAAAGTAGAGACGGAAGTAGAGATTATAAACTAGGAACTATGATGAAATATACAATCTTATTAATTTTTTTTTAATTAAAAATACACTCGCTTTTGACCACCATCTCACCTGATGGCAAGTTATGATGTGGTCGAAGATGGAGCACGCTTGCCTAGAATAATCTCTAACCTAATAACTCTTGACTTAAAGACCTCTAGGTTATATACGTACCCTGACTCTTAAACTAAGGTATACCTGTATTTTAAGACATAGTGGACGGAATTAAAACTAACACGGAATAGTGCACAGTGCAATGGGCACTCTTGCATAGATTACCTCAGAAAACATTAAACATCAAGTCTCACTTTACATCGTTCATCTCCAAACATATTATATTCAGGGTTGGTAGACAAAAGGGTATTGGGCCCTAAGAAAACGACTAATCTATATACAACGTGTAACGGAAACCCCATATCTATCCAAAAGGGCTGAAGACAACATCTAGTATGGAGTCTCTATGCATAGTTTCAGCTCAAAATAAGTGACTCAAAGAATTGATACCAAATTATCGGTTTCATATATTTCTTGAATACCAATCATAACAAACGTGTCACAGCACTACGATGGTCAATAACTTTCCAGTTCACTTGCCAATAACACTAATATCTTTATAATTCTCTTCGTTCTTCTTAATTTGAAAAATTCGGTCTTTGGTATCAATGTATTGAAATTTGTAATAAGTTCCACACACGTAGACTTAGGATTAAAAAACCCTTGCCATATCGTTTGTTATCATCCAAAGAAGCCGTGCACTTGGTATGTATATACCCTTTAAATTACAGGTTGTATAAAAGAAAGTCGTGTTAGTTACACTATTTATAACTCAAGAACTGCTGAACCGATTTAGCTGAAAATTTGTAAAGAGATAGCTTCGAACCAGGAGACGGCCATAGGATATTTTTTATTCCGGAATTCCCACGGGATCGGGATTTACGCGGGAAAAACCTCCCACGCGAACGAAGTCGCGGGCAAAAGCTAGTTATTAATAAATAAAATTTAAAAATGACGTCTATGTTTGTTATGCTAATATTGTTTCGTGCATTTAACTAATACCAACTCGTAATAAGTACTTACTAAGTATTGAATCATCATTGGGTCAATATTTAAGGTTAATCAACTCTTGGATTAAAATATCATGAATATTCTGTGCCTCGGAAAGTACGCCTGTATGCGCTGTTGAGTGAGGCGCACACACCTTGGATGTATGTTTGAAATTAAAGACACTGATAGCAGTTGGTCTCGGTTGTAGTTTCTATATCTTTGACAGTCGTTAAAGTAAAGGGAAGGCAGAAATTCTATTACAGGTCTTACCTCGTCATATCGTGTTACCTTGTTGTGGAGGTCAGATAACTGGTCACTCCATGTAAAATTCTAGTACTCAGCTGCATACTGGCAGACATTGCTGGGTAAAGGCTGGAGCGATAATGAACTCAAGATACTTGATTGTACTTTAATTGGGCTGATTATTTTATGCGAATAGGGACAGGCTTGGGTCGGCGTGTTTCACGCTCGCAATCAGCAGCATTGACGGGCCCGACAGAGATTTGAGCCCGACAGAGATTTGAGCCCGACAGAGATTTGAGCCCGTCAGAGATTTGAGCCCGACAGAGATTTGAGCCTGACAGAGATTTGAGCCCGACAGAGATTTGAGCCCAGCAGAGATTTGAGCCCGACAGAGATTTGAGCCCGACAGAGATTTGAGCCCGACAGAGATTTGAGCCCAGCAGAGATTTGAGCCCGACAGAGATTTGAGCCCGGCAGAGATTGCCTGCCGTTGATTTGCAGGCATGCTTTAACGAGATACTGCGGCCACGGAAAGCAAGAGCAACTGAAGCAGCACGGTGAGTTTTTAAACAGTAGACAGTGCCTTCTGCTTCACCCAGAGCGAGAGGAGTGATTTGAAGATTTTCCCACAAAAATAAAAGGAGGAAAACTGATATAGCGATACAGAAGCATATGTAATCGCGTAACATAATCAGTCTTTTATGTACCCAGTTCTGAGACATAGGTACCCTATCTATGAGAGGGCATTGGTCATAATTCGGTGGCATATCGCACGTCTTCAAATTTTTCGGTCCTAAAACATGCAGGTGTTCCTCATACTGTTTTTCTTAACTGTTTTGAGGGTAGTAATGAAAATTATAGCGTTGGTAGGCTATTGGGGTGGTCTGAAACACTGCGAGTCTTGTTTATAAACCGTTTATTGTAAAAAAACTAGACATCGAACATGAAACCACACTTCTTAAACAATCTCTGGCGCAAGCGCGGGAAAAACAGTATGATACGTGGGTCGTGGCACCGCGCAGCGCGTCTCGAAAAGCACTCCTGTCAACTGCGCGCGCATCGGCGCAGGGGAAAATCACCCCGGGGTTGCCAACTACATACCTTACAATGTGCCAATGGTCTCACGCTATAGACTCCCCCTCGAGTCGTGAGAACGCCCTCGCTCACGAACTCGCACAACACACAATTTAACAAACGGGACAAACGTGCTTCCGTGGGCGTCCTCTGTGTCTTTTCGGGATCACGGGACGAGGAGGCGCGTCACCGCGGGAATGAAAACGCGTGAGCTCGGATACATGAAACTTACCTACAACACTATCCGGATTATCTAATTCTGCAATGCAGTAGGCTGTAGGACTAACCCTTTTTTCAATAACATAAGGACCATCTCTTTTAGGAATGAACTTGGCAGATATATTCCTAGCTGCATTACTAAGCCCATGAGACTTTAAGAGCACCTGATTTCCAATCTCGAAAACTTCGGCAGGCTTCTTGGACTTGTCCGCACATTCCTTGCGTCGATCCTGCTGAGTTTCAACTCTTTCTCTAACCGAAACCAGACGGTTAATAAAACTTTCCAAATAGGGAGTACTTGAGGAACAAAATTATCCTTGTTAAGAATCGACCTAATGTCGTGCTGCACGTCGATTGGCGAACGAAGCTCTCTAGCAAACATGAGGTAAGCAGGAGACGAACCAGTAGTTTGACAAACCGACGAGTTCATGGTAAACCTTATTGCGGAAAGGTGCTGTGGCCATGACGAGTGGTTGGTATCAACTAGACGTGACAACTGAAACTTCAAATCCCTATTTTTACGTTCAGCTGGATTGGCTGACGGATGGTATAAAGGTAACAACTCTTGACCTATACCTAAAATGAACATACACTGCTGCATAACAGCTGAAACAAACTGGACGCCATTGTCCGATACAATGCGTCGAGGAAAACCGTAACGGAGAAAATATTCTTCAATTAATGTACGGGCGCATACCTCCGAGGTTGCCTCCTTCAAGGCGTACAACTCGGTCCAACGGGTCGCTGTGTCCTCTACCAACAATATCCACTTCTCATTATTGTTTCCTTTAGGAAGCGGGCCAAACAGATCTATAGCCAGCACTTCTCCCCTTTGGTTCAAAACAGGAGTCTGTAAGAGTCCCGACGGCTTCGTGTTTGAGGACTTATACCGTTGACAGGTGGTGCAGGTCTTGATGTAGTCTGTGATGACCCTACGCATACCTGGGAAATAAAACCCTTGAGCGACTTTACTGTACGTTCTATCGACTCCGTGATGACCCCCTATGTCGGAGTCGTGACACTGCTTTAAAATTTCTGAGCGGAGGGAAAACGGAACCACCAGCTGCGGTTCTTCACTATCCACATCAGCATTATACCTATATAAGACGCCTTGCTGCAAGAAATAGCCTCTTTCTGACCAACGCTTAACTCCTATAGATTCAGCATCAGACGTATCTTCCAGATCACTAATAATTTTCTTTAGTTCCAGGTCATCGAGCTGCGCACGCCGGAGATCAGCTGGACTTCTAGCAGGTAAGTCGACAACGACAGAACAAATTCCACACTGACTTCTATTTTCTTCTTTACAGGGCGGACGGCTGAGTGTATCTGCGATCACATTAGCTTTTCCAGGCGTATACTGAAACTGAATGTTAAAACATTGTAGTTTAAGAGCCCATCGAACGAGCCTACCGGACGGCGACTTCAGAGTAAGGAGCCACTTTAACGGCTGATGGTCGCTACCTATAATGACCTCATGACCTTCGATATAACCTCTGAAACGTTCGACAGCCCACACAACAGCTAGCGCCTCTCGCTCTGTAGTACTGTAATTCCTCTCGGCTGGGATGAGCAGACGGCTAGCATACTCTATTGGGCGCTCGTCTTTACCTTCGCCCTGCAACAACACCGCACCTATGGCATAGTTGCTAGCATCCGTCCTTAACACAAATGGCTTACTATAGTCTGCTTGACCAAGAATCGGTGGCGAAGACAACCGCATCTTCAACTCTTGAAAGGCACGAGCTTGGTCTGATCCCCAAGACCATGGCTGATTCTTCTTCAGTAAGCGTGTCAGCGGCTCAGCGACAGCAGAGAAACTGGGAATAAATTTTCTAAACCACGAGCACGTCTGTAAAAAGGTCCTAAGATGACGCAGCGATGAGGGTGCCTTCATGTCCAGGACAGCACGGAATTTATCTTCGTCAGCTGACACACCATCCTGTGTTATAACATGACCGAGATATTTTACCTTGTCTCGTGCAAAGACAGACTTTTCTCTGTTCGCGCGTAACTTGAACAACCGTAATCTCTCGAATACAGCGCGCAAATCTGAGATATGCTTCTCGAAGCTACCATCTGAAATTAATAAAAGATCATCTTGGTACGCTAGCAGGGTCACGTCTTTCAGTGAGGCACCTGCACGAAGTCTGTCTATGAGCCGCTGGAACGTTGAGGGAGCGTTTTTCAAACCAAACGGCATATGCTTAAAACGGAACGAACCAAACGGCGTCAGGAAAGCTGTTTTGTCCCTATCCTGTTCACGGACAGCAACTTGCCAAAAACCACTGCGCATATCAAGAGTACTCATGTTACAATTTTTTTTTGTAGACTGAACAAGCTCGTCTATCAATGGCATCGGATAGACGTCGGTTTTCGTAACCGCATTGAGCTTCCTATAGTCAACACAAAAACGTACCTTACCATTAGCTTTCGGCACTAGGAGCGCGGGAGATCCCCAAGCGGACTCACACTCCTCGACTATATCGTCAGCCAACATCTTGTCGAGCTCTGCCCGCATAAGTTCTTTCTTAGCAGGCGTCAACCTATACGGCGGGACTGCAATGGGGGGGTTATCCCCGGTATCAATAACATGCTCGGCATACGGAGTCGCGTCTCCCCCTGGCTCAAAGATATTCTCATATTCCACGAGGAGGTTGGCAAGAACCTGACGTTGTTCGGAAGTAAGCGAAGTCGCCTCATCGTCCCGGAGCACCTCTAAAGCAGCACATGAAGATACAGGTGACGAAACCTTTTCAAACTGTATTTCGAACTTTTGTTTACTATCTTCCGCAAAGTACCATTTACTTTCACCGAAATTGAACACAAGGTTAAATAAGGTAAGGAAATTTATACCTAACAAGCTTTAATTATTATTAGTTTCAGGAAAGATCAAAAACTTTATGACTCTAGTTTTATGGTGTAGTGTCACCTTTACCTCCGTGGTAAGTACGTTCATCTCCCTACTAACACCATCCGCCAACCTAACATTTTGCGTTGACGGCACTAACGGGTGTCCTAACCTGAGTAGGAGAGCGTAGAGCGTGTGACCGGCAATACAGCTAGTAGCTGCAGAATCCACGAGCGCAGTACCACAATTTCCCAGAATGTTTATATTTAACACGGGGCGCCGAAAATGTAAATTACAACTATAACCATCATCTAAACTAGATACACAAGTATTATTAATACACGAAACACTTTTATCAACATTAAAGTTACATAAATCTCCTACAGCACATGTAGGGTTAACTTGAACGGACAAACTAGTGTTATTGAAATGTGAAACATTTTCATCAACATTATTACAATTAAATACATCACCCACGGCACGCGAAGGGTTAAATTTCAATGATAAACAAGACTTATCGTAAACATCACAATCATATACAACATGATCAATACAGTGACTTAAATCACCCGCGGCACGCGCAGGGTTACCTTGTATAAACATACGCGTTGGCGGGTTAACTCGCTGCGACGACGCGGGGACTGCTTCGGCGGTCGATCGAGCCGCGGGCCTCCGATGCGCGTCAGCGCGGACGTCGCCGGGGGAAGCGGCGGCGGCGCGGGCGGTGGCGGCCGAACGAGCGGGGACCGGCACGGCGGCGCCGGCGACGGGTACACGCGCTTTATAACAAACGTTGCGGTGAGCCAGGGCTTCACTATGCGACGTACTGTCAACTGAATAAAACGCTTGCTGAACCGAACAGTTTTTACACTTAGATTTAATAACGTTCGCGGCACCACAGCCGTAACACTTTATTTCACTTTTTAGCTTTAAGTTACTCTCAATACTGTTATCACTATTATCACTATTGCGCTTTAAAAGTTTCTCACACATATCCTTTACGTGGCCTGAACGTTTGCAGTACGTACAGAACTGCTTCTTGTCCTTGACAACGGCGGCGGTGGCTGTCCCGGCGGACTCGGCGGCGGCAGCAGCGCCGGCGGCCGGTACATTCCGCGGCGACGATGACGTTGGCGACGACACTACGCGTGTACTCGTCTGCGTACGTGATCTCGCGGGAGACGAGCTACTAGCCTGACTGGGACTAGCCTCCTTCAGGGAATCCTCCACGTTACGGCACTTGTGCAGTAACTCTTCGAAACTGTTGACATTTTCTCTGCATACACGCTTCCTAATGCGTTGACTGAGCAGCCCATACGCCATATCCAGTTGTACCTTTTCCGATAAGTCGTCCTTCGGGAACTTGGCCAACAGTGCACGTACCTTGGCGATGAACAAGTCGGTATGCTCCTCTCCTTGAGTCAACGAAAACAGTTTAACGTAAAGTCGGTGTGGCGGGTCACGGTCGCCGAAGGCACTCTTTATTCGTTCTAGGGCTTCCGACCACGACTTGGTAGACCGCTTTACCCCTTGCCACCATACTGCAGCAGGCCCCTCCAACAACATCGACAAACCGCGTAGAGCATTTTCGTCAGAAACAGCGACGCAATCTTTATAGGTAACTACCGCGTCTACAAAATTTTCCAAAGATTCGTCCGCGCGGCCGCCATAGCGTGTCGTGCACTTCGCGAAGTTTCCATTCGCGCCAAATCCAAAGCCCGATGCTTGGACCTCCGAAACGTTACTATGCGGCGTTGACGATCGCACCTCGCGTAATAATTGCTGGCAGAACTCTTGTTGGGTTTGCTGCATGGTATTAAGCAAACTTGTGAGCGTTTCTTGAGACATTGTAATGTTGGCAACGGCAGCCGAGCCGCCATCATTGTTCGATTTCACGTGATCTTCAGACCGTGTTCGCGGCATTTTCGATACGATATGCACACGCTACTCGTATAACACCGACGAAACACAACACAGGGTTCGATATAAGTCCCAGATAGTCACTTGTAGTGTTAGTTGTAACACATGACAAACTTTTCACCACGAGTTTTATATACCTACACACGTTGGGCAGCCACTTATAGCGTTGGTAGGCTATTGGGGTGGTCTGAAACACTGCGAGTCTTGTTTATAAACCGTTTATTGTAAAAAAACTAGACATCGAACATGAAACCACACTTCTTAAACAATCTCTGGCGCAAGCGCGGGAAAAACAGTATGATACGTGGGTCGTGGCACCGCGCAGCGCGTCTCGAAAAGCACTCCTGTCAACTGCGCGCGCATCGGCGCAGGGGAAAATCACCCCGGGGTTGCCAACTACATACCTTACAATGTGCCAATGGTCTCACGCTATAAAATGAAAATCACACAAAGTAATAAAATCGAATTTTCAATTAAATAAGCATGGTAGTTCCTTGTTTTTCTTTTTATTAAATGTCTTTTTGGATGTGTTTTGTATACCTATATTTAATACAACTTTAATATAATAATCTTCTCCATGTTTTTGGTCTTGGATCGACACATAAACTTGTTTTTAATTATGTGTATGTATAAGAGAAGGTTACTCGTAAATTAAAATTTCTTCCGTCCCTATATTGAAGTTAAACACCAGAATTTTAATTCAGAAGCAAAAAATAAACACGCATAAATAATGTTTCTTTACCTTTTAGATATTCATCACATTCGCTATCAACGTTGACAAACAAACCGGCAATTAAAAAAACAAACAAAAAGATTGAAAATTTAAAAAAGGCTTTTACATAGTTAACGCTTACATTAAACGGTCAGCCGGCATTTAGATTACTGTTATACCAAATTATAATTTACAGTGATCGCCAACCTTTCTTCTGTTACAATAAAGTTGACGTTTCTTTAATTCAGGTTCTTTTATAAATTGGCACGAACTTAAATATAAATGTGCCGTCTTATGCGACCTACTTGAACTGTAGTTCTGAAAAGATAAAGTCGATAATTGACTGTTTTGTTACGTTATATTCTAGCACAACTTTAGCATAAATTAGCATGTGGCGAGTAAGGAGACAAGCCGTATCAATCACGATAAATACTATTTTGTAGTGACACTGGCCTCAGGGTTTCGTGCTGGATACCCCTTAACGAGTGGCTTGTGATTTTTAATGGCGTCGTGAAAGTGTGAGACAAATGACTACTTGGGCCCTACGTACATTATAGGTGCGACAGTGATATTTGCAACCGGCAGAGTGATGTCATGTTCTATTTTTTAATGAAAGCTGTCATTCCCAGGGCTGATTCCTTCATATTGTTAACACTATCACATGTACCAACATTATATTTATTTATTCACAAGGCAGTTACAAAAGGTTACAATCAAGTTATAACAACAAATAACCCATAATAGGTGTTGGGCTGATTAAGACCGAGAGCGTATAACATGATAAACAACAACAAAAAAATGAAAATTTTAACTACAGGCAATAGGTTCACAAGTTCAATGTATTTTACATTCGTCTTTTTTATGCCATGAAGACACGAAAACGCTATGTCTAAATATAACAACCATAATGGTCAAGCTTTAATCGGGGTTGCAGAAACGTTCAAACGAAATACAATGGCCTCGTATCCTAAGGGCAGCTGCAGGAACTCTGTAGAATAAACTTACATTCTACAGAAGAACAGACTGTATAAAAAATGAAGAATGAATGAACCAAATCAGAATTATGGGTACGATAGGGAAGAGTATCGCCATTACGACACTAAAACAAAGAGCTTTTCTCTTTCCCATCGCTGTAGGAGGTATTAAATCTACACTTAAGAAATTCTTATCTGCTAATACAAATAACCTAATTAGGCCGTTATCTCACTAGAATGTGCTATGCTATCAATTTCACTATCTGGAAAGCGTGGGACAGCATTCTTTGTGAGCAGCCTAATCTTATTTATGGGGTGTTTATCAAGCGTTTAGATTCTTATCATGAACTTTGTAGCGGGTTGCGCCATTCAAATATTTTGATCGTTTTTGAATGATGGTCACGATGGTTCGGAATGGGAGCTCCGAGTATCTAAATTGATGTTATCTATAAATGCTTCAGTTTTAGTTTGTTGGTTTTTTACATCAGATATTGTTGATGGACGTTGACCGTTATTAATATTTAAGGTTACTTTTGTGTGTAAACTAAGCAGGGGATCAGATCAGGGGATCCGAACGGAATAACAGGAAAAACAACATAAAAACAACCACTGCAGTTGCAGTCAGAATAAAAAGTGATCACCAGATGGACTCCGAATCATTCAAGTTTCAAGAGTCCCGTAGAAAAGATTAAACTGTCTTGGTTCCAGCAATGAAATTCATTCGAAATAAAAACAGCGGAGAAGTAAGAACACACGCAAAAAAGAGCATACAGAATATAATTTAATATTTTGATAATAATTACTTTTTACTTACTACCTTTAATCTGTTGTAAATTAAAAACTTACGTCTCTAGGTAATACTGTGTCGCTTGACCCAGAGCGGAAGAAGATATTTGATGATTTTCCCACCCCAAAAAAAAAGGTAATATTGTGTATTTGAACTCTCCAGCCTAGTTACCTTAATTTTCAAGGTTAAGCAATGCTTGCCGGGGTCAGTGCGTATATAGGTGACAATCTTAACACATTAAGATTCCTCGTGTTTCCACTGTCATTTTTACATTTTTGGCAGACGTTATGGGTAGTCAGAAGCTGGAATATCTGACACCAGCCTTGCCAAGGGGTATCGTGTTACCCAGTTACTGGGTTGTGAAGGTCAGATAAGTGGTTACTCTACAAAAAACACTTTCTAGTAATCGGCTGTATCTGGTTACACTGGAAGACAGCATAGTTGGAAAAAGCTAAGCAGATAATGAAGATTTGATTGTTATTTCTTCTTTTAACTATTGCATGATTTGTCATTACTAAGAACAAATTAATTAATTGCAATTTCATAGGTACATGTCAACTGTATTTTTTGTCAAAAATAAATAATAATATTCCACAACTTTCACACAACGCCATCTAGTCCCAAACTAAGCAGAGCTTGTGCTATGAGTACTAGACAACTGATAAATATACATATATTTCTAAATACATACATATTATAGATAAATTACACCCAGACAAAGAACAAATGATCGTGCTCATCACACAAACATTTATCCTGGGTGGTAATCGAACCCACGACCTTGCGCATAGCAGTCAGGGCTACTGACCACTAGACCAACAGGCCTTTAATATACTTTAAACCCAACTAAACATATTTTATGACACATAATTATGTATTTTAAATAATTGTCTTAGTAACAGAATACATGAAATTATACATAGTCGCAAACAAAAGAAACTGCTTAGAAAGAAGCAAAATCTGATAAGAGACTTGGCAAGACGGACAGACATAGCTATAATTAGTAAGCAGAGTAAGAAATTACAGCTAAACTTAAATTTTATATTTACGGAACTGTTATAGTCCTTGTTCATTAGTAATAAGATGAGAGAAACTACAGAAATTGTGTTACAAACTTTATGGGAGACAAGAACGATGAAATTAACAGATATAACAGAATGGCTAGCCAAGTACTAGTTAGTAAATACTTAATATACGATCTGGAGAAAACGAACCTTTCCGTTAGTGGTAAATTTTCCTTTTGATCGCTAAAGCTTTGTTTTCCTAGGATAGCGGTGCCGTCATATAGCGGTCGTAATACAGCGGTGAATGACGTCACTAGAACGTTGTCTATGTAAACAAAATGGCGCGGTTTCCTAGAGAGCGGTAACTGACACCGTAACGTCAAAAAGCAGTGCCGCCATATGCATGACGGCCGTCTTGTCGGTTTCAGATGGTTTCGTGAACGTTTCATTGATAGCGATGAAGCAGACTGTGTTAAAACGGCCGTGGAACTTTCCACATCTCGTCACCGTAAAGACGGCCGCCTTTTATGGCCGCTCTATGACGGTACCGCTTTCCTAGGAAACCAAAGCTTAAAAGTGACGATATAAAATGTTCTGTTGTTCATTTTGTAGTCTAAAACTTGAAACTAATGCAAGTAATCATCTAATTCATAATTTTAATTGAAATATGCTCATGCAAAGTTAAAAATGGTAAAGTAAAGTTAAGGTAGGTAGGTTTTTTATATATTGTTGTGCATTTGGAAATATTATAAACTAGCGATCCGGCCCGGTTTCGCACCGTCTCATTCTCTCTCACAAAACTTTATAAATTATTTATTAACCTAATGGCTAAGGTTTGTGGTCAAGACTTCGTGGGTTCCAACCCCACCCACAATATTGTCGTGAACTCACTCCAGACACAAGCATATTTAGCTTAGTTGGAGGGGTTAACAAGAATGCTAGTTATGTGAATTCTACCCACATTACTAGTTCTCTTATTAAAAAAGAAAAATACATACGCGGTTTTCATATAATTATGCTGCCCTATTACCTTCTCTGTTTTAGTAAATATTAAAAGTAAATATAAGTATAAGTAAATGCTTGCACTGTCCAGACAGGTCCGCTCAAATTTGCGTAGTTATTTCCTCAAAAGAATACCACAGACATGAACCTACATGCTTCTCATATACAAATACAAATTGTCTGGACTTTAAAAGAGACTTTGACCTCTGAGTTTGTTGCGGTTTTTCTTCTCAGAGTAGTCAGTTAGGAAATACCGGCTTCATCTAGCTAAACTAAACACGCAAAAAAAACATGACGTGTAAGTGTTATTTATAACCAATTTACAAAACAGTGCATTAATTTAATATCTTAAAGTATTTTATGATTATTTATTACATTAATATACATAATTATAAAAACAAATATAATACAGGCGAAAATAAAAGGGAAATTATAGGGCATCGAAAAATTCATCAACATGGATTCGGCCTTTCCGGAGAGCATTCATGACAAGCAGCAAAATAAACAGCCAGAAAAAGCTCCATCCTTCGTGCGAGGTGCCATTACGACAGAAAATATATTAATACCGATGAATTGATAAAACACTTGCTGATTATTACGGATTTCTTCTTATGCTCGTATACCCAAAAAAATTGATACAGGATTATCTCTTACGTATTTCCTTTATCTAAATTATAACTGCCTCCGTGGTCAAGTGGCTTAGGTGTTTGCCTTGTGACCCGGTGGTCGTGGGTTCGATTCTCGCGAGACGCATACTTTGTAAAGTTGTTTCCAGGTTGGCTAGGACATTGCAGGCCTGAATCACCTGATTGTCTGATAAAAAAACCGGTCAAGTGCGTGTCGGACCACGCGCAGTGTAGGGATCCGTAGTTTTTATAACAGCCAAGTGCGTGTCGTATTCGCTGACTGATCGTTTCATACCATGCTCTAACTAAAAGCCAAACATGACGACCTAACTAATTTGACTTCCTATACAAATCCTCACCTGATCCGACAATTTTGCACGGAAGTTTTAATTTTTTGTAGAGATTTGTATAAAACTTGTCATAGCCGGTGTTTTGAATTCAAATACAGGACACAGAGCTACACTACTCAATCGTCACAAAAAAATAAAATTTAGGAAGTAGTTTGCTGGGGGAGCTTTGTTTGATATTATATAGCAAAATAATAAATAAATAAAAACATATTCATTTGAATTCACTCTAAAAACGGGCCCACATAGGGCGATGGTAACTGAAGAAGGAATTATAAAATCCAACTTTACAAGGGAAGTTTGAAAAAATATGATCTATTTGAGTACCACCGCGTGTAGAGGGAAGTGGTTGTAATAAAGACTGGTAACCAGCGTCACGTATTAATTTGAAAACTGCAGTGTTGTCGTTACGGAGATAGTCTTCATTAAAATCTCCAAATGTTATGCGATAGTAAATTACTTACAAAACCTACTGCGCGACTGTTGGGACATTTGCATGATCTATAAAAAGCTATAATCTTTACTGCATTTATTTCGAAAATTACTGCTTCACAATGGTCACCTGTAGCAATGTCAATGTAATACCGTAGGTTGCTATATTCAATATAGTTTTTTGCCCCCCCCCCCCCCCCCGCAAACCTGGGTTTGAACTAGACTGTTTAGGGCCATTTGTACTAATTATTTACTTAAAATTAGTTATATAAAAAGAATCTTGAGAACAGCTCCACGTTTCTACTACTAAGTAGATATCTGAAGCCATCATTTGAGGATCGCTTACAGTATCTTGCAAGTGTGCACGTAAGGATTGAACATTATGGAACATAATTTGGTATGAACTGAGGGGCTCCCTCAAAAATCGGTACATAGGTGTTAGAGGACTTCGACGCAGCTTTTCCATTTCCATTACGACTGAATCTTGGTCGGAGGGTGGACGTGGAGGATGAAAACATTCAGTAACGATAAATAAAACTTCAGCACATGTGGCACGTGAGCAAGCGACATATAACCTTTTGGTTGGTCCTTGATATCTAACGTTAACATACATGTGAATCTAGTCTGTGTTAAAATAACAATATAGTCAGTATTTTTGGACTTATTACTTCTAGAAAGTGGCTAAAAAGTGTAAATAAACAGTTATTTAAATAGTTTATAATTTATTGTGAATCGTAATTGTGTAAAAGAGTCAATTAGTGGCGAAAAAGTTATAAACATTCAAAACAAAGCAAACAGCCGGCCATTGCATGACAAGTGACATTTGCGCGCAGTGTATACTATTCGCACGGTTAACGCGCTGGACATAAGTGCGTTATCGGCCTGCGCCCGAGCGTTGTGAATCACCCGAGCGGTAGCGCAACTGATAAAGCAACGCAGACGGCGCAACTATTCTGCCTAAGTATTATTGCTTCTGTGAGGACTACCTACATAATACATTAATTATGTCACCTTCAAAGCCAATGCTATTGATTTGTTCCGGTTGCCATAATAATATAGATGATGAAAAAATTGAATGCTGTAAATGCAGTGGCACGTATGACTTACTGTGTGCTAATATCACTAAGGAAGCATTTGCTACTCTAACACCTGAGTTTCTTTCGACCTGGCTGTGCCTGGGATGCCGTTCCAAGCTTCCTAGGGGGGACAATTCTGATACTCCCGTACGTCTAGTCACGCGTAGTGTTCACTCTTCGGACACTACACCTGTCACTGCATCTTTTCCGTGTTCGGTTAACGTCACAAACTATAGAGGCGCTCCCCGTGGACGACAACTAACTGAAAAAATAGCAACTGATAACATCCGAGACATTATTCGTGAAGAGCTGGAAAAGGCGATTGACAACCGACTGCCCAAACTTATAAATGAGCTATTCGAGAATCACTTTAAGAACTGCAACCTCTTACACACGGTAAAATTATTGAGTGATAGGATTACTGCCATGGACATGAAACTTGAGTCGTTGACTAGAGCAGAAGTAGCTACGAACGTACGTACCAAGAAAACTCAAGCATCTACAAAAAATGAAGTTCGTGCAACTACCAAAAAGAGTAAGGGACAGTTTGATGGTAG
The DNA here is from genome assembly GCA_943138885.2 of Tholera decimalis. Lineage (NCBI taxonomy): Eukaryota > Metazoa > Arthropoda > Insecta > Lepidoptera > Noctuidae > Tholera > Tholera decimalis. The sequence goes on from OW964552.2 coordinate 43,389,602, forward strand.
TGCCTTCACCTCGTGTTCACAGTATATGGAACTACCAACAATGGATACCCCAGCACCTTCATCGAATTATAACTCTGCACTAACTACGAATATTGCTACAGAAATTACGCAGCTAAGTGATGAACTGCAGTCTGCGTCCTTTTTAATTGATGCATCTCCGCACGTCGCGCACTCCGATGTAACTTGTCAACCACAAGCTGAACCTCGTGCCTCCTTGCCGGTGCTTACTACGCCAGTGTTGAAAAGCAATATTGCTGATGATGGGTGGACAGAGGTCCAACGCCGGCGCCCACGAGCGTCACTTAGTTCTGTGCTACGTGGGACCGCGGCACCTGGTACCACCAAATTGGAGGCCTCGGAAAGGTGGAGACATCTGCACCTCTATTATGTGAAGCAAGGTACATCTGTCAACCAGGTACGTGAGCATCTGACTAATATTTGTGGAAGTGATGTGTGCACCGTGGACGTTCTCAAAGCCCGTGGTAATTACGCATCCTTCAAATTAGGAGTACCGTCGAGATTGGCTGATAAAGTTATGTCTGCACAAAATTGGGCTGAGGATATCTGTGTGAAGCCATGGCGCCGTACCTTTCGTGCTAAAAATGATGAAGCCCAGCAGTCCTCTTAACCTTTCTGTTGCACCTATCCGTAGTAAATGTAATAAGAGTGTACGATTATTATACCAAAATGTGCGTGGGCTGAAAACCAAGTTACCCACATGGAGATCAAGTTTAATGCTCACCGAACATGATTTAGTAGCTGTGACAGAAACTAACCTTGACACATCGGTAGAGGACTCCGAGGTATCATGTGGAGATTGGAGCATCTTACGCAGAGACAGAGTGACTGCAGGAGGTGGAGTATTACTGGCTGTACGCCCCGGCATCACCTTAAGAAGACGACTAGAACTCGAGACGGCCTATGGCGAGGATATGTAGGCTTCCCTCACAATCCATGGGTTAAATATTACTCTATGTATCGTATACATCAAGCCTACTGCAACCGACGATGATTATATCACATGGTTTTGCAAGATTGAGAGCTTCATTTTAAAATTAAATGGAATTGTACTTATTTTAGGTGACCTCAACTTAAAGAGTGCATCTGTAAATATAAACAATTATTACTGTTATTTTCTTAACTTTTGTAATCTAGCTGATATGACCGAAGTGATGAATATGCGGGGGAGTAAGCTAGACGTGGTATTGACTCGGGAGGGCGCTGGAGTAAGCTGTGAATATGTTGTGGGCAGTGAGCTGGTTTCAATCGATCTCTACCACCCTCCTTTAGATATCGTGGTTCCCATCAGGGTACACAAGGGTAGTGAAAAACTAGAATCTAGCAACATTGATCGAAGAAATGATTGGAACTTTGTCAAGGGAGATTACGCGTTATTTTACGATCAATTAAGCTTAGTCTCTTGGGACAGGGTTCTTAAATGTAATGATGCATGCTCAGCTACGGATGAGTTTTACACTATCATCTACAACCTATTTAATTCTTCAATTCCAAAGAAAAAGAGACACTCTATCGGTAACAGGCGATACCCAGTTTGGTTCACTGGAGACATAGTCCGTAATATTAAGCATAAACACAAACTTCATAAAAAATGGAAAATTACACGATGCGAACTCATATACGAACAGTTTAGTGCCTTACGGTCAGAGTTAAAAGTACGAACACAGAACGCCTATAAACTATACTGTCTTAGTGTGGAAAATAACTTAAAGAAAAACCCACGTCAGTTTTGGCAGCATATATCCAGCCTGAGATCAAAGGGTGGCTTCGAACCACATGTTACACACAACGGAGAGTCTACTTCAGGTGTCAAAGCAGCTGAGGCATTTGCTCAGTATTTTGCTAGCGTATTCTTGCCTGACAAACCTAAATTAGACCCAAACAACCTGAGTCTGAGAACTGAGGGTGGTAATATACCCCTTCCGTCTCTAACCCCTAAAGATGTAGGAGATGGGATAGACAAACTTAAACCCTGTAGCTCGATAGGTCCTGACAATGTTCCCGCCTACGTTCTGAAGGGATGCAAAGAAACCCTGGTAACTCCTTTGTGTCATGTCTTTAATCTAGCCCTCCGGTCTGGTGTGTACCCTAGGCAATGGAAACTATCCCGAGTTACACCTATCCCTAAAACTAGTGACAAATTATGTGTGGAAAAATATAGACCCATCGCTGTCCTGCCTACCATGGCAAAAGTTTTTGAACACATGCTACACACGATAATTTATAAACAGATTAACATGTATTTAACAGGTGCTCAGCACGGTTTCCGGTCAGGTCGCTCAGTCAACTCGAATCTAATGATTCATGTCGATCTTATATCTAGAGGCTTGGACAATGGAAAGCAAGTGGACGTCGTCTACTTTGATTTCTGCAAAGCCTTTGACAGGGTCGATAATGATATCCTTTTAACTAAATTAGGCAACATTGGTTTCTCTCCAGGTCTACTCAACTTCTTTGCGGACTACTTGCGTGATCGGAGGCAGTTGGTTAGGCATGGATGCTTTGAATCCCAGCCGTACAATACACCTTTAGGTGTGAGTCAGGGATCCGTGTTGGGTCCACCGCTCTTTCTGATCATGATCAACGATCTTGTAAATAATGTCAAATCCGCGAAATGTCTACTTTATGCTGACGATCTGAAGCTAATTATGGAAATAGGATCGGCTGAAGATTGTGTTCTCCTACAAAATGACATAGACATCGTTAACCAATGGAGCATTAAGAATAAACTATTCTTCAACACTAGTAAATGTTATATCATGACTTTCGGTAGGAAGTTGCAACCAATACTCTATAATTACACATTAAATGGTCAATAAATCACTCGTGCCACCAACATGAAGGACTTGGGAGTGACTTTCGACCGTGGTCTGACATTTAGGGATCATGTTTCTGACCTTGCTAAGGAATCATTTAAGCGCTTAGGATTCGTTATGCGTAATGCCCATGATTTCACGAACCCACAAGTTATCAGGCTTCTATACACCACCCTGGTGCGTAGTAAGCTTGAGACTAGCACCTGTGTTTGGAACCCCTACACTGCAAACCAAATCTTGATGCTTGAAAAAGTACAAAAGACCTTTCTCAGATTCCTATTTAAAAAACTGTACCAGTATTACCCTTATATGTACCCTACTAATTATCTCTTGGGAATGTTGGGATTTAATTCTCTTGAGGTAAGAAGAGGCTTCGATCAGCTCACAGTAGCCTTTAAAACTCTACGTGGACAAATTGACTGCCCAGAGCTCCACAATCGTTTCTGTATACTGAATGTCCCCGGTAACTATCTTGGTCGTCGGAGTCAACGTCACAAATTATTCGCGCGGCCACTATGTCATACAGTCGCCAGAGCCCAGTCCCCAATCTGTCGCACCCTTGAGGTGCTCAACGCCCTCCTGATTGAATATCCTGAATGTGATGTGTTTGTTGATGGATGGAGAGAAATTATACGAGTGTGTTTGATGTTTTGCGAGAGAAAGTATGCGAGAGTGTCCACTGTTCCGTGTTAGTTCGGTTCCGTGTTAGTTTCAAAATAATTTGTAATAGTTGGTAATGTATATACTAGTTTATGTGTTTGTTATATGTACCTTTTATTTCTAAGTTAATTAATGTAATTGGTTTTAATCGTTTTAATTAACTATAAATAAATAAATAACATTGACCTTGAAATACCGGGCCTCACATGTACAACAACTTTTTCTAATGTGGATCCCTGGCTTTTGTGAATTGAAATAGCGTCAGCTGGAACCAATGGGAATTGAAAAAAAAACCGACTTCCAAAAAACACTACAATGTGAAACATAACTTTAATTTCGGAAGTCGGTGGCAAAAAACTAAAATACAGATCCAAAGACACCATCTTCTGAAATAAAAGTTATTTTTCACATTGTACCTAGTGGTTTTTTGGAAGTCGGTTCTTTTTGTTAAAAGTTTTTTTATAAGACTTATTTAAATATGAAACTAGCGCAATACAACTGACGCTTAGCGCCATCTATCGACATTTCTATGGAGTTGTTCGAAATTTTCGAGTCAAATACAATTGGTCGACTATTACTCGTAAACTTGTAAAGCCCACTTATGTGTGATAGTTTTCCTTTAAACTTCGTTATACATAGGTACTACTGCCGTGACATTTGAATTTCTAACTACAACCGTTTAGTTGCTAGAGGGGGGACGGGACACTTGACTCTAACGAAAATTGGTACTTTAAAGCTTGATAAGTCACGAACAGTTTACTTAATCAAAAAACGGTTTTCTCAAATCCCTACTATTTTTGAAAGACCTATTCAACGATATCCCACACTATGGGAAGGATGAAAAAAATAAATTATCATCCCACTTTACATGTAGGGGAGATACCCTTAATAATTGTTATTTTCAAAATTTTATTTTACCACTTTTTTGGCGTCATTAACGTGTATACTCATGCCAAATTACAACTTTCTAGTACCAATAGTTTTCGAGCTAAACCGCGGACCGACGGACAGACAGACGGACATGGCGAAACTATAAGGGTTCCTTGTTGACTACGGAACCCTAAAAAAGATGATTTCGTGCTTCGGAAGGCACGTATTAGCCGGTGGTCCCGGTCGCCAAATGGCGGTCGTCAAAATAGACCACGTCAGACCCTTGAGGCGGTCTAGAAACTCTGACACTAGATCGACACATCATCAGAACCTGATTTCATAACAATGGGACCAACTAGAAAGTATACCCTTTCAAACGAAAAAAAAATTTGCCAAATTGATCCAGCCGACTTCGAGTTATGAGGTAACATACATAAAAAAAGTTCAAGACGAACTGAGAACCTCCTCCTTTTTTTTGAAGTCGGTTAAAAATGAAAAATAAATACTTAAAATATAATACGTTTGCACAAAATATCTTCAATTCCTTCTAGAAATTTCATGGTATACCAATTTCATGTAGTACACGTATTGGTTTTGTATTCGACGTTCTACGAATGTCGGAATACTCGAGCGTTAAATCGCAGAGCTGTTTGAGAAGCGTGAGACTTGTTCCGACATCGGTGTCGGACACTCTGAACAATTTAGTGATGTGACAAGGGATAGATATCGATAAAAATATTGTAGGAAATTCTATTCTTGGTGCTTCTATAGAAATAAGATTTATTTTTATTTAATGTTTTTGTATTTGTGTTTTTGTATTACTAAACTACGAACTAGGATAAGGCATCAAGAAACTCTTCTTAAATTCTGTCACCTGGTAACTTAACCAAGATATTGTAACGCTGTATCGCAAAGCTTAGACTTTGCACAAAGTAATAATCCGCCTTAGGGACACGGGAAGCGCTAACCAGCTCTTTCGAAATTCTAAATGAAAGGGCTGTGTGTTTTCTCGTATTGACAAAAATTACACTACCAGTAGGTGACAAGGTTAATATATTATACAACGTGTAATTTAAGGGGTATATACATACCAAATGCACGGCTTCTTTGGATGATAACAAACGATATAGTAAGGGTTTTGTAATCCTATGTGTGTAGAACTTATTACAAATTCCAATACACTGATACCAGAGACCGAATTTTTCAAATTAAGAAGTACGAAAAGAATTATCTTGTTATTGGCAAGTGACGTGGGAAGTCATTGACCCTCGTAGTGCTGTGACACGTTTGTTTTTATTGGTATTCAAGAAACATGAAACTGATAATTTGGGGTCAATTCTGTGAGTCACTTATTTTGAGCTGAAACTTTGCATAGAGACTCCATACCAGATGTTGTCTTCAGTCCTTTTGGATAGATATGGGGTTTCCGTTACACGTTGTATAAACTAGGGAGTAGCACGTAAATAATTCAGCTTAGATTACATGGTATTATAACGTAACACCCCAGTTGCATATATCAATCCCAAAAATGTTGTTTTTTTGGCAATGCATTTCAAACCATCGCTGTTATTTATTTTTAACCGACTTCTAAAAAACTTTTTTGCAAAAAATAAAACCGACTTCCATATCAAAACACTACAAAGCCAAAAATAATTTTAATTTCGGTAGTCGGTGTTATATTGGTTTTGTATTTTCTTTTTTTTCACACCGCCTTCCTTCTTAGTGTTTTGATATGGAAGTCGGTTTTATTTTTTGCAAAAAAAAAATTATTTTCGAGCTTTTTAGTGAGTCAGTTTGTAATTAATCTAGTTACAAAAGCCAAAATGCCAACTACACTTCTGGACACATCTATTGGCCCACCTTGTATTTTCAGTTTCGTTTGGTCCTAGCTAAAATTTTATATTAGGTCGAGCAAAAAGTTTTTATGCAGTTTTGAACCTGGCACATTCACAATTTCATTCAATAGTCTTTTTTTGAATTTCGAACACAGAATTTAAAGAAACAAAAGACAATTTGGAGCCTGTTTGTTGATATCAAACAATCGAATACTAAGAAAACTTGGTTTTATTGGTTTACTTGGATTTAATTCTTGAAAAAGTGATTGATATCTTTGCTTTTGCAACAAACATTACTTATTCTTAACATTAAGGTGAGGTTCTATCAATAATCTATGGATACTTCACCTGAAGTCGCCGCCCAAGCTGTGGCACTTATTCAGGCCGGACACAGCCAAAGAAACGTGAGTGCTCAACTTAATTTAAGTCGATCTGCGGTCCGAAATGTTTATCGGAGGTACCTAGAGACTGGCGGCTTTGTTCGTCGCCAAGGAAGGCCACGATCTCGGGTCACAACTGAAAGGCAGGATCGATTCATCGTGACGACCAGCTTGAGAAATCGTCACCTTACCTCCATTGAGATACAAAACCAACTTCGCGACTTCCACGGAGTATCTGTGAGCGCTCGATCTGTTCGGAGAAGGTTAAAAGAACGCGATATGGTACCACACAAGCCAGCTAATGGGCCCAAACTAAAGCGAGCCCACCGAACAGCGCGCCTTCATTTCGCACGCAGTCATTTAAATTGGACACAGCAAGATTGGAGCCGTGTACTCTTTTCTGATGAGTCTAAAATTGTGTTACATGGCAATGATGGAAGGAAGAAGGTCTACCGGCGTAAGGGAGAGCGTTTCGCACAATGCTGCTTTGAAGAGAGGGTTGCTTATGGCGGTGGCTCATGGACTGTCTGGGGCGGTATATCCGCGAGCGGCAAAACTCAACTTGAGGTTGTTACAGGACCACGGCTGCCAACATTAAATGCTGAAAGATACATTCGTGAGTGCTTAGAACCTCACGTGATACCATACGCGGACTATGTGGGCCCAAATTTCCTTTTTATGCATGATAATGCAAGAGCCCATGCGGCCGGCATCGTCAGGGAATATCTTCGGGATGTGAACATCACAGTTATGGACTGGCCAGCCAGAAGCCCAGACATGAACCCCATTGAGCACATGTGGGACGAGCTAAAAAGGCGTGTTAGGGCTCGTCAGCCAGTTGCCCAGACGATGCAGGAGTTGAAAACTGCCATAGAAGAGGATTGGGAGATGATCCCTCAAAATTTCATAGAGCGGTTGATAAACTCTATGCCTAATCGTATGAGAGCTGTGGTAGATGCCCATGGAGGCAACACGCGTTATTAAATTAAACCTTTATTTGATAAAACATGTTTTTTATTCAAAAATTAATTGCCTTTAACAAGGCGCATATCCGACTTGTTAGGCGTAGGTCCATGTCGTATGGTATTCTGAATTCAAATTTAAAACTATACGATCGAAAAAGATGGTAAAATGTATCAGGTTTAAAACTGCATCAACAGTTTTTGTTCAATCTAGCAATCATATTTCGGTAGGGGCCATCGAAACCTAAACTCTAAGGTGGGCCAATAGATGTGTCCAGAAGTGTACTTATCATCTTCACCAGCAGAGTAAACGAAAAGGTCGTCAATATAAATATTTTTTTCAGACTTTTGTCGATTTTTCAGAAACGGCTTGTCCGATTTCTATAAAATTTTCATGGGACCATTTGGAAAGTATACCCTTTTCAACAAAAAAAAAAGTTTCAAATCGGTTCGAAAGCGACGGAGCTATGCCCGAACAAACATAAAAAAAAAAACATACAAACATCCGAATTGAGAACCTCCTCCTTTTTTAGAAGTCGGTTAAAAAGGAGGAGGTTCTCAATTCGGATGTTTGTTTGTTTTTTTTTTTTATGTTTGTTCGGACATAGCTCCGTCGCTTGCTAACCGAATTGAAAAATTCTTTTTTTGTTGAAAAGGGTATACTTTCCAAATGGTCCCATGAAAATTTTATCGTAATCGGATAAGCCGTTTATGAAAAATCGATAAAAGTCTAAAAAATTTTTACGTTGATGATCTTTTCGTTTATTCTGCATTGCGTTTTTTGTTCGCGCATAACTCCGTCATTTATGAACCGATTTGGAAAACTCACTGACCCACTAAAAAGCGCGAAAATAAAAACTTTTTTGCAAAAAATAAAACCGACTTGTGTTATTGGTTTTGTATTTTCTTTTTTTTCACACCGCCTTCCGAAATTAAAATTATTTTTGGCTTTGTAGTGTTTTGATATGGAAGTCGGTTTTATTTTTTGCAAAAAAGTTTTTTAGTATAAACAATTTATAAAATATATGTATATTAGTTACTTATTCGTTTGTAGATGTTTGTACTTATTAAATTGTAGACTCGATATTAGCTGTTGTTTCTTAAGAACTTTAATACTTAGAAAAATAATGTTACGATAAAAAAACATAGCTGGGTTTATATTCTGTAACAGTAACAAAGTAAGTTCTTTCAGTAACATGTAGGTTATACATATATACATGGCTGGAGCATATCCGAGTAAGCTGGTCCGACCTTTTTTGCTGGTAAGAGAATGATAAGATATATGAGAGTTATCGATAATCTTCAACGAAGCAGTCATGTCCCACGCCTAGCTGAAGAGTTAGCAGGATATGTGACACGGCCTCTTGAGGTAATTGCCGCATTTCACACTGCACTCGCTCTTCGCCCTATTTTGATTGGAAAATGCGATATCGTTCTGAAGTCACTTGTACGAAAAATTATAAAAACTATTTTATCTACAATGCATCTTTACTCACTAGTACTGAAAATGAGTTAATGACTAGCTAAACCCGCGTGTTTTTTACTTGTATCCTATATATGATCTTGTAAATTCGGGGTTGCGGGAATTCTAACGAGACACCGCGGTCCTAGAAATTTTAGACGGTGGAAGTCTGACACTCCGTTCCACTCCACCCAGAGTGAGAGAAGTCATTCGACGAAGTTCCCATCGGGAAAAAACAGGATCTTATAAATTCTTCTATCTTACAGTGAAAGTCCCATTCAAATGAGTTCAGCCATTCAAACTCAAACTTAAAATACTTTATTTTACATGGGCACTTATAAAATATCAGATGTACGGTTCGAGATTGGTCGTTTTCTATGGAAAAGAACAGGCAAGAAACTCCACGGTTACTCTTTTCAAAACGTCATTCATTTTCACAATGTATCCATAATACAGGTTTTATGGGTATGAGAGGACAGTATAGACTATAAACCAATCCAGACCTATTCCAGTGAATAGCACGGATAAAGCCACATAATTAAAAAAAATATCGCTTGTGTTTTATTATCGTGCTCTTGAGAAAACAGGTATTCTGAAGTCATAAACGGATATACACTTTGAAAGGTGTAGATGTAGGTGAAGATAGAAAAGATTTAAATAACTCATTGTATAAAGATTGTCTCAATAAACGTCACTACCAGATCTAGTGTAATATCTTACAATTGTTTTGAATATCGTAGAAACCTCAAATAATTCTGGTATTGTTCAGATCGTAATCTTCTTAAATTATTCTTCTTTTTTTTTCAGAAAGACTGGATTCAAATAGCCCAAGACAAATGGAATGACTTGTATTTTTGAAATTTGAAAATATTGATATTTGAAAAGAATAAACTCAATAACTATTGGACCATTAGACTACTACGTTATAACTGAGTAACCAAGTAAATCGGCAATTTTTTTTCTGAAAAATCTTTTTTTTATAATTAAGTAACTAATTTAAAAAAAAATATATATATACTTAAGGTTTTTTAAATTATTCTCTGAAAATTCACTAATTATGGACTTTTCAACCGACGACAAAAAGAGGAGGTTATCAATTCGACGCGTATATTTTTTTTTTATGTATGATCACCGATTACTCGAAGACGGCTGAACCGATTTGGAAAATTCTTTTTTGTTTGATAGGGTATACTTTGAAATTGGTCCCATCATTGTCACCAAGTCAGGATCTGATGATGGGATCCTGGAGAAATCGAGGAAACTCTTCAAATATTATAGGCACACCTATACTAGTTTGAGTATTTTTTATAGTAACTTGTTTAGTTGCATTCGAAAAGCACCATTTGTAAAGTGGTACTGATGATGAAGACCACAGATGGCCACTGGAACTACTCAATATATAAGTATTTAATGTGTTCCGCTTCGATTACTTGAATGTGGTTATTAAGCACAATATGCTCGTCACAATGCATATGGCGAAGTGAAGCTGATGGTGAAGTACCAGGAGGACTCCTCAACAATTAACGGCCCAACATTGGGAAAAGCAATATTTTGTAAATGAATATAAGTAGTTGACATTTAGGCTCTTGTAACTAGGTAAATTAAAAGTCGACCAACTAAAAACAGTGAAATAAAAACTTTTTACCAAAAAATTAAACCGACTCCCAAAAACACTGTAAAGTGAAAAATAACTTTAATTTCGGAAGTCGGTGCCTAAAACGCTAATACAAAACTAAAGACATGATTGACAAGATTTTTCACTTTACAGTGTTTTTGGGAGTCGGTTTAATTTTTTGGTAAAAAGTTTTTTTAGTTTTTGAGAAAATCGAATTAGAGTGCCTAGGTAGCGGGTGGCTCGGTTTATTTGCTGTCCAGTGTAAAATAATACCATACCATACCACCATACCATATAACAAATTCAACTGTACAAACATGTATAATGTGTAAATGAAAAATAAAGCATTTGATTTTGATTTTTGAATTCCCGTGATCTTCAAAATACCATTTATACCTACAGCTAATTTCAAGTACACGGTTACCTTCACATTTTGTACGAATTACCAGAATATTCCTGCGACATCTAAGTCTGCTTTCGAATTTCTCGCGTGGTCGAACCTAATGAATTAGAACTCGTAACGCTCGTGGCTCGTGGCACATGGCTCGTGGCAAATTGTGGTCGCAATTACAAACGTGTTAATTAAACATGTTTGCTAGTTCATTTCCTGCGTTTGACTTGTCGGGATATGAGTAAGTCAGGTGGCTACGTTATTTTTGTGATGTTTTTTTGGGTATATTACAAGCTGTTGCGCGCGACTTCGTTCGCGTGGCAAATTTTTCCCGTGTAAATCTCGATTCCGTGAGAATTTCGAAAAATCCCATCATAACGTGTACCTACGTCCTAAAAGGAACCCCTGCGCAAAATTTGAGACCCCTAGCGCTTGTGGTTTCTGAGATTTCAAGATGAGTGAGTCAGTAACCTTTCGCTTTTATACAACGTGTAATTTAAAGGGTATATACATACTAAGTGCACGGCTTCTTTGGATGATAATAAACGATATGGCAAGGGTTTTCTAATCCTATGTGTACATGTATGGATCATATTAGAAATTTCAATACATTGATACTAGAGACCGAATTTTTCAAATTAAGAAGAACGAAGAGAATTCTCGTTTTATTGGCAAGCGACGTGGAAAGTGATGACCCTCATAGTGCTGTGACACGTTTGTTATTACTGGTATTAAAGAAACATATGAAACCAATAATTTGGTGTCAATTCTGTGTCACTTATTTTGAGCTGAAAATTTGCATAGAGACTCCATACCAGATGTTGTCTTCAGTCCTTTTGGATAGATATGGGGTTTCCGTTACACGTTGTATATAGGTCGTGTCTAAATTATAACATCCATAAGAGTCAGTCTTCAAGGCTAAGCAAAGTTTGTCAAGATCAGTCCTTGGATGGGTCTTATCTTACACTAGCCTCTGCCCGCGACTTCGTACGCGTGGGAAGATTTCCCGCGCAAATCCCGATCCCGTGGGAATTTCGGGATAAAAATAGCCTATGTGTTATTCCAGAATGTCTACTATCTACTTACCAAATTTCATTCAGATCCGTTCAGCAGTTTTTGGGTGACAGAGTAACAAACATCCATCCATCCTCACAAACTTTCGCATTTATAACTAGCTTTCGCCCGCGACTTCGTTCGCGTGGGAGGTTTTTCCCGCGTAATTCCCGATCCCGTGGGAATTACGGGATAAAAACTATCCTATGTCCTTCCCGGGGTCTTAAACTATTTCCATGCCAAATCTTATCTAAATCGGTTCAGCGGATCAGGCGTGAAAAGGTAACAAACAGACAGACCGAGTTACTTTCGCATTTATAATATTAGTATGGATATGGATTAGTAAGAGTTAGATATTTCTCCATGCCTTGGAAAGCAAGTTAAGTCGTTGGTCCTTGTACAGAAGCCAGCACGTCAATCTACCCCAATCTGTCAAATTTTACCAAGAAAATTAACCTTCCACTTTTGTGATAAGGTTGAAAATCTATTAAAGAAAGGAGATCGGACATTTTTGTATGGACTTTGGTCCAAGTGGCGTCGGATGATGAGAACTGCTTTATTTATTTGATAATTTAATATTGTAACACTAACTATACCCGAAAATAAATCGACATATGGAGAAAAAAGTAATTGACACATACGTATATCAACCACTAGTACTCTCGCGGGGCTTCGCTCCCGTGGATTCTATCACGGTAAAAACATAACTCTCCTTTTTTGCAGTCGGGTAAAAAGTAGCCTATAACCTTCCTCAAGCTTCAAGCTACTTCCATACCAAATTTCATCGAAATCCACCCAGTACTTTCGAAGATTAGCGCGTTCAAGCAAACAAACAAACAAACAAACAAACAAACAAACTAACAAACTTTTCCGCTTTATAATATTAGTATAGATATTATTTTAAGGAGTTATTATAATATTTTTATTTTTACTTTTTATATGCAGATTATTATAAAAATAAGATATATATTACAGGTATTTATTAAAGCACCCATAAAAACTTATCACAACGCCTGTAAACCCTGAAGGCTTAAGCAGAGCTTACCTATTATAGTAATAATTATTGTGTTTTATATATAATAAAGGTTAAAATAAAAGAAACATGAACGATTAATATGTATTTATTATTACATATTCTGCCTATATGCCTAATATGCCTATGATTATCTCTTATGATTATTAGGCATATTCATACGCTGGTTAATAATTTCAATAAACCAGTCAGCATATTCACTGTCATGCACTGGCACGTGGAAAGCATTCAATAACGCAGCAGCTATTCTAAAATTCGGGAATAGGTGTTTCAGGGCAACGTTGAAATATTCTTGCCTTAGTAGTTTAAAGTCACGCTTGATGCGTCCGAAAACGATCTCTATAACCCAGTGGACCATGGCTACTTTTCAGGATTTATTAGCCTGCATGGTGGTTAGTTGAGTTTCTCCAGAATGTAAGGACTCACGCGTATGGGTTGTGTATCCAAAACTTCTAAAATCTACCAAGGCGTCCCTAAATCCTTTATCCAAAATAAAAATGTCACCGGGTCGAAAAAGTAATGGAATACATCTTGTTCATCGTGAATAACATCTTGCATTATACTTGCATAAGATTTGGTCGCTTTATATGGCCCATAAATATCTATTATGTAGCCATCCAACATGTCAGTATCAGTGGTTTTATTAAATACGAGTACTTGGATGTGAGAAATAACTATTTCACTATAATAATACTCTTATACTTATAAAAAATAGTTCTTCCATATTAACCAGCTCTTTAAATAACTCTTTCACGATAACCATAGAAAATGCTAACCAGTTTGGTATTATCTATTGCACCAACAATCAACAGCAATATGGCTTAAAAGGTACATACTTGTCGTGGTGCAATTGATGCGAGTATATGTGCTGAGATTGCTGGGTTTGACTCAAACAGATTTCGGGTAACAGTTTGCCTTTCTCTTCATAACACTGAACGATTACACAAGAGAGCCGTAGGGAAACAAGTACAGTCGCACACAAACACAAAAACCGACCGTCCTTCCGTCCTCGCCGCCGAGGCCCGCCGCGACGTCCCCGTAATTGTCCGCCCCACGGAATAGAAAATACAGTGGAAGTGCCGCTCAGATATCGTACGCGTGTCAACATTAAGCACAGATGCGCGACATTAGCTTATTCGCTGTCAGATTCATGTCGCGATTGGTTGTCTCTAAAATACACGAAATATTAGAAATTATGCCTTGTTGTGCGGTTTGGACCTGCAAAAACGAAAGCAGTAAATAAAATGTATCTTGTGGAGGCGTATCGTATCATCGATAAGTATTCAAGTTTGTTAATTTTAAATATATTTGATTTTAATGACAATACCACATTTCATGACTTCAATGCAAACTATAAACAACCTTATTTTCATTAGCACAACGTTTAAATCTACTTGGTCGTTATCTGGAGGAACATACTATAAATTCTAGTAACTTCGACGCTACTCAATTAGGCATGGGACACATTCGTAAAGTAGGTCTGTATCGATAATTTTTATTTATTTCTAACTCTTCATTTCATAGCTGGCACCATCATTTAGAAAATTGATTTCGGACGGTTTATGTGTATAATTCATAAATGTTTAACTGAGATTGCACAGAAATGTCGACGTTTTAACCACACGTAGCCTGCATCCGTCTGTAGTAGATACGGGTCGCTAATCATGCCGCCTATTAGATTAAATTAGGTTAAATTGAGGTGTACAATAAAGTATATCATAATAATAATTACACTAATATTATAAGTCAAAAGTTTGTGTTTGTGACTTCTTCACGCTCGAAAGGCTGAACGGATTTCAATGAAACTTGGTACACGGGTAGACCATGTCCTGGAATAGAACATATGATTTTTTCCTGAGACTATGTTCCCTTGGGATAATTTTCTACTTTTACGCGGGTGAAGCCACTGGTAGCAGCTAGTAGTTAATAAAGATAACATCACATAATGTAAACCGTAACACATAAATTTCTGGATATTGCCTCAAAAAAAGTAAAAAAGTAATTTAAATATTTCAGTTTTCCCCAAGATCCTTTTATTAAGGAAAATGGATGTTTATTGGGTCGTCAATATTCCAAAACATAATCTAACATCAGTTACGGGAATTTCCTACGTCTAATCATATTACTGTATTTTTAATACTATCTATTAACATTTCATTGAACACTAGCTTGTGCCAGCGGCTTCGCCCGCATGAAATTAATACTTTGTTATATGATTTATAGCATATATATATCTATATAACATATATCTATCGCACTCAAGAATAATGCAGCTACATATTAGGGAAACAATTTTCAGAATCGGTTCAGTAGTTTCAGAGATTACCCCTACATACAAACTTACAAATTTTACCTCTTTAATATTAAAATAGATTCTATTTTTTTGAAGATGATCAACCTTTTTCCATTACTGACCATTTGTATGATGTCGTTAAATTTTTACATTGCTCACACGAATAAAATACGTAACATCGATATTAAAATATCAATATTTGTCTACATCTCTATCTGAGTAGCAAAAGACATTACATGTGCATACAAATATGACATCTATTTCAAAGTGTTTAGCGTTCCGAATAGAATAAATTGGTTACAGTGCTATCTAGCGTTGAGTAGCTGAACTCGTTGTAAATTGTTCGATTTATGTTTTTTAAACGATAAACGCCTTTATTGATTATGTCATTTCAAATAATAACAACTTTCGGTCGTTGTAATAAGACTCAATATTTTTGACAGCATTAAGAAGATGATTTCTTAAAGTTGCGTTTCAACTTTGTAGCCAATTATATCACTGTTTTTTATGTTTGTAATGGACATTTTGACTTGCAAATGTGTGAGTTTGGCGACACTGGTTCTCGTTTTGAGAGAGTGCAGGGGCACTTCTACTTAATTTTCTGTTCTGTGGTCCGCCCCGAATCCCCGACCCTTGCCAGAGCCAGCCCGCGACACTGAGTCAGTAGCTTTAAATTCCCTTATTAATAATAATAATGATATGATCCAGCCTGTCCCTAGCTGCTCTCCCCCTGCGACCCCCTAAGCCGAGGTCCGTACCCCACAGGGGGTGCCCTTAGCATGTAGTCACCTAGTTTGTAAGTTTTATAATAAGCCCTGGCTGGAGGCTTTAATTTATTTATTAATTAAGGCAACCACAGGCAAGCCCGGTTAAGCAGCCGACAACCTCAGCGGTTGACCTGCGAGATGCCACTCACAAAAAAAAGGTAGCTTTTTCAATTGTTCGTCTATAATAGGAACAAGTTTTCTGGACTGTATAACTTTTTTCTCCGTAGGCTAATTTTATGGTGTCCATAGTAAAAAAATATCCTACATTAACGAACTTTCATCAGCCGACGCCATTTGGACCACTTCCGCCCGTTCTCCTTTGACAGATTGAAGTGATGAGCTGGCGTCTTTACATTCGTACATCTTTGACAGTCATTACGGGCAATCAAAAACCAGAAACTGGGTGGTTACTGGGTTCTGGTTAGATAGGCAGTCGTTCTATGTAAAACATTAGTATTCAGCTATATCCCTGGAGATTTAGTTACTTCAATTTTATTTTGTTGACAATATGTTCGCGTTTGACCACCATCTCACCTGATGGTAAGTGATGATGTGGTCGAAGATGGAGCACGCCTACCTAAAAGTAACCTATTCACTCTTGACTTAAATACCCCTAGGTTATAGCTATCGGGAAACACAGGCTCCGGCAGGGAATTCCACTCCTTCGCACAATGAAAGTATTCCCAAAATGTTTTGTGCGTATGGGTGGGATGTCCACCATGTAATGATGGCACATCGGCGTTTGTCTCGTAGTCCTATGATGGAACGGACTTGGCGGAATTAGATTGTGTAATTCCATCGCACACTCCCCGAAATGTAACCGATGGAAAACCGATAGACTTGCAACTCGTCTACAATTTTCAAGGCTCTGGAGCTTTGACTCGACCAGTGCATCGTTGCCAATGAGTCTCTTGGCCCGCTTCTCGATAGTCTTAAGCGCGTCCAGTTGGTATAATTGAGTACAATCCAAACCATAGATAATTGCGTGGATTAAGCATTCATCTTTTCCTTTTGATGTAACATCTTATTTACGTCAGAAAGTCTATAGACAATGTAAATACGAGTATCTTTCATGTCTATTCTTATTTTTATATGTAAATAGGTAACATAAAATGTTATTGTGGAACACAAAATATCGCAAAACAAATTCAGAACACATCTACACCTGACAATGTTTCTTAAATTGAAACAAACACAATCCTTTTGCAAAACATTTCATTACGTAATCGACTGTAAATCATGTTTTTATCTTAATCCAATATTTCGTATTGGCTTGCGAAAGCGCACAGGTTTTCCCCAAAACCGAGGGAAAAAATACATCTTGGAGACTTTGTATCGAATTTCTTAAGAGATTACAAACTTAACGCGACAGGAGATAATCGAAAACCTCCCTTATGTTCACGAAAATAAAGTGTACCTAGAATGCTGATCTAAATTAGTTTTACAGTAGGGTGCCAGAAATATAGCGTTCGATGAATAGGAAATTAGATCGTGCAATGGGAATGAGATATTATAATAAATGGAATTTTCCTGTAGCGACGAAAGATTCTTTTTTCTGTTTTTGTCAATTCCGTTTTGTTTTCACGTTCGAACAAAGATTGGTACTACCGTATTACTAAAGTCGTGAATTCAATAGGAAAAAGATTTACTTGTTGCCTATGTTAAGGATTTCTGTAATGACTATTTTAGAGAAAGAACGTTTACTAAGAAGTTTGACTTTAAAATGTATAATCTACTTTTTTATTCATATTAGCTCTGCCCGCGACTTCACTCGCGTGTGTGTCGACAATACCAAAGCGTTTTTGCCTGTGTAAATATCAATTCCGTGGGAATTTCAGACAAAATATAAAAGCCGTTCCTGAGAATAGCCACGATAAACAAAAAGACAGACTGACAGACAAATCATACAAAAGTTTGAATACAAAAAAATGGTTTAGTATCATGTAAAAAACTACATATAAGCACTTAAGAAAGCACATTTATTTTGATGTAACAGATAGACACTTCAATTTTAATTATATTTACAAGTAGAGAGCATGGATTGTTTTTATACACTATCTTACCTCTCTAGCTTACTCTTACAAGAAACACAGACTCCGCAAGGAATTCGACTCCTTAGCTGTACGCACAATTAAAGTATTTCCAAAACGTTTTATGCATGATTATGGGATGTCCACCGTGTAACGATGGCGCAACGCCATTCGTCTCATAGTCCGCTGATAGAACGGGCTTGGTCGAAATGTCATGTCACATTTCAATAAACTTGCACAATCAAATTTGTGCAAGTTTATTGAAATGTGACATGACATCTCGTAATTATTATTATTATGTTAGCCTGTAGTGTCCTATCGCCTGTAGTGTATGTCGCGATTCTGCGACTCATCCTTCCAATTCTTAAGGAAGCCATCCAAGTCGTCCCACCACCTACTTCGTAATAGTTATTCATAATGATTTCCAATGAATTATTCCTTGTTATGGGTATTTTATTAAATTTTGTATGCTGGTTTATACATAGTGTATGTTGATTGGAATTCCAGGTATGTCTGGAATAAAACTCGTGTTTCTTGTAGGATGAACTCGAATTGATTCATGATTAAAAGCTAGAATTCTGTTAGGTACGTTTTCTGTTTGCTTAGACTTTTTTTAAAAGTCGGATGTTGGAGTCGGCTAACATTTTTACTGAATACAATTCAGTATTAGTGTGTTACATGGAGCGACAGCCTATAAGTCCTCCAAAACCCAGTAACTGGGTAACACGATACCCTTGATAAGATCAGTGTCAGATTTACTGGTTTCTGACTACCAGTAACTACTATCAAAAATGCTGCTGGGACCAACAGTGTAATGTGCTTTCCGAGGCTTGGGGATACCATACCACCAACTTCCAAACTCCGAGCTACTATTGAGAAATTTCTTACAGAAATATCCAATAGCACTTTTTACCAAGATAAACTAGAATAAAAAAATCTACAGTAAAAATAATCAAGAACAAAGTATTACAGTATAATAAAAAACAATTTCTGAAAATAAAGAAAGAAGTAAAATATAACATCCAAGCGTTGTTTTTCAATTCGTCCCAGCTTTTCAATGCGAAGATTCTATATTCTTTCTTGTTCACTGATCCGGGCTTCCCCTACAGCGAGCGGCTAAGGAATATATTTTTATGTCTACCCGAACTAAGCAATAAAGGAAGATTAATATTTCTTATTAAGATTAGGAAGCTTTCTTATTTTGTTTGTATTTTATGTGTTTCCTATGAAATTGGTTTGGGGAACTGTGTTTTGTGTTTTTATGTGGATATGTTACCAATTAAAGAATATGCATATTGAATACCTATCAGGAACTGGTTAAGCAACGCTTGCCGCGGTCAATCCGTAGATGGTGACCGTCCCTACATCTTGAGATTTTTCCGTGCTTCGGGATGCACGCTAAGTCGTTGGTCCCGGCTGCCATTTATACATCTTAGATATCGCTATCAGCGATAAGATCGCCATTTTAACCATATACAGTACGGCCGTTCTAACTTGGTGAGCGTGAAGTTAGGCTCTGCGAACTTTAGCGCTTGTGCACTCGTACAAAAATAAAGGCTTTAAAAAAATAAATGCCAATAACAGCTGTTAACAGGTATAACAACTGCAAATTGCATTAATTTTTTTAAAACCTTTATTTTTGTACGAGTGCACAAGCGTTAAAGTTCACAGAGCCTAACTTCACGCTCGCCAAGTTAGAACGGCCGCATTGTACAGTATTGTGAATCAAGTGTGTGTGTTTAAATTATTGGTGTAGAATAAAGAGTATTCTATATATCTATCTATCTATCTTTGATGGTCGTTACGATCAAAATCTGCAACTTTGTAGTCTTATTTGATTGTGAAAAAGGTTTGCATTTTTAAGTAATTATTTCTTTTATCATAAAAAGGCGAAGTCTTCTACTACCTACAGCTTTATTGGCTTAAAAGAAGGGTCTGATAATGATAGAACTGAAAGTATTTTTTTTTTAAGAATTTTCAACTATTTTGTATTTTGAATGCTATTTTCATTATTTGTGTTGACTTTTGCGTTCATTAGAGGCACCATGAATTGTAGATCATAGGCTCCAAGCCTGGCAGGCTTTGTATAGTAGACCAAACCAACAATAAGCATTAAATATAAGCTAATATATTAATTATTATTAAGATATTTCTAATTGCTCTTTCAACAAATTAAAAACAAAAAAAAGAACATTTGTTTGATCAGACTTAGTGCAAGTATATTTTAACGTTTTAAGAAAATATGTAACTTCTAAATGCCGTTACTATGTCTAAATCCTAATAAAAGTTACATAATTACTCAACTTAGCACAGCGAGTAGTGCAAAAAAAGCTACAGTCAGAGAAAGCGACGGAGTAAACTCCTAAATCCAGTACAGGCGGGTAATCATTTAATTACGTGGTACCCGGATTTAAGGAGTTTGCAAGGATTAGGGTGGCTTAGTTTTTCGCGGCATCAGGCAACTTTATTTATTACCATAGAATTCCCATTTGGTTTCAGTTGAAATATACCTCTTTATCAAATAAGAAGGTTTAAGTTAAGAACAAAGTTTATTTTTTTAATTTAACGTGGCTGGCCGATATTGAAAATGGAACCTCAACTGTGGCATCTTTACTTTTCGTAGGTATCTTTACCTAAGCATACCCTATACCAGTTCAACTTAATTTTTGTTTTGTCTGTGGAAGTTTATGTTATTTCGCAGATATTGGTGGATTTTGTAATAAATTGTGGTAACCCAAAAAGATTTTTAGGCTAGCAACTTCGTAAACGGTCAAAATAGAGTGCATTTTCGTTATGTGCGGTCAATTTTGTCCGCAGCGTCTTCGTGTAAAGATAGCTGTTTCCTACAGTAAATTAAAGTGCGGGTAAGTGGCGTATACTAAATAGTATTTGGTATATTGTCATGTAGGTATATCGCAGTGATTTAATTCTAAGAATCTTCTATTTCCTGAGTTATTCGAAACGGTAATGTTATTTGAGGTTAGGTAAAGTTACCAAACTCAGCATGAAGGCAACTTTACCTGTGACTAGGGTTGTCAAATTTAACTTGCATAACTAATCTGGTTTTATGTGGGAAACCCTTTAAAATTTCGTTTAGCTGTTCAAAGCACTAACTTTATTATTCGTTCATGAAATATTGGGATACATGTGATATAATTAAGTTGATAACAAATTTGGCTGATATCCTATTACAGATGTTATATTCAAGATGCCTCCAAAAGTAAGCGTCAAACAAAGAAATAGAAGACGTCTGGGAGCGCGACCTTACGTAGGTATATTGCTGATTGATTTTGGAGAGAATTTTAAGATTTGTTTTAGTTATTTTTTGTTACAGATATTTATACATTAACAAAAGACTGAGTTACCTACTTTTGTAGATTGTGATTATTTTATGTACAGACGCCACTGAACAACAACCTACCTAAATCTGTAATTTTTTTTCAACCTTATTACATTAAAGGTTAATTATTAAAAAAAAATATTCGATTGGTAAAAGACAGATTCGAATAGGTTGACCTGCTGGCGTCTGTACTTACTTAGGTATTTTGATTATTGATGTTGGAGAGAGAATTTTAAGATTTGTGTTAGTTTTTTTTTTGTTACGAATATTTTTACGTTAACAAGAGACTGAATTACTTTTATAGATTGTGATTATAATTATGTACCTACCTAGGTATTTTGATTATTCATTTTGGAAAGACAATTTTACGATTGGTTTTTTTTTGCATACCTACTGTTTAACGAATAGGTACCTAGTTTTGATTA
Organism: Tholera decimalis; assembly: GCA_943138885.2. NCBI lineage: Eukaryota > Metazoa > Arthropoda > Insecta > Lepidoptera > Noctuidae > Tholera > Tholera decimalis. The sequence continues at coordinate 43,411,552 of OW964552.2, forward strand.
TAATTACGCTAAGTACTTAATTTTTTGACGCCAAGTAATGCATAAGTAAAAGTTCATAATTAAAAAAAAAATGTGTATTATTTTTCGACAACCCTGATGAAATGCGGCCATTTCTATGATAATTTTGAATTTCTGTTGGCAACTTTACCTATGTATTGGTAGTGGTTACTCAAACGAAGATGATAACTTCAAAATAAAATACATCGCTTTTTACCGCTTGGACCTATGGCAACTTTACATTGCATGCACTTTGGAACACACATTCGATAAAAACAGTACGCTAGGTAAAGTTGCCAAATTTGTGTCAATTTTACCTCGCTCATATTCTTGGTTTTTTTGGCGATTCTATGTGAGATTTAGTAGAATTCATTGCTTCAACCAAAAGAGACACATATTTTTTACAAAATAAATCAATAAAAGTTTAAATATCTAGCTCCATGTTGTGGTAAATAGTAAAAATGTAAAAAAATACGGTAAAGTAGCCACAGTTGACGGAACCTATTTAGTGATGTTGTAGACTGTTTTTGTATTCAACTTTATTTTAGCTAATTACAAAGAATAAAGAATTTGCTTCTTCTTCGAATCAATGGAAATGCATTTAAATATTATATTGGGCCGAGTAGGTCGCCACGTTAGTAGCGAGATTACGAGGTCTACAAATGTATTGTATTTGGGCACTTTAGACATTTCAGCAAATAGAGTATTTATTTATTTATGCACACACATGACACTTGCAAAAAACAAAATTAAATGCAGAAAAAAGAGCACAAAGTTGCTGCTTATTTCCTAAGAAATTTCTTCCAGCAGACCTGCGACAGGAGAGTTCAAGAGGAGATCATAGGACACAGTGTGTATAAATACTAATTACGATAAATAAAACATACTTAGCAATTAAACTATAATGATATAATAAGCAAATATATACATACATAGAATTAAAATACATATTTATATTAATGCTATAAAATTATATACCTATAATAAATATATAAAATTATGGGATGCTAGATAGGTAATGATCTTTGACCAGCTTTTTGAAAATATTAATGGATTTAGCTTCACGGATTTTAGCGGGAAGTGAGTTCCAAAGTCGTACTGCATGAAAGGAGGAGTGGGAATAGAAACGGGTTTTATGGGATGGGTAATTGAGATGGAGTTTAAGGTGCAATCGCCCTAGGAGTCATTGTGTTCTATAATCACTCATTTCGCTAAATTGTCACTACAACACCATATTTGAGTTCGCATTGATTTCTTTCCACTACAAGTCACGTCAGGATGGCAGATATTTCTTTAATTTGGTTTATTTTGAAAATCAGCAGAGAGCGGGAGTCTTATTGATCCAGTTATTACAGGAGCGGCTTACGAGCTGTATCGGTTGTGGTTTCGAACCAAATGGTGAAAGCAAGCATCTTGAATCATCAAATTGGTTATGGTACAAGATTCTCAAGTTATATAGCTATAATTGGGGATCTTGTACCATAACCAATTTAATATATCTATAGAAACACAGACTCCAGCAGAGAATCTTTAGCTGTTCGCACAATAAAAGCATTCAATTTATGAATATTATTGTACAAATTCGTTTTATATGCTGATATATTATTATAAAAACCTGATAAAATAAAATATATATTTTCAAGGCTACGAGATACAGGCACCTACATAAATAGGAAATATATTACCTTTTTGTAAATTTTTATTTGCATGCGCAATGAGCCTGTCACTTGCGCAAATATTGAACCAACTCCAGTATTTGCGCAAGTGATAGTAGCTCTTTGTGTTCTGCATTTCTTTCTGAATTTAAAAGAGACGTTTCGATGTATTTCAAGACATGTTTGCCATTTTTATAAGGAGTCAAAATGATAACAGATGATGATAGTGAGGTGAAGAGCATAACTTTTTTTCAGTCTTAGAGAAATCATCAAAAGGCGTCTGGAGTTTGGAGAAAAGTTCAGGGAGTGTGGAATTTTTACGTCACTAAAATCCTTCCTTTTCGCACTGTTGGACATTTAGCTACTTAGACCTTTTGATCAGGAGGGACTAAAATCACCCTGGTGATCACCTTCAGCGTAAAGAAGGCTCCATAACCTTCAAAAAGTTCACTCTGGTACCCCTTCTGTGCAAAGCTTATTACGGCGCATCCCTAGGGAGGTTGTAAAGGGATCTACTTTGAGCTTTGGTGTGTTCTCTCGGAAGTTAAAATAATAATTAAAGTCATTTGTTTCTCCACACACAATAAGACAAACATAATAACTTAGATATGCAGGTATATTACATACTGATAACTTTAAATATGTGAGGAGCTGGTGTCTGAATTAGGCATAATGCCTGTGTCACAGATCAACAGGTCCCCACCCTACAGTATAACAAGATCATTTATGTCAGTAATCAGTGTGCTACCGTTTTTCTCGAAGTCGCTAGATGAGCCGATCGAAATTCTCAGCACTCGCGATGCCTGTCGGGCATAAAACTGTAGTTTGAACTCTTACTAGAAAATACCAAATTAAAAAATAAACCTTCATACTTCATGCTGATCAGTAACTATTAGAATTTTTCTGGAAGGCCAAGCATCAAATGTCACCTCTCACTCTGACTGGAGCAGAAATGGGTGTCATACTTCAAAACCTGTGAACCTGTTCTTCAACTGCCCCTACGTTTCAGGATAGCGGTAAACATTCCTGCAACAATAAATGTAGAGTCAACAACTTCTAGATGAAACGGGCAATAAGAGAAAATCTTAAACTAAATAACCCCTAATTAACAAAATTGTACTTTTCAAAGTCCTAATTTTATCAACAAAGCATTTACGATCACCTCACACGTAATAAAAATGCTTTCAGAAAACATACCAAGTTAACGGTACAGCTACAACGCGTCAACAGAAAATAACTTTTGAACTTTAAAATGCTTTTGGTTCCACAGAATCGTAATTTTGTCGTCAAATTAAAGAAGAGTCGTGGTTTTAATGGGATGCAATGGTGTGTGAAAGCATAGATTAAGTATGTGTAGAAGTGAAACTCGATTCAAACGAATTCCTTTGTTTAAAATCATCTGGTAGAAAAAAAGTTGAGTTTTTTTCCAAGTTTGTAACACACAAGTAGGTATGTGTTTGTGAAAAACATTGTAGTCTATACTAATATTAAAATTGCTAAAGTGTGTTTGGCACGATCGATGTGATTTGTGGTGTAGTTAGTTGAAGTTATGGTGATAGATGAAGGGCACGCTCGAGGCCTTCAAATACCTTCAGATATTGGCTAGTTTACGCTGATACAATCGAATAACCCGCACAGGTTTTTTTTTTATTACGAATGAGCCCGCTCTTGACCTCGATCACACCTGACGGTAAGTGTGAGATGAGGTCTATGATCGAACGAGCGAGCCCCAGAAAATGCGTATTCACTCTTGCTTTAAAGGCTGACGGATCAAATGTGGCAGGGAATACAGAAGCCGGCAGAGAGTTCCACATCTTGGCTGTGCGCACAATGAATGATGAAGAAAAGCGCTTAGTACGACAAGACGGTATATCGACCAAGTGTGGATGGTATCCTGCGGTACGTCTGGTAGACCGATAGTAAAAGGGGATGAAGGGATTAGGTTGTGGAGCTCCTGCGCACACTCTCCGAAGTACAATCTGTAGAAGATAGACAGGCAAGCAACGTTTTGCCGGTGAGCCAGGCTGTGAATCTTGCCTGCCAGAACTTCGTCACCTATGAGCCTTTTAGCTCTGCGTTCGATCGAGTCAAGTGCAGCTAGCTGGTATTTGGCTGAGCCATATAATATAGGTAATATAGACTCCATACGAACGAGGTCATGGCCACAGTTAGTTAAGAATATGACAAAGTTTCCGGATTCCTCTTGCATTATTACGTAATTTTTGGTCATCAGGGCTGAGACATGCTGGTTGACAAGCGGACGGATTGGCGCAAGTGTGTGGTGGAGGTTCTCAAGCATTGCGACAATGCCTGGTTCAGGACACTCGCTGACTAGAGAGCAATACGACATCGAGGTGGACCAACATCTACTACCGCGAACTTCTCTCGTCAGGTTTGCGGCAAGTCGTGTTGCTCCCGCATCTGTTTATATAGCTACCAAAAAAGCTACCTCGCAGACATTGATATTTTCTGCCACTTATAACCCGTCAGTCTTTAAAGCAAGAGTGAACGACATCTTCTGTGCTCGCTCGTTGCATCACATTTAACGCTTACCATCGGGTGGGATCAAGAGGATGAAGAGCGGGCTCATCCGTAAAAAATTGGCCAAGTGCGAGTCAGACTCGCCCATGAAGGGTTCCGTAGTAACTATAATAATATAATGTAATTTGTATATTTATTTGGCAAAAAAAAACCTTACACATTTCTTAAAACTAGCTTATCTACATTTTTGCAACTACGCCAAATAGCTTTGTTTTTCATAGTGTTTGTATAAATTACAAAGTTATATTTGCGGTTTTATAAAATGTATCTATAAAACTGTTGACTCGATCTCGTTCAAACGAATTTTGGTTGAAAGTTTACATTAAGATCTACAGCACATTTTTTTTCTAATTTTTCACTTCATTATTATAGAAGTTAGAGGGGGGGCCATATTTTACCACTTTGGAAGGGAAGTTATACGCTTTTAAACAATTAACTTTATGAAAAAGTGGTTTTAGAAGCCTCTATCTCATTTTTAAAGACCTGTCTATAAATACACACACGCATAGGTTTCATTAAAAAAAAAAAAAACAAATATTTTCAGTTTCAGTATAACCGCCCTTTATTTTAAATATCTTTTTTTTATGTTTTTCTTAAAATCGAAAAGCAGTTCACAGAATACATCTACTTACCTAGTTTCACATGTATAGTCCTAATAGTTTTGGAATAAAATGGTTGTGACATACGGACGGACAGACAGACAGACGGACAGACATGACGAAACTATAAAAATGCTGTTAATCGTCTGCAATAGAAGGTTAACAGTGTAGGCCTACAATACAACCTGTAATTTAAAGGGTAATACATACCTAGTGCACGTTTTCTTTGGATGATAATAAACGATATGGCAAGGGTTTTATAATCCTATATCTACATGTAATTATAATAGAAATTTCAATACATTGATACCAGAGGCAGACTTTTCAAATTAAGAAGAACGAAGAGAATCACCGTGTTATTGGCAAGTGACGTGGAAAGTTATTGACCCTCGTAGTGCTGTGACACGTTTGTTATGATTGGTATTCAAGAAACATATGAAACCGATAATTTGGTATCAATTCTTTGTGTCACTTATTTTGAGCTGAAACTGTGTATAGAGACTCCATACCAGATGTTGTCTTCAGCCCCTTTGGTGGCGAATAGGTATCAGTCCGTTAAAATAATAAAATAAATAATTTTACTAAAAAAAAAGAATATGGATTTTTCTAATAAAATAAATGGTGTTATTGGTAGAAAATAAATAATCCTTTATAATATTAGTTTACTGACCTGTAAAAGCGGCAGTGCGGAGCACGCGCCGGGTGATTGGTCAGCTGATTACGTATATGCAATACATGAGGTTGTGAAATATTAAAATGGAAAAAAGATCCCACGGCTTTAATAATTTTTATTATTAAATTAGTTTAATTGTATATGATAAAATATGTAATATAGAGTACGTGATTTCAATTAATGTGATATCCTAACCGCCACGCTACATATATTGCATCGGGTTAAAAGAGTGACGGGTAGTAGGCAGCATGTAGTACCTACATGCGATATTATTTTATTCTATGGTGCATGTTACCGTCGTAATCTCTATATTTGGCAACTATTGTCAAAGATCAAAGGAGTTTCAAGTACCAAATTGTGTTTTTGAGAGGCACATTATTACATATTTAGTTTTGTTTAAAAAAAAAAATCTAAATTGGCTAAGGTTATTTTCGGAGTAATATCGATTGAACCGAAATTCGTTATTAGTGGCCTTTGAAACTGTGAAACCAACAACCAACATCTGCTTAGCCATTTCATTTCATTACGTTGGTGTTAGCTTCAGTCTAGCGGTAGTAGTATTTTACATCTAGCGACCGCTTATTTGACAGATTTTCTAACTTCTGACTACTCGTAACGCCTCTGGTGAATGTACAAATGAAAGCTGGTACCATCGGCTTAAGGGCCTATACTACCTCAAATGGCTTAGCATGGTCCTCCGTTATGTCGAAAATACTGCAGCAATAATTTTGAAATAAATATATGGTAAAGTTGAGGATTAATGTTAGGAACTATGTTTGTTGAAAACACGATTCCATAAAAATTTCTTGATAGAAAAAAAAATCCAAAGTTACCTCCAAACCGAACAATAAACCACTGGTATTCAAAAAATACTTCAAATTGGATAATGAAACTTTGCATATTTATTGAACTAACTATAAAGCAGGTCTTAAGTTATTTACTTTTTTTAATTACCATTATTTTCACCGTAAAAAGAAATAAACTAAATTATCGGTGTCTTGGAGTCTTCCCTGCTACCCTGTCTCGCTTATTCGCGTGACCGCCGCCAGTAGTGTGCGAGCAAGATAAAAAAAAACTTTTTAATAAAAAATTAAACCGACTCCCAAAAAACACTGCAAAGTGAAAAATAACTTTAATTTCGGTAGTCGGTGTCTTTAGTTTTGTTTTTTCGTTTTTGGCACCGACTTCCGAAATTAAAGTTATTTTTCACTTTGCAGTGTTTTTTGGGAGTCGGTTTAATTTTTTATTAAAAAGTTTTTGGAACGAAGTTCCTTATCGCGCGTTACGAAAGGGGGCTAGCCGGAAAAAAATCATACGAAAAGTTGTAACGACACTTTTTAAGAGGACTACAAGAGCTAAACGCGAGTTTTATAATGCTTTAAAGTATATGATTCACTGCAGTTAACACAATCAGAAAAATATATGATATTCTTCAGGATATAATCTAGTTAAGTAGTGTGTTGAAAACATAATAAAACAAATTTAAATTAATAGAAAAAAAGCACAAAGTAACCTCTAAAAAAATCTTTTAACGAATAAAAACGATATTAAAATACATACGATCTTTCTGATTTTATGGCAAATTATTCAACAAAAAATATACTAACGTAATACTGTTTTATTTTTTTAATCCAATCAATATATTTTCAGTAAATCACGTATACTTATTTCGCAATATAATACGTACGCATGTGTGCGTAAACGCCTGTGTACCGACAGTGCCGGCCAGCCTGTTGCTATATGGACGTATCGCTCTTCTTGCCGATTTATTTCGTCTCAGAATTGTTTGTAGTTATTATGAAGTTTCGTTTGTAAATTCATTATTTTATTTATATATTCATTGTTGGAACGAAGTTCCTTATCGCGCGTTACGAAAGGGGGCTAGACGGAAAAAAATCATACGAAAAGTTGTTACGACACTTTTTTACCGACTTCAAAAGAAAGGAGGTTCTCAATTAGTCTTGAACTTTTGAAGTGAAAACTTCTTTAGGGGAGTTGAGGTGGGAGTTGAGGGGGGAGTTGAGGGGGGAGTTGCGGGTCGAGTTGCGGGTCGAGTTGCGGGTCGAGTTGCGGGTCAAGTTGCGGGTCGAGTTGCGGGTCGAGTTGCGGGTCCAGTTGCGGGTCGAGTTGCGGGTCCAGTTGCGGGTCGAGTTGCGGGTCGAGTTGCGGGTCGAGTTGCGGGTCGAGTTGCGGGTCGAGTTGCGGGTCGAGTTGCGGGTCGAGTTGCGGGTCGAATTGCGGGTCGAGTTGCGGGATGAGTTGCGGGATGAGTTGAGGCATGAGTTGAGGGGCGTCTCGTGGAGAGACCTTTGAAATTTCGTAAATTTTTGAAGGTTTCACTTCTACCACGTGTGAATTACACACATGTTTTTTTTACAATTCCTTCACTAATTAATCGAAAGGAACTTCGTTCCATCCGGGTGTCCCTTGACACCTCTCAAGTTTTTATTTCACTCTTTTTAGTTGGATGATTTTTAATTTACCTAGTTACAAGAGCCTAAATGTCAACTACTTATAACCTTTTACAAAATATTGCTTTTCCCAATGCTGGGCCGTTAATTGTTGAGGAGTTCTCCTGGTACTTCACCATCAGCTCTACATCACCATATGCATTGTGACGAGCATAAAGTGCTTAACATCCATATTCAAGTAATCGAATCGCAATCCACTCAATACTTATTATTGAGTAGTTTCGGCGGCCATCTGTGTTCTTTATCATTATTATATATATTAAGTCTTCATCATCAGTTCCACTTCCCCAAATGGTACTTTTTGAGAGCAACTGCACAAGTTACTATAAGAAATACCCAAAACGCCATAGGTGTGCCTATAATATTTGAAGAGTTTCCTCGATTTCTCCAGGATCCCATCATCAGATCCTGACTTTGAAATAATGGGACCAATTTCGAAGTATACCCATTCGAACAAAAAAAGAATTTTCCAAATCGGTTCAGCTGTCTACGAGTACTCGATGATCATACATTAAAAAATATATATATACGCGTCGAATTGATAACCTCCTCTTTTTGTCGTCGGTTGAAAAATAGAAGCGCTGAGGTAGTATAGGCCCCTAACATGATTATTAAAGCACGGAGATATCTTGATATAACCCATCCATAGATTGACCTCGAAAAACGTTGCTTAACCTTGAATATTGACCCATATGGCTGTTTTTATTTCGCCATGAGCTCCTAAAAATGTAATGTAGAACCATATTATGTTAATATTTCCACATTTTCAAAACAGCTCACGTTACTTTGTGAAGTTCCCGAAAACCGCGAAGAGCCATTGTGACGAAATTTAAGTAAATTAGCCGGCTATCTTCGATTTTAACTATTCCATAATTCACGCAAGTATTAGGGGTTAAAGTATGAAATTGTCGATTTGTAATATTAAATTAAAACTACACACATCAAAAGTGTCTAGGGATCAAGCATTTTTATGCGGATTTCTTGAGATTGAGATGTGGCTTTGTAATAAATTTATGATTTTATAAATTTATATGGATCCTTTTTGGTGCATTTCATAATTTGAAACAGGAACTGTTAATCAAATTCGAGTAAAATATGAAAATCAGCTGTCAATATTTTCCCTATAAAAACATACAACGCATTGAAGACATTATTAGTGCTACTGTTTCCCTACTACTGATTAAAACCAACGTTATTATGGAGCGGCGACGTCATTTAAGCAGGGAAGAAATGCTCAGAGCCGTGGGAATGATAGAAGCTGGTTCCCGGCAACGTACTGTGGCTTTAGCTCTGAATACAAGTCAGAGTGTTATCAGTCGACTTTGGACAGGTTACCGAAGCACTGATACCGTGGCTGAGCGCCATGGAGGACGGTATCGCTGCACCACACGGAGACAAGACCGATACATTCAAATCTTAACTCGAAGAGCTCCAACAATAACCGCCATGATGTTAGCCGTGAGGCTTCATCACTCTTCAGGGAACTTAATTAGCGACCAAACAGTCAGAAACCGCTTGCATGAAGTGAACCTTCATTCCCGAAGACCGCTACGGGTACCACCTATAGCAACACACAATCGTAGGATTCGATATCAATGGGCTCTTGAACACAGAAATTGGGCAGAAGAACAATGGCGTTTCGTGTGCTTTTCTGATGAGTCTCGTTTTGGTATGAGACCGGATACAAGACGTATACGACACTGGAGAACCCCTGGACGCCAACAGCGATTAAAATCCTGCCAGGAAGTCCATCCTTATAGTGGTAGAACCATCATGGTATGGGCGGGTATTTGGATCGGCGGAAGAACTGAGTTGATTTGGATCAGAGGCAACCTCAACGCTGAAATTTATGCTGAGACGATTGTATCTGACGTCATCGTTCCTCTACAAGTGCAAACCGGTCCCTTATTTCAGTTAATGCATGATAATGCACGACCACACACCGCAAGAGTTGTAAGACAGACTCTCGCCGCAGCTAACATCAATGTCCTGCTCTGGCCTGCTCAGTCGCCAGACTTGAACCCGATTGAGCATGCATGGGATATGCTACAGAGAAGAGCTCTGCCGAATATGGAGAGTATCCAGTCGCAAGAAGACCTTTTTTTGTTGTTGCAACGAACATGGGCGGCCATTCCACAGCGTGATTTGGATGAACTCATTTTGAGTATGCCAAACCGATGTTCTTGTGTTGTTAGTGTTCGCGGTAGAAACACGGATTATTAATTGTTTAAGTTACCCAATAAAATTTTAAAGAAAACTGTTATTTCAGTCTTTTTTTCCTACTTTAATGTTAGTGGTTCAAATGTCAAAAATCCCTTTATTAGGAAAATGGCAAATTTCTTTATTAATGCAAAGGTGACTTGGTTTATCGTTACTGTGACAAACGAAAACACTTTATTTGATGAATCCTTAAAGAAAATTTTAATTAATATCAATCAGGAGAAAAGTTATTGCAAAAATATATGTTGATCCCTAGACACTTTTGATGTGTGTACTTTTTTAATCAAAATATTTACCATCATCTGATTATCTATACATTGTCACCAACTGCCCGGAAGGTTGTTTATGCCTTAGCAATAGAGCTCTCAGGATCTAGATTCGACAAACTGTGGGAAAACATTTTGTACCGCCTCTTGGGAAGACAAATAGTAAAGAAAATAGAAGTCTGTTGGAGCATATTCTAGCGCGTACAGAAGATGACCTATCGTTTCTAACTGCAGGTCCTGTAGAGTTACAGTGGTTTCTTATACAGTGTGAGGTCTTGCGTTATCATGGAGCAATAATGGTAAAGATCCATTCACGAGTTAGGACCTTTTCACTGCTAGTTTTGCTATCATTATTCCAAGTTCGGCACAGTAATTATCTGCTGCTAATACCAGACTAGACCTGAGAAAGCTATAGTAAATAACACCATGAATAGACCACCAAACAGTTACCATTACCTTTTTATTGGTAAGCTTTGCTTTAGAGCACTATTGTAGCGTTCGATCTGGGGTCAACCATTGCATTTTTCGCATTCGGCTATTGTGAAGACCCACTTTTCTTCACATGACACAATTCAAACCAATATTCCTTTCTTTCGGTACCGATTCAGCAAGGCAACGCAAATTTCAACACGCGTTTCTTTCTGCAGGTCAATCAAAATGATGAGGCACCAAATTTTCATATTTTTTATCTTATTGATGCTCTTATAATTCGTTTGCACCAAGAAAACGAGTCAAAAAGGTAAAATAACGTTAAGCCATGCCACCAATTGTTTTAAATTATTTTACTTTACTTTATTGGGGAAAACAAATTGGTTGACTCGAATCAGCTTCCACCAACTCATTCAATTCTGCGTTATTCACTTGTGTGGGAGGTGTTCCACTGGGTTCTTTCTTCAAGTCGAAGATTCAATTACAAAAGCGTTTAAACCAAAAACTCACGATCCGTTCATTAGCAGTCTCGTTTACAAATGTAAAAACGGCTCCGAATATCAATTATTCGGAGCCGTTTCTGTATCGTTAAATCGGCTTCGGAAGTATTCCAAGATTACTTGGATTTTCAGAGGATCCACCTTTCTCTTCTGAGCTGCACAAAAACAACTGAAAGTCGAAAGTCAAATGTTGCAATTTTTCTAAAACAAATATCTTATAGATATCGTGTGAAAAAAGTTTTACTCAACTTACTTTTACGTATCTATTACTATAAAACTAAAAATATAAAACTGTCTTCGTGCTAAATTTCATCCGCATAGCACCCATAATCCACATATATTAATTACGACCTTGTAAACATCTTAAATGTGGAAAGACTGTTTTTATAAATAGAAATTAAATTTTCCTTCTGTATTCATTATAATACGCAAACATAAAAACGAAATGTGACTTATTCACTATTTATTTTGTGTTTCAAGTGTTTTAGAGTTCAGTAGCTTACAAATAAATAATAATTATAAAACGTATGCAAATTATTATTTTTTTCTATTGATAATAGGTTGTATATACAATACTATACAAAATGATTCATTTTGTATAGTATATATACAAAATATTTTTGTATTTTTTTTTAATTCTTAGTTTATTACATAACAAAATAAAACATTGAATTTTAAAATACTCTGCTAAACCTTACTATGTACATAAAAAATAATATAAAAAACAAGCTTAGGCGTCAAAGTACTCCTCCACATCCTTTATAAAAACTAAATAATTGAAAAAAAAGTTACATTTTATTTTTGTATTAAGCTTTGGAAGTATCATTTTAAATCGTGCTGCAATTCTCTTTAGATTAATTCTGTGCCTCCTGCGATAAGGGATATAACGAGTTGAAAATCACAAAAAGGGTATAACTCTCGAGTTATATATACCCTTTTTGTGATTTTCACATGAGCATAATCAAAAAAAAAAAAACGATCGTTTTGGTCTAACTTACGTTCTTCTATCTGCTATAGTTTCGGAGATAATTTTGTGCAAAAAATTAGTGACAATCGGACGTAGATACGCAAAAAGGATCCAACCCACAAAATGTCACTTTTGAGATAATTAAGTTTGAAGTTTAAGTTGTATTTGCTCTTTGATATTCTATTTTGTGATTTCGTTGATTTGGGACATAGTTGTAAAAATTGGTGTCCGTTTTATAGAAATATATTTTATTAGGAATAAATAAATATTTTTAGAGATATTTAAGTAAATATGGGGTTGGATCGTTTTAGTTAAAAGGCATTTTCAATTATGCTAAGCTTATATTGCATTTCACAGTAACGATCCAGCATGGCGAATTGTTATGTAATTATGTATTTATATAATAAAATAGTAAATTTTCTTTATTGAATTTTTATTATATATCTGAATACAAAAATACTTATGAATCTATAAAACCTGAGATCAGTTTTACTTCTGTTTGCAATAATTTGTCATCATTTAACTTTATTCAACTTCTTCCATTTCAATATTTAAGTCTGGTTCACCCCCAAACCCTTCGAAATCGTCTTGAAGATTGGTATTACCTCTAAAAAAACTTGTAAAAAGGTAGACAATCTTTACAGATCAGATCAATCTTATCAATATCGTATAATTTCTCTATAATGTTTTGTTGACCCATGAAGGTTGGATCGTTTTTGCGGAATTAAAATATAAACCATGTCATAGATGTGGGTTGGTACCCCATACATAAAAAGGCCAAATTCACATATTTTAACTAGGGTGTTTTTACTAATCGAAAATATAGACCATAGAGACTAATTTGGCATACTCAGCTAATTTTCGACCATACTGTGGGTTGGATCCTTTTTATCGATTATCGATATTTGTCAAGTTATTACCCCAAAACCAGTTTTGTGCTTCGTGATTTAAATGCTATTGTATTTAATTTCACATTTTATTTTTCAGTAAATTTTATCGTGAATATTGATGTAACTAGAGTAATATCCCTTTGGACTAATTCTTTCGAAATGCCTCTAGGGTACAAATCGACATGTATCTATCAATCTGAATGTACGGCATATCTTTTTTGTGAAAAGGGATACAACTTGACTTAAATCATTTTACAAAAATCTGTTTTTATGCGTAAACAGATATAAAATAAATTGTATCTAAAACTCAAACCAAATCAATATTTTTTTTATGAAAAACAAGAGTTTCGGACATGATGAGGGTGGCGGAGGCACGTGGGGTGGCGCAGGAGTGAAATGACGTGGGGTCAGAGATCAGAATCAAGAAGGTCAGGGAAAGCCAACAATAGATACTTGTTCAAAATGTGACCGAATAAATATGAAATTTAAGTACGCATCCGAGGAGCATCATAAATGATTCAATTTTCTTTAATACCAAATTTTTCAAAATAAAATACATGTTTTGTACAGTTTTACTATAGAAATTAATTTTTAAGAATTTGTAAAAGCAAATTCTTGAAGGCAAATGGTGTTAAGGCAATCTTTTCTAATACATAAAAATATAGCAAGAGTAACTTCGTGTTCGTGGAATGGAGTGGATCCTAAATAATGTTTGTGTCCTGCCCTGTGTAATATTGTAAATTGCTCACTGATTATAATAATCTGTACTAATATTATAAAGCGGAAAAGTTTGTTTGCTTGAACGCGCTAATCTTCGAAAGTACTGGGTGGATTTAGATGCAATTTGGTATGGAAGTAGCTTGAAGCTTGAGGAAGGTTATAGGCTACTATTTACGTGACTGCAAAAAAGGAGAGTTATGTTTTTACCGTGATAGAATCCACGGGAGCGAAGCCCCGCGTGAGTACTAGTAATAAATAATATTCAAATAAATAATGGTTTGGGAAAAAACTATCAATAAAAATATTAAAAGAAAACAAAGTTATAGTTAAAACAAAACAGAAATGTATATTTTTTACCAAATCTTGGTCAATAAATGTCAGTATAACAAATTATAGAAATCTTCATCTTGTGAAAATTTATACCATTTCTTAAAATTATTAGCAAAATTGTATGGGCCTTTCACATAAAACGCTAAAGTTTGTTTATCTGTTCAAATAATCGGTGGAAAAATCATTGTTATAATCTATTTAAGTTAGAAAACACGGGATTCATTTAGTAACTTAAAATGGCAAAAATTACGTGTAAAAGTGTTATTTGTAACCAATTTGCAAAATAAAATGTCATTTCATCATTATTCGCCAAAAATTACCATTTATATATAGGTATATATATTTGACAAGGAAATCCCTGCTCAAGCGTGGTGTCGACCATACTTGGGTGATGAATCTACAACTGATCCTGAACTGAATCTACATATGAACTGTAACGATCTAGAATAAAGCCATACCCGGCTGAACTATGATCAATGAACCTATACTTGAGGAACATTCTGAAATTAAATCTCGATTAAAAACTAGTTTTAAACAGAAATCAGCGCTCGAGTTTCGTTCTGTAATACGGGCCTAAGAAGCTGATCATGTACTCTGATAGTTGCCCGGGTTAAAACAAAAAGTCGATTGCTACAGCTATGTTGATGCTGGTTGCTAAACTATCCCCAAAATTGCAATCTATTGAACATTAATTTCTCGTACCCAGTCATACTCACATGAAGGTTGGCACTGACCATGCGTTGTTTGAGCGTAAGAAGAAGCTTACGAGTATATATATTTACTTGCCAAGAGATTGGTAGGTACCAGTTAATGCGTACAGTTTCAATTAAAACAGCAAGTTTACTGTTAGTGAGAAGACTCGAAATATGTTTTACGATTTCAACATTTTTAAAACAATTTCTTACTATTAGAAAAACCAATACAACCAATGAAAAGTTTCTGTGGTGCGTCGTACGATCTGTTTTGTAAACCAAGGAAAACATATACCGTTTTTTTTTATGAAAATGAATTCAAATATGTCGAGTACATGACCATGGATTGTTCTAAACAGGGTAAAACTTACGATATGATTACAATAAATACGGTACCGAAAGCGGTTGGTACTCCAAGATTACTATTTCGTCTGAAAATAAGAACGATCTATTAGATTTGCTGTGCTTTTTCATGAGAGCGCTCAGAGTTTTACAGAAGTCTCCTTCTGTGTCAAATCCATCCCACCAAAGGTTGTCTGTAAAAGATCGCTTTTCGCGATAAGACCGCCCATTTTATCACCCTTTTTAGTTGTTAAGTCCTTATTTGTTTTATTGTTATGGTGAACTATAAAGAATATATCTATCTATCTAAGCTGCACGAATTATGTTAAAGAGACCCCTCCGGATAATGATGATTCTGAAGATGAGTAATTTCTAGTTTATATTCATTAACTATGAACTGCCCATCTCATAGAGCAGAATTACTGTATAAAGGATAGGTTGACCGCTTTTAAGTTGTTAACTGTGCTGTGTAAGTTTTAAGGTATCAGCAATTTTGTTGTTTATTTTATTTTTCTAGATTTTTTAGCATTCAGACAATTATTGTGATACTATGTTTTATACCTCAGTGCAAAGCAATGTGAACCTACTCATAGGTTCACATTGCTTATTGTGATACCTGCGTAAGACTGATCTGTGCCATTTATTAGTTTTAAGATTAAAACTACTTGCCTTTGAAAAGATCTCAATTTACCTCTCTTAAGAATTTTGATAAAACTGTGCCTTATTTCTAAGTGAATTTGTAGAAGATTAATAAACGTTAATTTTTTTTTTTAAACTTGTATTTATTTACACAATAAGTATATATTTTCATGCGGTATTATTAGGTGACAAGTATTACTTGACTTGTATCATTTGACACAATATTTAAAAGACTAGAATTTTAACAAACTGATACAATTTAGGTAAATTATGAAAATACTCATAATAAAAGTAAATTAATATAAATAAAAAATATTTAAATCTTAAACAATTTATATAATTGAAATATATTTTAATAATAATATATGAATAGAAGTGTAATTGTAGCATATGTTCGAATAACTGTTGATTTGTTTTATTACATTACTAGTGACTTATCCTCTAAGTATTCTTGAACACTATAATAGTTCTTTTCTAATAACCATCTGAACAATAATCTTTTGAATAGCGGCAATGGTAAATCCTGAATGTTATTTGGCAAATGGTTAAATATAATAATTGCCATGCAGTATATATTTCTCTCAAATAACTTTAACTTTATCTGTGGTAATTTGAATTTATCTTTGTGTCGTGTTCTGCTGTTTGTTTTGTAACTGTTTTTTTTTTTCAAATAATTTATAATTTTTCCTAACAAAGATGCATATTAACGAGTTATTCGATTTCATTACTTCTGGTATATCAGTTGAGACAAAGGTAACTTTTATGTGCAACATAATTTAACTGCACTTATATCATTTATCACGTAATTTATAGTTTGTACTTATTGGAAATTAAAAAGGTACAACTTAAAGGTTTTTCATGAATTACTTTAAAACTATAATATTTACCATAAAAATTAAAATTCACAGCGAAAGTGAATGTTTTTATCTACAAAAATAGGTACCTAGCCACCTATCGGTGAGCGACCCCTGCTCGCCGTCCGCAGGCCCGCGCCTACGGTGGCCGGAAATCGACTCGTGATTTCCGACGCTCGGGGCGTCTCCCGCGGCGGCTGGGGTGCGAGGAAGAGAGTTGCCTCTCCCTCGCATGGTCGGTCTCCTCCTTCGCTAGCATGACTGCTTCGCAGAAGGAGGCGACCGCATCCCATTCCCTCTCGCTCCGTACCATAGTATGAACCAGAGCAGGGCGCAAGAGGTCGCCGCCGCCGACCGCCTCTACGAGGACACGGCGGTGCTCCGCCTAAGCAGGGCACATCTCCACCGTATGCTCCACCGTGTCCTCCAGGCGGTCCTCACAATGACGACACCCGGGCGTGTCCTCCCGCTGAATCCGAAACAGGTACCTCCCGAAACAGCCATGTACGGTCAGCACCTGCATCAGGCGGAAGGTGAGGATGCCCTGGCCTCTCTCCAGTCACTCCTCAAAGGGGGTCTTACCGCCGCAATTGCGGCGTGCCCAGGGTGTTGCATACCTACGGATTTTTCAATCTTAGGATATGCCAGATTCCTCATTACGTTTTTCTTCACTGTTTTGAAAGCAATGGTGATGACGATAACTACGAAAAAATGTGCCTCTTGGTTCCAATCCACGGCTTACAGCTCGTAAATCTTGCCAGTAACCACTGGGCCATCCCTGGTCTCTCCCGTCCATCCGAAAATATATTGTACTAGCACTCACGCGTGGTTTAAACGTAATCCTCCTTCTTTTGGAGTCGAGTAACCTGGTAACCTTCCTCAAGGTTCAAACTACTTACAAACCAAATTTCATCCAAATCCACCTAGGACTTTCGAGGAGTAGCACGTTTAAACAAACAAACTTTTCCTTCTCATAATATATAAAGCAAATAACTTCTTAAAAACCCGGTGTCTATAAAGTGGACTGGAGCTGTGGAAAGTCGTACGTCGGTCAGACAAAGCGTACAGTAGCTTGCAGAATTTCGGAACACATTAGGGCGGTGAAAAAATAATGATGTTCAAAAATCGGCAACAGCACAACATCTTTTAAACGCAGGATTGAACTATTGGATTGAGTTACATAGCCCTCAAGTCATCTCGACAGAACGCCACTATATACCAAGACTGGTAAGGGAAGCGATTGAGATTACTAAATTCGACAATTTCAGCCGGGAGGCTGGGTTTCAACTGTCGAGGGCCCGGAATCCAGTGTTTCAAATGTGTAAAAACCGAAAAAGTTCCGTAGAAAGTTCGCGAGTCGACACGATGAGTTTTGTGTGTCGGGAACAGAATCGAGTGTTTAGTGATACATGTGGCAGTGGTAGCGGTGTAACAGAAAACGAACGAGAAAGAGGGTAGACCGATTTGTCTGCTCATAAACTTCCACCCGCAATTACTTCAGTTCATCCGTGATCATGGCACTTGCAACAGTGCCAAAATATCGGAAATTCAAAACAAAAAATACACATGATAAATGCGTTTTAAGTTTAACGTTTTAAGTTCTAATGTTAGTGATCATGTTAGCTTAAAAACTTATATTTCTTAGTATATGGCTGTCAATATTCCTGTTAATTAGCAAATTTAATAGATTTCGCAATTTGTGTATGTGTTTTTAATAATATATAATTTGAGTTTAATTTAATCAAATTTGGACATTATTGAATGGAATCTCTTCTGTCCTGTCCTGGTGGCAAGCATGGCGCCGTATAACAGAACTTGTCACTCAAACTGTTCCTGACCTGACTGACGACTACGACCACTCTGTCAAGACCGAAACGATTGAGAAGAAAAATGAAATCTTTATTATTAAATTGAATTCTATTTTTTTTACTTTTTATATGGGTCTGCACTCCTGGAAAAAATGAATTTTAATTAATTATATTATTAATATTAGTATATATAATCTTTCTCTCTCTGTACATGATCACAACTGAAGGTCGTTATTACCATTCTTCACCCGATGGTTCCTTTATTCTATATCCTCGGTTTGGACGTCTTGCAGCAATTACAGCAATAGAGAGATGATTCCGTCAGAATCCAACATTCTGCGCGCAGTGGGCTACTCGAATCGAATAGATGATGGATAGATAGTAGGTCACGCACGTTCACTTGCGCAGAATCAGAATCAGGGCTGTGATGAGGCTGCCCCGATACTGTAGCGCCTCGGGTATGTTCGCAGAAGCGTGCACTGACTGTTTTCACGCGACTATGCGTAAGCGTGCCGCGTCCATGGTACGCAGAGTGCGGGCCAGCTCCAACACCGTTCTAACGATGATCGGGGAAAGGTTGGACTGCCCTTACCTCCGGCATTGTTCGAGCAGACATGTCGCTGTACCAAGCCGGGTAGAAGGTTATAATTTATAATATCTGTAGGGATTTTTATGTTAGTATTGTATTTCTTGTTTTGATTATGTATTTTAATTTGTATTTTATTTTAATTTTGTGTTTATTATGGCTTTATTTCATTTTATATTATGTTATTTTTGTTTTGATTTTAATTGTATTTGTAATTTGATTAATGGCAATGGGTGTAATTTACCTGCATAAATGAATTTATTTTTATTATTATTATTTCTCCAGGGTTTCATATGCAAATCCATGTCGCACACATACTCGTATTAAAAATAATGTTGTATATTTATAGGATTTTCAGATTTATTGTATTTGAAAGATATAGGTACGTTATGTTTGTAGTAGTAGCTAAAATCTTTGAACAGTACAAGCAACAAGTCCAAAGCCTTCTCACAATCAATTTCTCACTTTTTACAACATCTTTGCCGAAGAACCTTGTAACAACAAAAAAGTTCCCCTAATTCGGAATATCCGGGGCAATTGCTCCGGGAACTGTGAGTAAATAAATTAACCACCATTGGATATCCGTGCGTTTTTGCTCAAACCGAGGGACTCAGTGGCATATGGAATAAGATTTGGACGTAAGATTTCTTTTCGGAAAAAAAAATGTGGAGCTGCAGAATTTCATTGGAGGAAAGATATTGTTTTTCTCTGTATTTCGTCATATTTTAAATACTTTTTCATAACTCTGGTTAAATTTTATGTGAACTATCACAGCCACCACATTTTGTTAATAATATATTGTAACTTGTAACTACCAAAATAAAAGATATTTTGTGCGTGTGAAATGAAAATGGGTGGTGATGCATGTTTGATCAAACATAAAAATAATGAAGATTTTTTCCCAATAGACCGTATACATTATGTACTGCATACATATAAAGTAAGCATAACAAATACCACAAAAAGTGACAAAAGACAAAAGCGCCAAGAATTTTTTCGCTCCCTACAGAAGTAAGACTTAAAGTTTTTTTATTAAGAAATGAAACATGAATCCTTTGATTTAAATCTTGCGCATTAAAAACTTCAATACTCATACTAACTAGCGATTCTCGCCAACAAACCGCAAACTTTGGCGAGTAAAATATTTATTAATTATTTTTTTTTGGTTCACCAACGACTATTTACACACATACATAAAAACTGTGGATATCTAAGATTAAATAATAGTGTACAACCACATAAAGGTAAACACCACATGTGCACATTAATCTTATTTAAGTAATCTAACCTTAACATTTTAATTTTATAACATAATAAAAAAAATGCAAAAAAAACCGGTTTTAAAAAACTATAAAAGTACTAAAAAGTTAAAAATAATACTTTAACCTACATATATTAATAAACCTAACCTAACCTACGATTAACCTATAATAAAATTTAACAATTTTATGGAATCGGTGCCAAGCTAGGTAATGAAACGATTGGTAATTCCAGAGTATTTTTCCTAGGTTGCTACACACTTGCTCATTTTTTTTTTTTTTTTTTTTATTACCAATGGGCCCACTCTTGACCTCGACCTCGCCTGATGGTAAGCGATAGATGAGGTCTAAGATGGGACGAGCGAGCCCAGAAGATGCCTATTTACTCGTGCTTTAAAGGCTGAAAGGTCATAAGTGGCAGGGAACACAGAAGCCGGCAGAGAATTCCACAGCTTGGCTGTGCGCACAATAAATGTGGAAGAGAAGCGCTTGGTACGACAAGACGGTATATTAACCAAGTGTGGGTGGTACCCAGCCGAGCGTCTGGTAGACCGGTAGTGAAAGGGAGATGGAGGAATCAGGTCATGACTTGACACATGTTCACGTGACTCAAGATCTTGAAATGAATCCTCGAACTCGTTGCTTTTCTTGCGTTGTTGCATTGTATAAACTGTTTTTGTTCTGATTTTATTGATTAAGTATTAACGTTAGTATATTTTTCTTTGTGTCAAAATATTAGGTATTAGGAAATCTATATTAAAGTATTTTTATATTTTGTTTTTGTTTTCTGATTTAAATTAATATTTAAAAGCTGTAAGATTTATGTTTTGTTTTTTTCTGGCCTTAGTCTGTAGTTATATTATAGTCATTTAGGTATCGTACATTACTTGGCACCGACTCCAAAAAATTGATAAATTTTATCATAGGTTAATCGTAAGTTAGGTTAGGTTAATATTATAGGTAGGTTATAGAATTATTTTTAACTTTTTAGTGCTTTTATGGTTTTTTGAAGACGGTTTTTTTTGAAAAAAAAATAAAATAAATGTTTTATTTGTTAATTTTTAGTGACATATTTTTAATCTTATAAAATATGGGTAGCGCTAGTAAATGTGCTTCTCGTATGAGAAAACGGCGTCAAACTGAAACTGAGAATGAATAAGTGAAACGATTCTATTTTTATTATTATTCGTGGTATACCTGGAAAGTGCATACCGTTACAATTCCAACAAGTCCAAACACAGCTAAGATATATTGTCTTGTTATGGAGTTCTAGTGCCTGTCTCTTGGATTCATCATCAGATCTGATAGTAGAATAGTTCTTATTGAACGCAAATGCTTCACTTGTTGTAGAAAATACCAAAATCGCTTTTAGGTTTCCAATAAAATTTTAAAAGTTCCCTCGATATCGCCAAGATTCCATCATTAGATCCCAACTTGGTGACTATTGGACCAATTGGAAAGCATAGGCTTTGGAACAAAAAAAGAATTTTCCAAATCGGTTCCTAAAGGACGGAGTTATGCGCGAACAAAAAACGCAATGCATAGTAAACGAAAAGATCGTCAATGTAGATATTTTTTAGACTTAAAATTAACATCTATGAAAATTATAATAAATCAATATATATCTATATATATATAACTCAAAGGTGACTGACTGACTGACATAGTGATCTATCAACGCACAGCCCAAACCACTGGACGGATCGGGCTGAAATTTGGCATGCAGGTGGATGTTATGACGTAGGCATCCGCTAAGACAGGATTTTGCGATATTCACGGATGGATTTACACGGGAAAAACTTCCCACGCGGGCGAAGCCGCTGGCACAAGCTAGTGTCTAATAAAATGTAAAACTTCTAAGTTTTATTTTATTTTATTTTATTGGGACATAAAACAGTTACATGTTATAATTTTAGCAAACATCAAACTAGTGTAATAGAGCCGGGCACGCCGCCATTGCGGTGGTAAGACCCCTCTTTGAGGAGTGGTTAGATCGGCGTCACGGCGTCCTGACCTACCGCATGGCACAGGTCCTCACCGGACACTTTTTTTTTAGACCATTTCAATCCTTTTCTTATTGTTCAGTCCTACAATCAGCGCAACGGTACTGGATGGCCGAACTGTCCACGGTACGTGGAGCTTTAACGTTGCTTTACAAACAATTACACAATTAGAGATTTCATGAGGAATACAACACTTACCCAAGGCTGGTTGACGACAGCGTGCGACCCGGTCTCAGATCGCGTCCGTGTGGTATGTGTGTAAGTATATTTGAATGTGTAATGGTGTCAAGTGGTATCACGGCGGTCACAAAAGACGCAGGCTTCCACAGCGTGGTCCAGGCTGGGATGTAGCACAAACTTCGCACCAGATTGGAGCAGCTATTTATCACCAATTCACAATTACTTGCAACAAAGTTTGCGCGTCAGTCAGTCTGACTTCAATGCGGCGTTATTGTTCAAAATATCCCAGGTTCCCACTCAATTCGGGATTCTAGATTTCAATTAATCACTAATCACGATCAATCCGTTAATAGCACCTGAGATTCAATTCGATTTCCAATTACAATCAATAAAATCAATCTCCCAAACGGTGGACTTTTTTCTAACAGGAAGCAAGGTTAATATGTCAAGTGTCAAATCAATGACTATAGATAAATGCCATACCAAAAGGGTGTGTTCAAAATACACGTATGGGACCGAACATCTACCCCCCCGGACGGGCCTACCCGTCCGCTAATCAATTGGAAGCCTTGACAAGGTTGCGACCGCTCTCTTTATGATGGATCCGTCCACCAAAACCTCAGCAAAACGAGGGACCCCGTCGGTGCCAGCCACTAAATTGAGAATGCGCCCCCTGCGCCAATACAAAGGCTTAAGGTTGGCATCCTTAATCAGGACGAGGTCTCCGATCTTGGGCGGATGAGTTTTATCCGTCCACTTGACACGTTGCTGGAGGATGTGCAGATACTCTAAGCTCCAACGCTTCCAAAAGTTCTGAGCGAGCTGTTGCACCAACTGAAACCGCGAAAGCCGATTTTGGCTCAAATCAACAAAAGGGTACTCCGGCAAGGCGACAAGTGGCTGTCCAATCAAGAAATGGCCCGGTGTTAGAGCCTCCAAGTCGTTCGGGTCCGAAGAGAGCGGGCACAATGGGCGCGAATTTAACACAGCTTCAATGCGGCAAAATACCGTAGCTAGTTCCTCAAAGGTGAGAACGGTGTCTCCCAACAATCTCCGCCAGTGTCCCTTTGCCGCTTTCACCGCGGCCTCAAAAATACCCCCCCAATGGGGGCAGGCTGGCGGGTCAAACAACCAAGTGACCCCTCGGCGGGCCAAACTGTTACCAATGTCAACCTGGCTCTCATTAAGGAAGGCGTATACCTCCTTCAAATAGTTACTTGTACCCTTGTAATTCGTACCGCAATCAGACCTAATCAGAGAAGGTAACCCACGGCGAGACACAAATCTTTCCAAAGTCGCCACAAAGGCCTCTGTCGAGAGGGAGGTTACCAGCTCCAAATGTACTGCCTTGGTTGACAGGGAGACAAAAACTCACAAATAAGCCTTGACAATCTTACTATTTCGTCTTCACCGAAAAGGGACCAGCAAAGTCCGTTCCGACGCCAGCAAAGGGCCTCGCTTCATTGACACGATCAGCCGGCAAGTCTCCCATTAGGGGCTGCATAGGGGAGGCCTTAGTCCGATAACACGGCATGCAACGGAAGACAATGCTACGAATAGTACGACGAGCCGACAAAATCCTAAATTCTTGCTGCAGAATGGCCAACAGCGCATTACAACCGGCATGCGAGTTCTTAATGTGACGATCAGTCACCAACAATTGAACCAAGTGGCCCTCCTTGGGCAACAAAAGGGGTGACGGGCCCCATAAGGAAGGTTGGATTGCCTCAACCGTCCTCCAACACGCAAAAGACTCGTCTTATCCAAGAAGGGATTCAGCTTACTAATGGCTCCCAACAACTTAACCCTACCAGACTTCAAGACCTCGATCTCCTTCTCAAAGTGTGCAGCCTGCACAGAGCGGACCCAAAGGAGGAGTGACTCCTGTCGCTCTTGAGGAGAGAGAACTGGTGACAGGCGCTTGTCCCCTGGATTCCTAGAATTATGGCCAAAACGCCTGATCCACGAGGTAACGTTCAACAATTTGTTGAGAGAGCTGTATCGATTCAACAAAAAATCAGGATCAAACGGAGGGTCCTTCGTCCCAACAGCGAACACCTTAAGTTCGGGCAAAGGATCCGACATCAAGACTGGCGTTCGAGGCCAATTGTCCTCGGGGCGAGTCAGCCAGTCCGGTCCCCAACAGAGGGGGTGAGCAATCAAGTGGGGGGCCATGCACCTGCGTGAGGCCACGACGCCCAGGTTCAGGTCACCAGGCACGTGCCTCCAAATCGTTTCAAAACCTTGAATCTGCGACACTCAGTTCGCAACAAAGACCTCCAAAGAGTGGACGGACGTCTTCAACCAACACAAAACAATTTGACTGTCCGTCCAGGCGTAAGAAGCCCGAATGTCAACAGTTCCACCCAAAGTATGCGCAACGTGGTTTAGAAGACGCACAAGAAGCACCGCCCCTGACAACTCCAATTTAGGGATGGTCAATGCCGTCCGGAGGGGGGCCACCTTGCTCTTGGCCATGACCAGTGACAACTTCACCTGGCCTGTGGCGCTGACGGTGCGCAGATAAACAACGGCGGCATAACCGTGAGAGGACGCGTCACAAAACCCATGAAGGGTGGCAGTATAAACCCCAGGGGGGAGGATGGCGCGTGGAAGCGCGACCTCATTGACCGCAGGGAGTGCGGATACAAATTGGAGCCAGTCTTCCAACAGGGTTTCCCGAAGTGGCTCGTCCCAACCAAGTTCAGCGGTTCAAAGGCGCTGAAGGAAGCATTTTGCCCAAAACAATACCGGGCAGATCCAACCATTAGGGTCAAAGGTCCTCGCTACAGTAGACAACACCAGTCGTTTAGTCCAAGTAGGAGGTAACTCCAAGTCGACATCATACGTAAAGGTGTCTTGAACTGGTCGGTACTGAACGCCGAGGATGGCCATCATGGCGGGGTTGTCAACGTTTTCAAACAAATGAGGATCCTGCTTATGATCCTCCAACACACCTTCCAATAGCGCTGGCGAGTTGGACACCCATTTACGCAACTCATAGCCAGTGGAAGCCAGAATCTGGACCAACTCATCATGCAACAGGATAGCTTCCTCAACCGTAGGAGCTCCAGTGCAGACATCATCGACGTACAGGTCCGTTTTCAAGATGGCGGACGCACGAGGGAACCTCAAACGCTCCCGGTCCGCAAGCTCCCAAAGCGAACGAATAGCAACAAAGGGGCTTGATCGAAGGCCGTACGTATTCGTGTTGAGCTCGTATACAATCATGGGATCCTAGGGATGCTCCCGCCACAGGATCAACTGATAACGTCTGTCATCCCGGTGAATAACCGTTTGCCGGAACATCATTTTGATGTCGGCCACAAAGACTACTTGATGACGACGAAAAGACGTGATGACGTCACAAAGGTCCCTCAACAATTTGGGGCCGAAATGCAGGCAATCATTCAAGGAGACGCCGGAAGAAGTCCGCGCAGACCCATCAAACACTGTGCGCAGTTTACTAGTGGATGGCTTGAGGACCGCGTGATGTGGCAAGAAGAAATGCTTTACTGAGCGCCAATCTAAATCTGACACAGACATGTGTCCCAAGTCTGCATACTCACGCATAAAATCTACATATTTTTGCCGCAGCACCGGGTCCCTGGCCATGCGGCGCTCCATTGCCAACAATCTCTTCTCAGCCGTAGGTCTGGATTGGCCGAGAGGTGGTCGCACCGCAACAAAGGGCAGCCGGGTCACAAGCCGACCGGAGCAGAGTCGACCGGTGTTGTTCTGATAGAACAACTCGCACTCTTCGTGTTCCGGATTCAAGCGGGCCACCTGAGGGGGATCTTCAACCTGCCAAAACCTCTGAACGGCGTCAGAGAGGGCTGAGCCGGACACCAACGCTAAACCAGATTCAGGTGGAGGGGGCACTTCCAAAACTGGGCCCATAACCGCAAAGCCGAAGATGGTTGAGACCGCCACCAAACCCCTTCCGAGGGACCATGGGGTCTCCGGCTGCAAGTCCGTCGTATTTCCCAACAATATTCTCCCTAGAATATCAGAACCCAACAACAAATGCACCGTACAAGGGGAATCAAACCGGGTGTCAGTCAAATCCAGACCTGATGTCAACCGTAGAACATCCAAAGGCAACTGACCATCGGGATGGCTACCCAATATAGTCGGCAGAACGAGGGCAGGAGCACGAAATTTAGGGTACAGACAACTCAAAGGGGTGATTTCAAACCAAGTCCTTCCCTCAACAGTGGTGACAACCGTTTCGCCAATTCCCCGAATCTGGCCTGAAAAGTTATTCACCTCCAGGCCAACCTGTCCCGCTAACCAAGACGACAAAAGGCAACCCTGGGCTCCTGTGTCCAAAATGGCACGGACCACAATCGAGTCACCCAAGGGTTCCCAGACCCTGACCGAGGCCGTTGGCAACAAAACCGTCTTGATCGGGAGGGGTCCTTTAGCGGGGCAGGCGTCAATTTCCTAGCGATGCCTGGGCGGCGACCACTCGCCGCATCCAGGCTGCCTTCGTTCACGACGAGGGTAAACATCAAATGGTTCGTTCGCGCGGTTTCCCGAGTCGCTCGCCATCGCCGGAAGGGCATATACCACCGGATGCCTGAATGGCGGAGGGCGCGACTCCAACCGGGGACGTTCCGCCAACGGCCCCTCCGTTGGCGGAACGTCCCCGGTTGGAGTCGAAGAGGTAGCGGTGCTGGTCCGGCCACTGCTGCCTAGCAGCCAACGCGCGTTCTCCCTGACGAGGGGAGACCAAATGGCGCTCGCGGGGCTCCCGTTCAACTTGCGCAGGGGGTGGAGTGCGGCGAACAGAATTGCGGGTCTCAGCCCAGTGCTCGTCTCCGGGGTACCCCCCCCTGCGCCAACCCTCCCCAGAAGATGGTCTGCTGGAGCGGTTCGCGTTGGCGCACAAAATCTCCAGGTGGGACCCTTTACAAATTCTACACGGACGGGGGTCGGGGCAGTCCCGATGGAAGTGGGCCCCCAAACACGAGAAGCACAAACGGCGTGCGTTGACAATACGGTGGCGGGCACTTACGTGCAAATTCAAAAAGGCCGGGCAACGCGCCATGACATGCCCCGTTGCCTTACAAAAAGCGCAATCATTAGGACTCCGGGCGCCCGCAAAACGGGGGGCGGGGCGAACATCAACAGGCCTCCTAGCCCTAGTCCATCCCTGGTCTCTAGGCCGAGAAGGTGGTGGGCGTGACCCCGTGGCGCCACGAGTGTTATCCAAAAACCGACACTCGTCTTCCAAAAACTTGAGGAGGTCGTCAAAGGGGGGAAGATGGGTGGCACTATCCCCACCATACTTCTGCTCAAAACGTGCCCTCAACTCCGTAGGGAGCAACCGCAGCACTATGTGCACCAACAGGTAGGACCAATGTTCCACCGGTAACTTCAAGCGTCTCAAGGCGTTGGTCGCTGAGACCAACGGGTTCAGCAAGTCGGTGCGCAACGCCGACGTGCTGGCAATGGCCGGTAGCCCCAAAATCTGGCCGATGTGCACATCAGCCAGGCAGCGCTTGTTCTGATACCGTCGGAAGAGAAGCTCCAGAGCGGTCGGGTAGGAGGAGTCCGTCACCGGCAAGTGCTGCACCAAGGCTCTGGCTTCGCCCTCCAAAACGGACAACAAGTAGGCCAACTTCTGGACAGGTCCGAGGTCCGAGCGTGCATCCACAAGACTTTCAAAAAGATTTAGGAAGCCCAGCCAGTGGTCCAAGCGACCGTCAAAATGTGGCAGCTCCAGGGTGGGCAGCCTACCCAATAGTCCAGGGCCTGTTACAACGGGGGTCTGCGGCTTGGCCGCCTCAGGCACCCGGCTCTTCAAAATTTCCCGGGCTCGTTGACTTATGACATCCCCCAGGTGGACAATCCGGTCATAGTCACCCAAAACCTTATCGCGGGCTGCCTGCTCCATCACCCCCAAATCCACATCCATGATGAACTCATTGAAGCGTGTGAGCACAGCATCAACTGACTTGAGCCTCTCATTCAAGTGCTCGTACCGAGCAAGGGTGACCTCTTCCAAGTCCAAACGCTCAACCGTTGCTGCTGCCGATGTGAACCATCTCAACTGTGAGGCCAATCCGGCAGCAGACTCCCTGACTGCCTTTAATGAGGCCATTGCAACAATCAAATATCAATACCAACAAGTTAAAATTAACTAAACAAACAAACAATGACTTGTTAGCCAACCAAATAATTTCACCAAAATAAAACTTAAATTCAATTTATTTCAAGTCCAAATCCGACCCTGTACTTATTTCAAGTATGAATCTGGCTTGCTAAAGATGGCTAGTTACAGAAAAAATAACAATTTAATGTATAATATTGTGCTGGATCAACACCAATTAACAACAACTATTGAATGTATAATATTGTGCCGGACAACCTCCAATAACACAATCCAATAATCACTCTAAACAATAAATCAATATACACAATTCAATTCTTGTTATATTAGGTTATGTTAACAAATGTGTGATTATTATTTAGATAAAACTTTTAAATTCAGATTAGCGTCATTAAATTATTATTTACAACAAATATACCAAATTATGTACCAAATACAAACAAATAATTCCTAATTTCACAAATAAATCTTACTTTGTCAGTACAATAACAGGGGCTACAGTACAAACATCAATTTGAGAGCCCGGCCAACACAACAATATATTCAAACTTATGCAGCTTATGCTTACAGCGTGCGACCCGGTCTCAGATCGCGTCCGTGTGGTATGTGTGTAAGTATATTTGAATGTGTAATGGTGTCAAGTGGTGTCACGGCGGTCACAAAAGACGCAGGCTTCCACAGCGTGGTCCAGGCCAGGATGTAGCACAAACTTCGCACCAGATTGGAGCAGCTATTTATCACCAATTCACAATTACTTGCAACAAAGTTCGCGCTTCAGTCAGTCTGACTTCAATACGGCGTTATTGTTCAAAATATCCCAGGTTCCCACTCAATTCGGGATTCTAGATTTCAATTAATCACTAATCACGATCAATCCGTTAATAGCACCTGAGATTCAATTCGATTTCCAATTACAATCGATAAAATCAATCTCTCAAACGGTGGACTTTTTTCTAACAGGAAGCAAGGTTTATATGTCAAGTGTCAAATCAATGACCATAGATAATTGCCATACCAAAAGGGTGCGTTCAAAATACACGTATGGGACCGAACACTTATATTTATCATATAGAGGACACCATATTGGGGCTGCGTATTCCAATTGGGAGCGTATTAAGGTTGTGTATTAAATTATAAACGTACGCGGTCGTTTGAGATCAACTGAGGATCGCATAACGAAACCGTACATTCTGTAGGCTTTGTTAATAATATTATCGATGTGATGGTTAAAATACAATTTTGAGTCAAGTGTAACTCCTAAATCAGGAATATGATCGACTTTTTTAAGAGTAGTGCCTTGAAAAGTATAGCAGTATTTAATTATATTTTTATTTTTTGTAAATGATATGACATTGCACGTAGGTAAGCTAAGGTAAAGTTTATTATGTGAACAATAGTTAGAAAGTCTGTCGAGGTCTTCCTGAAGCAATGAGCAGTCTTGTTTGTTTTTTACGACTTATAGATTTTAATGTCGTCGGCATACATTAAGAAATGGGAGTTAATAAAGCAGCGTTTTATGTCGTTCACGAACAGAATGAAAACCAAAGGGCTCAGAATGTAGCTCTGAGGCACCCCAGAAGTAACGACAACGGAGTCCGATTCGAAGCCATTGATAGCTACTTTTTGGGTTCTGTTGTAAATATAGGACATGAACCACCGCAATAAATTACCCCGAATGCCATTATAGGCGATCTTATCCAAAAGCAACTTGTGGTCCACCTTGTCAAACGCTTTTTGAATGTCGGTGTACACAGCATCAACTTGGGTTTGGTTATCCATGTTTTCGAATAAATGGTTTGTAAATAACATAAGGTTGGTAGTAGTAGAGCGACGTTTAACGAGTCCGTGTTGTTCGGGTATTATAAGGTGGTGAATGTGAGAGTATAATTTGCCGTGCACTATTCTCTCAAAGAGCTTTGACAAGGTGGGCAACAAGGAGATGGGACGGTAATTCTGTATGTTTTTTATATCACCAGTTTTGTGAATGGGCGTGATGTATGTACGTTTCCAAATATCAGGGAATGTGCCTTCACGTAGGCAATGATTAAATACTATTTGAAGCGGGATGCAAATGCTATCAGCAGTGTTTTTTATAAAAACTGGAGGGACGCCATCAGGTCCAGACCCTTTATTTGAGTCCAGTCTCTTTAATGCATTGAGAATATCGTCCGTAGCTAAGTATATATCCGAAATACACAAAGACTTGTCCGCGTATGTGGTAGGTGCCTGCCATACCTTGGGGTCGAGGAAAAAAGGCTCGTAGACAGAGGTGAAGAAGGCTGAAAACATGTTGCATATTTCAATGGGATCGTTGGATTTTTTGTTGTTAAGATACATGCTAGCTGGGATATTAGCACGCCCCTTCCGCTTGAAGATGTATGTCCAGAAGTGCTTGGCGTTCAATGGAATGCTATCTTCGAATGACTTCATATACATCAGAAAGCACTTGCTGGACTCGGAACCAAACCGTTTGCGGTACATTGAAAATATTTCGTAGTTGGATATGTTGCCATATTTTATCCATTTTTGCCATGCATTCTCTTTTTTTTTTTAATGTGAATAAGGGCAGGACTGAACCACGATGGAAACTGGGATTTTTTATTGTAAGTTATTATTGTAAAACCAATTAAATAATACAGAAAATTTAATAATAATTGGCAAGTATTTGATTTTACTTCATTTTACACATATATTATGTTTAACATAATTGTTTGACAATAGGAAATATGATTCATTCAGTCAGGTGCGCGGAGGCACCTGACTGAAAGAATCATCTCAACCAACTAAGTGCTTGAAGGTAGGAAATTAAACTTCATAGTAGTAGTGCCTACATATAACAAAGTTAACAGGAAAACTATCAGACCTAAGTTAGCTTCACAAAACGAGTAATAGTCGACCAAATGTATTCTAATCGCTTTCGGACCAATTCCATTGAAAAATATTTAGATCAAGTTCTTATTTGTGTAAAACTGAGTAGTTTGTTGTTGTAAGAGCATGATACGGAATTCTCGGATAGTTAATCCGACTCGCACTTGGCGTTGTAGTAAACTACAGAACCCTACACTACGCGTGGCCCGACACGCTCTTGGCTGGTTTTTTACATTGAAACCGCATTGTTATTTAAAATAATATATGCAGACAAAGAAAAACTGCAGTTTCATTATTTAGTGAAAGCAAATATTATAAAGCACTATATAAGGAGAAATTTGAAACAGTTACCAAACATTGGCTCACGATGTGGCTAACAGGCATTGTTTTGGTTTCTCTATACGGCCTCAGTTATGGGGTTGTGTACGATTACTACACGGAGAACCCTGCTTCAAAATGCCTGCTATCACAATACGCAAAAGCAAACGTGACAGAGTGAGTATTTTCTTTTTATTGATGACTTGCTTCCGCCTGCGGCTTTGCTCGCCTGTAAGGTTCTATTTTTCAAAAACAATTGTAGCCTATATGTTTCCCAGACTTAACAGCTATGTAACAAATAAAGTTTCATTCAAATACGTCCAGTATTTGCGTGTGCAAACAGATATATAGACGGACATTTCATAACTGTTTCTAAATCCCCTCAATTATTATCACAAAGCTTGGCACCGACTCCAAAAAATTGATAAATTTTATTATAGGTTAATCGTAGGTTAGGTTAGGTTTATTAATATAGGTAGGTTATAGTATTATTTTTAACATTTTAGTGCTTTTTTGGTTTTTGAAGACGGTTTTCTTATTTGTGTTTTATTATGGTGTACCATACAAAGTATAACTATCTATTTCAATTTCTATCTAAGAGTTTCACATTGTCTCAGCATTAATGGATAAATAAAATGTAATTTAATTTAAAATGTAATCTTGTTACAATTTATACAGCTGTAGACAAGCAAATAAGGTTATAAGGTTGTTAAAAAAATTATATATCTTACATTTTGTAATTTTTGCTTTTGGTATCGAATGTATGTACATGATTGTATAATGTTTAATTAATATTTTGTTTGTACACAAACCGTAAATCCATCCAAAGATTATCTATAAGATACTAGCGACCCGGCCCGGCTTCGCTCGGGTAATAGAGTTTATATTTGCTTAGATTGTGAGCGACGTCTTCGCTTCGCTTCATCGATATTTTAACTATTTAATTTCTCGTCTGGTAATTTTTATTTTGCGATAACTCATGAGATATTCATTTTATTAATATAGTGTAAAAAGCAATTTTGAGCTACATTGAATGCTCAACGTATCTAACGTATTTAATTGGATAAGCAATAATACTGTACGGTTAACAATAGCTTCGTAAATAACCCATCATTTTATTGTAATTTTTAAAAGAAAAAAATGGTTATTATGGGTTATCCTTGGGAGATAGATATGCCATCATGGACATTTTTGTAGATCTATAAAAGAGGAACAATACCATCATACATTGTTTTGATACAATTAAAAAGGTTTTGGCGACATTTTCGATTAAATCTCTCGATCGGCTTAATTTTTTTCGACTTGTTGAACTAATATCGTCGTATTTCATCCAGTTTACATAAAACCTCAACTTATACTACTAAAGAAACCTGCATCAAAATCCGTTGCGGAATTTAAAAGATCTAAGCATACATAGGGACAGACAGCGGGAAGCGACTTTGTTTTATACTATGTAGTGATTAGCCCTGTGTGATAAGAGAACCTCAGTAAACTAGTTTTATTATTTCTATTTATATCATATAAAACAGTAAAAAAGTGTGTCTGTACATTTAGGTGGATCCCGAAACTGTAACATGAAAAAAAAATTACTCTCTGTTTGTCTATTTGTACACGAAAATCTCCGGCACTACTGGATGGATTTTAATGAAATGTGGTAAGTAGATAGTTGACATCCTGGAATAACACATAGGGGATAGGCTTTTTATCCTGGAATTTCCACGGGATCAGGATTTACGCGAAATCCTCCCACGCGAACGAAGTTGCGGGCAGCAACTAGTAGTAAATAAACATTTAAAAGATTCAGAATTCAAAGCTAATAAGACATTTTTTTCAGTACTTGCACTATTGATATTAAACCTTGCGATCCAAATGAATGGAGGCGTGTGGATGGATCATGTAACAACCTCAAAAAGCCTGCCACGGGAACTTTCTTCTCAAAGCTGGATAGGATTCTGCCTCCTCACTATCACAATGGTAAGACTTTAAAATTCATTCTAAAAGCTATTACTCAGTTAATATACAGTTTTATCGGACTAAGCACTTCTCCTCTGCGCAACGCAACGTGCGCACAATAAATATTGTGCGCACGTTGCGTTGCGATTTGGAATTTTTATTTTATTTATTTATTTATTTGTCTCAGACCATTGATCCATAGAGTGTTAGTAAAAAACTTAACCTATTGTTAGTAAAATAAATTAAAACATAACATCAATTTAATTGGCGACATGCACCCTGCGCGCACATGCCTACCAGCCCAGTGCCTGACAAATGGCCCATCTATTTTGTCCGCCAGTGTAACTAGAATGTTGTTGGGGCTACCCCTGAATCGCTGCAGCGCAGATGCACATCGCTTGCGCATAACAGCATAAAAGTCATCTACTCTCGCTTCAGCAAACATGCCCGACGCGCTGCAAAACCGAGGTAGCCCCAACAAAACCCTCAGTGTATTATTATATTGAACGCGCAGAGCGCTGTAGGCCTTTTGCGTATACCTGATCCACAGGCTGCACGAGTAAAACGATTGACAATAGGCTCGGAATAGAGTCAGTTTTACCTCTTTAGTACACCGTGCAAACCTGCGCGCAAGCATATTGCATCTGGCCGCCAACGCTCTGCGCTCCCTATCTATGTCTTGGTCATCTACGAGGCAATCCGTGACCACATGACCGAGGTATTTTATGTGAGTGACGAGCTCCAACGGAGTTCCTCGTAACCTTACGGGTGGAATACTTGATGGAGTATTATTGCGCACTTTAAAAACGATTACTTTGCTTTTAGTTTCATTATACCTCAAGCCATGAGCCTCCGCATAACTCTCACAGACGGCCAATAATTTCCTTAAGCCACAGATTGATGGACTGAGCAACACCATGTCATCAGCATAACTTATGTTGTTGATCATTCTTCCATCAATAGAGCATCCGACCATGGTGCCGCTCAACTCACCAACCAGCCGATCCATATATAGGTTAAAAAGACTGGGTGACTGGGTGGGTGGGTGGGTGGGCTGGGTTTGTTTTGTTTTGAAGTGATTTTTGCCGGCTTCTGTTTTCCCTTCCACATATGATCCATCTGCCTAGGCAACTTCTGTGCTCACTCGTTCCATCGTAGACGTTGTTTACAATCAGGCACGATCGAGGTCAAGAGCGGTCTGATGAGACCGAAATTTTTTTTAACCCAAAGGTTAGAAAAACTGGTAGAGAATGCCTTGCTGCATTAAGTCCGCCCATGTAACACAATTGTACATAAAGTTTAAATAAATAAATAAATAAGTAGTAAAAATTTTTTCATTATCTAGATGAAATAAAAATAGCTAAGTGTAACTCAATTTGTCAAAGCGTAAATTTTTATCAAACTCATTGGTCTAATTAACCATGGCACACTTGATTTCCTGTCCTGCGTGCCCTGTCAAATGCTCACTGCAGGACTTGATGTAAGCTGCCGAAGATGCCAATTTTGTTGCCCAGTTCTGGGCTGACTCCATCTAGCTATTTGCCATCAACATGCTAAGAAGAAGAAGATTGGTCCTATAATAATTCGAGCTTGGAGCAATGGTTCGTTTTTCCGCAAAAAAGTAGCATGTGCAAGCACTATTCCAAGCTTTAGTCTATCTCATCTAAATCAGTTCAATGGTGACTGATGAAGGTGACTGGTGTGAAGGTGTAACAGACAAACAGAGTAATTTTCTAATAATAAGCAGGGAAAAAGTCGGGCATAATATCTTATATGATGTAATTTTAACCTCCTTGCGAGCTATCATATTGATCCTCCGCTCCGTCGTCATCAAATATACAATGATATAATTCATCTAATATCTTACAGGTTATGAATCAAGAAAAGCCAAATCTGGTGCAGACCTGCCTTGGCCAAGAGTAGTCCGTCTTAATTTATTGGCCGTTGGTGTCTCTGGCCATCACCTTTTCAATCACAATGTACCAGGCTATTGTATATACATGTTCAACGATATTGGATCAGTTCACGACATTGGCAAGTATTATTTTAAAATTGATTTTATTTTACTTACCCTCGTCCGTTCGTCACTGCTGGGTGCCAACTGATAACTAGCTGAGTGTCTTTCGCCCAGCAAATGCTGAGTTGGTAATGCTTTCGGTGTGGGCAAGCTCAGCGAATTTTTTTTTCTCTTTTTTATTATGTTTGTTTTGTTTGTTGTTGTGTATGTCTTTATCCGAATAAATGTTTTTCAGTTTCATCTGTAACCAATACATAAATACCTTACAATACAGACAGAACGACAAAAAATTGATTCTATAAGGGTTTCGTTTTTCGAATTTGAGGTACGGGACCCTAAAAATACCGTGTATGCTTGTGATGCATACTAAAGTTATTTCATTGTTTATCTTTTCAGAAAACTTATTACTTAATACTACCTACTGTTGCGAAAAGGAACACCAGAAAGATAGAGAGTGTACGCCAAACCTTCTTCCAGACGACGATCCCGTTTTTAGGTTCACGAACATCCGTTGCATGAACAACACCAGGCCACTCACCCACCAGGACTTTGGCTGTACCAAGGACAAAGTGCCTTCTATGGTATGTACCTTTGTATGATATGATCATGCTAGAGCTTCGGACCGATATTGGCCACGGCGGCCAAACTCAGCGGAGATTAACTAACTGCGCAGGAGATATTACAGTACAAAAGTATGCGCTCCGGTGTACCCTCTGTTCCTTTATTCTTATTGCTCGATGGGACGGAAATCCGACCCGATAGAGATCAGCTGCATGACCAACGGTGTAACTTGCTTTTCGAGGCACGGGGTATCATACGACCAACTTCCAAACTCTAGGCAATTACTAAAAAAAAATATTGCAAAACTCAAAAGCAATTTTTGTCTAGCCCGGGCAGCGAATCCCAGACCTCTTGCTCTGTAGTCGCGCTTGTGAGCACTAGACTAACAAGAGTGTTCTATTTATACGACTTCTGCGTATTCCACTTCGCCATATGCATTGTGATGAACATATGGTGCTTAAAAACCATATTTCAATAATCTTATCGGAATCCATGAAATACATATTATTAAGTAGTTCTGGTGTCTATCTGTGGTCTCCATCATCCATTTCACTTTACCAAATGGTGCTTTTTGAGAGCAACTGCACAATGAAATGAAATAATGATGTTTATTTTGCAAATGGGTTATAAATAACACTTTTACACGTCATTTTTTTTTCGTAAATGCAAACTAGATGAGGCCAGTGTTTCGTAACTGACTACTCTGAGAAGAAACACTGAAACAAACTCAGAGGTCAACGTCTCTTTTAAAGTCCATACAATGTGTAGTAATCAAATCATATGAGAGCCATGTAGGTTTATGCCTGTGGCGCCCTTTAAAGGGCAGAATCATACAGATTTGAGCAGGCCCGTCCAAACAGTGCAAGCATTTGTCAAATATCGCGTAGCTCAACTTATATCTGATCTGAACTTATATCGGGGCGCTGGTCTCCCTTTCCGTTACTCGACTGTAGACCTCTACAAAGATTGGGATATTCTTACAGTCAGGCAATCTTTCATCCTTCAAACAGTGCTTAAAACACACAAAATGATACAATACAACCCGGAAATACAAAAAGACAAGCGTCGTAAAGGTAATGTATGTGCAACAAAACCCTTGCGTTCAGCTCTGCCACATAATTTCTTCTGTTTTCTTGGTCCATACCTCTATAACAAGTTAAATAGTAAACTACTCATTTACCCACAATTGAAATCTAAGTGTAAAGCTACCGTCTCTAAATACCTCAAAACCCTTGACTACTGTCAAACGGAAAATCTCCTGGTCCCGCTCAGATAGTCGTTAACCTTAATTGCTCCATTCCTCATTACTGTTATAAACTTGCATACATTTTAAACTTTTACTCACACGCGCACCCAAACACTTACATTTTCAGTTAAGCACACATTAACTAAGCATTCACACTCACATCCTGGAATTAATATAAAACATAAATTGTCTTTTTTGTATATTATTTAAAATAGTTTGTTTAAGATTTAGTTTTTAAACTTTGTTTTTGTTTAAACTTAGCTTCCACTTTTGCTCGCTGCGAAATGTTAAACTCTTTGTTGTAGCATACTAGCCGCGGGAGGGTCCTGGTGACCTGTAATACAGGTTGTTGTACATACCTACATCAGGCACCAGTCCCTCACAAAGTTAGCTCTAAATTGTAAGCATTGTTAAAAGCTAGCATAAGGAAACTTTGTGAAGGGAAAATAAATAAATAAATAATAATAATAAAAATAATAATATCTTAAGGAGCTTCAACGATTCGACGAACAATACCAAAGTTAGGATATTTGGGTGGGCCGTATAAAGCACTCAAACTGCCAGACAGTGTGGTAATCTAACACAAGTAACTATAAAAAATGCTGAAATCGTAATAGGTGTGCCTACAATATTTGAAGAGTTCCCTCGATTTCTCCAGGATCCCATCATTAGATCCTGAATTTATGACAATGGGACTATCTGTAAAGTATTCCCTTTCAAACAAATAACAATTTTCCAAATCGGTTCAGCTGTCTTCGATTAATCGGTGATCATACATTACAAAAAAATAACCTCGTCCTTTTTTAGAGGTCGATATTTTTTTTCTATAACATTTTTTTTTCAACCAGATCAAAAAAGCAACAGCATTTTTCGATCAATCACAAATTTACGACGCAAATGGCAAAGGTGATAAGGTTTTGAGGACTTTCAAAAACGGAATGCTTATAGTCGAAGAAGAGGATGGCAAATTGTTCCCTCCAAACGGACCTACAGCTTTCTGCCCCCTTAACAGAGCACCGACAGAAACCAGGTGCTTCGAAAACCGTAAGTGAACATGTTTATTTTATCTGTGCAAGACCTTTGGTTGACTAGTAGAGAATGGTTAAGGCATTAAATCCGCCGTCCACCTTTGTGCGGCATAAAATTCAGGTGAATAAATTACTATGATTATTTCAGATTTCAACACTCTGCTTCCAATCACTCTGTTTAACATATGGTTTGTTAGACACCACAACTTTATAGCCAGTAAGTTGGCTGAGGTAAATCCATGCTGGGACGATGAAAAATTGTTCTTTACTGCAAGAGAAATCAATATCGCATATGCAAATCAAATGTACTTTTACGAGTGGATGGAGGCTGTTCAAGGTATCTCAACATCAATACATAATTTAAAGATAATCAGCTTATAACGAATTTTATAATTCATAATTCATTCATAATCAGGTGATATAGTGGTCAAACGTGAACCTACTTTCATTTAAAAAAAAAAAATAATTATCACCGTCACCCACTGCGGTTGCTCTGATCAACGAACAACCAAACGCCTATATCCCCTGAGCGACCACAGCCTTTTAATGTCTAAATGAACTGTTATAGTGAATAATTTGCCTTTAGTTTGAATGTGTTCGATGTATTTAAAGCTGTTATAATTTATGTATATTATATAAATCATTTCTCACTATAATCTAAATCGGCCTATCTGAAACTATATTTTTAATTTATAATAGGTTCACGTTTGACCACCATCTCACGTGAGTGATAATGTGGTCGAAGATAGAGCACGCTTACCTGAAAGAAACCTATTCACTCTTGACCTAAAGACCCCTACGTTATAGCTATCAGGAAACACAGACTCTGGCAGGAAATTCCACTCTTTAGCCGTACGCACAATTAAAGTATTCCCAAAACGTTTAGAGCGTATGGGTGGGATGTCCACTATGTAACGATGGCGCATCGCCGTTTGTTTTGTAGTCTGATGATGGAACGGGCTTGGTGGAATTAGATTGTGTAATTCCATCGCAAACTCCCCAAATATTACTGATAGAAAACCTTTAGACTTGCAACTCGTCGTCGATGTTCAAGGCTCTGGAGCTTTGACTCGACCAGTGCATTATTGCCAATGAGTCTCTTGGTCCGTTTCTCAATAGACTCAAGCGCAAATCCATCCCAAAGATGAAAGCAGTACTCCATACACGACCAAACCTGGGCTTGATAGAGATTGAGCAGCTGTTCCGGTGTGAAGTTACGTCTCACCTTTGCTAGGATTCCCAACTTTTTTGCTGCTGGCTGAGCCTTAGCCTCGATAAACGGACCAAAATTGAGGGTGGAAGTTAATGTTACCTCAAGAAGCTCAATACGGTCGGTTATCGGCATGGTGACATCGCGGAAAGTAGGAGCCGGTCGGAATTGGCTCCTTTTTGCGGAGAAGAGACACGCCTGGGTCTTAGCTGCATTAAACTTGTCCAAGTTGGTATCACCCCATTTGGAGACAGCTTTCAAGGTCATGTTCAAGCGCTCAACCATATCCTCACGGAGAGACTGGATCTGTGACCCACCAGAACGAGCGCTGGACACATATCTCTCAGCAACTGTGCTGTCGTCTGCAAACCCAAAGGTACCGGGCATAAGCAGATCATTAATATGCAGCAAGAATAAAGTTGCTGAGAGAACCGACCCCTGAGGGACCTCGGCATTAATAGCAAATTGGCCAGACGATTATTATTTCAATAATATACACCGGACTATCAGAACACACTTGCTCCATAGCTTGTCGTACGACAAGACGGTATATACGTGCTTCCTCTACACATTTATTGTGTGCACAGACAAGGTGTGGAACTCTCTTGTAGTCTTTTTCGTTTCCTGCCGCAGGCATCTTCTGGGTCCATTCATTTTCGCTCATCAATCGATTACCATCAGGCATGATCAAGGTCAATAGCGAACTCATCCAAATGTATACAGCGTAGCGATCAGGTTATCACATTAATTGAAACCACGTACCAATAAAAAGCATAGGTACGCCGCGTGCTCCGCCGCTACCGGCTTTTACTTGACTTGACGGGGGCACTGCCGTGCTTTGTAATATCTGCTGTACAATTTAATGTGATAACCTAAACGCCGCCCTGTGTATATATATATATATATAATTGTTAGGTGCGTGTGTTTGGTGATATGTAAACTAAATAACTATATTTTTGTCACTAGGACGCAAAAATCTTCTTAAGGCTGGTGTTATAACTGAACATAATGGATTCAGGGATCTTTACGACGAAAACCAGTACTTCCAATTGACATTGGAATATACTTACCTCATACGCTGGTTCCATCTCATGCAGGAATCCACAGCCAAGTGAGTGGATAATATCTATACATACGAATATTTTATGTAAATGCAAAAGTTTGTCTGTTCTTTATACTATCATGGATAAGCTTTTTTGATAAAATTTTCCATGGATACATGAACAACCGTGGATGAACTGAGAACAACTTTTATTTAAAAAATCATACCATAATAATTATGCTAAAATAGCGGCACACAAAAATCCATTTGAACGAAGCTGCGGCGAAAAACTAATTATACTTACTAGTACCTCCTTTTAGTATGCTTTACATAGTATATGTCTGTTGTCTCTTCCCCCAACGAGGTTTTACCGCATAAATCCCGATCAACCACAACGGGCAAACAGAAAGACTGACAACTATAAGCGCTTGTGAAAACACACTTATTTTGAAATCATCGACAGACTTTTCCATTTTATTTATATGCATGTATGCATAGATGCCTTTACTTTTTCTGCGTGTGTAATCCTCATGTTCTGTCAGACTCCTATTGACTGAAATCAAACGGTACTTCTCTTCGACACTTCTTTCTATCTGGAATGCGGAAACATATCCGCATTCTCCTGAATCAATCGATACCTAATCTGGGCAAAGTTAGTCAGTTAAGAAATATTTTTTTTTATCGCCAGGCTACACGACAAACACGGCAATTTCATCGAAGACTTCCCACTGTTAAACGCTACATTCAGAATAGGATTAGTTGCCAAAAAAATGGAAGAGTTTACACAAAGTACATTTAGGGCTCCCTGCCATGCCGTCGATGGTACTGTTACCTTTGATGTAAGTATTGAAACTATTAAATTTATGTGACACAACTGATACTTTCATTATGTGTACATCTAAGAAGTTAAATTCTCCGTCAGCGTTTGTTTTCTGGCTATAACCTGGGGATCATTAATTTCGAAGTAAATTGGTATCTTCTAGTTTAGTGTGGTTTATCTGCGACTACTTCATCGCTTGCTATCAGCAAGCAATCGCGAGCCTACCATTTCCTCATTATTAAGCGTTTCAAAAATTGAATAAGCTGATATAGGCAATCGTCCCACCGCCGACGATGAACGAGTAGCGAGAAGAGCTAGTATCTGAAAACGAGTTGGCGAGCAGCGAGCAGCGAGTGTGTAGTTCCGATAGTATAGTCGCTGAGCAATCATCTGGTTAGTCTCTCAGCGTGAGTTCTGACCCCCAAGTGATCGCTGAGCGAGTATTATCTTTGACAGCTCTTGTCACTCAGTGACAAAACTAGTGAACCGAGTTGTCTCCGGCAGTGTGAACAGGCAGAGAGCAAGTATTAATATATGCATGTCTTTCGTTTACAAGGAATGTATATTTCATTGAACGTTTCTTGAGCGAGTAAATTGCCGATAGTTAGTCGTTTACTCTCCTACATTGTTTTTATCATTTCTTTTTTACTGGTATATATTTATTTTAGAGCTTATTGCTATTTTTAGGCTCTTTTAGCAAAGTTTAAATGAATCAGGCCTAATTAAAAGAAAATTAAAAGGCACTTAAACTGGGTTAGATGAAGGATTACCTAAATAAAACCTCTTCGTAAAATTACAGATCGCTAACCGTGGATTACCAGAAATGCAAGTAGCATATGACATCACTGCTGGTGATTTGAACAAAGGTCGTAGCTTCGGTCTGGCTCCGTACGTAGATTACATTCACCACTTTACTGGATTTAGAATTAAATCTTTCAAAGATTTAGAAAGATTCATTGACAAAAAAGTAAGTATTATTTATATTTGTCTTCGTGTTAATTTCGGCGCGACAATGTTTATGATTTTGTTAGCCCAGAACTTCTCACTTTT
This sequence comes from Tholera decimalis, assembly GCA_943138885.2. Lineage (NCBI taxonomy): Eukaryota > Metazoa > Arthropoda > Insecta > Lepidoptera > Noctuidae > Tholera > Tholera decimalis. The sequence continues at coordinate 43,454,404 of OW964552.2, forward strand.
ACGGCGCTATCGGTGGGGCACTGAGATCACCTTGCCTGTAAGCTATTGGGATGAGAGAGTAGGATCATGATCATCATTATCTACTAAGCTTTTAGCCACATATATAGGGATCAGCTTCCAGTCTAACGAAATGCAGAGGAATACTTGTGTTTCTCAGGAGACAACTGACCATTTGACCTCATCCACTTAGTAGCTACGCTAAGCTACCTAGTGACAAGCTTTTGGCAAGACTAACGTGAGAATGTTCAGGCTTCAAATCTGTCCAAATGACAACCTGTTAGCACTGGGCCACCACTGATCATTATATTTGAAGTTACATTATCAATTTTTATTTTCAGCACATTGAGATATTAAAAGAATTATACGAGGTCGTTGAAGACATCGATCTGCTAGCTGGTCTGTGGGCCTCAAAACTGATGAAAGGTGGCAACATTCCTGAGCTTATGGCTGCAGTTCTTAATGATAACTGGTACAGGGCAGTGCGAAGTGACAGACATTGGTTTGAGAGGAAAGACAGACCACATCCATTTACTTTAGGTAAGTACTAGCCTCAGTGTGCCTAGCCATAGCAACCATGGTGTTACAAACCTGACATGCTGCTGGTCAAAAGATTTCCTATTTTAGATGGAGGAAGCGGATCTTTGTAACTCTTTTCTTGTACAACAGCACTTATTTATAGATAGATAAATAAAGTTTTAGTAGTTAATTGAATAACAGAAAACACAGCACATAAAACCACAGTAACACGTAATTTTACACATAAATTACAATGAAAACACGTATGCACAAATAAATTAAATAGAAAACATATTACAAACTTAAAAATACAACACGGAATGTGTGGCGTGTGTCCTTGAGTTCAAATAAATGGGAGTCCAGTTCAGCTTATGCTAGGTATTCTACTGAATCCCAGTAGAGACACAAACATTTAGCAGGTAGCAAATAATAAAATAAACAAAAAGGAACATATAAATAATGATCAGTCGGTAGCATTTCAGATACTGACAAAAATAGGTTGGCTGTGATTAACTGTACCTACTCTTCTTGTCTGTGACGTTCTTGCAGCTCAGTGAGGAAAATAAAGAGTCACAAAAAGTTATTTGCTATTTTCAGCTCAACTGAAGCAGATAAGAAAAGGAATATTATCGTTGTTTTTGTGCAACGTGGCTGATGGAGTCTCTGAAATACCGAAGAACGCTTTCCTCAAAATTAGTGAGAAGTAAGAGATTTTTGATTGATTTCTTCGAATCAATTTTAGTTTAAAGACCGGATATCGAGAGTTCGCAAGGGTTCCATTTTAATATCTATTTAATATGTAATTTTTTAATTTTTAATGGCATACAGCGAAGCAGAGCTCGTATTACCCGATCCGAACTATGGGATAAAGAGAACTCTATAATTATGTTATTCAAAGATTTTGTACCTAATTTCATTCAGTTTAGCCGTTTTGGCATGATTGAGTAACACACATTCGAACATTTGTTTAAACTTTTGCATTTATAATATTATAGCCCGCGGCTTTGCTATCCTGTATTTTTTAAATTAAGTATCCATGTTCGTTCTAAAGGTCAAATCTATATATGTGCCAAATATCATCAAAATGGTTTAAACGAGAAAGTTACTTGCGCAATCATAATTTTAGTAGAGATTGGTAAGATTTGAGTAGATCTATTCCGATACCGCGAGTTCTTTTTTTACTCAAAACAGAGGAGTGTACGCGTATTGTTTTAAATATTTTAGGTTATTATTGGTCACATATGTATTTACAATTTTCTCATTTCAGGAATCCTCTAGTGTCATGCAGCAAAATCCCGAAGATGGACTTCAAAGTATGGGCCGACAAGTCATGCAAGGCAAAGCAAAAGAGCTACTGAAAATAAATAATCCGAATTTGGTCAGATAAAAATCACACAGCAAAAAAAATAAATTTGTTGTTGCTCATAAGTTCATTTTAAATATTGAACCAGATTTTTCTGTACGTATAAATGAACTTGGAATAAAGTTACAGCAAAACTTTTTATTTTTATTTAACACTACGTCTGTCTTCTGTGGATATCAGAATCGTAGACTTTTCAAGAAACAAGGAGGTACTCAACCATATAGTGGTTTACTCTTTTAGGGTTTACTACATAGCTGAATGGCAAGAAACAGAACCATTATAGATTCATCATGTCTCTCTGTCTGTCTATCCGTCCGTATGTCACGGCACTTTATGCCAAAATATTAGGACTGCAGCCGTGAAACTTGATAAATAGATGTATTCTGTAAATTGCTTTACGATAGGCTCCCCAAATTAACTTTAATTACAAAGGTATCTTTGGTCCTGTATTTTTGTCGTTTTTTGACACAGACTTCCGAAATTAAAGTTATTTTTCACTTTGCAATGTTTTTTCTGGAATTCGGTTTAATTTTTTGTTAAAAAGTTTTTATTTCTCGCTATGAAATTGATATGGGACCACACCACAGTACCTGCTTTCAAAGAAAAAAGAACCACCAAAATCGGTATACCCAGTAAGAAGTTTGTTATGAGGTAACACATAACAAAAAATACATACAGTCGAATTGAGAACCTCCTCCTTGATGTCAAAGTGAAGTTGAAGTCAGTTAAAAATCCTCAAACAAATAGTTTGTCTATACAATGTGTAATTTAAAGGGTATATACATACCAAGTGCATGCCTTCTTTGGATGATAACAAATGATATTGCAAGGGTTTTGTGATCCTAAGTCTACATGTGTAGAACTTATTACAAATACCAATTGTACGGTGGTTACCTTACACCTTGTTTGTTAATGTTAAAATGTTATGAGTACCGCGCCGTGACCCAGGCTAGGGAATTTGATTAAGTAAAACGATGTTTACTGTTACACGGATTTATTGGTACTAAAGTAATTAATTAACAAATGGAACGCGATGCACCGCATCGTGAGTGCAAGCGTCAGCATTATTACGAAACAATACAAAATGTACGGGTTTGCTCGTACATACTCCCTACAGGAGAAATTAACAAGATACAAAATAAATGTTATCAGATCAGAGATCAAAATATTTGAAAACAAAGTTTCAAGAAAAATAGAACAATAATAAATGTTATACAAAAATAATGTTGATGCAGTATAATGCTAAAAGGACTTAATTAATTATAAAGTAAGTATTATCTCTGAACGCATCATTAAACTTAACGAACGCGAGTGAATAAAGCTACGTCACCTATTTGGTGACGTAGCTTTATTCACTCGCGCACTATTGACATTAGAAACACTGCTCTGATTGTTGTCATTTAACTCACAAACACTGTGGTAAAACACTCGGTCACCGAGAATCACGCACGGGTTGTCATTGTTATTGCAAGGAGGTGCGGGCGCACCCTGTGCTTGCGCTGGTGTCGGCGCGGCCGGCACGCTCCAGGCGCGCACGCGACGCCACACGTACAACAGTCCCGCTATTCCCACGATGCCGACGAAGATGTATATCAGCGTGTAGTGGTGTATATCATGAACGGAAATTCCTTCAGCTATAGCAGCATTATCTTTCAAGATCTTAATTTGCTGGCCAAGTTCTGCTAAATCCATTTGATTCTGGTCAGTTACTGAATCATTCATGGATATCAGATGCGGGATCGTAATGTTGATAATATGATTTATCGGCGGTATCAGTGGAGTGTAAACATCAGGTTTAATGTTCAGTTGGCTAGACTGTTGTCTATGTGCAATCAAAGTAAATGCTTGCATTTTAATAATAAACCCATTGTCTATAGCAACAAGACCCGCTCCTGTCAGCTGATGACTGTCAACTTGATCCTCGCACATTATACGTAAAGAGCATTGATCGCAACAAAAATAAAAGTAGTTGTTAATTGAGTTACTTTCAAACCAGCTGTTTTTGCAGGGAGAGAGAGATCCTTGTCTCACACTCAAACTCTTTAGTCTGACAGAAATCTTTATCTCCATTTAGATGATAAATAGGTCTCTGAATATGACACAGATATGCATCTGATATATATAATATAACGTTTTTTTTAATATAACGTTTTATTTGGAAAAAATAACAAATACAGACAGAAAAACAATATTAAACGATGATAGCTGCAAAAGTTGACAGAACTGTGGCGCAGCTATCAACGCCCGACTCCAGGTGAGAGGGAAATTTATTCCAAGTAAGGAACGTATATACAAATTACACAAGAAAAAAGAGAAAACAGTCTAAAGACTAAGATTAAGATTATTAATTGCCGTGACTGATTTATGTGGCTGCGTGAGTATTTGTGTGTGGTGTGTATTAGTGTGAGTAGTGTATGTGTGAATGAATTAATGTGTATGAGAATGTGTGTCTGCCTATTTATTATTTAGTTTCTGATTTATACTTCCACAAGTTTTTCTGTTGCATCATATGACAGAGATTTAAGCCATATTCCTAGCCTACTCTTACATTCTTTCCTAGAGATAGAATATATGCTCAATGTTGAATTAATTTTGTTATAAATTTTATAGCCCATGTAGGCAAAGTGTCGTCGTGCAGCTATAGTTTTTCGTGGTTTAACGTGGCAAACTAAATCAGTACGGCGTCTGCTAACATTTTTTTCTGGGTCATAGGTGAGATAGGTATGTGTTCGCAGCACCGTTTGGTAAATGAACAACTGCCGGACAGTTAAAACACGGCAAAGAGAAAACAAGGATGTAGTAGGAAAGCGGATTGGTTTCCGTGCAAGAACTTTCAAAACGGCTCTCTGGGCTCTTTCCAAGCGTATCATCGCTGTTTTGTGAGCTACACCCCACACCGTCAGACAGTATCCTAAGAGTGACTGAGCAAGCGCAAAATATATGTTTATTAAGGTGTTAAAATCCGCCGAACCTCTGAGCTTCTTAAAAATATATAAAAGTTTTCTCAGGCGGGCCACGACAGAGTCAATGTGTTGATGCCATTTAAGATGAGAGTCAACCATAACACCAAGATATTTTATAGACTGCGTTCTTAAAAGCTGAGGACAGGCACAGGTTGTAGCGGAACTAGGGTTAGGACAATTATGGGCGTGAAGCGCAATAGGCAATGAAGGTTGGCCTGACTTGTTTATAGAGAAACAAATATATTTAGTTTTGTCTATGTTCAGGGTTAAAAGATTTGCAGCTAGCCATTTTGTGACAACGCCTAAGGCTAACTCTGCATTTTGGAAAGTTTCTGCCCAGTCATAGCCGGAGATGATGAGAGCTGTGTCGTCTGCATAAGTAATTATTTTGCAGTTTGGGATCGATAAGCGGCACAGCTCATTTACGTATAACAGGAAGAGGCTGGGCCCGAGCACACTGCCCTGGGGTACTCCAAATTCAACAAATTTTTTATTACTTAAGTGATTATTGATTTTCACATACTGACTGCGACCGGTTAAATAGGTTCTAAAGATATTCAGGGCAGTTCCGCGGATACCAACATCTTCCAGTTTAGAGAGAAGTAAGGGGATGGAGACAGTATCAAAAGCCTTTGATAAGTCCAAGAAGATAGCCAGGGTTTTAGTTTTATTTTCAAAATTATTAATGATACTATCAGTAAGGTCCAACACGGCGTCATCAGTGGTTTTCCCACTTCTGAACCCGAATTGATTACTGGCCAGGATGTTAAATTTTGTAACGAAGTTAGTTAATCTGATGTTTATCACTTTTTCTAATATTTTTGACAGTGTTGTAAGTACCGAGATGGGTCTGTAGTTACTGACTTTGTCTCTGTCACCTGATTTATAAACAGGATGGACAACCGCTGTTTTAAAGATGTCAGGAAAGATGCCCGACGAGAAACATAGATTAAATAAGTGTACAAGGACTGGAGTAATAATATTTTTTGTAGCTTTAACAATTGAGGTAGGAATACCGTCTATTCCAACGGCACAGTTGTCTTTTAGACCAATAATAATGTTATTTAGCTCCGAGTCATCCACAAGAAATAGAGCCAATGAGTGTAGTGGTGGCGACTTAGAGATGCTACCGTTGACATTGGTGGGTGTGAGATTAAAAAGACTTCCCACATTAGCAAAGTAGTCGTTTACCATGTCAACTGATTGGGAGGGATTGTCACAAGTCTTTAGGAGATTAGAAGATGGTGTCCTAGTTTGATTTAAATTTGCGATTTGTTTGATAAGAGACCATGTAGCTTTAGGATTGTTTTTTGCTTTCTGGAACTCAGCGCGTTCGTACTCACTCTTAACTTTTTTCAGTAAATTATTGCAAAATTTCCGATATCGATAGAGTACTAGCTTATATGTGTTATTGTCTGGATATTTCTTGGACCTTTGATATAATTTGTCTCTATGTCGGATGCACCTCAAAAGGCCCGGCGTAATCCAAGGCTTTATAATGCGTCTCCTACTTGGTATTACTGACGAATGAGTATGAGCCTTAATCGCTGCGGACATTATGTTAACTAAGGATTCAGCGGCTTCATTATATTTATATTTATAAAATTTATATTATATAAGACATGATGTTAATGTTTTCTCTGTCATAGTTAAGTAGGTATCCTTCTTCAAGTTTTTGGCTATATAATCTGATATTGGTTGGATGCTAACCATGTCAGTTCCTTTGACTTGAGGTATGGAAAATGTTTTGTAAATCTCAAAAGTGTCTATACTGATAAGAGGAAGTCTGATTTCAAAGATGAGGTATTCTTCCAGCATCCTGGCCTTTACTTTAAGAAGCTTATATATTTTCCTTAAAATCCATTTGCACATTGTCTACAGGCAATGTCTCGTCCTTTGGGAGCTGACTAGCGATGGTACTCAGTTGATCTTGCAATTGAACGGGAGTCAAAAGGTGTGGATTAAACTGACCGTGATAGATGTCAGTGATAGTGTCCAGCAAGGTGCTTTGTAATGATTTCAAGTTATGTAGCATGTACTCCCTATAATAGCTCCGACAGTCAGCTCGTTTACAATAGACATGTTTTTTGTTTCAGATTGAAGTTGGTTTAGCGCCTTTTCGATGGTAAATATATGTTGGGAAACCATTTTATGTTGTCTGTTCATGGTTTGCTCTGTTCGTTTGAGAAGATTATATTAAACCTCTATGATCGATGTTTGGTTAGTAAGAGGCAATATGACGTTGGTTGTCGCGTAGTAACGTTATGTCCTTGCGATATTGTTCGGTGAATCTCGCATCTAATACCCCGAAGAGGCTATTCGCAAGATATCCAACACCGTCGATAAGACCGCGCCGCTTTCTAGCGCGCTGCTCGTTCGAGTGCTGACCGAGCAACATCTGGTTATAGTACTCAAGTTCACCGAAGCCTTGAACCAGCTGTAATAATATGATATCACAGTTCATAATATTACGTATTGTTTTGCATGATTGTTCTAGGGACTTCGTGTATTTGTTGAGAGCTTTTATGCCTTCCCAATATGGTTGCATATCGTAGTAGATGATAAGCTTCCAACCGTCCCATATAATTTGCATGTTAGATAATTTATCAAAATAAAGGCTCTGATTAGGTCTAAATCTTGTTGATTGGAAATCGCATTGTCCTCCTGTTATGATTGTCATGAAAAATAATAAAGACGTAAACAATGTAGTAACGTTAACTCTCTTCGATTTCCTTTGAGGTTTTGATTCTTCGCTGTTTGTTTTCAACTCTTTCTGGATGTTTTCCGACGAGTCTGATTGATTTTGGTTTACAGGTAACATTGATATTTTGGTAATTGGTCTTTTAAGAATTCCGTTCTTGGTTTTTAAGCTGACAACGCGAACGAATCCATCTGCTCCAGGATGTAGATCGACGACCCTACCCATAGACCATTTTCCATGAGGTAAATTGTCATCGTGCAATAGGACTACGTGGTTTAGGCTTATGTTTTCACGAGGCTGTCGCCATTTGATTCTTGTTGTTAGTTTTGGTAGATACTCAGAGCGCCATCTTTTCCAGATGTCAGCGAAAATTCTCTGAGTTAACTGTCACCTACTCTTACAGTCTCTTTCTGTGGTCTTTATGCCACGGCCATTGTTGGCTTTAAGGAGTAGGTGCCCAGTAAAATCTATTCCAGTGTGTTCAAACGGACGAGAGGGATTGCTCCTCGCTGCAGGTAAGTCACCCATGATAGGATTATGCTTGTTAAGACTTAGCTTTTTACATTTAACGCTTAGACGTATTTGCTTTTTCGTTGCTTTATTTCAGCCTACAATCCAATACCTTTGTCGGATGAATCCCGATGTCAAGCGAGCTCCGCCATGGAAAGTAAGCTTGTGTGCATGTTCTATAAGAAGCTCTGTTAAACGTCCTTGTTGCGGAATAATTAAAGGATGTTGCATGTCTGCATGAATATGAGCATGTCTTAACCTTCCCCCGACACGAAGAAGCCCAAAGTCCTCCAAAAATGGATTTAGATATAGTATTCTGCATTTATTGCTGAGCTTTCCTTTCTCTCTTAAGCTTTTAATTTCTTCTGCAAACTCTTGCTGTTGTACTTGCTTTATGATCTTAATTTTGGCTTTTCTTATCTCTTCTAGCGTAAGATAGGAAGTCTGCGCATTGTTTTGCTTGCTTGTTAAAATATATACACCCATGATAAAATGTGTACAATTTTGGTAAAACAACTGTGGCTTTTCAACAAGTTCATGATTATACTGTCGTCTTCTGTTTGTTTCATTACAGTGTTAACTTGCTTTTGGGCCTTGGTTTCCAATGTCGTTGTGTAATTTATTTCTTTACTTCCTTCCTCGGCTTTAATGGTTTGTAGCCAAGATGGCCCTTGCCACCATAATCGATGTTGAATCAATTGCGACGTCGATACGCCTCTACTTGCGCAGTCTTCAGAATTTTCGGCAGACTTGACATATCGCCAGCAGGCAGAAGGCATGATTTCCATTATGAATCGTGTTCTGTTGGCAACAAAGGTTAGCCAACGGCCTGGATCTCCTTGCAGCCACCCTAGTACTGCTGTGGAGTTAATCCAGCCGTAAATATTAATCTTGTAGTCAGTTAAAGAAGCCTTGACCTTAGCCATGAGTTTAGCTAATAAATGAGCGCCGCAAAGCTCCAATCGTGGCAACGATATGTTTTTGTTAGCCGGGATTATTCTTGATTTTCCGGCCACCAATATGCATAGGATGCATCCATACATGCATCAATCCATACTCGTAAACTTGGCTTCCAAGAAGTTCAAAAAGTCTGATAAAATGGGCAGTTCACGGGGTTGCTTAAGAGACGCGATGTATTCGCAATGTGTGTTAGCATCTAATTTGTTCGACATCAAATAGCAAATTACGGGGTCCCATGTGCTTACGTCTGCTCCCATGTTCTTTATAGCGTTAACACATTCAATGGTTGTATCGTGGATGCGTTTTACATTGTGGACTGAAGGTTGTTGCATGACCGGAAGCACTGCACTTTTAATAGTTTCATGCGTCGAAAGATAGAAAGCATGAGTTTGTTGATAGTGATTCAATGCAAAATACTCAATCGATTTGTTGCTAAAGGGATTCAACTGATCATGATTAGATTGAAACTCCTGCCAGTAGGAGTCTAAAGTTTCCAATCTACGTTTGATGTAGTCAGGAGTTTTGCGTTCCTGACCATCCTTCTTAAAGTTTGATAATAGTTGGTTCATGGCCACCACGATTTGGTTCTGGTTGGCCAGCAGATCCTCCATTGTGTGACTCATGTTGTTAGGTCAAGCAAAAAAAGGAAAGATCTTACTTTGATTCTGTTGTCTGGTGGGTATGTTGATTGCGCTCAAGACTGCTGTTTAGTCCCTGAACTGCAACTCCACCGCTGTTGCTGATACGGAACCACTCACACGAACTGACACAAATTGCCACTGATTGCTCGCGTTAATGATCCTCTCTCGATCTCGAAGGACCATAAAGATGTACGGTGGTTACCTTACACCTTGTTTGTTAATGTTAAAATGTTATGAGTATCGCGCCGCGACCCAGGATATGGAATTTGATTAAGTAAAACGATGTTTACTGTTACACGGATTTATTGGTACTAAAGTAATTAATTAACAAATGGAACGCGATGCACCGCATCGTGAGTGCAAGCGTCAGCATTATTACGAAACAATACAAAATGTACGGGTTTGCTCGTACACCAATACACTGATACTAGAGACCGAATTTTTCAAATTAAGAAGAACGAAAAGAATTATCGTGTTATTGGCAAGTGACGTGGAAAGTCATTGACCCTCGTAGTGCTGTGACACGTTTGTTATGATTGCTATTCAAGAAATATATGAAACCGACAATTTGGTATCAATTCTTTGAGTCAGTTATTTTGAGCTGAAACTGTGCATAGAGACACCATACCAGATGTTGTCTTCAGCCCTTTTGGATAGATATGGGGTTTCCGTTACACATTGTAGATAGGTCTTGTTTTAAGTTAAGCTAGATCAGGCCGGCGTTTCCTGACTGACTACTCTGAGAAAAAATACCAAAACAAACTCAGAGGTCAACGTCTCTTTTAAAGTCCATAAAATTCCTATTAGTCAAATCATAGGAGAAGCATGAATATTCATGTTTGTGGTACTCTTTTGAGGATAGGAGCACGCAGATTTGAGCGAACCTATCCAGATAGTGTAAGCATTTGTCAGTTATCGTGCAGCTCAACTTCGAACTTAAGGAGCTGTTGAGCTCCTTAAGTTCTAACGAACAGTACCAAAGTAAGGACATTTGGGTAGGCCACACAAATACTCGAACTACCAGACATCAATGTAAAAATTATAATGAGATTGTTGGACCCCAAGCCCCAGCCAACGGTAACTGGTATGTCCGAACCTGTCCACGATTACGTGGAGCCCTAACTACGTTGCTTTACAAAAACAGTAGCCCCTTAGGCCTCAGCACAACAATTAAGCTTACACAATTAGAGATTACAATACTTAAGCTTATAGACTAGACTTACCAGCTCTAGAGACGACAAGCTACGACCTTTCCTGAGATCACGTCCATGTGGTATGTATCAGTGTGTAATGAGTAATTGAAACGTGTAATGTGGTCAAGTGTTGATGGACGGCGGTTCCCAAAGACGCAGGTCCTCACAATGTGGTCCCGGCAGCATTCACAGCACCACTCTGCTACATTTTAGCACCAATTCACGATTACTTTCAACAAAGTTCGCGTGTCAGTCAGTCTGACTCTAATACTGCGTTATTGTTCAAAATCTCCCAGGTTTTTAGTCAATTCGGGATTATTTTTTCCAACAGAACAAAGGTTATCTGTCAAGTGTCAAAGTCAATAGAAAATTCTTTATATCAAAAAAAGGTGCGTTCAGAAATACACGTATTGGACGGAACATCTACACCCCCCGGACGGGCCTACCCGTCCGCTAATCAATTGGAAGCCTTGACAAAGTTGCGACCGCTCTCTTTATGATGGATCCGTCCACCAAAACCTCAGCGAAACGAGGGACCCCGTCGGTGCCAGCCACCAAATTGAGAATGCGCCCCCTGCGCCAATACAAAGGCTTAAGGTTGGCATCCTTAATCAGGACGAGGTCTCCGATCTTGGGCGTGTAGCGTCACCGTTACACTCATGTAAATAAAAAATGTTTCAAACGTATAGACGCACATATTTTATTATATGTAGCTAACTAGTTAGTAAGTTAATAACAGGCGCGTGAGTCACCGACAGCTAGCGGTCGGCGACCGCGCAGCGAGCGAGCGGGACCCCTTCCGCTTCCCCGCGCCTCACCGGCCAACCAGTCCGTCGGATGCCACTGGGCTGACGACACGCTTTACCGCTTCCTAGCTTCTGTGTCTCGCGCGCTTGTTACGCTAAGCAATATTCTGTCTACTTCCTATTTGTGCTTGTGCTTCTATATTGTGCTTCTCTTGTGTGTACTATCACCTTCTGTTCTTCGAACTGTATATATGTACGTGTGACCTGTGAAAAATACAACCAGCTTGTGAACATACCGGCTATCATTATCTCCAGTACGTACCCACTTCATTGGTAACATTGCGCTAACATTGCTGCTTGGCAGAGACCTGTTTTGCAAGCTGTAAACGCATCGTCCTCCTTTGATGTGAAACTGACGGGATGCGAGCCTTTTATCGACTACATATCAAGACTACGCATGTTTGCCAGGAAAATTCAACCATCTCCAGCTTCACGACATTCTAATAGTCGGTCCATATTCGTGTTTAAGGACCTTGCCAACGCAACACACGTCTTCTTAAGAGACAACGCGTCATCCGGTTCATTTCAACCAGCATACACAGGGCCACACAAAGTACTAGAGAGGAGCGACAAGATATTTAAACTCCTCCTTAAAGGTAAAACAGTCTCAGTATTGATAGACCGAGTGAAACCAGCCTACATACTTCAAGACTCACATACCACATTATCACACAGTCACACTAAACATAACGAACACGAACAGAAACAAACTCCACACGACACACCAGCAATCAATCCAACACCGATGACCGAAGACGACAACATCAAAAGAACACGGTCAGGCCGTCGGGTGCGTTTCCCTAATTACTATCGCCCTTGACGGTCTCAAGAGGGGGGTGGTGTAGCGTCACCGTTACACTCATGTAAATAAAAAATGTTTCAAACGTAGAGACGCACATATTTTATTATATGTAGCTAACTAGTTAGTAAGTTAATAACAGGCGCGTGAGTCACCGACCGCTAGCGGTCGGCGACCGCGCAGCGAACGAGCGGGGCCCCTTCCGCTTCCCCGCGCCTCACCGGCTAACCAGTCCGTCGGATGCCACCGAGCTGACGACACGCTTTACCGCTTCCTAGCTTCTGTGTCTCGCGCGCTTGTTACGCTAAGCAATATTCTGTTAACTTCCTATTTGTGCTTGTGCTTCTCTTGTGTATACTTTCACCTTCTGTTCTTCGAACTGTATATATGTACGTGTGACCTGTGAAAAATACAACCAGTTTGTGAACATACCGGCTATCATTATCTCCAGTACGTACCCACTTCACGCAGATGAGTTTTATCCGTCCACTTGACGCGTTGCTGGAGGATGTGCAGATACTCTAAGCTTCAACGCTTCCAAAAGTTCTGAGCGAGCTGTTGCACCAACTGAAACAGCGAAAGCCGATTTTGGCTCACATCAACAAAAGGGTACTCCGGCAAGGCGACAAGTGGCTGTCCAATCAAGAAATGGCCCGGTGTTAGAGCCTCCAAGTCATTCGGGTCCGAATAGAGTGGGCACAATGGGCGCGAATTTAACACAGCTTCAATGCGGCCAAATACCGTAGCTAGTTCCTCAAAGGTGAGAACGGTGTTTTCCAACAATCTCCGCCAGTGTCCCTTTGCCGCTTTCACCGCGGCCTCAAAAATACCCCCCCAATGGGGGCAGGCTGGCGGGTCAAACAACCAAGTGACCCCTCGGCGGGCCAAACTATTACCAATGTCAACCTGGCTCTCATTAAGGAAGGCGTATACCTCCTTCAAATAGTTACTTATACCCTTGTAGTTCGGACCGCAATCAGACCTAATCAGAGAAGGTAACCCACGGCGAGACACAAATCTTTCCAAAGTCGCCACAAAGGCCTCTGTCGAGAGGGAGGTTACCAGCTCCAAATGTACTGCCTTGGTTGACAGGCAGACAAAAACACATAAATAAGCCTTGAAAATCTTACTATTTCGAAGTGTGGACGCGAACAAACGTGTGTTGAAGACAACAAAAGGGGACCAGCAAAGTCCATTCCGACGCCAGCAAAGGGCCTCGCCTCATTGACGCGATCAGCCGGCAAAATCCAAAATTCTCGCTGCAGAATGGCCAACAGCGCATTGCAACCGGCATGCGAGTTCTTAACGTGACGATCAGTCACCAACAATTGGACCAAGTGGCCCTCCTTGGGCAACAAAAGGGGGGACGGGCCCCATAAGGAAGGCTAGAGTGCCTCAACCGTCCTCCAACATGCAAAAGACCCGTCTTATCCAAGAAGGGATTCAGCTTACTAATGGCTCCCGACAACTTAACCCTACCAGACTTCAAGACCTTGATCTCCTTCTCAAAGTGTGCAGCCTGCACAGAGCGGACCCAAAGGAGGAGTGACTCCTGTCGCTCTTGAGGAGAGATATGGTGACAGGCGCTTGTCCCCTGGATTCCTAGAATTGTGACCAAAACGCCTGATCCACGAGGTAACGTTCAACAATTTGTCGAGGGAGCTGTATCGATTCAACAAAAAATCAGGATCAAACGGAGGGTCTTATGTCCCAACAGTGAATACCTTAAGTCCGAGCAAAGGATCCGACATCAAGACTGGCGTTCGAGGCCAATCGTCCTCGGGGCGAGTCAGCCAGTCCGGTCCCCACCAGAGGGGCTGAGCAATCAAGCGGGGGGCCATGCACCCGCGTGAGGCCACGTCGCCCGGGTTCAGGTCACCAGGCACGTGCCTCCAAATCAAAGGCGTTTCAGAACCTTGAATCTGAGACACTCGGTTCGCAACAATGACTTCCAAAGAGTGGACGGATGTCTTCAACCAACACAAAACAATTTGACTGTCCGTCCAGGCGTAAGAAGCCCGAATGTCAACAGTTCCAACCATGGTGTGCGCAACGTGGTTTAGGAGACGCACAAGAAGCACCGCAGGGAGTGCGGATACAAATTGGAGCCAGTCTTCCAACAGGGTTTCCCGAAGTGGCTCGTCCCAACCAAGTTCAGTTATAACAAGGGCAGGAGCACCAATTTTAGGGTAAAGACAACTCACAGGGGTGATTTCAAACCAGGTCCTTCCCTCAACAGTGGTGACAGCCGTTTCGCCAATTCCCCGAATCTTGCCTGAAAAGTCGTTCACCTTCAGGCCAACCTGTCCCGCTAACCAAGACGACAAAAGGCAACCCTGGGCTCCCGTGTCCAAAATGGCACGGACCACAATCGAGTCACCCAAGGGTCCCCAGATCTTGACCGAGGCCGTTGGCAACAAAACCGTCTTGATCGGGGGGTCCTTTAGCGGGGCAGGCGTCAATTTCCTAGCGATGCCTGGGCAGCGACCGATCGCCGCATCCAGGCTGCCTTCGTTCACGACGAGGGTGACATTCAAATTGTTCGTCCGCGTGGTGTCCCGAGCCGCTCGCCATCGCTGGAAGAGCACATCCCACCGGATGCCTGAATGGCGGAGGGCGCGACACCAACCGGGGACGTTCCGCTAACGGAGGGGAAAGGCAGCGGTGCCGGTCCGGCCACTGCTGCCTAGCAGCCAACGTGCGTTCTCGCTGACGAGGGGAGACCAAATGGCGCTCGCGGGGCTCCCGTTCAACTTGCGTGGGGGATGGAGTGCGGCGAACAGAATTGCGGGCCTCAGCCCGGTGCTCGTCTCCAGGGTACCCCCCCCTGCGCGAACCCTCCTCAGAAGATGGTCTGCTGGAGCGGTTCGCGTTGGCGCACAAAATCTCCAAGTGGGACCCTTTACTAATTCTACACGGACGAGGGTCGGGGCAGTCCCGATGGAAGTGGGCCCCCAAGCAGGAGAAGCACAAACGGCGTGCGTTGACAATGCGGCGGCGGGCACTTACGTGCAAATTCAAAAAGGCCGGGCAACGCGCCATGACATGCCCCGTTGCCTTACAAAAGTCACAATGATGAGGACTCCGGGCGCACGTAAAACGGGGGGCGGGGCGAACATCAACAGGCCCCCTAGCCCTAGTCCGTCCCTGGTCTCTTGGCCAAGAGGTGGTGGGCGTGACCCCGTGGCGCCACGGGTGTTATCCAAGAACCGACACTCGTCTTCCAAAAACTTGAGGAGGTCGTCAAAAGGGGGGATATGGGTGGCACTATCCCCACCATACTTCTGCTCAAAACGTGACCTCAACTCCGCAGGGAGCAACCGCAGCACTATATGCAACAACAGATAGGACCAATGTTCCACCGGTAACGTCAAGCGCCTCAAGGCGTTGGTCGCTGAGACCAACGGGTTCAGCAAGTCGGTGCGCAACGCCGACGTGCTGGCCATGGTCGGTAGCCCCAAAATCTGGCCGATGTGCACATCAGCCAGGCAGCGCTTGTTCTGATACCGTCGGGAGAGAAGCTCCAGAGCGGTCGGGTAGGAGGAGTCCGTCACCGGCAAGTGCTGCAGCAAGGCTCTGGCTTCGCCCTCCAAAACAGACAACAAGTAGGCCAACTTCTGGGCAGGTCCGAGGTCCGAGCGTGCATCCACAAGACATTCAAAAAGATTCAGGAAGCCCAGCCAGTGTTCCAAGCGACCGTCAAAATGTGGCAGCTCCAGGGTGGGCAGCCTACCCAATAGTCCAGGGCCTGTAACAACGGGGGTCTGCGGCTTGGCCGCCTCAGGCACCCGGCTCTTCAAAATTTCCTGGGCTCGTTAACTTATGACATCCCCCAGGTGGACAATCTGGTCATAATCACCCAAAACCCTATCGCAGGCTGCCTGGTCCATCACCCCCAAATCCACGTCCATGATGAACTCGTTGAAGCGTGTGAGCGCAGCATCAGCTGACTTGATCCTCTCATTCAAGCGCTCGTACCGAGCAAGGGTGAGCTCTTCCAAGTCCAAACGCTCAACCGTTGCTGCTGCAACAATGAAATAAAAAATAAATAAATAATTTCACCAAAATAAACTTAAATTCAACTTATTTCAAGTCTAAATCCGATCCTGTACTTATTCCAAGTATGAATCTAGCTTGCTAAAGATGGCTAGTTACAGAAAAAATAACAATTTAATGTATATATTGTGCTGGATCAACACCAATTAAACACAACAATTGAATGTACAATACCGTGCCGGACAACCACCAACAACACAATCCAATAAATACTATAAGCAATAAACCAATACACACAATTCAAGTCTTGTTATGTTAGGCTATGTTAACAAATATGTATGATTATTATTTAGATAAACTTTTAAATTAAGATTAGTGACATTAAATTATTAATTACAACAAATAAACCAAAATTATGTACCAAAATACAAACTAATAATTCCTAATTTCACAAATAAATCTTACTTGTCAGTACAATACAGGGACTACAGTACAAATAACAAATACAATTTGAGAGCCCGGCTGACAAAACAATATATTCAAACTTATTAAGTTATTTTTACCAATGTTCAAAACTTCCAATTTACTAAGTGGATTTTATATTGTAAAATCCACGCTCTGCTTACCACTTTGTTGGACCCCTAGCCCCAGCCAACGGTAACTGGTATGTCCAAACCTGTCCACGATTACGTGGAGCCCTAACTACGTTGCTTTACAAAAACAGTAGCCCCTTAGGCCTCAGCACAACAATTAAGCTTACACAATTAGAGATTACAATACTTAAGCTTATAGACTAGACTTACCAGCTCTAGAGACGACAAGCTACAACCTTTCCTGAGATCACGTCCATGTGGTATGTATCAGTGTGTAATGAGTAATTGAAACGTGTAATGTGGTCAAGTGTTGATGGACGGCGGTTCCCAAAGACGCAGGTCCTCACAATGTGGTCCCGGCAGCATTCACAGCACTACTCTGCTACATTTTAGCACCAATTCACAATTACTTTCAACAAAGTTCGCGTGTCAGTCAGTCTGACTCCAATACTGCGTTATTGTTCAAAATCTCCCAGGTTTTTAGTCAATTCGGGATTATTTTTTCCAACAGAACAAAGGTTATCTGTTAAGTGTCAAAGTCAATAGAAAATTCTTTATGTCAAAAAAGGTGCGTTCAGAAATACACGTATTGGACGGAACAGAGAATAACATAAAAAATAAATAGTAAGCTACATATTCCTCACATTCACAATAATCTCTACTCATATTATAAAGCTGAAGAGTTTGTTTGTTTGTTTGTTTGTTTGTTTGCTTGAACACGCTAATCTCAGGAACTACGGTTCTGATTTGAAAAATTCGTTCAGTGTTAGATAGCCCATTTATCGAGGAAGGCTATATATCATCACGCTAAGACCAATAGGAGCGGTGCACTAATGAAGAATGTTTCAAAATCGGGGTTTTTTTTTTCCACGCAGACGAAGTCGCGGGCGGAAGCTAGTAAAATATAAAAAGAACAAGAGAAAGTATATATAATACTTTAGATAGTCAATAATGTTATATATAATATTTGTTACTCAATAAAATATATTAAAAATCCCACAAAATTAGGTTTATCATTGGAGCAGCTCATTCTCAAGACTTTTTTTCCCCAATATAAAATTTGCCTGTGTAAAAGCTTTGTGTCATAGCTTAGGTTTTATAAATAATTTGAATTTATTAATGCTTAGTTCTTGAATGTGGCTAGGAATTTTATTATAAAAACGTATATATTGGCATCTAAATGAACCATATATTTTTGCAGCATATTATGCTGCAGAACTAAGTTTTTTTGACAACTTATCTATATGGGGCCCCATGCAGCTTCGCATCTAAATTTATACCCAAGAATACTGTGGTATCTTCAGGTTTTATTCTTTCACCTTTTTCTTGAACACTAGTATTCAGTTGTGTAACATGAGGTAATGTAATTTTTTAAATGCACTTTTTATTTTAGCAGTAACCTACTGCTGACGTTTGATTTCAATTAAAAGAAAAGTCTTGTCGGCTAATAAGACTATATCATGATTTTCTATGAGGTGCGGCAAATTATTTATATAAATAAGAAGAAATAAATAATTGGCCAAGTGCAACTCAGACTTGCCCATGAAGGGTTCCGTAGTAACTATAATAAATATAAAAATATATATTTATTTGACAAAAAAAATACCTCACAAATTTCTTAAAACTAGCTTATTTACAATTTTTTCAACTACGCCAAATATTTTGTCTTCATAGTGTTTGTATGAATTACAAGGTTATATTTGCGGTTTTAGAAAATATACCGTATCTCAAAAACTGCTGATCCAATTTCGTTAAAACTAATTTTGGATGAAAGTTTACATTAAGATATACAGCTTATATTTTTTTTAGATTTTTTCTCCATTATTACAGATGTTAGAGGGAACGACGACGACGACACATATTTTACCTCTTTGGAAGCGTATATCTTTTAAACGATTGACTTTAAGAAAAAGTGGTTTTTGAAACCTCAATGTCATATACCTGTTTATAGATATCACACACGTATAGGTTTGATGAATTTATATATTTTTAGTTTCAGTTCTGTGTATGGAGAGCCTCCCTTAATTTTATAATAATTTTTGATAAAAATCGGAAAGCGGTTAAAAGAATACATCTAACTACCATGTTTAATGTGTGTAGTCTTAATAGTTTCGGAATAAAATGGCTGTGACCTACAGACGGATTGATAGACAGACAGACAGATATGACGAAACTATAAGGGATCCGTTTTTTGCCATTCACCTACGGAACCCTAAAAAGGGACCTAAGATTGAGCCTTGGGGGACCCCCATCTTAAACTCAGATCCCGAAGATCTTTTACCGTTCACATTGACTCTCTGAATCCTTTCACTCAAGTATTGCTGCACATTTATTAAAACAAAAATCTTATAGGTACCTATCGTGTGAAAAAAGTTTCACTCGGAAATCTCACATCATTAAGGTTTCGTGTCAATTAAAAGTTTCCATTACTATATTAAAGCAGTAATTTCATACTTTAACCCCTATTACTAACAAGCGTGTGTAATAGGGGTTAAAGTATGAAATTGTTGTGTAGAGCTGTCAGGATCTAGATTCGACAAACTGTGTGAAAACATTTTGCACTGCCTCTTGGGAAGACAAATAGTAAAGAAAATAGAAATCTGTTGGAGCATGTTCTGGCGCGTACAGAAGATGACGTATCGTTTCTAACTGCAGGTCTTGTAGAGTTACAGTGATTTCTTGTACAGGGTGAGGTCTTGCGTTATCATGGAGCAATAATGGTAAAGACCCATTCACGAGTTAAGGCCTTTTTGCTACTAGTTTTGCTATCATTATTCCAAGGTCGGCACAGTAATTATCTGCTGTTAATGCCAGACCAGACCTGAGAAAGCTATAAGCTAACACCATGAATAGACCACCAAATAGTTACCATTACCTTTTTATTGGTAAGCTGTTAAGTTGTAGCGTTTGATCTGGGGTTAAGCATTGCATTTTTCGCATTCGGCTATTGTGAAGACCCACTTTCCTTTACATGACACAATTCGAACCAATGTTACTTTATTTCGGTACCGATTCAGCAAGGCAACGCAAATTTCAATTTTTAAACGCAATTTTCTTTCTGCAGGTCAATCAAAATGATGAGGCACCAAATTTTCATATTTTTTATCTTATTGATGCTCTTATAACTCGTTTGCACCAAAAAACTAGTCAATAAGGTAATATAACGTTAAGCCATGCCGCCAATTATTTTAAATTATTTTGTTTTATTTTACTTTATTGGAGAAAACAAATTGATTGGCTCGGATCGGCTTCAATTCTGCGTTATTCACCAGTGTGGGAGGTGTTCCAATGGGTTCTTTCTTCAAGTCGAAAATTCAATTACAAAAGCGTTTAAACCAAAAACTCACGATCCGTTCATTAGCAGTCTCGTTTACAAATGTAAAAACGGCTCCGAATATCAATTATTCGGAGCCGTTTCTGTATCGTTAAATCGGCTTCGGAAGTATTCCAAGATTACTTGGATTTTCAGAGGATCCACCTTTCTCTTCTAAGCTGCACAAAAACCACTGAAAGTCGAAAGTCAAATGTTGCAATTTTTCTAAAACAAATATCTTATAGATATCGTGTGAAAAAATTTTTACTCAAAAATCTCACAACCATGAAGGTTTTATGTCAATTCCAAGTATCTATTACTATAAAACTAAAACGTTTGTTGCCAGTGGTACTACCGGTGGTATTACCAGTAGTATCACGGGCAATTTTTTTTCCCGTGGTACTACCAAGCAGTCCAGTAGTATTACGGGCAAAATAATTTACCCGTGGTACTACTAAGACTTTTATTTATTTGTGTAAAACCTTTTGTAAGAAAATAACATTGGTGACATTACAAGTTCAAATTATTTGCTGTACTAGATCGTTCCTATGTATCAACTATGATCGTTCCACTTCAAGATTCATAATACATTAATAATTATTTTGAAATGAATTAGCTATACAATTTTCTAGCAAAGGTAAAATTTTAATGTAGATGGTGCTGTATCAACTCCGCAAAAATGTGTGAAACAGCCATGAAACAGTTTGTTGCGTCCCAAATGTATTTTTGAACGATCTTTTTGGTGTGGCAACATTCTATTGTCTTTTTGATGTTGACACTTGACATAACTTTTTCACTTGACAGATAGACTTTGCTTCCTTGGAAAAAATGTCCGCGTCGGACTTGTTGATTTAATTGTAATTGGAAAAATATCGTTTGGAATCGCCGTTTGCAACCGATAATTGGGTCGCGATTAACTATTGTTTGAAGTTGTAATCCCCATTTGACGAAAACCCAGGGATATTTCTCGGAACATATCGCCGTATTGCCTCACCGCGTGGCACGCGCATTTGTTGGAAATAAGTTGGGCTGTGATGCTGATCAGGACCGCGCCATCTGGAGACTGGCGCCTTGTGAACGTTCTAGAACACGTGACTTACATCACACTTTTCAATTACTCACCTCATAATTACATACATACCACACTTGGGCGTGACCTAGGAAGGTCGAAGCTTGGCGAACCCAGCACAGAAGGTTAGTGGTACCGATTAGTTATTTGAATATATGGTTGTAGGCCGAAGAGCCTGTACTTTGTTTATTATTGTTGTAAGCAACGTTAGAGCTCCACGAACCGTGGACAGTTTCGGACACACCAGTATCGTTGCACTGGCCTATTGTAGGACTGAACACAGTTAAATCTAAAATAACAATGATTAAAAGAAAGGGCGGCAATGATCTTATTGGCGATGATGGTCATCAGTACTATAAATTAAAAGATTACAAGAATGATTCTTCGATATGGAGGTGTTGTATGTTTAAGAAGTCAAAGTGCTCTGGAAGTTTGACTATGAAACTAGGTACGAACGTGACTAATTCTTTAATATGTAATTATAAAAAACTAGTTACTGATTATTTCATTATAGGACCAGCTGATACTTCAAAGGGCATCACACGGGTGTGAACCCAACGTAGCATAAAATACGATAGATATCGCTTTATCAAAATTAAAAGAAAAAGTTGAAGTAGTGATAAGCCAATACCACGATTGTACGACAATACAGTCGTATATTATAATTGGGCGGTTTAATATATAATTTGGGCGCAACGTTTAGGAGAAAATTTAAAATTTTAACATGCTTTTATTAGGTCGACCTGTATGTAACTATGTAATGGAATCTAAGGTAACTAATTTAACCATCTTCCAAGGGTCGTAGCGTAATGAAAATTGGCAGCTGTATGTAGTTCTGATGACAATACAATAATATGGTACTGTGGAACTGATCTGATGATGGAGCCGGAAGAAATGAACTGGAACTTCATGATGGAAAATCGTATCATAGCTGTTTTGGATTTTTTAGAAAAGTCTTGTAAGGAACTTTGACTAAGATTAGGTTTCAAGGTCTGATAATGAAGCCAGAAGATAGGCACTGGCATTCCATGATGCAATATCGTATCATAGTCGTGTTTGCACTTGTGAGAAAGGCCACGTAATGGACTTTGAACACGATCAGGTTTCAAGGTTATAACAAACCACAACAACCTAAAGAAAATCCGTTATCAGTTTTTAACCGACTTCTAAAAAAGGAGGAGTTTATCAATTCGGATGTTTGTATTTTTTATTTTTATGTTTGTCCGCGCAGAACTCCGTCGCTTGTCAACCGATTTGAAAAATTCTTATCTTGCAAGAAAGGGTATACTTCCTAAATGGTTTCATGAAAATTTTATCGAAATCGAACAAGCCGTTTCTGAAAAATCGACAAAAGTCTAAAAAAATATTTACGTTGATGATCTTTTCGTTTACTCTGAATTGCGTTTTTTGTTCGCGCATAACTCCGTCATTTACGAACTGATTTGGAAAATTCTAAAATTGACCCACTAAAAAGCACGAAATAATTTTCATTTCGGAAGGCGGTGTGAAAAAAAAAAGAAAATACAAAACCAATAACACCGACTACCAAAATTAAAATTATTTTTGGCTTTGTATTGTTTTGATATGGAAGTCGGTTTTATTTTTTGCAAAAAAGTTTTTTAACGTTTTTTTTTTGTTTTTATTCCCGTGCATTTATAAAAGCGTGTTTTTCTAGTGTTTTTTAAACTATTAATTTATTAATTATTCAACAACGTTATTTACCGAACGGGTGCGCGGATTGTTGATACTTTTGCAGATTTGCTGAACAGTGTTTCATTTCAATTATTTGTTAGATAATGTAGGTTAGTTTATTCGTATTTGTTTTATTTTGGTACCGTTTTTTAAATAGTTTAAGTAATTTAACGAGTAGGTGTATATATCAGTTAACTATTAGTTTCTTTTTTATGTTCTATTGATAGCTATCTAATGATAGCCGGGATTAACGGCTTAACGTGCTTTTCGAGGCACACCGCAAACTTCCAAACTCTGGGCTGCTACTGAGATTATATTTTAGCTCTTTTTGGCCCGCGTGAGTCGCGCTTGCGACCACTTGACCAACAGGCCAGTTCTTCTTCTTGTTCTTTTATTTAAAATCTTTATTGATAGAATCAATTTTAATATAATAGGTGGTTAAGTATTACTAGGTGAGATGTCTATAGATGTTTTGTAATTTTAGTTAGTAGGAAACGTAGGGTCGGTATTCAAACAAGTCGGCATAAATTTAAAAGGAATGTTATTTTTCACATGAGCAATTACCTATAAGTTGCTCTACCTATCTATATTCGGATGCAGGGAAAACACATACATACGAAAACAAAAATAGGACTAAAAGTATTCTATGCCGAAGTACTCTAAATCTATTCTTAACAATATAATAAATTTATAAATAACTTTGGTGATTTCTTTTACTCTTAAATTTTATCATATATTCATTAATACTCAGAAAAAAACATGTTTATAATATTAGTAAATAGTAGGATTATACGCGGCTGAAACCGCGCACAGCTACTAAATAATAAAATTGAACTTGTAAGGTCACTAATGTTAATTTCTTACATCGAATTCCAAAATTTACAACAATAAATAATAATAATATTTTACATTAATCTTAGTAGTACCACGGGCAATTGTTTTTTTTGCCCGTAGTACTACTAGACTGCTTGGTAGTACCACGGGAATTTTTTTTTACCCGTTGTACTACTGGTAGTACCACCGGTAGTACCACGGGCAACAAACGAACTTAAAATATAAAACTGTCTTCGTGCTAAATTTCATCCGCATAGCACCCATAATCCACATATATTAATTACGACCTTGTAAACATCTTAAATGTGGAAAGACTGTTTTTATAAATATAAATTAAATTTTCCTTCTGTATTCATTATAATACGCAATCATAAAAACGAAATGTGACTTATTTACTATTTATTTTGTGTTTCAAGTGTTTTAGAGTTCAGTAGCTTACAAATAAATAATAATTATAAAACGTTTGCAATTTTTTTTTTCTATTGATAATAGGTTGTATATACAATACTATACAAAATTATTCATTTTGTATAGTACATATACAATTTTTTTTTTAATTCTTAGTTTATTACATAACAAAATAAAACATTGAATTTTAAAATACTCTGCTAAACCTTACTATGTACATAAAAAATAAAATATAAAAACAAAAAACCACCTTAGGCGTCAAAGTACTCCTCCACATCCTTTATACAAACTAAATAATTGAAGAAAAAGTTACATTTTATTTTTGTATTAAGCTTTGGAAGCATCATTTTAAATCATGCTGCAATTCTCTTTTGATTAATTCTGTGCCTCCTGCGATAAGGGATATAACGAGTTGAAAATCACAAAAAGGGTATGCATTATCAAAAAAAAAACGATCTTTTTGGTCTAACTTACGTTTTTCTATCTGCTATAGTTTCTGAGATAATTTTGTGCAAAAAATTAGTGATAATCGATATTTGTCAAGTTGTTATCCCAAAACCAGTTTTGTGCTTCGTCATTTAAATGCTATTGTATTTAATTTCACATTATATTTTTCAGTACATTTTATCATGAATATTGATGTGACTAGAGTAATAAATATCCCTTTGGACTAATTCTTTCGAAATGCCTCTAGGGTACAAGTCGACATGTATCTACCAATCTGAATGTACGGCATATCTTTTTTTGTGAAAAGGGATAAAACTTGACTTGAGATATAAAATAAATCAATTATTTTTTATGAAAAACAAGATGTTCGCACATGATGAGGGTGGCGGAGGTACGCGGGGTGGCGCAGGAGTGAAATGACGCGGGGTCGGGGATCGGAATCAAGAAGATCAGGTCGGGGAAAGCCATCAGTAGATACTTGTTCAAAATGTGACCGCATAAATATGAAACTTAGGTACGCATCCGAGGAGCATCGTAAATAATTCAATTTAGTTTAATACCAAAATTTTCAAAATAAAAAATATGTATTGCACGTATCATTAGAACTTAGAACGGGATATTTACCATGTGTATTTTTTGTTTTGAGTTTACGATATTTCGGCACTGTTGCAAGCGCCATGATCACGGATAAACTGTATATGCAACGGAGGTAGGTCGGCACCCAGTGATACCGGAGTGCCTCCCTGATGCAACTCCAGGGCAGGGTGTTAAAGGCGTTGGAGATGTCCAAAGACACCGCCAAGACGACCCTGCCCCGGGATACCGCGTCCCCCGTCGTGAGGGCTCTCACGCGCATGATGGCATCCACCGTCGAGCACCCCCTGCGGAAGCCAAACTGGCACTCCGCAAGATCCGGGCCCACCCCATTCAGGTGCCCGAAGAGGTGGTCTGCAATCACTCTTTCCAAGAGCTTGCCCACCTCGTCGAACAGCACGATGGGCTTGAATGCGGACGGAGAGTCCGCAGGGCGCCCGGCTTTCTGGATCAGGACAGCTTTCCCATCTTCCAGCGAAGCGGAAACTGGCCCCTCTCCAGGCATGCGCTAAAGAGCCCCCCTAGTCGAGGCCCGAGAGTCTTCGAGGCCAGGACCCAAGCTTTCCCTGGCAAGCCGTCGGGTCCTGGGGCGGTATTTTTGGCCTTGAGCCGTTGTACCGCCACTCTCAAGTCTACCTCGGTCACCTCTGTAGCGTCGTAGACGTCGTCGTCGCTGTGGTCCGCGTTTGCGCCAGCTTCAGGTTCCATCGGAGACGGAGCCATGGGCGGGGGAGCATGCTCCCCTCGCGATGGGAACAGGGCGCTCACCACGTCCTCCAAGAACTGAGGCTGGAGACTCTGCGTCAACGGGGGAGCCCAGGGGCGGAGCTTCTCTCGCACCCACTTGTAGGGGCAGCCCCATGGGTCCCCGTCCAGAGTCGCCAGCATCTCCTCCCGTCCTCCCGGGCCAGTTCCTTGGCCCGCCAGATCTCGTCTCGGAGGACGACCTTCGCTGCCCTGTAGCCCTCGTACAGCTCCGCCTCTACAGTCGCCGCATCCGAAGGTCGGGTGCGGCGCCTGCGGAACCTGGTGTACCGGCGTCGCGCCGCAACACACGCTTCGCGCAGCGCTGCTAGCTCGCTCAACCACCAGTACAGCTGACGCCGGGCGCGTCCTTGCCGGACCCGGGGCATGGCCACATCGCAGATCTCCGACATGGCCTCCCGGAACCACTCCGCCTCGTCGTTTATGTCGGTAGGCCTGTCCGGGGGTGCACGATCCTGCTCGATCGAGGCTTCCAGGAATAGCTCCCGGTCCATCTGCTTCAGCGCCCATCGCAGACCACTCAGGTCCCGTCGGACTGGCGCGTCTGGGGTCTGGGCGGAGACGTCGAACCGGATATACCGGTGGTCGGAATAGGTCTCCACCTCCTCCACAACGCGCCAGTCGGTGACGCGTGGTGACAGGCTGGGGGTGGCGAACGTAACGTCCACCACCGATTCGCCCGTAAACCGCACGCACGTGGGGACAGAACCCCGGTTCTCGATCACCAGGCCCTGCGCACGGGCCCAGTGCTCGAGCATCCTGCCCCGCCCATGATCCGTGGACCGGGAACCCCAAGCCGGGCTTTTGGCGTTGAAGTCCCCGAGGACGAGGGCGGGGAGGGAACCGAGGGCGACGACGAATTCTCCCAGCTCCGTTAGGGAGTTCTGGAACTCGGCGAGAGTTCGGTTCGGGGAGAAATAAACGCCTACCACAGCGATCTCCCCGAACCGTGCCGCGACGATCCCACGCCCTCTCTTGACGCGATCGAGGGGCGGGGTACCGGCGGTGGCCGACGAAACGAGGGTCACCGAGCCGTCCAGGTCCGCCACCCAGTCGTTCCTGGGCAGGACAAAATACGGCTCGGCGACCACGGCGACGTTGATCAATCACTGCGCCATGCTCTGGAGCAAAAGTTCCTGAGCAGCGGCGCAGTGGTTGATGTTCGCCTGGAGGAAGCGGAGATTAGTTGCCAAAACAATGGAAGAGTTTACGCAAAGTACATTCAGGGCTCCCTGCCATGCCATCGATGGTACTGTTACCTTTGATGTAAGTATTGAAACTATTAAATTTATGTGACACACAATTTTTTTTTTCATTATGTGTACAGCTAAGAAGTTAAATTCTCTGTCGGCGTTTGTTTTCTGATATCTATAACCTGGGGCTCTTTAATTTCGGAGTAAAGTGGTATCTTCTAGGTTAGTGTGGTTTATCTGCGACTACTTCATCGCTTGCTATCAGCAAGCAAACGCGAGCCAACCATTTCCTTATTATTTGGCGTTTCAAAAATTGAATAAGCTGATATAGGCAATCGTCCCACTGCCGACGATGAACGAGTAGCGAGAAGAGCTAGTATCTGAAAACGAGTTGGCGAGCAGCGAGTGTGTAGTTCCGATAGTATAGTCGCTGAGCAATCATCTGGTTGGTCTCTCAGCGTGAGTTCTGACCCCCAAGTGATCGCTGAGCGAGTATTATCTTTGACAGCTCTTGTCACTCAGTGACAAAACTAGTGAACCGAGTCGTCGTCGGCATTGTGAACAGGCAGAGAGCAACTATTAATATATGCATCTCTTTCGTTTACACGGAATGTATATTTCATTCAGCGTTTCTTGAGCGAGTAAATTGCCGATAGTTAGTCGTTTACTCTCCTACTTTTTTATCATTTCTTTTTTACTGGTTATATTCTTATTTATTTTAGAGCTTATTGTTATTTTTAGGCTCTTTTAGCAAAGTTTAAATGAATCAGGCCTAATTAAAAGAAAATTAAAAGGCACTTAAACTGGGTTAGATGAAGGATTACCTAAATAAAACCTCTTCGTAAAATTACAGATCGCTAACCGTGGATTACCAGAAATGTAAGTAGCATTAGACATCACTGCTGGTGATTTGAACAAAGGTCGTAGCTTCGGTCTGGCTCCGTACGTTGATTACATTCACCACTTTACTGGATTTAGAATTAAATCTTTCAAAGATTTAGAAAGATTGACGAAAAAGTAAGTATTATTTATATTTGTCTTCGTGTTGATTTTGGCACGACAATATTTTTATTTTGTTCGCCCAGAGCCTCCACTTTTGCGGCGCTATTGGTGGGGGCACAGAGATCACTTTGGCTGTAAGCTATTGGGATGGGATAGTAGGATCATGATCATATTTATCGACTAAGCTTTTAGCCAAATATATAGGGATCAGCTTCCAGTCTAACGAAATGCAGATGAGAACTTGTGTTTCTCGGGAGATAACTGCCCATTTGAACTCATCTACTTAGTAGCTGCGCTGAACTACCTAGTGACGTATAGCTTTTGGCAAAACTAACGTGAGAATGTTCAGGCTTCAAATCTGCCCAAATGACCGCCTGTTAGCACTGGGCCACCAATGCTTATTAAATTTGAAGTTATATTATCAATTTTTATTTTCAGCACATTGAGATATTAAAAGAATTATACGAGGTCGTTGAAGACATCGATCTGCTAGCTGGTCTGTGGGCCTCAAAACTGATGAAAGGTGGCAACATTCCTGTGCTTTTGGCTGCAGTTCTTAATGATAACTGGTACAGGGCAGTGCGAAGTGACAGACATTGGTTTGAGAGGAAAGAGAGACCACATCTATTTACTTTAGGTAAGCACTAGCCTCATTGTGCCTAGCTATAGCAACCATGGTGTTACAAACCTGACATGCGGCTGGTAAAAAGATTTCCTATTTTAAATGGAGCAAGTGGATCTTTGTAACTCTTTTCTTGTACAACAGCACTTATTTATAGATAGATAAATAAAGTTTTAGTAGTTAATTGAATAACAGAAGACACAGCACATAAAAACACAGTAACACGTAATTTTACACATAAATTACAATGAAAACACGTATGCACATATAAATTAAATAGAAAACATATTACAAACTTAAAAATACAACACGGAATGTGTGGCGTGTGTCCTTGAGTTCAAATAAATGGGAGTCCAGTTCAGCTTATGCTAGGTATTCTACTGGATCCCAGTAGAGACACAAACATTAAGCAGTTAGCAAATAATAAAATAAACATAAAGGAACATATAAATAATGATCAGTCGGTAGCATTTCAGATACTGACAAAAACAGATTGGCTGTGATTAACTGTACCTACTCTTCTTGTCTGTGACGTTCTTGCAGCTCAGTAAGGAAAATAAAGAGTCACAAAAAGTTATTTGCTATTTTCAGCTCAACTGAAGCAGATAAGAAAAGGAATATTATCGTTGTTTTTGTGCAACGTGGCTGATGGAGTCTCTGAAATACCGAAGAACGCTTTCCTCAAAATTAGTGAGAAGTAAGAGATTTTTGATTGATTTCTTCGAATCAATTTTAGTTTAAAGACCGAATATCGAGAGTTCGCAAGGGTTCCATTTTAATATCTATTTAATATGTAATTTTTTAATTTTTAATGGCAAACTGCGAAACAGAGCTCGTATTACCCGATCCAAACTATGGGATAAAGATAACTCTATAATTATGTTATTCAAAGATTTTGTACCTAATTTCATTCAGTTTAGCCGTTTTGGCATGATTGAGTAACACACATTCGAACATCTGTTTAAACTTTTGCATTTATAATATTATAGCCCGCGGCTTTGATAGCCTGTATTTTTTTAAATTAAGTATCCTATGTTCGTTCTAAAGGTCAAATCTATACCTGTGCCAAATATCATCAAAATCAGTTAAATGGTTTAGACGAGAAAGTTACTTGCGCAATCATAATATTAGAAGAGATTGGTAAGATTTGAGTAGATCTATTCCGATACCGCGGGTTCTTTTTTTACCCAAAACAGAGGAGTGTACGCGTATTGTTTTAAATATTTTAGGTCACATATGTACTTACAATTTTCTCATTTCAGGAATCCTCTAGTGCCATGCAGCAAAATCCCGAAGATGGACTTCAAAGTATGGGCCGACAAGTCATGCAAAGCAAAGCAGAAGAGCTACTGAAAATAAATAGTCCGAATTGGTCAGATTAAAATCACACAGCAAAATTTAATAAATTTATTGTTGCTCATAAGTTCATTTTAAATGTTTAACGAGATTTTTCTGTACATATAAATGAACTTGGAATAAAGTTACAGCAAAACTTTTTATTTTTATTTAACGCTACCTCAGTCTCTTGTGGAAGTCAGAATCGTAGACTTTTCAAGAAACAAGGAAGTACTCTACCATATAGTGGTTTACTCTTTTAGGGTTTACTACATAGCTGAATGGCAAGAAACAGAACCATTATAGATTCATCATGTCTCTCTGTTTGTCTGTCTATCCGTCCGTATATCACAGCACTTCATGCTAAAATTTTAGGACTACAGCCGTGTAACTTGATAAGTAGATCCCATCAAAAACATTCTGTAAAAAATTAGCCATTTCTCGCCTAAACTGCTTGTTTCTCTATAAGAAGTAATGAAATCTCTAAGCAAAGCGAAGCCAAGTCTAAGGATCTTTACTGCGATTTCTTTATTAATATAGTTAGATTTTATGTAACCGGCCGTTGAACATAGTCTATGCACTTTTACTAGTTAATACATCGAAGTCAATGGCCAAGTCACATAAAATCTAACTATATTAATAAATAAATCGCAGTAAAGATCCTTAGACTTGGCTTCACTTTTCTTAGAGATTTCATTACTTTTTATAGAGAAACAAGCAGTTTAGGCGAGACTTGGCTAATTTTTTACAGAATGTTTTTGGTGGGATTTCGCTTCTTTTTGCAGAAAGCTATTTTTTACTTGATTAGTTTCTTAATTTTTCAGACTCCAGTTTCCATTCATTTATAAGAAGGGGCTCGTCACATTGAATAACTTTTGTCAAGGCGCATTTCCATATCTCCCATAGTTCAGCTGAGCTCTAAGGGTTCTTCATCAGATAATTCAGACCTTCAATTTTTTATACACATCAGTAGAAGGGACTCGTCACTCTGAATTACTTTTGTCAAGGCGCATTTCCATTTCTCCCATAGTTCAGCTGAGCTCTTAGGGTTCTTCATCAGATACTTCATACTAATTTAGTAATCATAATAATTAATACTAATTTAGTTTTTGGCAAATATGTATACGTTATATAATATAATGAAGGAGAAGAGGTCGTCAATTTTATGGTTTTTTTAATGTTCATAAATAAAATAAATAAATAATTTATTGAACATAAAAATATTACATCTTTCAAATGAAGCCCCTGACTCCTATGCTAAGAGAGCCTGTGTTACAGGAATAAGTGTCCTACGCTATACATTTATACACATTTTTTTTATGTAATAAATTACAAACAAAAAATAACATTAGAAGGTATTGAAAACAAAAGAAATAGAAGTGAAACGTGTATGTTTATGTAAGTTTGAGTGTATGTGCGTAATTGCGCGTGTGTGTGGGTGTATGTGTGTGTCTGGACGCGTGTGCGTCAACAAGAGTGTGTGTTTTGAATAACTTAATTTACTGTACTGACGAAATTATTTTTTTAATGTCGTCATAGCTCAAAGACTGAAGCCATGGTTTTAAAATTTGTTTGACCTTATGTTACATAAGTTTATAAATTAGGATAGTTTTATTTGCTCTATTGTAGATCCCAGAACTGAATCTTAGAAAAATAAGAGTCTAGACGTAAGTTTAGTGTGCCATTTGGGAACTTTACAAACGGGAAACCCAGTGCGTTTACTTATTATATCTGGGCTTACTGGTAACAACCTGTGTCTACGTTATGATATAGAACGTGTAACGGAAACCCCATATCTATTCAAAAGGACTGAAGACAACATCTGGTATGTAGTCTGTATGCAAAGTTTCAGCTCAAAATAAGTGACTCACAGAATTGACCCCAAATTATTGGTTTCATATGTTTCTTGAATACCAGTAATAAACGTGTCACAGCACTATGAGGGTCATCACTTTCCATGTCACTTGCCAATAAAACGATAATTCTCCTCGTTCTTCTTAATTTGAAAAATTCGGCCTCAGGTATCAATGTATTGAAATCTATACTAATATTATAAAGCGGAAAAGTTTGTTAGTTTGTTTGTTTGTTTGTTTGCTTGAACGCGCTAATCTTCGAAAGTACTGGGTGGATTTGGATGAAATTTGGTATGGAAGTAGCTTGAAGCTTGAGGAAGGTTATAGGCTACTTTTTACCCGACTGCAAAAAAGGAGAGTTATGTTTTTACCGTGATAGAATCCACGGGAGCGAAGCCCCGCGAGAATACTAGTTTCTAATATGCTCCACACATAGACATAGGATTAGAAAACCCTTGCCATATCGTTTGTTATCATCCAAAGAAGCCGTGCACTCGATATGTATATACCCTTTAAATTACACGTTGTATATTGGGGAACTGTAAGTAGGTGAGCTTCCGAGTATAGCAGTCCAGTGGGATAAATTCGTTTTTTGAACGACATCACTATAAGTATTGCCCGTTGTGCGCGTTCCGCTCTTAGTATTACAATTTTAAACGTACCTCCCCATACTGGAATAATTTAAATTGTTTAATAATTAGAATAAAAAATATTTCATGTATATCGATTCCTTATGGGAAAACTTATGGGTTCACGACATGCGGCTTGCTAATGATAAAAGTGTGTGTGAGTATTGCTTTGGCATAACACCAATCTCTTTAAAAAGTTCTTATTTTTATACTTAAGTTTTTCTCGTGACCAAATACGATGCGAAGAAAGGACATCAATCGTCAGCCAACAAAGGCGAGAGATTTTTTTTATACCGAATTTTTAGACGAAGATATTATTATGTATTCACGGCAAAAGGTTTATTATTGAATTAAAATTTATAAAATTGAATTAAGCCTTATTGAATTAAAAAAATAATAATAAACGATTCTAACGGTTAATATTTGTTTCATTGATATAGGGGAGACCGGGGCTACAATTAACAGAGGTAAGTATTAACAAGCAAATTTCTCTATAACTATACACACTACACCTCCAGTGCGTGTCTCAACTTGACAACTCGATCGCGCCGCATGCCACAGCCATCGGTTAGTTGCGCTCCGCGCGTTATGTGAGTGAGCTGTGTGCCGGTCGAAATTTTTAAGCAGGTAACGATCTTTTTATAGTTCACGATTTTTGATTTGTACAATAATTATAAAATGTTATGATTATGTTTTTTGTTTCCCTAAAAGCATTTTTTATACTTAACAATTCTAAGTTTCTTATTTGCCATTACTATTGACCAATATTTTATTATGTTATTTAATACTTAAAGTGTACCTTTGGGGCTATAATTAACACATGGGAGGGGCTAGAATTAACTTGTTAATACCTACCATTTGAAACGTTAAGTAAAGTAATAACCAGTTGAAACTATAAGTAGTAACCAGTTGAAACCATAAGACCTCTACCAAAATCTCCACCACGAATTACGTCAAATAGGAAACGCGCTAAGAAGTCTGCTATTCTTACCGATACCTCGGAAAAAAATGCTCTAGAAGAAGAACATAATATTAGAAAAATTAAAAAGAGGAAAATCACATCAAAACACGAAAATAAAGAAAACAAAACAGATAAGGGAAAAGGTAAAGGAAAGGCTAAAGGAAATATAAATAAAGATGAAAAAGTAGCAAAAGAGAAGAAAAGGATATCAAATTAAAGCAATAGCTCTAACGATGATGTTGACTATTTTTGTAACATTTGCGGTGCCTCCTATAATGAAGATACATCAGGTGGTGAATGGATCGAATGTATCTCTTGCAAGGACTGGGCGCAAGCAGGATGTATCAAAGGTGATATCAAAGCATTCTGTTGTTTCAATTGTAATTCAGATGATGAATACTAATAGATACTCTTTCAGTTCGTAGGAATTTAAAATAGTTCCTAATCCTTGATATTTTTGTTGATTTTGTATTAAAATACATTTTATATATGTTGTTTAAGTCTTAAGACGATAATAATTACGTTTAAGATGTTTATTAAAGACTCATTACCCAGCTTTGAAGATAAAAAATGTGCCATTTTCTACCTCATCGTATGATGTTGTTTAAGTAATATGTCTAATTAAGTTTAATTATAAAAATATGTCCTGTTTAAGACTGATAAATAGTTTTTTTTAGAGAGATTTTACTTTGTTTCGTTGAAATATTTAAACGTATTTTGAGATTTCGTTTATGTTCAGATATTTTGTGATTTTGTTATTGTGAGTTTATAAGAATACGAGTTCCATGCAAGGCTGTATTAATTACACTTTTAATTAATAAAAAATGTCCTAAATATATTTATTTTTCTTTATATTAGTCAGCATAACCTATGTTAATTTTTACCCCTTCTGTTAATACTTGCCCCATACCTGTTAATTCTAGCCCCAAACCTGAGGTAACAATTAACAACCACCATTTTTGGGAAAAAGCGTTCTATCTACGGCATCGTTACTATTACGTTTGTTTTGAGATAATTACGTAATATCTGAATGATTTAAGCATCATGCATCTCAAAAATCAAGTCTAAATGTTGAATTATTTCTTAGCTACAACTAAAAAAATATTAGTAGTGCCAATTGGCTCTCTAGCCACACTATGCTCCGCACACATCCCGTGTACAGTCGCGTCATTAATTGTATTGTTATTGCTGTTAATTTTCATTGTTGTTTTTTGTTAAGTTTGAGTTTGTTTGTTTTTAGTTTTTTTAGTTTGTGACTTTAAAGTGAATATACCTAGAAGAAATACTGTTTTCTTTTTTTTTTATTACAGATGGGCCCACTCTTGACCTCGAAAAGACAGGCAAGGAAAATGGTTTATGACGTGAATTGCTTTTTAAAAAGGGAATCTAACGAATTAATTGATACTTTGAAACAAATTAAAAGTGAGATTGATGAAGCTACAAATACTTTATTCAGTCATTCGGATAGCATCACTGTAAATTTGAGAATGGTTCTCTGTAGATTCTGATTCACTGTAGATTCTCTGATTTAGATTAGACTTAAATCTAAAATTAAAGTTTTCAAATTAACACATAATGTTTTATTTTTATACTACCCACAAAATTTGTAAAAATTATATCTTAGGTACGTACTATCAGTCCTTGGACACTGGCATTGGAGATAAACTATTTATTAAAGTATGGGTAATATTATTTGCATGCGCGACAGTACTCATGCGCAGCTATCCTCTACATTTCGTTCAGCGCTAGACCTACTATTTGATAATGTCATCAGCGTTATTTAGCTAATAATTGTATTGCGTGCGCGACAGTACCCATGCGCAGCAATCCCCTCCGCGTATCGTTCAGCGCTAGACTTACGTGCCGCTACTTGTACTACGTAGGTGGTGAGTGTTTGGCGACAGTTTCTAACGTCACTTTTCTTCGAGTCTGTGCATCTTGGGTTTTTTGTATATCACTGGCTATAAGGGACTCTTTGTTTTTAATTTTATTTTTTAATTAATTTTTGCGATAGATTTTAATGTTTAATTTTAGTACCGCATGAACGGGCCTATAGTCAGAGCTAAATTTAAATTGGTTGATAACTTAAACATTGTTGAAGATTAGACTTTTTTATGCAAGAATATAATCTTTTTCATTTTTAGGTATATTATTCGGAGATATCCATGTCCATCTTCTGTGTAGTCTTTTGTAGAAGAAACTATTGCCTATGCATAGGTTTAGTCCAAAAGCAAACTGAATTAGCCGGAAGCCATATTCGTTTCAATCTCCAGAACCATGCGGGCCAACAATTCTTCATCGTCCATGGCTTGCCTCTGTCCTATTTTGGCGTTGATGTCACCTAGAACAATATTCCAGGTGCTTCGGTGATCATCGCATGCTTTGTTAAGTAGGTCATAAAACTCTTCTACTTCATCATCAGGATGGGACATCGTTAGAGCATATACTTGGACAACAGTTAGCGTTTGAGTGTTTGAATTTTTTTAATTTTAAAATTGTATTCTATCTGCATATGATATAAATTCTGAAATATTGTTTTTCCATTTCTTCGCTACTAAGAACCTTCCTACCTAACAACAACGTTTTAGGAATGCTAGGCTTTAATTTGTTAGAGGTGAGGAGAGGCTTTCATCAGCTCACAGTAGCCTGCAAGAACCTGAGCGGACGTATCATCTGTCCTGAGCTCCAGGGCCTTTTCTGCCGACTATTTGTACCTGACAAGTACATCGGACACCGTCAGAACCGCTTGCACAATTTGTTTGCTCCACCGACTTCCAAAACTGTCGCCAGAGCTGAATCCTCAGTATGTCGCAATCTAAGGATGCTCAATGCTCTCCTGACTACACTGAATGTGATGTGTTTGACGAAGAATGGAGTAAAATTATGCATGCATATCTGGTGTTCTGCGAGAGGAAGTATGAGAGAGCGTGTACTGTTTCAATTTGATTATTTTTTGTTATTTTAATATTATCTTATATAATTTCAATTATTATTCACCATTATTATTATTCTTTTTAATGAATTTCTACGTAATTGGTGTTGTACCGTTTTAATTAACTATAAATAAATAAAAATATGACATATTGGAATTTAAATTCAGAACTGAAAACTGGAGGATTTATTAAATTAATGTTTCTGCTGCAATGTTGCCCGTTGGTATAGTGGTCAGTGGCCCTGACTGCTATGCGCAAGGTCGTGGGTTCGATTCTCACCCAGGACAAATGTTTGTGTGATGAGCACGATCATTTGTTCTTTGTCTGGGTGTAATTTATCTATAATATGTATGTATTTAGAAATATATATGTATGTTTATCAGTTGTCTAGTACTCATACCACAAGCTCTGCTTAGTTTGGGACTAGATGGCGTTGTGTGAAAGTTATGGAATATTATTTTAATTATTATTATTAATGTGCGGTAATTTCAGAAATAAGGTCATCGAAACGGGAATGTCAGCAAAAAATTTTGCAAATTCTGTGGCTAATGTAATTATAGTATCATAAATAGCAAGGCTAAAATCACTATTTCGATTGCAAGATTTCCCGTTCCAATTCTTACAAAATCCCAAATCGTTTTAATAACATTACTACTATATTTTTATTTTAGAACTCAAGTAACGGGACTTGGCTGTATAACACTTTTTTTTAAATAATTTAGAATATGTCTTAATATATAAATTAAATTCTAATGAAATAATGTAAGTCCGATCCTCATAAAATTCATAAAGCCTATTTCTTCTTTTATAAATATCAAAAGTGGTGCAGTCACTGAAAGAAGCATTACTATTAACTGAAACTGTCTTGGGAATAAATGTATTATCAAATTTTTGGCACTATATTTTGGAAAAATCGTTATCCCATAAAAAACAATACTTGTCAAAAACCCAAGTCTCGCAACTTAGTTGTTCTACCGTAAAAAGTTGCGAGATCCATGTAATACCAAGTCGGTTATTAATTTATTCAGTCCCTACTTAAGGGACCTTCTGTCTTAAGTTGTTACGTAATTATCTAACCTAACGGTATCTTATAGTGACCATATCAATATTAAAAATCTTTACCGTTTTAAATAAATAGATTGACTCGGCCATCGCAAGAAAACAAAATATATCTCACAAATAATACATATATAAATTAAATTGTTTATTGCGATTGCCAAGTCAATCGATTTATTTAAAACGGTAAAGATTTTTAATATCGATATGGTCACTATAAGATGTCGTTAGGTTAGATAATTACGTAACAACTTAAGACAGAAGGTCCCTTAAGTAGGGACTGAATAAATTAATAACCGACTTGGTATTACATGGATCTCGCAACTTTTTACGGTAGAACAACTAAGTTGCGAGACTTGGGTTTTTGACAAGTATTGTTTTTTATGGGATCTCATTGCTTTTTGTAGAAAGTCCTACTTTTTTCCTTTCCGTTACCTTCTACTTCTTGTATACCAACAACGAGTTTTCTTAAAGCCCTCGATCTGTAGGGTAGGGTAGGTAGTGTAGGGAGAGGCAACTCTCTTCCTCGCGCCCCAGCCACCGGGGGAGACGCCCCGGGCGTCGTGGATCGCGAGTCGATTTCGGGCCACCGTAGACGCGGGCCTGCGGATGGCGAGCAGGGGTCGCTCACCGTCCGGTAAGGACGCGCCTCAAAAAGCTGTTAATACCAGTGACAGGGCCTCATAGGGCCATTGCCTGTCGGGGTTTGCGGGAAAGTTCCATGGAGATACCGCGGCCCCGGAACTTTAGGGCTTCCGAAGGAACAGGGTGGGTTTTTAGTCAGTAGAATTCTCATACACCCGAGCGGGAGAAGTCATTCGATGATATTTTTCACCAAGAAAAAAAAAGTACCCATCTACATCTGTTATTTCATTATATTATACAGGTACACTGATTAATTAACTGCAAATGTAACTTTGTAATCCTATATATTTATATGGGATTACAAAGTTATTTATGCAGTTGATGTATCTAGAAAACTGGAACGAAATTGAAAAATATTATAATTTTTCCTTGATTCATATACTAAACACTAATTGTATTCTAAATTTGAAGCTTCTATGTCTGTTAGAAGTGCTTATGATGTCTGATAGACTTTTGATTATCGGTCAGTCAGTGAGTGACAAAATTTACAAAATTAAGGAACTTTGACTCGTTATAATTCTTAAACTACTGGTTCAAATTGAATGAAATTTGAAATATACCGTGTTTATACAATGCCTGTTTGGTTACTGAAAATTCAGGCTTCTAGTTTTATCCACAACGAAGTTATAGGGGGTCGAAAATGGCCTGAGTTGCTTCGAGAAAAGAATGGTACGGCCGTGCCGCTTTTTTGCTCGACTTGGCGGGGCATTTTATTTAAAAGTTTAGTTTTAAATGCTTCCAAGGGATATTTTGTTTTCGGATTTACAGTAATATTTTATTTTATTTTTTTATTGCCTATTTTCGGTAAAGTAATTAGTTGCCCACAATGATCAAAGTCAATTAAATTAATTATTTTTCTGGGTAGGTACCACATCAGTAAAAATATTATCTAGGCAGGTGGCACTAGTAGAAGATCGGCGTCACGGCGTCCTGACCTACCGCATGACGCAGGTCCTCACCGGACATGGAAGTTTCGGGAGGTACCTGTGTCTGATGGGAAAGGAGGAAACGCCTGGGTGTCACCACTACGAGGGTCGCCCTGAGGACACCGTAGAGCACACGGTGCAAGACTGCCCCGCCTGGGCAGAGCACCGACGTGTCCTCACGGCGGCGATAGGCGGAGACCTCTCGCGCCTCGGCATTGGTCGAGGCCATGCTGCGGGGCGAGAGGGAGTGGGAAGCGGTCGCCTCCTTCTGCGAAGCAGTTATGCTTGCGAAGGAGGAGGTGGGCCGCGTGAGGGAGAGGATGGCGTCCTCCCTCCAGCCCAGCCGCAGTGGTAGACGCCCACGGCGTCGGACGTCAGCTGACGATCTCCGGCCACCGTAGGCACGGGCATGCGGACAGCGAGTAAAGGGCAACTCGCTGTCCGACCATGGACCATGCCCGGGTCGACGGCGCGTTGTGTTCCACGCGCGCCTCAAAGAGCGTCAGCAATATGACGAGGCCCCCTCTGCAGAGGGCCGAAGCCTGCCGGGGTCGTGGGACTCATCCCATTACCGTGACCCCGGTACGTAAAGGGTTATTGAAGGAACACCGTGGATTTTAGTCAGTAAAATTCTGACAGTCCCTCCCACCCTGCCCGGGGTGGGAGGACTTATTTGATAATTTTACCACGATAAAAAAAAAAGTGGTCTGCATATATAGGTTAACAAGATTGTATGTCTGGAATAAACTAATTATTTTAATGCTGAAACCAGAATTTTATAATAAATTAACTTTACAGTCACCACAAACAATGACAGATTTGCTTGAGTTACAAATTTTATCCGAAACTACATCCGATACTTTTTCAAAACAATCATACATTCCCGAATGTGGCTAAATATAATAAAATGGTCCAATTCCATACGTGCTATTTCAATCTATCTTTCAACAGATTCGTTCGAAATTGCTAAGATTTGCCTTATAGCAATGTGGCGGCGTTTGACCTAGGGTCAGCAATTGCATTTTTCGCTTTGAGCTATTGTAAGGAATACACTTTTCATCACACGTCACATTGAATCCAATATTTCTTCATCTCAAATTTCAACACGCGTTCCTTTCTGGAAATCAGTCAAATCATGAGGCACCCATTTTTCATATTTTTTTTTTATTTTATTGGTTTGATGTAAGAAAGTCAATATTGTAGGTAAGATTACTTTAAACCATGTCGCTGATTTCTGAGTAGTATGAATTGTATCTGTATGCTTTCACCATCTCCTTCAAGTCAGAGTTTTATACCAAAAACGCACAGTTCTTACATTAGCAGTCTCGTCTCCAAACACAACATTGATATTGCGAGCCGTTTCTGCAGCGTTAAATCCGTGTCGAAACTCGTATTCAAAGATAACTTGGATCACAGGTAACTTTAAATAAGTCAGACTTGGATTTTCAAAATACCTGTCTATCTTTCTCGTCTAAGCTGCATAAAAAACGATTGAAAGTCTAAAATCGAATGTTGCACATTTATTAAAACAAAAAACTTATAGGTATCGTGTGAAAAAAGTTTCACTCGGAAATCTCACACCATTGAGGTTTCGTGTCAATTAAAAGTATCTATTACTATATCAAAGAAGTAAGTAAAAAAAAAAAAAAAAAAAAAAAATTCATACTTTAACCCCTATTACTAACAAGCGTGTGTACGCTAAATTTCTTTCGCATAGCACCCACGTGTACCGCATAATCCACATCTATACTAATATTATAAAGCGGAAAAGTTTGTTTGTTTGTTTGTTTGCTTGAACGCGCTAATCTTCGTAGAGTAGTACTAGGTGGATTTGGATGAAATTTGGTATGGAAGTAGCTTGAAGCTTGAGGAAGGTTATAGGCTACTTTTTCCGCGACTGCAAAAAAGGACAGTTATGTTTTTACCGTGATAGAATCCACGGGAGCGAAGCCCCGCGTGAGTACTAGTACATATATTAATAAAAGCCTTGGAAGCCTCTTAATTGTGCAAAGGCTACGATTGTTCAATTTAAATGACTTTTTTATAAATTGAAAATTCTCCATCTATATTAATTGTAATACGCAAACATAAAAACGAAATTTAAGTAGTATTCACTATTTATTTTGTGTTTCAAGTGATTTAGGGTTCTGTGGCTTTCAAATAAGTAATAACTATACAACGGATGCAACTTATAATTAATATACTACCTTACAAAGGAAGTTCGCCATGGTAAATTGGCGTGCTTATTTTCTGAAAGTCTGGTGTGCATATTTTCAACACTATAACAAAATAAATAATTGAAAATAATTCTAGTTACATTTTATTTTTCTATTAGCTTTGGAAGTACTTACATATAAGGCCGTGCGCGCACTGCCTTGCGGTGGCAGCAATTCCGGTAGTTCTACCGCACCGGTAGACTAACCGCAGTGCGCGCACTTCTATGACACTCCATACTTCACAAATTTTGCGGTGCGGTAGAACTACCGGAATTGCGGTACCGCAAAATTTGTGAAGTATGGAGTGTCATAGAAGTGCGCGCACTGCGGTGAGTCTACCGGTGCGGTAGAACTACCGGAATTGCGGCCACCGCAAGGCAGTGCGCGCACGGCCTAATCCTTATAACATAACCAGCCTATGGCGTTCCTGATGTTGGGACAGAGGCCTCCCTATATGAAAGGGAATTGACCGTAATCCACCACGCTGGCTCAGTGTGGGTTGGGTGTTTCTTATCCACGGCTTACAGCTTGTAAGTTGTGTCAGTAACCACTGTCCTCCTCCATCCGTACGACAATACGAGTATAGTGTAGATGTATCTAGCAGTCACGCGGGAATCACTCCCGTAGACTTTATATCGATAAAACATGATCCTCCTTCTTTGGGAGTCGAGTAAAAGGTTTTAATTTCCAATCTACCCAAATCTACCCAGGACTTTCGAAGATTAGCGCGATTAAACAAACGAACTTTGTATGTGGCTGTCAATATTCCTGCCGAGTTCGCATTTTGTTTTGTTTTCAATACAATTTGGTTTAATTTAATTTA
Source organism: Tholera decimalis (assembly GCA_943138885.2). Taxonomy (NCBI): domain Eukaryota; kingdom Metazoa; phylum Arthropoda; class Insecta; order Lepidoptera; family Noctuidae; genus Tholera; species Tholera decimalis. The sequence continues at coordinate 43,496,761 of OW964552.2, forward strand.
ATTTTGACACTATTTCTTCATGGTTTCAAATCCATGTCGCACACACACATACTCGTAGTAAAAATAATGTTGTGACTTTATAGGATTTTCAGATTTATTGTAGGTGATAGATATACGTTATGTTTGTAGTAGTAGCTAAAATCTTTGCACAGTACAAGCAACAAGTCCAAAGCCTTCCCATAATCAATTTCTCACTTTTATAACATCTTTGCCGAAGAACCTTGTTATATCCGGGAAAAAAGTTCCCCGATTTGAAGTATCCGGGTCAATTGCTCTGGCCACTGTAAGTAAATAAATTAACCACCATCGGATATCTGTGCGTTTTTGCTCCGACCGAGGGACTCAGTGGCATATGGAATAAGATTTGGATTTAAGTTTTCTTATCTAAAGATAAATGTGTTTTTCGTAAAAATCGTGGAGCTGCAGAATTTCAGTGAAGAAAACATATTGATTTTTATGTGTTTTGTTATATTTTAAATATTTTTCATAACTCTGGTTAAAGATATTTTGTGTGTGTAATCGGTGGTCAATGGGTGGTAAATGTTTGATCAAACATAAAAAGAATAAAGATTTTTTTTTCCAATAGCCCGTCTACATCATGTATTGCATACATATAAAGTAAGCGTAACTAATACCACAAAAAGTGACGAAAGTGTTGAGTAAAAAGAAAAGCACCAAAAAAGTAAAAATGTAGAAGTAAGACCCAAACATTTTTATTAAGAAACGAAACATGAATCCTTTGATTTAAATCTTGCGTGTTAAAAACTTCAATACCCATACTAACATTTAATTTTTGTATTTGATCACACTTCACTTTGTTACACAAGAATTATTATGTTTAACATGTTTGACAAATAAGGAATATTATTGTCATTACATTATTTCCTAAGTGGCATCAATGTCAAGGTTATTCTGTTGTGAAATTAATAATTAAAAATTGGCCAAGTGCGAGTCGGACTCGCCCATGAAGGGTTCCGTAGTAACTATAATAAATATAACATACTTAATATAATTATTTGAAAAAAAAAAAAAAAACAAAAATCCTTATAAATTTCTTAAAACTAGCTTATTTACAATTTTTACAACTATGCCAAATAACTTTGTTTTTCATAGAATTTGTATGAATTACAAAGTTATATTTGCGGTTTTTGAAAATATACTGTATCTCAAATACTGCTGACTGGATCTCGTTCAAACTAATTTTGGTTGAAAGTTTACATTAAGATGTATAACATATGTTTTTTGTTGGATTTTTCACTTCATTATTATAGAAGTTAGAGGGGGGACACACATTTTACCAATTTGGAAGCGTATATCTTTTAAACGATTAACTTTATGAAAAAGTCATTTTAGAAACCATAATGTAATTTTTAAAGACCTGTCTATAAATACCACACACGAATAGGTTTCATGAAAAAAAAATTTTCAGTTTCAGTTCCATGTATGGGGAGTCCCCTTCATTTTAAATATTTTTTTAAATTTTCTCTTAAAAACGGAAAGCGGTTCATAGAATACATCTACGTACCAAGTTTTACATGTATAGTCCTAATAGTTTCGGAATAAAATGACTGTGACATACGGACGGACGGACAGACAGACAGACGGACAGACATGTCGAAACTATAAGGGTTCCGTTTTTTGCCATTCGGCTACGGAACCCTAAAAAGCAACGATTAAAAAGAGACATTCGACTTGCTCCCTGACGTCATAAGCTGTGATGTCTGTACAGCGGTAGCGGTCATAGAAAAAGACTTTCTTGAAAAATGAGAAAACCTTTTATATCTCGTTTATTTCCAACCATTTTATTTCAATAAACTGGTTGGATACTTTGTTTTTTGTTTCTAAAAACTATTTGAATTTCTTTTTTCATAATATTTTATTGTTCACATTCACAAAAAATACATATCACGGGTACCCATGTTGGAACTCATTTTTTAAGATTCTGTAGCCAACAAGGAACCCTTATAGTTTCACCATGTCCGCCTGTCAGTCCGTTTGTCCGCGGCTTAGCTCAGAAACTATTGAAACTAGAACGCTGAAATTTGGCATGGATAAACATATTAATCACTCCGACAAAGTGGTAAAATAAAATTATATTATTATTATTTTAGGTTACTCCCCTACATAAAAAGAGGGGACCAATTTTATCTCATCTACCCCATAGTGTGAGGTATCTTAGGTTAGGTCAAAAATAATGGGAGAGTGGGAAGACCAATTTTCGATTTAATTACGATTTATTTTAAAGCTTAATATTTCGTAAACAGATCATCCATTTACGAAATATACAGCTTTAAAGTGCTAATTTTGGTTAGAATCGCCTTACCCCTCCCCACCAACTAAGTGTTTGAAGGTAGTAATTGAACCGTTACAGTAGTAGTACCTACATATATAACGAAAAAAACAGAAAAACTATGAGACCTAAGTTGGCTAATTCCGTTGAAAAATATTTAGATAAAGTTCTTATTTGTGTAAAACTGAGTTGTTTGTTTTCGTTAGAGAATTATACGGAATTCTCGGATAGCTAATCCGACTCGCACTTGGCGTTGTAGTAAACTACAGAACCCTGCACTACGCGTGGCCCGACACGCACTTGGCCGGTTTTTTACATTGGAATCGCATATTTATGTAAAACAATACATGCAAACAAAGAAAAACTGCGGTTTAATTATTTATTGAAAGCAAATATTTTAAAGCACTATATAAGGAGAATTTTGAAACAGTTACCAAACATTGGCTCACGATGTGGCTAACAGGCATTGTTTTGGTTTCTCTATACGGCCTCAGTTATGGGGTTGTGTACGACTACTACACAGAGAATCCTGCTTCAAAATGCCTGCTATCACAATACGCAAAAGCAAACGTGACAGAGTGAGTATTTTCTTTTTATTGATAACTAGTTTTTGCCTACGGCTTCGCTCACCTGTAAGGTTCTATTTTCAAAGACAATTGTAGCCTATATGTTTCCCAGAATAAATAGCTATATAAGAAAAAGTTTCATTCAAATGCGTCCAGTATAAGCGTGTGCAAACAGATTTACAGACGGACATTTTATAACTGTTTCTAAATCCCCTCAATTATTTTTTGTGAACATATTCAATGTATATACATACTTTTTTATATTGATAGACTAGACATAACATAGACTCCTTCAATAGGGGCTAAATTGTGATGGCTCAGGAAGGAATACCAGAAAGACTGTCCGTCCATTATATCCATTTATTTTTTAATGTATACAGGCGAAAAAAAAAACTAACTTATAGGGTATCGTAAAATTCATCAACATCACTATCAATACGAAAAGTGCCCAGAACGCTGGCTGCATTGCTACGTTGAATGGTAATGCTGATTTTCTGTCTAAAGAAAAAGCCAGCCCTCTGGTCACTTGAGTCGATTAATCGTTTACTGATTTTATATGTCAAGTCCTTATTTTTTTTTTGTTACGATGTACCATACAAAGTATATCTATCTATTTCAATTTCTACCTATGTAAGAGTTTCACATTGTCTCAGCATTAATGGATAAATAAAAAATTATTTAATTTAAAATGCTATATTGTTACAATGTATACAGCTGTAGACAAGCAAATAAGGTTATGGGGTTGTAAAAAAAAATAATTTTTGCTTTTGGTATCGAATGTATGTACATGATTATTTAATGTTTAATTAATATTTTGTTTGTACACCAACCCTAAATCCATCCAAAGATTGTCTGTAAGATATTTGCCCTGTGTGATAACTATAAGACAGCCACAGTACACTAGTTTTATTATTTCTATTTATATCTATACATATAATAAAATAGTAAAAAAGTGTGTCTGTACATTTAAATTTTATACAAAAAACTTTTTAGCAAAAACTAAAACCGACTTCCATATAAAAACACTACAAAGGCAAAAATAACTTAAATTTCGGTGGTCGGTGTCATTTGTTTCGTATTTTCTTTTTCTTTTTCGACACCGCCTTCCGAAATTTAAGTTATTTTTGCCTTTGTAGTGTTTTTATATGGAAGTCGGTTTTATTTTTTGCTAAAAAGTTTTTTTTCACGCTTTTTAGTGGGTCGGTTTGTAATTTATCTAGTTACAAAAGCCAATATGTACTATATACTTATCACCTTTTACAAAATATTGCTTTTCCCAGTGAAGAGCCGTTAATGTTTGAGGAGTTCTCCTGGTACTTCACCATCAGCTCTACATCACCATATGCATTGTGACGAGCATAAAGGCTTAACATCTACATTCAAGTAATCTAATCGCAATCCACGAAATACTTATTACTGAGTAGTTTCGGTGGCCATCTGTGGTCTTCATCATCAATTCAACTTCCCCAAATGGTACTTTTCGAAAGAAACTGCTCAAGGTACTATAAGAAATACTCAAAACGCTATAGGTGTGCCTATAATATTTGAAGAGTTCCCTCGATTTCTCCAGGATCCCATCATCAGATCATAATTTCGTAACAATGGGACCAACTAGAACGTATACCCTTTCAAACGCTAAAGGAATTTTTCAAATCGGTCCAGCCGTCTCCGAGTTATGAGGTAACATACATAAAAAAAAAAAGTTCAAGACGAATTGTAAACCTCCTTTTTTTGAAGTCGGTTAAAAATAATAATTGAGGTGGGTTAAGAAACGGTAACATGGCAAAAAAAAAATGTCTGTTTGTCTATTTGTACACGCTAATCTCCGGACCTGCTGGATGGATTTTAATGAAATGTTGTAAGTAGATAGTTGACATCCTGGAATAACACACAGGGATAGTCTTTTTTCGGAATTCCCACGGGATCCAGATTTACACGAAATCCTCCCACGCGAACGAAGTTGCGGGCAGCAACTAGTAATAAATAAACATTTAAAAGATTCAGAATTCAAAGCTAATAAGATATTTTTTTCAGTACTTGCACTATTGATGTTAAACCTTGCGATCCAAATGAATGGAGGCGTGTGGATGGATCATGTAACAACCTCAAAAAGCCTGCAAGGGGAACTTTCTTATCAAAGCTGGATAGGATTCTGCCTCCTCACTATTACAATGGTAAGACTTTAAAATTCATTACAAAAGCTTATACTTAGTTAATATACAGTCTTATCGGACTAAGCACTTCTTCTCTACGCAACGAAACGTGCGCACCTTCCACATATGATCCGTCTGCCTAGGCAACTTCTGTGCTTGCTCATTCCATCGTAGATGTTGTTTACCATCAGGCACGATTGAGGTCAAGAGCGGTCTGATGAGACCGAAATTTTTACTACTGATGAGTAGTAAAAGCTTTTTCATAATCTAGATGTAATAAAAATACTAAATACTACTACTCAATTTGTCAAAACGTAAGTTTTTATCAAACTCATTGGTTTAATTAACCATGGGACACTTAGTTTCCTGTTCGTGCCCTGTCAATCAATGCTCACTGCAGGACTTGATGGAAGCTACCGAAGATGCCAAACTTATCGCCCAGTTCTGGGCTGACTCCATCTAGCTATTTGCCGTCGTCACGCCAAGAAGAAGAAGATTGGTACAATAATAATTCGAGCTTGGAGCAATGGATCGTTTAGCCGCAAAAAAGTAGCTCGTGCAAGCACTTTTCCAAGCTCTAGTCTATCTTATCTAAATCAGTTCAATGGTGACTGATGAAGGTGTGAAGGTGTAACAGACAAACAGAGTCATTTTCTAATAATAAGCTGGGTAAAAGTCGGGCATAATATCTTAAATGGTGTAATTCTAACCTCCTTGCGAGCTATCATCCTCAGCTCCATCGTCATCAAATACTTAATGATATAGTCATAATCATAATCATTTATTTGTCAGAACATGGTCGGTATGCATAATTACATGGTCTTAAATTTACATATACGTATATTGTCTCATCATATTCTACCACATGGGCGTACAAATGTCAAGTTGATTACATAGATACTAAATTATAATTTTATTTTTAATAAGTAATGGTTCAAATTTTAATAAGGAATGTCAGAAATAAAATAATATAAACAATAACTGAATTACATTAATGTGTCATTTAAGTAGTCTTTCAAACTATGGTAGCATTAATTGCATAGAAATTCTTTAAATTGCTTCTCAAAACCAGCCAAATCTAACTCAATAATTTATTTTTTAATTTTATTATGAATTTGCGGGGCTCTGCAGAATATGCTTTTCCGCATGAGAACTGTCTTGGCTCTGCGTCCGCGTAGCATGTCATTAATATATACAAAGCAGGAAGTGTGAGAATTTTATGCTTTCTTAAATAAGGCACACAAATGTCCGTCACCTGAATCCCAAACATTGATTTTATGCAGCACTTTTGCGCTTTAAGCGCGGCTTGCCTATTAGTAGAGTTACTCCAACATATGATGCCGTATCTTAACACTATATAATTCATCTAATATCTTACAGGTTACGAACCAAGGAAAGCCAAATCTGGTAGAGACTTGCCTTGGGCAAGAGTAGTCCGTCTTTTTATATTGGCTGTTGGATTCTCTAGCCATCACCTTTTCAATCACAATGTACCAGGCTTTTGCATATACAAGTTCAACGATATTGGATCTGTTCATGACATTGGCAAGTATTATTTTAAAATTGATTTTATTTTACTTACCCTCATCCGAGCGTCACTGCTGGGTGCCAACTCAAAACCAGCTGGGTCTCTTTCGCCCAGCAAATGCTGAATTGGTAACCCTTTCGGTGTGGACAAGCTTAGCGAATATTTGTTTTCTTTTTTTTTATTATATTTGTTGTTGTGTATATCTTTTTCCGAATAAATGTTTTTCAATTTCATCTATAGCCAATACATAAAAACCTTACAATACAGACAGAAGGACAACAAACTGATTCTATAAGGGTTTCGTTTTTTAATTTGAGGTACGGAACCTTAAAATACCGTGCTTGCTTGTGATGCATACTAAAGATATTTCATTCTTTATCTTTTCAGAAAACTCATTGCTTAATACCACCTACTGTTGTGAAAAGGAACACCAGAATGATAGAGCGTGTTCGCCAAACTTGCTTCCAAACGACGATCCCACTTTTAGGTTCACGAGCATCCGTTGCATGAATAACACCAGGCCACTCACCCACCAAGACTTTGGCTGCACCAAGGACAAAGTGCCCTCTATGGTATGTACCTTTGCTTGTATGATATGATCATGTTATAGCTTCGGCCCGATATTGGCCACGGCGGCCAAACTCAGCGGAGATTAACTAACTGCGCAGGAGATATTACAGTGCAAAAGTATGCGCTCCGGTGTACTCTCTGTTCCTTTATTCTTATAGCTCGATGGGACGGAAATCCGACCCGAGAAAAATCAGGTGTATGACCAACGGTGTAATGTGCTTTCCGAGGCACGGGGTTTCACACGACCAACTTCCAAACTCAAGGCAATTACAAAAAAAAAAAATGATAAACTAAAAAGCAATTTTTGCCCAGCCCGGGAAGCAAACCCCAGACCTCTTGCTCTGAATTCGTGCTCGTGACCACTAGACTAACGAGTGTGTTCTTTTTATACAACTTCTGCGTATTCCACTTTACCACATGCATTGCATGCAACTGCATGCATGCATGCAGTTCTTAAAAACCATATTCCAGTAATCTAATCGGAATCCATGAAATACTTATTATTGAGTAGATCCGGTGTCCATCTATGTCAAACTAATGATGGAGACCAATAGCACTTTGCCAAATTGTGCTTTTCGAGAGCAACTGCAGAAGTAACTATAAAAAATACTGAAATCGTTATAGGTGTTATAGGTGTGTTGAAGAATTCCCTAAATTTCTCCAGGATCTCATCATTAGATCCTGTCTTTATGACAATGGGACTATCTGTAAAGTATACCCTATCAAAAAAAAATAACAATTTTACAAATCGGTTCAGCTGTGTTCGATTTATAGGTGATCGTACATTACAAAAAAATAACCTCCTCCTTTTTTAGAAGTCGATTTTTTTTTCTATAACATTTTTTTTTTTCATCCAGCTCAAAAAGGCAACAGCATTTTTCGATGAATCACAAATTTACGACGCAAATGGCAAAGGTGATAAGGTTTTGAGGACTTTCAAAAACGGAATGCTTATAGTCGAAGAAGAGGATGGCAAATTGTTCCCTCCAAACGGACCTACAGCTTTCTGCCCCCTTAACAGAGCACCGGTAGAAACCAGGTGCTTCGAAAACCGTAAGTGAACATGTTTATTTTACCTGTGCAACACCTTTGGTTGACTGGTAGAGAATGCTTAAGGCATTAAGGCCGCCGTCCACCTTTGTGCGGCAAAAAATTTAGGTAAATAAATTACAATTATTATTTCAGATTTCAACACCCTGCTTCCAATCACTCTGTTTAACATATGGTTTGTTAGACACCACAACTTTATAGCCAGTAAGTTGGCTGAAGTGAATCCATGCTGGGACGATGAAAAATTGTTCTATACTGCAAGGGAAATCAATATCGCATATTCGAATCAAATGTACTTCTACGAGTGGAATGAGGCCGTTCAAGGTAATGTATTTAAATGTCAATACATCATTTAAAGATAATCAGCTTATAACGAATTTTATAATTCATAATTATCACCGTCATACACCACGGTGGCTCTGATCCACGAAAAACCCTTGACCACTGCCCTTTAATGTCTAAATAGACTGTTATAGTGATTAATTTACTTTTAGTTTGAATGTGTTCGATGTATTGAAAGCTGTTATCACATAATTATGTATATTATATAAATCATTTCTCACTATAATGTAAATCGGCCTATCTCAAACTATTATTGTATATCTACTATTTCAATAGTATACACCAGACTATCAAAACACACTTGCTCCATAGCTTGTCGTGCGACAAGACGGTATATACGTGCTTCTTCTACATATTTATTTTGTGCACAGCCAAGGTGTGGAACTCTCTTGTAGTATTTAGTTTCCTGCCACAGGCATCTTCTAGGTCCATTCATTTTTGCTCATCAATCGATTACCATCAGGCGACATCAAGGTCAATAGCGAACTCATCCAAATATATACAGCGTGGCGATCAAGTTATCACATTAATTGAAATCACGTCCTCTATATTACCTAGGTGTTTTATCATATACAATTAAAATAATTTAATAATATACAGTATTATAGCCGTGAGACCTTTTTCCATTTTAATAATTCACAACATGTATTACATAAACGTAATTAGCTGACCAATAAAAAGCATAGGTACGGCGCGTGCTCCGCCGGCGCCGCTTTTACAGGTCAGTAAACTAATATTATAGGATGATTTCTTTTTTATCAATTATAACGCCATTTATTTTGATTGAAAAATGCATTTTATTAATTTATTAATGTTATTTATTTTATTATTTTAACGGACTGATAACAACTTGTAATATCTGCTATACAATTTAATGTGATAACTTAATCGCCGCCATATATATATTACTGTTAGGTGTACGTGTGATGATATTTAAACTAAATAACTATATTTTCGGCACTAGGACGCAAAAATCTTCTTAAGGCTGGTGTTATAACTGAAGACAATGGATTCAGGGATCTTTACGACGAAAACCAGAACTCCCAATTGACATTGGAATATACTTACCTCATACGCTGGTTCCATCTCATGCAGGAATCCACAGCCAAGTGAGTGGATAATATCCATACATATAAGTTTTTAAGCTAACATGGTCACTAACGATATCATTACAACTTAAAACGGGATATTTACCATGTGTATTTATTGTTTTGAGTTTCCGATATTTCACCACGGATAGTAGATCACGGATGAACTGAAGTAATAGCGGGTGGAAGTTAATGAGCAGACAAATCGGTCTACCCTCTTTCTCGTTCGTTTTCTGTTAGTGACACCGCTATCACTGTCAAATGTATCACTAAACACTCGATTCTGTTCCCGACACACAAAACTCACCGTGTCGACTCGCGAACTTTCTACGGAACTTTTTCGGTTTTTACACATTTGAACCACTGGATTCCAGGCCTTCGACTGTTGAATATCCATACACACAAATATTTTATGTAAATTCAAAAGTCTGTCTGTTCTTTACAGTATCACGGATAAGCCTTTTGATAAAAATTTCCATGGAGACATAATGACCGTGGATGAACTGAGAACATCTTTTATTTCAGAAATCATGCCATAATATGCTAAAATAGCGGCACACAAAAATCCATTCGAACGAAGCTGCGGGGAAAAGCTAATTATACTTACTAGTACCTCCTTGTAGTCTTGCATTATATACATAGTATTTCTCAGTTGTTTCTTCCCCAAACGAGGCTTTTTCGCATAAATCCCGATCAACCACAACGGACAAACAGAAAGACTGACAAGTTACTATAAGCGCTTGTGAAAACAGATTTATTTTGAAATCATCGACAGACTTTTCCATTTTTTTTATATACATGTATGCATAGATGCCTTTACCTTTTTTGCGTGTGTAATCCTCATGGTCTATCAGACTCGTGTTGACTGAAATTAAACGGTACTTCTCTTCGGCACTTCTTACTTTCTGGGATGCGGGGACATATCCGCATTCTCCTCAATCAATCGATACCTAATCTGGGCAAAGTTAGTCAGTTAAGAAATTTTTTATATCGCCAGGCTACATGACAAACACGGCAATTTCATCGAAGACTTCCCGCTGTTCAACGCTACATTTAGAATAGGATTAGTTGCCAAAAAATTGGAAGAGTTTACGCAAAGTACATTCAGGGCTCCCTGCCATGCCGCCGATGGTACTGTTACCTTTGACGTAAGTATTGAAACTATTAAATTTATGTGACACACAATTTTTACTTTCATTTTGTGTACAGCTAAGAAGTTAAATTCTCTGTCGGCGTTTATTTTCTGATAGCTATTAACTGAGGATCTTTAATTTCGGAGTAAAGTGGTATCTTCTAGGTTAGTGTGGTTTATCTGCGACTACTTTATCGCTTGCCATCAGCAAGCAAACGCGAGCCTACCATTTCCTTATTATTTGGCGTTTCAAAAATTGATTTAGCTGATATAGGTTATTGTCCCGCCGCCGACGTTGAACGAGTAGCGAGTAGAGATAGCATCTGAAAACGAGTTGGCGAGTAGCGAGCAGCGGGTGTGTTGTTACGATAGTTTAGTCGCTGAGCAATCATCTGGTTGGTCTCTCAGCGTGAGTTCTGACCGCTAAGTGATCGCTGAATGAGTATTATCTTTGACAGCTCTTGTCGCTCAGCGACAAAACTAGTGAACCGAGTACTCGCCGCTAGTGGGAACAGTCAGAAAGCAACTAATAATATATACATCTCTTTCGTTAACACGGAATATATATTACATTAAGATTTTCTTGAGCGAGTCAATTGCCGATAGTTAGTCGTTTACTCTCCTATATTGTTTTTATCATTTCTTTTTATTGGTATATATTTATATTTATTTTAGAGCTTATTGCTATTTTCAGGCTCGTTTAGCAAAGTTTAAATAAATCAAGCATAATTAAAAGAAAATTAAAAGGCACTTAAAGTTAGATGAAGGATTAGGTATCTATATAAAACCTCTTCGTATAATTACAGATCGCTAACCGCGGATTACCAGAAATGCAAGAAGCATATGACGTCACTGCTGGAGATTTGACCAAAGGTCGTAACTTCGGTATGGCTCCGTACGTTGATTACATTCATCACTTTTTTGGAATTAAAATTAAATCTTTCAAAGATTTAGAAAGATTCATTGATGAAGATGTAAGTATTATTTATATTAATTTGTCTTCGTCTTAATTTCGGCGTGACAATGTTTATGATTTTGTTAGCCCAGAACTTCTCACTTTTACGGCGCTATCGGTGGGGCACTGAGATCACCTTGGCTGTAAGCTGTTGGGATGAGAGAGTAGGATCATGATCATCATTATCTACTAAGCTTTTAGCCAAATATATAGGGATCAGCTTCCAGTCTAACGGAATGCAGAGGAATACTTGTGTTTCTCAGGAGACAACTGACCATTTGACCTCATCCACTTAGTAGCTACGCTAAGCTACCTAGTGACAAGCTTTTGGCAAGACTAACGTGAGAATGTTCAGGCTTCAAATCTGTCCAAATGACAACCTGTTAGCACTGGACCACCACTGATCATTAAATTTGTAGGTACATTATCAATTTTTATTTTCAGCACATTGAGATATTAAAAGAATTATACGAGGTCGTTGAAGACATCGATCTGCTAGCTGGTCTATGGGCCTCAAAACTGATGGAAGGTGGCAACATTCCTGAGCTTTTGGCTGCAGTTCTTAATGATAACTGGTACAGGGCAGTGCGAAATGACAGACATTGGTTTGAGAGGAAAGACAGACCACATCCATTTACTTTAGGTAAGTACTAGCCTCAGTGTGCCTAGCCATAGCAACCATGGTGTTACAAACCTGACATGCGGCTGGTCAAAAGATTTCCTATTTTAAATGGAGAAAGCGGATCTTTGTAACTCTTTTCTTGTACAACAGCACTTATTTATAGATAGATAAATAAAGTTTTAGTAGTTAATTGAACAACAGAAGACATAACACATAAAAGCACAGTAACATGTAATTTAACTCGTAAATTACAAAGAAAAAACGTATGCACAAATAAATTAAATAGAAAACATATTGCAAACTTAAAAAAAATTTTAGCAAAAAATAGAACCGACTTCCACATCAAAACACTACAAAGCCAAAAAGTCGGTGTTATTGGTTTTGTATTTTCTTTTATTTTTCACACCGCCTTCCGAAATTAAAGTTATTTTTGGCTTTGTAGTGTTTTGATGTGGAAGTCCTTTCTATTTTTTTTCAAAAAAAAATTTTTCTCGCTTTTTAGTGGGTCGGTTTATAATTTACCTAGTTATTAAAGCCATAATGTCAACAACTCATCACCTTTTACAAAATATTGCTTTTCCCAATGCATAGCCGTTAATTTTTGAGGAGTCCTCCTTGTACTTGACCATCAGCTCTACATCACCATATGCATGGTGACGAGCATAAAGTGCTTAACATTCGTACTCAAGTAATCGAATCGCAATCCACGAAATACTTATTATTGAGTAGTTTCAATAGCCATCTGTGGTCTTCATCATCAGTTCAACTTCCCGAAATGGTACTTTTCGAAAGCAACTACTCAAGGTACTATAAGAAATACCCAAGACGCTATAGGTGTGCCTATAATATTTGAAGAGTTCCCTCGATTTCTCCAGGATTCCGTCATCAGATCCTGATTTCGTAACAATAGGACCAACTAGAAAGTATACCCTTTCAAACGCGAAAAGAATTTTCCAAATCGGTCCAGCCATTTCTGAGTGAAGTACATATATAAAAAAAAAGTTGAAGACGAATTGAGAACCTCCTTTTTTTGAAGTCGGTTAAAAATGAAACACAGAATATGTGGTGTGTGTCCTCGAGTACTGGCTCCCAGTAGAGATACAAACATTGAGCGGGTAGCATATAATAAAAAACTTTTTAGCAAAAAATAGAACCGACTTCCATATAAAAACACTACAAGGGCAAAAATAACTTTACTTTCGGAAGGCGGTGTCAAAAACGAAAATATATACAAAACTACCATCAGGCGAGATCGAGGTCAAGAGTGGGCCCATCGGTAATAAAAAAAAAAAACCGCCTTTTGAGATTAAAGTTATTTTTGCCCTTGTAGTGTTTTTATATGGAAGTCGGTTCTATTTTTTGCTAAAAAGTTTTTTTTTCACGCTTTTTAGTGGGTCGGTTTGTAATTTATCTAGTTACAAAATCCAAAATGTCAACTACATCACCTTTTACAAAATATTGCTTTTCCCGGTGCAGAGCCGTTAATTTTTGAGGAGTTCTCCTGGTACATCACCATCAGCTCTACTTACGACGACGAGCATAAAGTGCTTAACATCCATATTCAAGTAATCTAATCGCAATCAACGACATACTTAATATTGAGTAGTTTCGGTGACCATCTGGGGTCTTCATCATCAGTTCCACTTCCTCAAATGGTGCTTTTCGAGAGCAACTGCACAAGGTACTATAAGAAATACCCAAAACGCTATAGGTGTGCCTATAATATTTGAAGAGTTCCCTCGATTTCTCCATGGTTCCATCATCAGATCCAAACGTCACGACAATGGGATCAACTAGAAAGTATACCCTTTCAAACAAAAAAAGAATTTTCCAAATCGGTCCAGCCTTCTCCGAGTTATGAGGTAACATACATAAAAAAAAAAGTTCAAGACGAATTGTGAACTTCCTTTTTTTGAAGTCGGTTAAAAATAAATAAAAAGGAACATTTAAATACTGATCAATCGGTAGCATTTCTGATTTGCTGAGATTAACTGTACCTACTCTTCTTGTCTGTGACGTTCTTGCAGGTCAGTAAGGAAAAATGACGATATCACAAATGTTTTTTGGGTATTTTCAGCTCAACTGAAGCAGATAAGAAGAGGAAAATTATCGTTGCTTATGTGCAACGTGGCTGATGGAGTCTCTGAAATACCGGAGAACGCTTTCCTCAAAATTAGTGAGAAGTAAGATTATTTTGATTGAATTCTTCCAATGTATTTTAGTTTAAAAACCGAATATTAAGTGTTCGCAAGGGTTCCATTTTTAATTTCTATTTAATATGTAATTTTTTAATTTTTAATGACAAACAGCGAAACAGAGCTCGTATTACCAGATCCGAACTATGGGATAAAGAGAACTCTATAATTATGTTATTCAAAGATTTTGTACCTAATTTCATTCAGTTTAGCCGTTTTGGCATGATTGAGTAACACACATTTGAACATTTGTTTAAACTTTTGCATTTATAATATTATAGCCCGCGGCTTTGCTAGCCTGTATTTTTGAAATTAACTATCCTATGTTCGTTCTAAAGGTCAAATCTATATATGTGCCAAATATCAGCAAACTCGTTTAAATGGTTTAGACGAGAAAGTTACTTGCGCAATCATAATATTAGTAGGGATTGGTAAGATTTGAGTAGATCTATTCCGATACCGTGAGTTCTTTTTTTACTCAAAACAGAGGAGTGTACGCGTATTTCCTTAGATATTTTAGGTTATTATTGGTCACATTTGTATTTACAGTTTTCTCATTTCAGGAATCCTCTAGTGCCATGCAGCAAAATCCCGAAGATGGACTTCAAAGTATGGGCCGACAAGTCATGCAAGGCAAAGCAAACGAGCTACTGAAAATAAATAATCCGAATTTGGTCAGATAAAAATCACACAGCAAAATTAAATAAATTTGTTGTTGCTCATAAGTTCATTTAAAATATTGAACCAGATTTTTCTGTACGTATAAATGAACTTGGAATAAAGTTACAGCAAAACTTTTTATTTTTATTTAACGCTACCTCAGTCTCTTTTGGATATCAGAATCGTAGACTTTTCAAAAAACAAGGAGGTACTCTACCATATAGTGGTTTACTGTTTTAGGGTTTACTACATAGCTGAATGGCAAGAAATAGAACCATATAGATTCATCATGTCTCTCTGTCTGTCTGTCTATCCGTCTATATATCACAGCACTTCATGCCAAAATTTTAGGACTACAGCCGTGTAACTTTATAAGTAGACTAGTATTTGCGTGTTGCGCGAGGTGCAAGCACCTCGCGTGCTTGTGGTGGTGGATTGTTCACTTTTAAAACCCCTAAATGTAGTAAAATGTCAAACATAACCCTAACAGAGCAGCAGCTACGGAGGTCGCCGGCTCGCTTCGCTCGCCACCTCCCCCCTTCACTCCACTCAGTCTCGCAGGTTCGCTCCACTCAGGCCCTACGTACCACCGGACAGGTTTCGACGCCTACTATAATATTTGTTCAAACACCTAATGGCTATCTCTAACCGTTATGAAGTTACAGCCTTTTCAATTTTAGGGGAGGTTGGGGAGGGGAGGGCATGCCATAAAAAATTAGAAGGCCCGTTTATAGTTAAAAGTAAGAATCAACAGTTTTTTCAGTAGTAAAAATCAAAATGGGGGGTGTTGATGGGGGAGATTGGGGAGGGAGATGGGGGGAGATGGGGGGGGGGGGTTGCACAATTATTTTGACTAAAGCATTGCCCCTCTAAATGAATCTGAAAAAAAAAATGTCAGTGAGTCAGTGAGTGGTAATTTAGCTTTATATAATATGACTAGTATTTGCGTGTTGCGCGAGGTGCAAGCACCTGCACAATTATTTCGAATAAAGCATTGCCCCTCTAAATGAATCTGAAAAAAAGAATGTTCCAAGTCTCTTAATTTCCGAGATCCGCCTAAAGGGGGTGAGAAGGGGGGCAAGGGGGGCGACTTTTAAAAGTGCCTCCTCTATACGTATCCGTAAAAAAAAATACGGGTCTCGTAGATTCTGAGATACGATAGGGAGGGGGGAGAAGGGGGATGAAAAGGGGAGGTTTGGCACTTTTACCGTAGGTTTGAGAGTTACTTGTTTACGAATCTGTCAAAATATACCCACCTCCCCATCCACCATCTGGGAGAACAATTATGTCAATTAGTGATTCAGTGAGTGAGAGAGTGAGTGAGTGGAAATTTAGCTTTATATAGTATAATGTATTCTGTAAAATGCTGTACATTGGGCTCCTCAAAATAACTTTAATTTCAGAGGTATCTTTGGTCATGTACTTTTTCATTTTTGACAACGACTTCCGAAATTAAAGTTATTTTTCACTTTGCAGTGTTGTTTTTTGGAAGTCAGTTTAATTTTTTGTTAAAAAGTTTTTATTTTCTTTATGAAATTGATATGGGACCACACCACAGTACCTGCTTTCAAATATAAAAAGAACCACCAAAATCGGTACACCCAGTAAGAAGTTATGATGTAACACAACAAAAAAAAAACATACAGTCGAATTGAGAACCTCCTCCTTGATGTCAAAGTGAAGTTGAAGTCAGATAAAAAAACATCAAATAAATAGGTTGTCTATACAACGGTAACGGAAACCCCATATCTATCCAAAAGGGCTGCAGACAACATCTGGTATGGAGTCTCTATGCACAGTTTCAGCTAAAAATAAGTAACTCAAAGAATTGATACTAAATTATCGGTTTCATATGTTTCTTGAATACCAATCATAACAAACGTGTCACAGCACTACAAGGGTCAATAACTTTCACGTCACTTGCCAATAACACGATAACTCTGTTCGTTCTTCTTAATTTGAAAATTTCGGTCTCTGGTATTGAAATTTCTAATAACTTCCACACGTGTTGACATAGGATTTTATCATCCAAAGAAGCCGTGCACTTGGTATGTATATACCCTTTAAATTACACGTTGTAGATAGTTCCTTCAAAATGACATTGAGGTTTCTAAAAAATTTTCGTCTGAAAGTCAATCATTTCTATCTAATCGGAAGGTTATTTAATACTCAATACTTTTATTGCATTGCATTGTTAGGTCCCTGTCGGTTACAGCAAAAATGGGTGATTTTAGGAGAGAGGAAGCATTTGTTAATTATATATTATATATATATATTATAATTTATTATATATATATATATATTACTTTACCTTGTAGTGTTGAAAGACTCGAAGGACCGTGTGGCGGGGAAATAACTTTTGCGGGCAATGAAGTATTGAACACACAGTAATGAGTTGACCAGGAGTAGGAAGCAAGGTTGATGGACTTACTTGGATGTTCTGGAGCTGATTAGTTTGAGTAGAAGACGCACGTGGATTGAATCACTTTCTTCTTCGGATGTTTAATCACTTCACTGTAGTCTTTATTTTGTCACACGTGTGTGTCCAATACGGATATTTTGATAGTTATAGATATACAGCGGTATTTTGTTAATCTCGGCTAGACGCGGGTGATAACTTGCTTAACGGGCAAGTCGCGTGGATAGTTTCTTTACGATAGTTTCTTCTGGAATACTCCGAGACACAATATGGCGGAGGTAATTATACCCTCTCGAACCATAGAATCTGCTCGATAATTGGTTAGCGATGAATGTGCCAATAGTGGCGCGTGCGGCGAGCATTTCTTCTCTGATTCGTGAGAATAGGAAGCTAGGAAGGGATGATTGGTCAACTCAAAAACCGCGGCAAAATATGAATTTGTATTCTAATATGTGATACGTTCGGATATATGTCAGTAGAAAGTTACAAACTAAATAACTTGCGCAAGCATCCTGCCCGGTTTTGAGGATATGTAGTATTCTCAAAAGGAGAGAAATATAATAATATATTAAAGCGTACTAAGGAAAAAATATTAAAAATATGTTAACTACAGCTAAATTTGGTTTATTACGCGGTGATGTTATTGAGAAGGTAAAGGACATAGTTTGACAACGGGTCTCTTGCAAGAGCCACTGCATGTCTTCACCATAGCAACGCGGGTTGTCCCATCCTTGCCGGGAAAAACTTCGGTGATTACACCCATTGGCCAACGTAAAGGCGGGACATCATCCTGATGTATGAGAACCACTGCACCAATCTTAATATTGTCTGCGGCATTCAACCATTTTTGTCTAACTTGAAGATTATGTAAATATTCTATGTGCCATATCCTCCAGAAACTACAAATCATCTGGTCAAGCAATTTTTTGCGGCAAGTTAGAGACTTCGTCGTTTCGGGAACATTCATGACAGGCAACGAAGTCATCGGAGAAGCCATTCTAAAATGAGCGGGAGTAAGCGGTTCTGGGTACGGATCCTCATTCAGGACACAAAGCGGTCTGGAATTTAGAACTGCCTCAATTTCAGTGAGAACAGTCGAAAACTCCTCATATGTAAGGAGTTGAGAACCGATAACACGGTATAAATGCGTTTTAAAATAGCTTTAATATTTGATTCCCACAGCCCTACAAAGTGGGGAGCGCGGGGTGGAATCATTTTCCACTCTATGCGGTAGCGGTTAGCAAGTAGTTCTTGCAACTGAGCCTTGGCTCCAACGAAAGTTGTTCCGTTAATATGATAAAGATGCTTAGGATCAAGATTTTCTTGACATTTAGCGACGCGGTTACTAACAAAAATGTTCCATTTTTGTGATGAGGAATGAATCCATGAAAGCGTAATTGTATAATCGGAAAAGGCAAATATATTATTAACTAGCTTTTGCCCGCGACTTCGTCCGCGTGGAATAGTTACTTTGGGCTAACGTTAAATTTAACCCCGATTTTGAAGCATTCTTCATTGGCGCTCCGCTCCTATTGGCCTTAGCGTAATGATACAATATAGCTGTGCCCGCGACTCCGTCAGCGTAAGTTAATGTATTGGTAATATTGTTTAGATCACGTTCACATTAGAGAACGCTTCGACCGCGAGACGCGTCGAGCGCGGCGACCGATTCTCAAAAATAATCCTTATAGCATGATTCAGTATTCACGCGCGATGGCTTATTATTATAAGCGTATTTCATGTATAACTTTGGTGTTTCTATACCGATTTATATGATTCTTTTTACGGTTTCGTAGCCGAATGGCAAAAAACGGGTTCTTTATAGTTTCGACATGTGTGTCCGTCTGTCTGTCTGTCCGTCCGTCCGTCTGTCACAGCAATTTTATTCCGAAACTATTAGGACTATACATGTGAAACTTGATAGGTAGATGTATTCTGTGAACCGCTTTCCGATTTTGAGAAAAAAATTAAAAAATATTTAAAATAAAGGGGGGCTGCTCCCCATACATGGAACTAAACCTGAAAATATTTTTTTTTCATGAAATGATGCATGTGTGGTATCTATAGACAGTTCTTTAAAAACGACATCGGGGTTTCTAAAACCACTTTTCCATAAAGTCAATCGTTTAAAAGATATAAGCTTCCAAAGTGGTAAAATGTGTGTGTGGAGGACACAACCTCTAACTTCTATAATAATGGAGTGAAAAATCTAAAAAAAATATATGTCTGTAGATCTTAATATAAACTTTCAACCAAAATTAGTTTGAACGAAATCAGTTCAGTAGTTTTTGAGATACAGCATATTTTCTAAAACCGCAAATATAACTTTGTAATTCATAAAAACACTATGAATAACAAATTTATTCGGTGCAGTTGTAAAAAAATGTAAAAAGCCAGTTTTAAGAAATTTGTGAGGTTTTTTTATAAAACAAATTTATTTGGCGCAGTTGTAAAAAATGTAAATAAGCTAGTTTTAAGAAATTTGTAAGGTTTTTTTTTCGTCAAATAAATTTGCATATTATATTATAGTTACTACGGAACCCTTCATGGGCGAGTCTGACTCGCACTTGGCCAATTTTTTTATGGAATAGTTAATAATGTTAACTTTTTCAATTAGGGGTGACTGAGAGTGCTATAAACGTAAGAGTAGACAAATATTATAATCAGAAAGCTTCGAACTGCTAAGCTATCGGGAGTTACACGTGTTATTGTGAGTCAACCATAAAAGTTAGACATATGCTGTCGTGGGATATTTTTTATATAATTTTAAGGAGAACATTTCCGTCATGAAATGATTTGTGTAGCTTTAACCATTAAGGTTGCACACGCGACGGAAGCTTAAAACATGGAGTAACTTCTCCCGTTTTCCCAACATTTCCCTTCACTGCTCTGCTCCTATTGATTGTAGCGTGATGAAAAGTATACTATAACCCGCTCAGGAGTATGAAAAATAATTGTACCAAGTTTCGTTAAAATCTGTCGAGTAGTTTTTGTTTCTATAACGGTTATACAGACAGACAGACAGACAGACAGACAGACAGACAAAAATTTAACTGATTGCATTTTTGGCATGAGTATCGATCCTTAATCACCCCCTGATAGTTATTTTGGAAATATATTTCATGTACAGAATTGACCTCTCTACAGATTTATTATAAGTATAGATAGCGGTACGAGAGCGGTAATTGTCATAAACTTGTTTAATTAATTTAGACAAAAGAACAGCGGCACAGAGCTCTAGACGAGCTAGATATACGACCTTAACAGGTGCAACTTTGGATTTAGCACACACCAAATTTACGTGTGTGTTACCATTTGTATCAGTGACATGTAAGTATATGACGCAGCCATATGCATTCAAGCTTGCATCAGCGAAACCTACTATATTTGTCACGCAACCCATAGAAACGGCTACATGACGAGGTAATTTTGTTTTGTGTAATTTATCATAAAGTATAATCCGTAAAAATCTCAGAATATATATAATTATGCGTAATATTTTATTTAATGATAGCTGGCGCACAGTGCACATGGCTAGAAAGGGACTGGACTTGAGACCAAATACAACTCGGTTAAATTGAAATTCGCAAATAGGTTCAGCGGTATTAAATTTAATAAATGATTTTTGGTATTTTCGATGCTCATCAATAACAACAATTCGAAGATACATCTGTTTTATGTTAGCTGTAACTACAATAGGGAACAAACGGAATTTTAAAAGTAATACAAATATGTCGGCCTGTAAATTCGGCCCTATGTGTAACAAGTCATTCAATGACACGCCAGTGTGAGACTTAGCGCTCGCGTCAAGAACGATGCGAACTTTAGTTGTTTGTTTATCATTCCTAATAACAGGGTGATGCGGTATGTAATAACCTACAGTCTGATCAACAGAGCTAGGCGTAATTTCGGTTAAATAATTTTTATCGATATACTCTTGGATTATTTCATTATAACTAGCGCGCAAAGCAGAGTCGCGAAGCTTAGTTTTTTTCCAAATTGATTAGACGTCGATAAGCGACAGCGTAAGAGTTTCCAATTGAATCTGGATTTTTACAGAATGGTAACGCGGTACAATACCTACCACTGGAGTCACGTGACACTGTAGAAGTGTATAGCTGTTCACACTCCAGTTCTGCAGGGCTCATAAAAGATTTTGAAGGTACTTCTTCAATATTCCAAAATTTATGTAAAGATTCGTCTAAAGATAGAAAACAATGAGAATTATCTATATTTAGCGCGGTAGAAAAATATGAAGTGGAATTATAATTATTATTAGATAAACTAGCGGGTACCTCACCCATAAGAATGTAACCAAACATGGTTTCAATAGCGGACGGAGCGGTAGGTGAGATAATTTTATTTTGAAGTAATAAATACGGGAACAGTTTTGCCCCTAAAAGCAATTCGATCTCTCCCGGGACATGTCATTGTGGATCTGCGAGCGGTAAGTCGAACAAGTGTTGCACTGCAGAAGTGTCAACAATGTGAGATGGCAAGTTGTCCGTGATACAATCGACAACAAGAGCGGTGACTTTAAAAGAATTAATTTTATTGTTAGCAGTAACTGTAATCTCAACGTAACCTATGATAGGTCGCGAGGAAGTTTCGACACACATAAATGAGTTCGAAAGTGGTATAATGTGTAATTGTAGTTTTTTACAACAGGCGGAAGTAATTATATTATTTTGCGAAGCGTTGTCTATTAAACATCTCACAGAAACGTGTTTATAATATTTGTTATCAACGTAGACTCTCGCAGTTGATAAAAGTACTGTAGTACGCTGCGCGTTTGTGCGAGAGCACGCACACACCACCAGCTGTTGCGAGTTCGCGGAGCTACTGACAGCGTCATTTTTGACCGTATGAGCTGGCTGACAGCTGTTCTCGAGATGTAACAGAGAATGATGTCGCTTGTTACATGTTCTACAATTATGTATAGATTTGTAAACTGCCTTAGTTTAACGCACACTGCTTCACAGTGTACTGTGAAGCAGTGTGCGTTAAACTAAGGCAGTTTACACATCCACGTTTGTTTTTAATAAAATTCAAACGCGAATTTGCTGATAGTGATTGAAAGGTTGGACAAGTGTAAAGTTTACAATGATCACCTTTATTGCAATACAAACAAGTTTGGTTATTATCGCAAGCAACAAAAGTATCTACTGTACTATTATGTGACTGATTGCGAGACGAGTTATTATTTTTATTAGGGTTGTTACTCACTAACGCGGTGCGAGATGATACAGTTCGATCTAATATCTTAACTTGCGATTTTATAAATTCCACGAAATCCGTATAAGTAGGAATTTCCTCATCTCTTTTATGCATTTCAAATAAATGTACAGTAGCAGAGTCCAACTTTCTCAAAGCTAAATTTAACAAAATGAAATCCTTTAAATCGTTAATTTGTATTTGTTCTAAAGCAGAAACAGACGCGTGAAAACTTTCAATGAAACTATTTAAAGATGCGGAATTATTAATTGCGGGTTTAATATTTAATATGTTAGACATGTCATGTGAGCCTAATGCTCGTTTATCCTGATACTTTTTAACTAAATTGTCCCAGATAGCGGTATAATTATCATTTGACGGAATAATTCCGGCGGTAATTTGCAATGCATTTCCCTTTAGATTACCGATCAGATACTGCACACGTTGAGAATCCGTAAGGTTCAAATTATTATGTATATTTGATTTAAATTATTCATAGAAAACAGGCCAGTTATCAATCTTACCATCAAAGAACGGAAATTGAATCGGGGGAAGTTTGACCGCTCCTGTATATTGTTTTGCGTTATCATGCGACGCTGACTCAGTCGATGACCTTGAATATTGCGTTGTAATGAGAGAACGTACTCATTCCACGCGCGTGTAAACGCCGTCGAAAGATGTAAGACTGTTATAATCAATCTTATGATCAGGATTTAATTGTAACGAATAGATATTTATTTTATCAAAATTTGAACTAAATTCTTGACGTGTTATTGACAGGATTTCCGTGTCCGCCATGAATGATTCTGATGAACGAAGCTCAATACTAGAAATATTTATTTTCTTAGAAGTTTCATATAATGACGATAAACGTTCAAACATTGCTTGATTTTTAGCTTGAAGTAATTTGACTTTTACTTTAAGATCTTCCATATTGGAATATTAACAGAAAATATCGGAGATTAATATTAAGTATAGCGGGTAGATTAGAATAATATTATTTCTAAGCGGGTATAAGTTAAGGAATGCGGTTGAATATAATTTGTAGTTAAGTTAGCCGAGATAACTAACGATAACAAGCGGTTAGAATATTTACCTATGCTATTTCAATGCAAATAGGAGAAATATTAAGTTGATACAGTAATCCTCAATGAATTATGTATTTAGCGTGAAAGTAAGTACGATAATAAGCGGTTAGAATATTTACCTATGCTATTTTAATGCAATAGGAGAAATATTAAGTTGATACAATAATTCTCAATGAATGTATTATAGTATTTAGCGGGGATGTAGGTACGAATCACCGAACGGAATATACGCGTCCAATATGGCGTTCTTACGAATTTTGTATTTTAGGTATTTTGACCTAAATACTAGGTATGAGACCTATAATTACGTTGCGGTAAACTTATAAAAATATAGAATATCGCTGATTCTTTGAATCCGGCTCGTTTGGACCAAATTTATGTTGTGGAAAGACTCGAAGGACCGTGTGGCGGGGAAATAACTTTTGCGGGCAATGAAGTATTGAACACACAGTAATGAGTTAACCAGCAGTAGGAAGAAAGGTTGATGGACTTACTTGGATGTTCTGGAGCTGATTAGTTTGAGAAGAAGACGCACGTGGATTGAATCACTTTCTTCTTTGGATGTTTAATCACTTCACTGTAGTCTTTTTTTTGTCACACGTGTGTGTCCAATACGGATATTTTGACAGTTATAGATATACAGCGGTATTTAGTTAATCTCGGCTAGACGCGGGTGATAATTTGTTTAACGGGCAAGTCGCGTGGATAGTTTCTTTACGATAGTTTCTTCTGGAATACTCCGAGACACAATATGGCGGAGGTAATTATACCCTCTCGAACCATAGAATCTGCTCGATAATTGGTTAGCGATGAATGTGCCAATAGTGGCGCGTGCGGCGAGCATTTCTTCTTTGATTCGTAGGAATAGGAAGCTAGGAAGGGATGATTGGTCAACTCAAAAACCGCGGCAAAATATGAATTTGTATTCTAATATGTGATACGTTCGGATATATGTCAGTAGAAAGTTACAAACTAAATAACTTGCGCAAGCACCTTGTTTACTAACTTAACGTTACATACTATCACTTAAATATTCGTTTACAGAGTAACAGCTGTTCTTTAGCAAATTTTGTTTCATTTTTTCAATAGATTTTTTTTCTTCGGTTTATTTATGCATTGGTGATAGAAATATCTTGATGCAGATTCCGCAAACTATATGAAAGCAGTTTGTATTAATTCTTGGGAAGAACTTTTTCACCTCGTAGAAAATTTACCAAATTATTGGAGCCAGGTTTGGCGTGAACGTAGGATGACGTAAGGTTTCCAACTGCAGCTCCTGTAGAATACAACGGTTTCTCGTGCAGTGTGAGGTCTTGCGTTATCATGGAGCAAGAATGGTGAAGATTGGTTGACAACTCGAGGCTGTTTCACTGACAGTTTCGCCATCATTGTTGGAAGATTGGCACAACGAACATGTGCTGTTATTGCCAAACCAGATTTGAGAAGTCTATAGTAAATAATACCATGAATAGACCACCAAACAGTTACCATTATCTTTTTACTGAAATGAAATGAAATCATTATTTTGTAAGTTTGTTATAAATAACACTTTTACACGTCTTTTTTAGTGTTTTAACTTAAACTAGATGGGGCCGGTGTTTTCTGACTGACTACTCTGAGAAGAAAACATCGAAAAAAACTCAGAGGTCAACGTCTCTTTTAAAGTCCATACAATTCGTATTGGTCAAATCATATGAGACGCATGAAGGTTCATGTTTATGGTGCTCTTTTGAGGATAGGAGCACGCAGATTTGAGCAGACCTGTCCAGACAGTGTAAGCATTTATCAGTTATCGTGTAGGGTTAGGTAGGTAATTGGGTAGGCCACACAAATACTCGAACTGCCAGACATCAATCTATAAATTATAATGAAAATAACATAAAAAAGAAATAGTAACTTACATATTCCTCACAATTACAATTATAAAATATAAAAATAACAAGAAGAAGTATATACAATACTTTAGATAGTCAATAATTTACTCGGCAAAATATATTAAAAATCCCACAAAAGTAGGTATATCATTGGAGCAGCTCTTCCCCAAGCCTTTTTGTCCTCAATATAATATTTCCCTGTGTAAAAGCTTTGTGACATAGCTTAGGTTTTATAAATAATTTGAATTTATTGATGCTTAGTTGTTGAATGTGGCTAGAAATTTTATTATAAAAACGTATATATTGCCATCTAAACGAACCACCTATTATGCAGCATATTATGCTGGAGAACTAAGCTTTTGAAAACTTATCTATATGGCCCCATTGCAGCTTCGCATCTAAAGTTATACCCAAGAATACTGTGGTACCTTCAGGTTTCAATCTTTCATCCTTTCTTGAACACTAGTATTCAGTTGTCTAATATGAGGTAATATAATTTTTTAAATGCACTGTTATTTCCTCAGTAACCTACTGCTGAGGTTTGATTTCAATTAAAAGAGAAGTATTGTCGGTTGTCGGCATATAAGACTATATCATGATTTTTTATCAGGGACGGCAAATCATTTATATAAATAAGAAATAAAAAATTGGCCAAGTGCGACTCAGACTCGCCCATGAAGGGTTCCGTAGTAACTATAATAAATATAATATAATATATTTATTTGACAAAAACAACCTTCCATTTTTCTTAAAATTATCTTATTTACAACTACGTCAAATATTTTTTTCTTCATAGTGTTTGTATGAATTAGAAGGTTATATTTGCGGTTTTAGAAAATATGCTGTATCTCAAAAACTGCTGACTCAGTTTGATTCAAACTAATTTTGGATGAAAGTTTACATTAAGATAAATATAATAATAATAATAATAATAATAATAAATCTGTGGCTCGGTTGTCAACAAGCACGTCAAAAATTTTTCATCCGATTTTTATCAATAATTTAGAATATAAAATAGTTATTAAAAATGTTCGATAGAACGAAAACAGTTAAAAAAAAACTACAATACATGAATTCCATCTACTAACCATACTGAAACTGAAAATAGACCAAGTGATACCAATGAAAACTTCGTGCATTGGAAACTTAGATTGTAAACTGTGTTGACCAGAAGCCGGACACGATTACTACAAACTACACGCCCAAGATCTTCGGATTCGTCGCTCAGCTCCGCCTCGCAGCCGCCAGGACCTGCTCCAGCCGTGAGTGAAGAGACTCCGGCCGCTGCAGTTGCGTCGAGCTCGAGCGACGAATACTTCTCGCCGCCGACGACACCACCACCTGCGCGTCGACGGGGAAGAGGCCGACCTCCGGCCTGCTTGGAACCTCGAGGCCCACCGGCCTCTGATAGGGTTCCCGCTGCCGGTGGAAGTGTGCAGCGCATGCGATGGACGCAATCCATTAATGAGAACGTCATGCGCTCATACTATGGGGCTACAGAGGGGGGAACTAACCTGACTGCGTACCGTGGTCGGATGCTCTCTCTGTTTCAGGTACTTGAGCCAGCTGTCAACGTTTCGGCCCAGCGACTGTCGGATCAGGTGCGTGTCATCCAACGTAACCGTATGTTGGATGAAGCCGTACTTGATCGCCTCCGTTCGGACATGAGTAGCTATGTCACTTCACATCCGACGCCGATTGTGGTGGCACCACCACAACCCAACATTCAAGTTGAGGAGAGTAGTGACAGAGTTACAAACGTAAGTACCCAGTATAATGAGCAATTGAGGAGTGCTTTGGGGTGTGCTATTCGGGAATATCGCAACATGCCGCCTGAAATAAGACCACGCTTACCTCGTTTGCCCATGCATAATAGGAATAGGGCACTGGTGGCTGCTCTGGATTCGCAGTTGTCAGACTATTTTGATAACTGCGAAGACCTCGCCGATACCCACTCTATCTTATACTGTGCAGCTGTCGCGGCATGTCGTGTAGCTAATGTTAAAATTTCTAATGACATAGCTACACGACCTAAACCGGCTGTGCCAGCTTGGCAGTGTAGGATCGAGCGCCGTATTGGTGAGGCCAGGGCACTCATTGGAAAACTTGTTTGCTTTAGGGAGGGCAACACTCGCCCGAGAGTGATGCGCTTTGTGAGACGGGCGTTTTTGGGAACCAATATTCACCCACAAAATTATATGTCCTGTGTCACAGAGCGCATCGACTTCCTAAAGCAGAAGGTATATGCATGGGCAAACCGTATCCGGAGGTATAGACGGCGAGTGGAGCGATTCGTCCAGAATCGCACATTCCGAAGTAACGAAAGGTGGGTATATAGGGCTTGGGAGCGACCGGACCAAGGTGCGACTGATATGTGCCTACCCGATGATGACGCCTTCTGTACGTTCTGGCGCAACATCTGGTCGGTACCTGTCAGTCACACCGAAGGTGATTGGACCCGGGAGGTCGAGCAAGCGTGCGATCCAATACAAGAAATGGGGGCAATCATCATCAGCCCCCAAGATATAGCCCATGCAGTCCGTCCGCTGCCTAATTGGAAGTCTCCAGGGCCGGATGGACTGCATAACTTCTGGATCAAGTGGCTAACAAGATCGCACGCTCGCTTGGCGTCTCAGTACCAATCTGCCCTAGAATCTGGCTCACTACCCGAGTTCTTTACTACTGGAGTTACCCACCTGCTCCACAAATCTGGTAGCACCGCGGAACCCAAAAATTATAGACCAATCACGTGTCTGCCAACGGTCTATAAGGTTCTGACATCCATTTTGAGGGTTAAAATTAACAAACACATTGACGACAATCACATCATGTCTACCTCTCAAAATGGATGTAAGAATGGGTCCCGCGGTACTAAGGAGCTACTCCTCATTGATATGGCCATTAGCCAACAGGTTCGACGTTCCAAAAAAGATCTGTCGACATGTTGGATAGACTACAAGAAGGCCTATGACTCAGTGCCTCATACATGGCTCATGAGGGTGCTGGAGTTGTATAAAATTAATGCAACTTTACGCACCTTTCTGATATCATGTATGGGACAATGGAGGACAGTTCTTCGCTATCCAGGATGTCGATATATCCCAAGGTACAGCGAACCGGTAAGGATCGAGCGAGGTATATTTCAGGGCGATAGTTTGAGTCCGCTTTGGTTTTGCTTAGCCTTGAATCCTCTAAGCACACTGCTGGAGAATTCAAGACTAGGCTATAGGTTGAAAAGAGGTAGTCAGGTTATTTCTCACCTCCTTTACATGGATGATTTAAAACTTTTTGGCGCCACTAGTCTACAACTGACAGAACTACTGAAGGTAACTGAAACTTTCAGTAGTGCCATCAGGATGGAGTTTGGTATCGACAAATGTGCGATTATGCATGTAAAGCGTGGGGAGATTGTGGAATCCGTGGGATCTCAACCCTCGAATTCCATAAACCTGAGATCCCTCTCTCCAACCGAAACCTATAAGTATTTGGGTATGTCGGAAGCGTTAGGTATCAATGTAGTTGACATGAAGCAATCGCTGAGGGAGCGCTTCTTTGGCCGCCTAAAGAAGGTATTTAAAAGCCTTCTATCGGGCGGGAACAAGGTGCGTGCCTTCAACGGTTGGGTCATGCCAGTGTTGATATACTCTTTCGGCGTACTCAAATGGACTCAAACTGAACTTGACGCCCTGGATAGGAGAGTTCGTACATTGCTGACTGCATATCGAATGCATCACCCACGCTCGTCGGTGATGAGGCTGTATATCCCGCGGAAATGTGGAGGTCGAGGCTTTTTGAATGCTAAAACTCTCCACAACCGCGAGGTATGCAGTCTCAGGGAACATTTCCTTGCTTCCGAAGTGGGTATGCATCGAGATGTGGTAGCGGTGGACAAGGGACTCACCCCGCTCTCCTTGGCTAATGAGAACTGGCACAAACCTGCAGTGCTAGACACTAACGATCGAAGGAGGATATGGCAGAGTAAGGAGCTACACGGACGTTTTTTCCGGGCCCTTCATGGACCCGATGTAGACCAGTTAGCATCCGTAGCTTGGTTGCGCTTCGGTGACCTCTTTGGGGAAACCGAAGGTTTTGTCTGTGCAATTATGGACGAAGTTATCATGACGAACAACTACCGGAAATTTATTGTGAAGGATGGCACGGTTGACATGTGTCGGGCATGTCACCGTCCGGGTGAATCAATTCGTCACATTGTCTCTGGTTGTTCTCGTCTTGCTAATGGAGAATACTTGTATAGGCACAACCTTGCAGCCAAAATTATTCATCAGCAACTTGCTCTGAAATATTCTCTTGTGGAATCGGAAGTGCCGTACTATAGGTATGTGCCCGACCCAGTTCTCGATAATGGCCATATCACATTATACTGGGATCGGTCCATCATCACTGACAGGACTATTGTAGCCAATAAGCCTGATATAGTGGTGGTGGACCGAAACGAGAGGCGTGCCATGATTGTCGACATAACCATCCCGCATGACGAGAACCTCGTGAAAGCCGAGAAAGATAAGCAAATCAAATATCTTGACTTGGCGCATGAGATTGTCGACATGTGGGATGTGAACTCGGCAGTCGTTGTACCGATAGTCGTCTCAGCCAATGGCTTAATAGCCAAGAGCCTCGACCAACACCTTAGGAGGCTCTAGTTAGGCGGCTGGATCAAGGGCTTGCTTCAGAAAGCGGTACTCCTGGACACGGCGCGTATCGTTAGGAGGTTCCTCTCTCTAGAGCCCTGACCACCGGTAGCTTGGACCCTGTTCCCGATACCGGTGGGCTACTATTTTTTATATTTTTAAATGTTTTTTGTGTTTTATAGAAATATTTAAAAATGTAATTTGTATGTATATAATTAGAAATAAAGAGGGAAGATAATAATAACAACCAAATAACGACCAACATCTAAGGAGGCTCTCGTTGGGCAGCTGGATCAAGGGCTTGATACAGAAAGCAGTACTCCTGGAAACGGCGCGTATTGTGAGGAGGTTCCTCTCTATGGAGCCCTGACCACCGGTAGCTTGGACCCTGTTCCCGGTACCGGTGGGCTACTATTTTTTATATTTTTAAATGTTTTTATTTTTTATATTAATATTTAAAAATGTAATTTATATGTACATAGATTTAATAAATGGAATAATAATAAAAAAAAAACCTGCAGTGCTAGACACTAACGATCGAAGGAGGATATGGCAGAGTAAGGAGCTACACGGACGTTTTTTACGGGCCCTTCATGGACCCTATGTAGACCAGTTAGCGTCCGTAGCTTGGTTGCGCTTCGGTGACCTCTTTGGGGAAACCGAAGGTTTTGTTTGTGCAATTATGGACGAAGTTATCATGACGAACAACTACCGGAAATTTATTGTGATGGATGGCACGGTTGACATGTGTCGGGCATGTCACCGTCCGGGTGAATCAATCCGTCACATTGTCTCTGGTTGTTCTCGTCTTGCTAATGGAGAATACTTGCATAGGCACAACCTTGCAGCCAAGATTATTCATCAGCAACTTGCTCTGAAATATTCTCTTGTGGAATCGGAAGTGCCGTACTATAGGTATGTGCCCGATTCAGTTCTCACATTATACTGGGATCGGTCCATCATCACTGACAGGACTATTGTAGCCAATAAGCCTGATATAGTGGTGGAGGACCGAAACGAGAGGCGTGCCATGATTGTCGACATAACCATCCCGCATGACGAGAACCTCGTGAAAGCCGAGAAAGATAAGCAAATCAAATATCTTGACTTGGCGCATGAGATTGTCGACATGTAGGATGTGAACTCGGCAGTCGTTGTACCGATAGTCGTCTCAGCCAATGGCTTAATAGCCAAGAGCCTCGACCAACACCTTAGGAGGCTTTCGCTAGGCGGCTGGATCAGGGATTTGCTTCAGAAAGCGGTACTCCTGGACACGGCGCGTATCGTTAGGAGGTTCCTCTCTCTGGAGCCCTGACCACCGGTAGCTTGGACCCTGTTCCCGATACCGGAGGGCTACTATATTTTATATTTTTAAATGTTTTTTGTGTTTTATAAAAATATTTAAAAATGTAATTTGGATGTATATAATTAGAAATAAAGAATAATAATAATCTTTATTCAATAAGAATAATAATAATAGAATAATTTTAGATATACAGCATATATTTTTTTTAGATTTTTCTCTCCATTATTAACGATGTTAGAGGGGTCGACGACGATGACGACACATATATTACCAGTTTGGAAGCGTATATCTTTTAAACGATTGACTTTAAGAAAAAGTGGTTTTTGAAACCTCAATGTCATATACATGTCTATAGATATCACACACGTATAGGTTTGATGAAAAAATATATTTTTAGTTTCCGTTCTATGTATGTGGAGCCCCCCTTAATTTTATGTAAATTTTTGATAAAAATCGGAAAGTGGTTAACAGAATACATCTACCTACCAAGTTACATATGTATAGTCTTAATAGTTTCGGAATAAATTGGCTGTGACATACATACGGATTGATAGATAGACAAACAGAAATGACGAAACTATAAGGGATCCGTTTTTTGCCATTCACCTACGGAACTCTGAAACGGGACCTAAGATTGAGCCTTGGGGGACCCCCATCTTAACTTCAGATCCCGAAGATCTTTTACTGTTCACATTGACTCTCTAAATCCTTTCACTCAAGTATGAAGTCAGAAGATTCAGAGAGGCGTCGCGGATTCCGTAGTAGTGTAGTTTACTGATTAATGTCTTATGGGGAACACAATCAAATGCCTTAGACAGATCGCAAAAAAAAATTCCAACGCATCGGACTTATCTTTCCATGCGTTAAAAATGTGTCCCAAAAGCTTATCATCCACATCAGTTGTTGAACGACCCTTTGTAAACCAAACTGTTTATTGTCTAGCAATTTGTGTATATTAAAAATTATTTTTTTTACTAAAAGTGGATAGTACTGAAACAGATCTGTTATTAGTAGGGTCTGATGTACTACCCAATTTAAAAAGTGGGATTATTTTAATATATTTCATTAAATCAGGAAATCCATCGCAATCAATACAATTATTAAAAATTACAGCTAATGTAAGTGCTAAAATGTGTGTAATAGACTTAGTAACATCAACAGAATTACCCCACAGATCTGAAGTCTTGTTATCATTCAAAGAATTAAAAGCTTTGATGATATGATATCATTACATGTGAGTAATGTTTTGCGTGGGACAGCAGCATCTAGTACCACCAATTTAGAGACTTTGGAAAGGTGAATCAAGGTACTTTTGATGGCCAGGTGCGTAAACACCTAATTAGCATCTGTGGAACAGATATTTTCACGGTAGAAACCCTAAAATCCCCCAGCAAATATGCATCCTTAAAGTTGGGTGTGCCCTCAAAACTGGCTGACCAAGTCATGGCAGTTCAAAACTGGGTAGAGGATATTTGCGTTAAACCATGGCGTCGAAATTTTCGTGGCTGAAGTGACGAGACTCAGTGAGACTTTCAGCGTCCCTGCTCCACCCGACCCAACTAATCGCAACGTGTATCTGCGCTTACTACATCAGAACGTGTGTGAGCTAAAAACTAAGCTGTCCATTTGGAGGTCAAACTTGCTAGTCAACGAGCATGACGTAATAGCCGTAACAGAGAAAAATCTGGATAACTCGGTAGAGGACGCAGAAACTGAAGCGGTGATTGGCGCATTTTGCGCAGAGACAAAGTGCCCTGGGTGGTAGTGGACTTCTTGCTGCACACCCTGGCGTTATTATGACGAGACGACATAATTTTGAGACCGCTGGTGGCGAAGATCTATGGGCAACGATGAAAATTCATGGCGTATTTTTATCTGTGTTTGATGTCTACTTTAAGCCCACTGCTACTAACGGTGGCCATATGGCGTGGTTTTGCAAGGTTGAGAGTAACATCTCCAATATGAACGGAACTGTTATAATTTTAGGTGACCTTAATTTAAATAGTGCATCTGTAAGTTTAAACAATTATTATCATTATTTCCTATGTTTTGATTTGTATCATCCTCCATTAGACATTGCGGTTAACATCAAAACGGATAAGGTTAACTAAAAATTAGACCCTAACAACATTGATCGTAGTAGGTATTAGAATTTTCGTAAAGGAGACTACACACTATTATACGATCAAATTCGTTCTGTTCCTTGAAGTGACGTTCTTCACAGCCACGACGCTCCCACCACTACGGGGGTATATTTTTGCAAGATGTATAGTTAGTTGTTGGCTGTGAATGAGGTATATCGGAATAAAGGATCCTGTAAAAAGTTTATTTATTTATTTATTTATTTATTTATTTTATTTATTATATTTATTATAAAAGTTGTGTAGATATCTAAGACTTGGTCTCTGTTTATTTGTTTAACGTTCCTGCTGTCTTTTAAACATATAATCCAAGTCTTCTTGTTACTGATTCCTTGTATTGCTATTTTTAATGATTTGCTCTTTTCTAATGCCTTTTGTATTATTTTTATTATTATATTCTCTCATATCTTTTCTGATGCTGCGTATCATCTCTTTATTTTTTAATCTGTGTTGTAAGACTCTTTTTATTGTATTTAAAGCCAGTCTTTCCTCTATTAGTTTTTTAATATCGTCTGACAGTTTTTTGTTTTGCTTTTATTTTGTTTTACTCAAGGAACTTGTACAGGTATAAGATCCTTGGTTTTACTACTTTACTAGCTTTTGATATACTATCATTTTCTTCATTTAAAAGGTCCTTAACTCAAGACTGAATGCTTTTTTATATGCCATAAGGGGCTCTTTGTATAATTTTTTGATTTTATTTTTGAATAAATTATTGCGCTGGATTTTAATATTTAATTTTAGTACCGCATGAACGGGCCTATAGTCAGAGCTAAATTTAAATTGGTTTATAACTTGAACATTGTTGAAGATTAGACATTTTTTAGGCACGAATATAATCTTTTTCATTTTTAGTTATATTATTCGGAGATATCCATGTCCATCTTCTGTGTTGTTTTTTGTAGAAGAAACTATTGCCTATGCATAGGTTTAGTCCAAAAGCAAACTGAATTAGCCGGAAACCAAATTAATTTCGGTCTCCAGAACCAAGCGGGCCAACAATTCTTCCATCGTCCATGGCTTGCCTCTGTCCTATTTTGGCGTTGAAGTCACCTAGAACAATATTCCAGGTGCTTCGGTGATCATCGCATGCTTTGTTGAGTAGGTCATAAAACTCTTCTACTTCATCATCAGGATGGGACATCGTTAGAGCATATACTTGGACAACAGTCAGCGTTTGTGTTTGATTTTTTTTTTAATTTTAAAATTGTAATTCTATCTGCATATGACATAAATTCTGAAATATTGTTTTTCCATTTTTTCGCTACTAAGAACCTTCCTACCTAACAATAACGTTTTAGGAATGCTAGGCTTTAATTCGTTAGAGGTGAGGAGAGGCTTTGATCAGCTCACAGTAGCCTGCAAGACCCTGAACGGACGTATCAACTGTCCTGAGCTCCAGGGCCTTTTCTGCCGACTATTTGTACCTGACAAGTACATCGGACACCGTCAGAACCGCTTGCATAATTTGTTTGCTCCACCAATTTCCAAAACGGTCGCCAGAGCTGAATCCCCAGTATGTCGCACTCTAAGGATTCTCAATGCTCTCCTGACTACACTGAATGTGAAGTGTTTGACGACGAATGGAGTAAAATTATGCATGCATGTCTGGTGTTCTGCGAGAGGAAGTATGAGAGAGTGCGTACTGATTATTTTTTGTTATTTTTATATTATCTTATATAATTTCTTTTTTTTTAATGTATTTCTACGTAATTGGTGTTGTACCGTTTTAATTAACTATAAATAAATAAAAAATATGACATATTGGAATTTAAATTCAGTACTAAAAACTGGAGGATTTATTAAATTAATGTTTCTGCTGCAATGTGCGGTGATTTCAGAAATATGGACGTCGAAACGGGAATGTCAGCAAAAAATTTTGCAAATTCTGTGGCTAATGTAATTATAGCATCATAAATAGCAAGGCTAAAATCACTATTTCGGTTGCAAGATCTTCCCGTTCCGATTCTTACAATATCCCAAATCGTTTTAATAACATTACAACTATTTTTTTATTTTAGAACTCAAGTAACGGGACTTTGCTATATAACATTTTTTTTAAAATAATTTAGAATATGTCTTAACATATAAATTAAATTCTACTGAAATAATGTAAGTCCGATCCTCGTAAAGTTCATAAAGCCTATTTCTTCTTTTATAAATATCAAAAGTGGCACAGTCACTGAACGAAGAATTACTATTAACTGAAACTGTCTTGGGAATAAGGTTTAAATCATTTATTCTCAAAAAAGACATAATAAGCCACTTACATGAGAACATAAAATAAAATGTAAAATTGAAAACAGGTCACTAGAAAGGAACGGGGTATATCCTAATGGTGGTGATAGGATGAAAACGCATAGTAAAATTATAGTGGACTGTATTCTAACGGTTATAACAAGCAGATAATTAAATAAAGAAATTATATGGCAAAATGACAAGAATGCGCGTTTAGTAAGGCGGACGATGGCGCAGTGGTTGTGCCGGCCGGCGCTCGCTCATCGTTGCACCGCCCCGCGCGCCCGCAGCCCCGCCGTGGTCTCCGCGAGCGTAGTGATGTTCTCAACAGTCACCGTAAATCAATTATCAAATTTTTGGCACTATAATTTGGAAAAATCATTATAATGTTCATTAAGGTCCTCATTGGTTGTCAAACATGGCATTTTATTTAAAATTTTTGTTTTAATTATATTATATATTTTGTTTTCGGATTTATTGCCTATTTTTGGTAAAGTAATTAGTTGTCCACAATGATCAAAGTCAATTAAATTAATTATTTTTGTGGGTAGGTACCACATTATTAAAAATATTATCTAGGCAGGTGGCACTAGTAGAAGTTATTCTAGTGGGCTCCATAAATAGATTAACAAGATTGTATGACTGGAATAAACTAATTATTTTATTGCTGAAACCAGAATTTTGTAATAAATTAACATTAAAGTTGTTAAAGTTACACCACAAACAATGACAGATTTGCTTGAGTTACAAATATCCGAAACTTCATCCACTACTTTTTCAAAACAATCATACATTCCTGAAGATGGCCAGTATACACTTAATATAATAAACTGCTCCAATTCAATACGTGTTATTTCAATCTATCGTTCAACAGATTCATTAAAAATTGCTAAGATTTGCCTTATGGCAATGTGGCGGCGTTTGACATAGGGTCAGCAATTGCATTTTTCGCTTTGAGCTAGGCAAGTTTCAACACTCGTTCCTTTCTGGAAATCAGTAAAATCATGAGGCACCCATTTTTTATAATTATTTTTTTATCTTTTTGATTTGATTTAAGTGAGTCAATATGGTAGGTAAGGTCACTTTAAACCATGTCGCTAATTTCTGAGTAGTATGAATTGTATCTGTATGCTTTCACCATCTCCTTCAATTCAGCGTTTTATACCAAAAACGCACGGTTCGTTCATTAGCAGTCTCGTCTCCAAACCCAACACTGGTATTGCGAGCCGTTTCTGCAGCGTTAGATCCAGTGTCGAAACTCATATTCAAAGATTACTTGGATTTTCAAAATACCTATCTAACTTTCTCGTCTAAGCTGCATAAAAAACAATTGAAAGTCTAAAATCGAATGTTGCACATTTATTAAAACAAAAAACTTATAGGTATCGTGTGAAAAAAGTTTCACTCGGAAATCTCACACCATTGAGGTTTCGTGTCAATTAAAAGTATCTATTACTATATTAAAGCAGTAATTTCATACTTTAACCCCTATTACTAACAAGCGTGTGTACACTAAATTTCTTTCGCATAGCACCCATGTGTACCGCATAATCCACATCCACATACTAATATTATAAAGCGGAAAAGTTTGTTTGTTTGTTTGTTTGCTTGAACGCGCTAATCTTCGAAAGTACTGGGTGGATTTAGATGAAATTTGGTATGGAAGTAGCTTGAAGCTTGAGGAAGGTTATAGGCTACTTTTTACGTGACTGCAAAAAAGAAGAGTTATGTTTTTACCATGATAGAATCCACGGGAGCGAAGCCCCGTGTGAGTACTAGAATATTAATAAAGGCCTTGGAAGCCTCTTAATTGTGCAAAGGCTACGACTGTACAATTTAAATGACTTTTTTATAAATTGAAAATTCTCCATCTGTAATAATTATAATACGCAAACATAAAAACGAAATTTAAGTAGGATTCACTATTTATTTTGTGTTTCAAGTGATTTAGGGTTCTGTGGCTTTCAAACTATACAACGGATGCAACTTATAATTGATATACTACCTTACAAAGGAAGTTCACCATGGTAAATTGGCGTACTTATTTTCTACAAGTCTGGTGTGCATATTTTCAACACTATAACAAAATAAATAATTGAAAATAATTCTAGTTACATTTTATTTTTCTATTAGCTTTGGAAGTACTTACACATAATCCTTATAACATAACCAGCCTATGGCGTTCCTGATGTTGGGACAGAGGCCTCCCTATATGAAAGGGAATTGGCCGTAATCCACCACGCTGGCTCAGTGTGGGTTGGGTGTTTCTTATCCACGGCTTACAGCTTGTAAGTTGTGTCAGTAACCACTGTCCTCCTCCATCCGTACGACAATACGAGTATAGTGTAGATATAACTAGCAGTCACGCGAGCTTAGTTCCCGTAGACTTTATATCGATAAAACATGATCCTCCTTCTTTGGGAGTCGAGTAAAAGGTTTTAATTTCCAATCTACCCAGGACTTTCGAAGATTAGCGCGATTAAACAAACGAACTTTATATGTGGCTGTCAATATTCCTGCCGAGTTCGCATTTTGTTTTGTTTTCAATACAATTTGGTTTAATTTAATTTAATTTGGACACTATTTCTTCAGGGTTTCAAATCCATGTCGCAGACACACATACTCGTAGTAAAAATAATGTTGTGACTTTATAGGATTTTCAGATTTATTGTAGGTGATAGATATACGTTGTTTGTAGTAGTAGCTAAAATCTTTGCACAGTACAAGCAACAAGTCCAAAGCCTTCCCATAATCAATTTCTCACTTTTATAACATCTTTGCCGAAGAACCTTGTTATATCCGGGAAAAAAGTTCCCCGATTTGAAGTATCCGGGTCAATTGCTCTGGCCACTGTAAGTAAATAAATTAACCACCATCGGATATCTGTGCGTTTTTGCTCCGACCGAGGGACTCAGTGGCATATGGAATAAGATTTGGATTTAAGTTTTCTTATCTAAAGATAAATGTGTTTTTCGTACAAATCGTGGAGCTGCAGAATTTCAGTGAAGAAAACATATTGATTTTTATGTGTTTTTTTATATTTTAAATATTTTTTCATAACTCTGGTTAAAGATATTTTGTGTGTGTAATCGGTGATCAATGGGTGGTAAATGTTTGATCAAACATAAAAAGAATAAAGATTTTTTTTTCCAATAGCCCGTCTAAATTATGTACTGCATACATCTACATAAAGTAAGCGTAACAAATACCATAAAAAGTGACGAAAGTGTTGAGTAAAAAGAAAAGCACCAAAAAATAAAAATGTAGAAGCAAAACCCAAACATTTCTATTAAGAAACGAAACATGAATCCTTTGATTTAAATCTTGCGTATTAAAAACTTCAATACCCATACTAACATTTAATTTTTCTATTTGATCATACTTCACTTTGTTACACAAGAATTATTATGTTTAACATGTTTGACAAATAAGGAATATTATTGTCATTACATTATTTCCTAATTGACATCAATGTCAAGGTTATTCTGTTCTGTAATTAATAATTAAAAAGCAACGATTAAAAAGAGACATTCGACTTGCTCCCTGACGTCTTAAGCTATGATGTTTGTACAGCAGTAGCGGTCATAGAAAAAGTATTTCTCGAAAAATGAGAAAACATTTCATATTTCGTTTATTTTCCAACCATTTTATTTCAATAAACTGGTTGGATACTTCGTTTTTTTGTTTCTATAAACTATTTCAATTTCTTTTTTCATAATATTTTATTGTTCACATTCACAAAAAATACATATCACGGGTACCCATGTTGGAACTCAATTTTTAAGGTTCTGTGGCCAACAAGGAACCCTTGTAGTTTCACCATGTCCGCCTGTCAGTCCGTTTATCCGCGGCTTAGCTCAGAAACTATTGAAACTAGAACGCTAAAATTTGGCATGGATAAACATATTAATCACATCAAAGTGGTAAAATAAAATTATATTATTATTATTTTAGGTTACTCCCCTACATAAAAAGAGGGGACGAATTTTATTTCATCTACCCCATAGTGTGAGGTATCTTAGGTTAGGTCAAAAATAATGGGAGAGTGGGAAGACCAATTTTCGATTTAATTACGATTTACTTTAAAGCTTAATATTTCGTAAACAGATCATCCATTTACGAAATATACAGCTTTAAATTGCTAATTTTGGTTAGAATCGCCTTACCCCTCCCCACCAACTAAGTGTTTGAAGGTAGGAATTGAAACGTTACAGTAGTAGTACCTACATATATAACGAAAAAAACAGAAAAACTATGAGACCTAAGTTGGCAAATTCCGTTGAAAAATATTTAGATAAACTTCTTATTTGTGTAAAACTGAGTTGTTTGTTTTCGATAGAGAATGATACGGAATTCTCGGATAGCTAATCCGACTCGCACTTGGCGTTGTAGTAAACTACGGAACCCTGCACTACGCGTGGCCCGACACGCACTTGGCCGGTTTTTTACATTGGAATCGCATATTTATTTAAAACAATACATGCAAACAAAGAAAAACTGCGGTTTCATTATTTATTGAAAGCAAATATTTTAAAGCAATATATAAGGAGAATTTTGAAACAGTTACCAAACATTGGCTCACGATGTGGCTAACAGGCATTGTTTTGGTTTCTCTATACGGCCTCAGTAATGGGGTTGTGTACGACTACTACACAGAGAATCCTGCTTCAAAATGCCTGCTATCACAATACGCAAAAGCAAACGTGACAGAGTGAGTATTTTCTTTTTATTGATAACTAGTTTTTGCCTAC
Source organism: Tholera decimalis (assembly GCA_943138885.2). NCBI lineage: Eukaryota > Metazoa > Arthropoda > Insecta > Lepidoptera > Noctuidae > Tholera > Tholera decimalis. Next base: position 43,537,592 of record OW964552.2, read on the forward strand.
GGCTTCGCTTGCCTGTAAGGTTCTATTTTTCAAAGACAATTGTAGCCTATATGTTTCCCAGAATTAATAGCTATATAAGAAAAAGTTTCATTCAAATGCGTCCAGTATAAGCGTGTGCAAACAGATTTACAGACGGACATTTTATGACTGTTTCTAAATCCCCTCAATTATTTTTTGTGAACATATTCAATGTATATACATACTTTTTTATATTGATAGACTAGACATAACATAGACTCCTTCAATAGGGGCTAAATTGTGATGGCTCAGGAAGGAATACCAGAAAGACTGTCCGTCCATTATATCTATTTATTTTTTAATGTATACAGGCGAAAAAAAAACTAACTTATAGGTTATCGTAAATTTCATCAACATCACTATCAATACGAAAAGTGCCCAGAACGCTGGCTGCATTGCTACGTTGAATGGTAATGCTGATTTCCTGTCTAAAGAAAAAGCCAGCCCTCTGGTCACTTGAGTCGATTAATCGTTTACTGATTTTATATGTCAAGTCCTTATTTATTTTTTGTAAGGATGTACCATACAAAGTATATCTATCTATTTCAATTACTACCTATCTAAGAGTTTCACATTGTCTCAGCATTAATGGATAAATAAAAATTAATTTAATTTAAAATGTAATATTGTTACAATGTATACAGCTGTAGACAAGCAAATAAGGTTATGGGGTTGTAAAAAAAAAAAAAAAATTTTGCTTTTGGAATCGAATGTATGTACATGATTATTTAATGTTTAATTAATATTTTGTTTGTACACCAACCCTAAATCCATCCAAAGATTGACTGTAAGATAACCCCAAGCCCTGTGTGATAACTATAAGACAGCCACAGTACACTAGTTTTATTATTTCTATTTATATCTATACATATAATAAAATAGTAAAAAAAGTGTGTCTGTACATTTAAATTTTATACAAAAATAATAATTGAGGTGGGTTAAGAAACGGTAACATGGCAAAAAAAAAATGTCGGTTTGTCTATTTGTACACGCTAATCTCCGGACCTGCTGGATGGATTTTAATGAAATGTTGTAAGTAGATAGTTGACATCCTGGAATAACACACAGGGATAGTCTTTTTTCGGAATTCCCACGGGATCCAGATTTACACGAAATCCTCCCACGCGAACGAAGTTGCGGGCAGCAACTAGTAATAAATAAACATTTAAAAGATTCAGAATTCAAAGCTAATAAGATATTTTTTTCAGTACTTGCACTATTGATGTTAAACCTTGCGATCCAAATGAATGGAGGCGTGTGGATGGATCATGTAACAACCTCAAAAAGCCTGCAAGGGGAACTTTCTTATCAAAGCTGGATAGGATTCTGCCTCCTCACTATTACAATGGTAAGACTTTAAAATTCATTACAAAAGCTTATACTTAGTTAATATACAGTCTTATCGGACTAAGCACTTCTTCTCTACGCAACGAAACGTGCGCACCTTCCACATATGATCCGTCTGCCTAGGCAACTTCTGTGCTTGCTCATTCCATCGTAGATGTTGTTTACCATCAGGCACGATTGAGGTCAAGAGCGGTCTGATGAGACCGAAATTTTTACTACTGATGAGTAGTAAAAGCTTTTTCATAATCTAGATGTAATAAAAATACTAAATACTACTACTCAATTTGTCAAAACGTAGGTTTTTATCAAACTCATTGGTCTAATTAACCATGGCACACTTAGTTTCCTGTCCGTGCCCTGTCAATCAATGCTCACTGCAGGACTTGATGGAAGCTACCGAAGATGCCAAACTTATCGCCCAGTTCTGGGCTGACTCCATCTAGCTATTTGCCGTCGTCACGCCAAGAAGAAGAAAATTGGTACAATAATAATTCGAGCTTGGAGCAATGGTTCGTTTCGCCGCAAAAAAGTAGCTCGTGCAAGCACTTTTCCAAGCTCTAGTCTATCATATCTAAATCAGCTCAATGGTAACTGATGAAGGTGTGAAGGTGTAATAGACAAACAGAGTCATTTTCTAATAATAAGCTGGGTAAAAGTCGGGCATAATATCTTATATGGTGTAATTCTAACCTCCTTGCGAGCTATCATCCTCAGCTCCATCGTCATCAAATACTTAATGATATAGTCATAATCATAATCATTTATTTGTCAGAACATGGTCGGTATGCATAATAACATGGTCTTAAATTTACATATATTGTCTCATCATATTCTACCACATGGGCGTACAAATGTCAAGTTGATTACATAGATACTAAATTATAATTTTATTTTTTAACAAGTAATGGTTCAAATTTTAATAAGGAATGTCAGAAATAAAATAATATAAACAATAACTGAATTACATTAATGTGTCTTTCAAACTATGGTAGCATTAATTGCATAGAAATTCTTTAAATTGCTTCTCAAAACCAGCCAAATCTAACTCAATAATTATTTTTTTAATTTTATTATGAATTTGCGGGGCTCTGCAGAATATGCTTTTCCGCATGAGAACTGTCTTGGCTCTGCGTCCGCGTAGCATGTCATTAATATATACAAAGCAGGAAGTGTGAGAATTTTATGCTTTCTTAAATAAGGCACACAAATGTCCGTCACCTGAATCCCAAACATTGATTTTATGCAGCACTTTTGCGCTTTAAGCGCGGCTTCCCTATTAGTAGAGTTACTCCAACATATGATGCCGTATCTTAACACTGTATAATTCATCTAATATCTTACAGGTTACGAACCAAGGAAAGCCAAATCTGGTAGAGACTTGCCTTGGGCAAGAGTAGTCCGTCTTTTTATTTTAGCAGTTGGTGTCTCTAGCCATCACCTTTTCAATCACAATGTACCAGGCTTTTGCATATACAAGTTCAACGATATTGGATCTGTTCATGACATTGGCAAGTATTATTTTAAAATTGATTTTATTTTACTTACCCTCATCCATGCGTCACTGCTGGGTGCCAACTGAAAACCAGCTGGGTGTCTTTCGCCCAGCAAATGCTGAATTGGTAACCCTTTCGGTGTGGACAAGCTTAGCGAATATTTGTTTTCTTTTTTTTTATTATATTTGTTGTTGTGTATATCTTTTTCCGAATAAATGTTTTTCAATTTCATCTGTAGCCAATACATAAAAACCTTACAATACAGACAGAAGGACAACAAACTGATTCTATAAGGGTTTCGTTTTTTAATTTGAGGTACGGAACCTTAAAATACCGTGTTTGCTTGTGATGCATACTAAAGATATTTAATTCTTTATCTTTTCAGAAAACTCATTGCTTAATACTACCTACTGTTGTGAAAAGGAACACCAGAATGATAGAGCGTGTTCGCCAAACTTGCTTCCAAACGACGATCCCACTTTTAGGTTCACGAGCATCCGTTGCATGAATAACACCAGGCCACTCACCCACCAAGACTTTGGCTGCACCAAAGACAAAGTGCCCTCTATGGTATGTACCTTTGCTTGTATGATATGATCATGTTATAGCTTCGGCCCGATATTGGCCACGGCGGCCAAACTCAGCGGAGATTAACTAACTGCGCAGGAGATATTACAGTGCAAAAGTATGCGCTCCGGTGTACTCTCTGTTCCTTTATTCTTATAGCTCGATGGGACGGAAATCCGACCCGAGAAAAATCAGGTGTATGACCAACGGTGTAATGTGCTTTCCGAGGCACGGGGTATCACACGACCAAACTCTTCGACTTCCAAACTCAAGGCAATTACAAAAAAAAAATGAAAAACTAAAAAGCAATTTTTGCCCAGCCCGGGAAGCAAACCCCAGACCTCTTGCTCTGAATTCGTGCTCGTGACCACTAGACTAACGAGTGTGTTCTTTTTATACAACTTCTGCGTATTCCACTTTACCACATGCATTGCATGCAACTGCATGCATGCATGCACTTCTTAAAAACCATATTCCAGTAATCTAATCGGAATCCATGAAATACTTATTATTGAGTAGATCCGGTGTCCATCTATGTCAAACTAATGATGGAGACCATTAGCACTTTGCCAAATTGTGCTTTTCGAGAGCAACTGCAGAAGTAACTATAAAAAATACTGAAATCGTTATACATAGGTGTTATAGGTGTGTTGAAGAATTCCCTCAATTTCTCCAGGATCTCATCATTAGATCCTGTCTTTATGACAATGGGACTATCTGTAAAGTATACCCTATCAAAAAAAATAACAATTTTACAAATCGGTTCATCTGTGTTCGATTTATAGGTGATCGTACATTACAAAAAAAATAACCTCCTCCTTTTTTAGAAGTCGATTTTTTTTTCTATAACATTTTTTTTTTCATCCAGCTCAAAAAGGCAACAGCATTTTTCGATGAATCACAAATTTACGACGCAAATGGCAAAGGTGATAAGGTTTTGAGGACTTTCAAAAACGGAATGCTTATAGTCGAAGAAGAGGATGGCAAATTGTTCCCTCCAAACGGACCTACAGCTTTCTGCCCCCTTAACAGAGCACCGGTAGAAACCAGGTGCTTCGAAAACCGTAAGTGAACATGTTTATTTTACCTGTGCAACACCTTTGGTTGACTGGTAGAGAATGCTTAAGGCATTAAGGCCGCCGTCCACCTTTGTGCGGCAAAAAATTTAGGTAAATAAATTACAATTATTATTTCAGATTTCAACACCCTGCTTCCAATCACTCTGTTTAACATATGGTTTGTTAGACACCACAACTTTATAGCCAGTAAGTTGGCTGAAGTGAATCCATGCTGGGACGATGAAAAATTGTTCTATACTGCAAGGGAAATCAATATCGCATATTCGAATCAAATGTACTTCTACGAGTGGAATGAGGCCGTTCAAGGTAATGTATTTAAATGTCAATACATCATTTAAAGATAATCAGCTTATAACGAATTTTATAATTCATAATTATCACTGTCATACACGGCGGTGGCTCTGATCCACGAACAACCCTTGACCACTGCCCTTTAATGTCTAAATAGACTGTTATAGTGATTAATTTACTTTTAGTTTGAATGTGTTCGATGTATCGAAAGCTGTTATCTCATAATTATGTATATTATATAAATCATTTCTCACTATAATCTAAATCGGCCTATCTCAAACTATTATTGTATATCTACTATTTCAATAGTATACACCAGACTATCAAAACACACTTGCTCTATAGCTTGTCTTGCGACAAGACGGTATATACGTGCTTCTTCTACATATTTATTTTGTGCACAGCCAAGGTGTGGAACTCTCTTGTAGTATTTGGTTTCCTGCCACAGGCATCTTCTGGGTCCATTCATTTTTGCTCATCAATCGATTACCATCAGGCGACATCAAGGTCAATAGCGAACTCATCCAAATATTTACAGCGTGGCGATCAGGTTATCACATTAATTGAAATCACGTCCTCTATATTACCTAGGTGTTTTATCATATACAATTAAAATAATTTAATAATATACAGTATTATAGCCGTGAGACCTTTTTCCATTTTAATAATTCACAACATGTATTACATAAACGTAATTAGCTGACCAATAAAAAGCATAGGTACGGCGCGTGCTCCGCCGGCGCCGCTTTTACAGGTCAGTAAACTAATATTATAGGATGATTTCTTTTTTATCAATTATAACGCCATTTATTTTGATTGAAAAATGCATTTTATAAATTTATTAATGTTATTTATTTTTTTATTTTAACGGACTGATAACAACTTGTAATATCTGCTATACAATTTAATGTGATAACTTAATCGCCGCCATATATATATTACTGTTAGGTGTACGTGTGATGATATTTAAACTAAATAACTATATTTTCGGCACTAGGACGCAAAAATCTTCTTAAGGCTGGTGTTATAACTGAAGACAATGGATTCAGGGATCTTTACGACGAAAACCAGAACTCCCAATTGACATTGGAATATACTTACCTCATACGCTGGTTCCATCTCATGCAGGAATCCACAGCCAAGTGAGTGGATAATATCCATACATATAAGTTTTTAAGCTAACATGGTCACTAACGATATCATTAGAACTTAAAACGGGATATTTACCATGTGTATTTATTGTTTTGAGTTTCCGATATTTCACCACGGATAGTAGATCACGGATGAACTGAAGTAATTGCGGGTGGAAGTTAATGAGCAGACAAATCGGTCTACCCTCTTTCTCGTTCGTTTTCTGTTAGTGACACCGCTATCACTGTCAAATGTATCACTAAACACTCGATTCTGTTCCCGACACACAAAACTCACCGTGTCGACTCGCGAACTTTCTACGGAACTTTTTCGGTTTTTACACATTTGAACCACTGGATTCCAGGCCTTCGACTGTTGAATATCCATACACACAAATATTTTATGTAAATTCAAAAGTCTGTCTGTTCTTTACAGTATCACGGATAAGCCTTTTGATAAAAATTTCCATGGAGACATAATGACCGTGGATGAACTGAGAACATCTTTTATTTCAGAAATCATGCCATAATATGCTAAAATAGCGGCACACAAAAATCCATTCGAACGAAGCTGCGGGGAAAAGCTAATTATACTTACTAGTACCTCCTTGTAGTCTTGCATTATATACATAGTATTTCTCAGTTGTTTCTTCCCCAAACGAGGCTTTTTCGCATAAATCCCGATCAACCACAACGGACAAACAGAAAGACTGACAAGTTACTATAAGCGCTTGTGAAAACACATTTATTTTGAAATCATCGACAGACTTTTCCATTTTTTTTATATACATGTATGCATAGATGCCTTTACCTTTTTTGCGTGTGTAATCCTCATGGTCTATCAGACTCGTGTTGACTGAAATTAAACGGTACTTCTCTTCGGCACTTCTTTCTTTCTGGGATGCGGGGACATATCCGCATTCTCCTCAATCAATCGATACCTAATCTGGGCAAAGTTAGTCAGTTAAGAAATTTTTTATATCGCCAGGCTACACGACAAACACGGCAATTTCATCGAAGACTTCCCACTGTTCAACGCTACATTTAGAATAGGATTAGTTGCCAAAAAATTGGAAGAGTTTACGCAAAGTACATTCAGGGCTCCCTGCCATGCCGCCGATGGTACTGTTACCTTTGACGTAAGTATTGAAACTATTAAATTTATGTGACACACAATTTTTACTTTCATTATTTGTACAGCTAAGAAGTTAAAATCTCTGTCGGCCTTTATTTTCTGATAGCTATTAACTGGGGATCTTTAATTTCGGAGTAAAGTGGTATCTTCTAGGTTAGTGTGGTTTATCTGCGACTACTTTATCGCTTGCCATCAGCAAGCAAACGCGAGCCTACCATTTCCTTATTATTTAGCGTTTCAAAAATTGATTTAGCTGATATAGGTTATTGTCCCGCCGCCGACGTTGAACGAGTAGCGAGTAGAGCTAGCATCTGAAAACGAGTTGGCGAGTAGCGAGCAGCGAGTGTGTTGTTACGATAGTTTAGTCGCTGAGCAATCATCTGGTTGGTCTCTCAGCGTGAGTTCTGACCGCTAAGTAATCGCTGAATGAGTATTATCTTTGACAGCTTTTGTCGCTCAGCGACAAAACTAGTGAACCGAGTACTCGCCGCCAGTGGGAACAGTCAGAAAGCAACTAATAATATATACATCTCTTTCGTTTACACGGAATATATATTACATTAAGATTTTCTTGAGCGAGTCAATTGCCGATAGTTAGTCGTATACTCTCCTATATTGTTTTTATCATTTCTTTTTATTGGTATATATTTATATTTATTTTAGAGCTTATTGCTATTTTCAGGCTCTTTTAGCAAAGTTTAAACAAATCAGGCATAATTAAAAGAAAATTAAAAGGCACTTAAAAAGGCTTAAAGGCGTTAGATGAAGGATTAGGTATCTTTATAAAACCTCTTCGTATAATTACAGATCGCTAACCGCGGATTACCAGAAATGCAAGAAGCATATGACGTCACTGCTGGAGATTTGACCAAAGGTCGTAACTTCGGTATGGCTCCGTACGTTGATTACATTCATCACTTTTTTGGAATTAAAATTAAATCTTTCAAAGATTTAGAAAGATTCATTGATGAAGATGTAAGTATTATTTATATTAATTTGTCTTCGTCTTAATTTCGGCGTGACAATGTTTATGATTTTGTTAGCCCAGAACTTCTCACTTTTACGGCGCTATCGGTGGGGCACTGAGATCACCTTGCCTGTAAGCTGTTGGGATGAGAGAGTAGGATCATGATCATCATTATCTACTAAGCTTTTAGCCAAATATATAGGGATCAGCTTCCAGTCTAATGGAATGCAGAGGAATACTTGTGTTTCTCAGGAGACAACTGACCATTTGACCTCATCCACTTAGTAGCTACGCTAAGCTACCTAGTGACAAGCTTTTGGCAAGACTAACGTGAGAATGTTCAGGCTTCAAATCTGTCGAAATGACAACCTGTTAGCACTGGGCCACCACTGATCATTAAATTTGTAGGTACATTATCAATTTTTATTTTCAGCACATTGAGATATTAAAAGAATTATACGAGGTCGTTGAAGACATCGATCTGCTAGCTGGTCTATGGGCCTCAAAACTGATGGAAGGTGGCAACATTCCTGAGCTTTTGGCTGCAGTTCTTAATGATAACTGGTACAGGGCAGTGCGAAATGACAGACATTGGTTTGAGAGGAAAGACAGACCACATCCATTTACTTTAGGTAAGTACTAGCCTCAGTGTGCCTAGCCATAGCAACCATGGTGTTACAAACCTGACATGCGGCTGGTCAAAAGATTTCCTATTTTAAATGGAGAAAGCGGATCTTTGTAACTCTTTTCTTGTACAACAGCACTTATTTATAGATAGATAAATAAAGTTTTAGTAGTTAATTGAACAACAGAAGACATAACACATAAAAGCACAGTAACATGTAATTTAACTCATAAATTACAAAGAAAAAACGTATGCACAAATAAATTAAATAGAAAACATATTGCAAACTTAAAAAAAAATTTAGCAAAAAATAGAACCGACTTCCATATCAAAACACTACAAAGCCAAAAAGTCGGTGTTATTGGTTTTGTATTTTCTTTTATTTTTCACACCGCCTTCCGAAATTAAAGTTATTTTTGGCTTTGTAGTGTTTTGATGTGGAAGTCGTTTCTATTATTTCCAAAAAAAAATTTTTTTCGCTTTTTAGTGGGTCGGTTTATAATTTACCTAGTTATTAAAGCCATAATGTCAACAACTCATCACCTTTTACAAAATATTGCTTTTCCCAATGCATAGCCGTTAATTTTTGAGGAGTCCTCCTTGTACTTGACCATCAGCTCTACATCACCATATGCATGGTGACGAGCATAAAGTGCTTAACATTCGTACTCAAATAATCGAATCGCAATCCACGAAATACTTATTATTGAGTAGTTTCAATAGCCATCTGTGGTCTTCATCATCAGTTCAACTTCCCCAAATGGTACTTTTCGAAAGCAACTGCTCAAGGTACTATAAGAAATACCCAAGACGCTATGGTGTGCCTATAATACTTGAAGAGTTCCCTCGATTTCTCCAGAATTCCGTCATCAGATCCTGATTTCGTAACAATGGGACCAACTAGAAAGTATACCCTTTCAAACGCGAAAAGAATTTTCCAAATCGGTCCAGCCATTTCTGAGTGAAGTAACATACATAAAAAAAAAGTTCAAGACGAATTGAGAACCTCCTTTTTTTGAAGTCGGTTAAAAATGAAACACGGAATATGTGGTGTGTGTCCTCGAGTACTGGATCCCAGTAGAGATACAAACATTGAGCAGGTAGCATATAATAAAAAACTTTTTAGCAAAAAATAGAACCGACTTCCATATAAAAACACTACAAGGGCAAAAATAACTTTACTTTCGGAAGGCGGTGTCAAAAACGAAAATATATACAAAACTACTATCAGGCGAGATCGAGGTCAAGAGTGGGCCCATCGGTAATAAAAAAAAAAAAAAACCGTTCTTTTTTTGTTTGAAAGGGTATACTCTTTCAAACAAAAAAAGAATTTTCCAAATCGGTCCAGCCCTCTCCGAGTTATGAGGTAACATACATAAAAAAAAAAAAGTTCAAGACGAATTGTGAACCTCCTTTTTTTGAAGTCGGTTAAAAATAAATAAAAAGGAACATTTAAATACTGATCAATCGGTAGCATTTCTGATTTGCTGAGATTAACTGTACCTACTCTTTTTGTCTGTGACGTTCTTGCAGGTCAGTAAGGAAAAATGACGATATCACAAATGTTTTTTGGGTATTTTCAGCTCAACTGAAGCAGATAAGAAGAGGAAAATTATCGTTGCTTATGTGCAACGTGGCTGATGGAGTCTCTGAAATACCGGAGAACGCTTTCCTCAAAATTAGTGAGAAGTAAGATTATTTTGATTGAATTCTTCCAATGTATTTTAGTTTAAAAACCGAATATTAAGTGTTCGCAAGGGTTCCATTTTTAATTTCTATTTAATATGTTATTTTTTAATTTTTAATGGCAAACAGCGAAACAGAGCTCGTATTACCAGATCCGAACTATGGGATAAAGAGAACTCTATAATTATGTTATTCAAAGATTTTGTACCTAATTTCATTCAGTTTAGCCGTTTTGGCATGATTGAGTAACACACATTTGAACATATGTTTAAACTTTTGCATTTATAATATTATAGCCCGCGGCTTTGCTAGCCTGTATTTTTGAAATTAACTATCCTATGTTCGTTCTAAAGGTCAAATCTATATATGTGCCAAATATCATCAAACTCGTTTAAATGGTTTAGACGAGAAAGTTACTTACGCAATCATAATATTAGTAGAGATTGGTAAGATTTGAGTAGATCTATTCCGATACCGTGAGTTCTTTTTTTACTCAAAACAGAGGAGTGTACGCGTATTTCCTTAGATATTTTAGGTTATTATTGGTCACATTTGTATTTACAATTTTCTCATTTCAGGAATCCTCTAGTGCCATGCAGCAAAATCCCGAAGATGGACTTCAAAGTATGGGCCGACAAGTCATGCAAGGCAAAGCAAAAGAGCTACTGAAAATAAATAATCCGAATTTGGTCAGATAAAAATCACACAGCAAAATTAAATAAATTTGTTGTTGCTCATAAGTTCATTTAAAATATTGAACCAGATTTTTCTGTACGTATAAATGAACTTGGAATAAAGTTACAGCAAAACTATTTATTTTTATTTAACGCTACCTCAGTCTCTTTTGGATATCAGAATCGTAGACTTTTCAAAAAACAAGGAGGTACTCTACCATATAGTGGTTTACTGTTTTAGGGTTTACTACATAGCTGAATGGCAAGAAATAGAACCATTATAGATTCATCATGTCTCTCTGTCTGTCTGTCTATCCGTCTATATATCACAGCACTTCATGCCAAAATTTTAGGACTACAGCCGTGTAACTTTATAAGTAGACTAGTATTTGCGTGTTGCGCGAGGTGCAAGCACCTCGCGTGCTTGTGGTGGTGGATTGTTCACTTTTAAAACCCCTAAATGTAGTAAAATGTCAAACATAACCCTAACAGAGCAGCAGCTACGGAGGTCGCCGGCTCGCTTCGCTCGCCACCTCCCCCCTTCACTCCACTCAGTCTCGCAGGTTCGCTCCACTCAGGCCCTACGTACCACCGGACAGGTTTCGACGCCTACTATAATATTTGTTCAAACACCTAATGGCTATCTCTAACCGTTATGAAGTTACAGCCTTTTCAATTTTAGGGGAGGTTGGGGAGGGGAGGGCATGCCATAAAAAATTAGAAGGCCCGTTTATAGTTAAAAGTAAGAATCAACAGTTTTTTCAGTAGTAAAAATCAAAATGGGGGGTGTTGATGGGGGAGATTGGGGAGGGAGATGGGGGGAGATGGGAGGGGTTGCACAATTATTTTGACTAAAGCATTGCCCCTCTAAATGAATCTGAAAAAAAAAATGTCAGTGAGTCAGTGAGTGGTAATTTAGCTTTATATAATATGACTAGTATTTGCGTGTTGCGCGAGGTGCAAGCACCTGCACAATTATTTCGAATAAAGCATTGCCCCTCTAAATGAATCTGAAAAAAAAAATGTTCCAAGTCTCTTAATTTCCGAGATCCGCCTAAAGGGGGTGAGAAGGGGGCAAGGGGGGCGACTTTTAAAAATGGTTTTTACTTTACCGTGCCTCCTCTATACGAATCCGTAAAAAAAAATACGGGTCTCGTAGATTCTGAGATACGATAGGGAGGGGGGAGAAGGGGGATGAAAAGGGGAGGTTTGGCACTTTTACCGTAGGTTTGAGAGTTACTTGTTTACGAATCTGTCAAAATATACCCACCTCCCCATCCACCATCTGGGAGAACAATTATGTGAAATAGTGATTCAGTGAGTGAGAGAGTGAGTGAGTGGAAATTTAGCTTTATATAGTATAATGTATTCTGTAAAATGCTGTACATTGGGCTCCCCAAAATAACTTTAATTTCAGAGGTATCTTTGGTCATGTACTTTTTCATTTTTGACAACGACTTCCGAAATTAAAGTTATTTTTCACTTTGCAGTGTTGTTTTTTGGAAGTCAGTTTAATTTTTTGTTAAAAAGTTTTTATTTTCTTTATGAAATTGATATGGGACCACACCACAGTACCTGCTTTCAAATATAAAAAGAACCACCAAAATCGGTACACCCAGTAAGAAGTTATGATGTAACACAACAAAAAAAAAACATACAGTCGAATTGAGAACCTCCTCCTTGATGTCAAAGTGAAGTTGAAGTCAGATAAAAAAACATCAAATAAATAGGTTGTCTATACAACGGTAACGGAAACCCCATATCTATCCAAAAGGGCTGCAGACAACATCTGGTATGGAGTCTCTATGCACAGTTTCAGCTAAAAATAAGTAACTCAAAGAATTGATACTAAATTATCGGTTTCATATGTTTCTTGAATACCAATCATAACAAACGTGTCACAGCACTACAAGGGTCAATAACTTTCACGTCACTTGCCAATAACACGATAACTCTGTTCGTTCTTCTTAATTTGAAAATTTCGGTCTCTGGTATTGAAATTTCTAATAACTTCCACACGTGTTGACATAGGATTTTATCATCCAAAGAAGCCGTGCACTTGGTATGTATATACCTTTTAAATTACACGTTGTAGATAGGTCCTTCAAAATGACATTGAGGTTTCTAAAAAATTTTTTGTCTGAAAGTCAATCATTTCTATCTAATCGGAAGGTTATTTAATACTCAATACTTTTATTGCATTGCATTGTTAGGTCCCTGTCGGTTACAGCAAAAATGGGTGATTTTAGGAGAGAGGAAGCATTTGTTAATTATATATTATATATATATATTATACTTTATTATATATATATATTACTTTACCTTGTAGTGTTGAAAGACTCGAAGGACCGTGTGGCGGGGAAATAACTTTTGCGGGCAATGAAGTATTGAACACACAGTAATGAGTTGACCAGGAGTAGGAAGAAAGGTTGATGGACTTACTTGGATGTTTTGGAGCTGATTAGTTTGAGTAGAAGACGCACGTAGATTGAATCACTTTCTTCTTCGGATGTTTAATCACTTCACTGTTGTCTTTATTTTGTCACACGTGTGTGTCCAATACGGATATTTTGATAGTTATAGATATACAGCGGTATTTAGTTAATCTCGGCTAGACGCGGGTGATAACTTGCTTAACGGGCAAGTCGCGTGGATAGTTTCTTTACGATAGTTTCTTCTGGAATACTCCGAGACACAATATGGCGGAGGTAATTATACCCTCTCGAACCATAGAATCTGCTCGATAATTGGTTAGCGATGAATGTGCCAATATTGGCGCGTGCGGCGAGCATTTCTTCTCTGATTCGTGAGAATAGGAAGCTAGGAAGGGATGATTGGTCAACTCAAAAACCGCGGCAAAATATGAATTTGTATTCTAATATGTGATACGTTCGGATATATGTCAGTAGAAAGTTACAAACCAAATAACTTGCGCAAGCATCCTGCCCGGTTTTGAGGATATGTAGTATTCTCAAAAGGAGAGAAATATAATAATATATTAAAGCGTACTAAGGAAAAAATATTATAAATATGTTAACTACAGCTAAATTTGGTTTATTACGCGGTGATGTTATTGAGAAGGTAAAGGACATAGTTTGACAACGGGTCTCTTGAAAGAGCCACTGCATGTCTTCACCATAGCAACGCGGGTTGTCCCATCCTTGCCGGGAAAAACTTCGGTGATTACACCCATTGGCCAACGTAAAGGCGGGACATCATCCTGATGTATGAGAACCACTGTACCAATCTTAATATTGTCTGCGGCATTCAACCATTTTTGTCTAACTTGAAGATTATGTAAATATTCTATGCGCCATATCCTCCAGAAACTACAAATCATCTGGTCAAGCAATTTTTTGCGGCAAGTTAGAGACTTCGTCGTTTCGGGAACATTCATGACAGGCAACGAAGTCATCGGAGAAGCCATTCTAAAATGAGCGGGAGTAAGCGGTTCTGGGTACGGATCCTCATTCAGGACACAAAGCGGTCTGGAATTTAGAACTGCCTCAATTTCAGTGAGAACAGTCGAAAGCTCCTCATATGTAAGGAGTTGAGAACCGATAACACGGTATAAATGCGTTTTAATAGCTTTAATATTTGATTCCCACAGCCCTCCAAAGTCCCTCCAGCGCGGGGTGGAATCATTTTCCACTCTATGCGGTAGCGGTTAGCAAGTAGTTCTTGCAACTGAGCCTTGGCTCCAACGAAAGTTGTTCCGTTAATATGATAAAGATGCTTAGGATCAAGATTTTCTTGACATTTAGCGACGCGGTTACTAACAAAAATGTTCCATTTTTGTGATGAGGAATGAATCCATGGAAGCGTAATTGTATAATCGGAAAAGGCAAATATATTATTAATAGCGGTACGAGAGCGGTAATTGTCATAAACTTGTTTAATTAATTTAGACAAAAGAACAGCGGCACAGAGCTCTAGACGAGCTAGATATACGACCTTAACAGGTGCAACTTTGGATTTAGCACACACCAAATTTACGTGTGTGTTACCATTTGTATCAGTGACATGTAAGTATATGACGCAGCCATATGCATTCAAGCTTGCATCAGCGAAACCTACTATATTTGTCACGCACCCCATAGAAACGGCTACATGACGAGGTAATTTTGTTTTGTGTAATTTATCATAAAGTATAATCCGTAAAAATCTCAGAATATATATAATTATGCGTAATATTTTATTTAATGATAGCTGGCGCACAGTGCACATGGCTAGAAAGGGACTGGACTTGAGACCAAATACAACTCGGTTAAATTGAAATTCGCAAATAGGTTCAGCGGTATTAAATTTAATAAATGATTTTTGGTATTTTCGATGCTCATCAATAACAACAATTCGAAGATACATCTGTTTTATGTTAGCTGTAACTACAATAGGGAACAAACGGAATTTTAAAAGTAATACAAATATGTCGGCCTGTAAATTCGGCCCTATGTGTAACAAGTCATTCAATGACACGCCAGTGTGAGACTTAGCGCTCGCGTCAAGAACGATGCGAACTTTAGTTGTTTGTTTATCATTCCTAATAACAGGGTGATGCGGTATGTAATAACCTACAGTCTGATCAACAGAGCTAGGCGTAATTTCGGTTAAATAATTTTTATCGATATACTCTTGGATTATTTCATTATAACTAGCGCGCAAAGCAGAGTCGCGAAGCTTAGTTTTTTTCCAAATTGATTAGACGTCGATAAGCGACAGCGTAAGAGTTTCCAATTGAATCTGGATTTTTACAGAATGGTAACGCGGTACAATACCTACCACTGGAGTCACGTGACACTGTAGAAGTGTATAGCTGTTCACACTCCAGTTCTGCAGGGCTCATAAAAGATTTTGAAGGTACTTCTTCAATATTCCAAAATTTATGTAAAGATTCGTCTAAAGATAGAAAACAATGAGAATTATCTATATTTAGCGCGGTAGAAAAATATGAAGTGGAATTATAATTATTATTAGATAAACTAGCGGGTACCTCACCCATAAGAATGTAACCAAACATGGTTTCAATAGCGGACGGAGCGGTAGGTGAGATAATTTTATTTTGAAGTAATAAATACGGGAACAGTTTTGCCCCTAAAAGCAATTCGATCTCTCCCGGGACATGTCATTGTGGATCTGCGAGCGGTAAGTCGAACAAGTGTTGCACTGCAGAAGTGTCAACAATGTGAGATGGCAAGTTGTCCGTGATACAATCGACAACAAGAGCGGTGACTTTAAAAGAATTAATTTTATTGTTAGCAGTAACTGTAATCTCAACGTAACCTATGATAGGTCGCGAGGAAGTTTCGACACACATAAATGAGTTCGAAAGTGGTATAATGTGTAATTGTAGTTTTTTACAACAGGCGGAAGTAATTATATTATTTTGCGAAGCGTTGTCTATTAAACATCTCACAGAAACGTGTTTATAATATTTGTTATCAACGTAGACTCTCGCAGTTGATAAAAGTACTGTAGTACGCTGCGCGTTTGTGCGAGAGCACGCACACACCACCAGCTGTTGCGAGTTCGCGGAGCTACTGACAGCGTCATTTTTGACCGTATGAGCTGGCTGACAGCTGTTCTCGAGATGTAACAGAGAATGATGTCGCTTGTTACATGTTCTACAATTATGTATAGATTTGTAAACTGCCTTAGTTTAACGCACACTGCTTCACAGTGTACTGTGAAGCAGTGTGCGTTAAACTAAGGCAGTTTACACATCCACGTTTGTTTTTAATAAAATTCAAACGCGAATTTGCTGATAGTGATTGAAAGGTTGGACAAGTGTAAAGTTTACAATGATCACCTTTATTGCAATACAAACAAGTTTGGTTATTATCGCAAGCAACAAAAGTATCTACTGTACTATTATGTGACTGATTGCGAGACGAGTTATTATTTTTATTAGGGTTGTTACTCACTAACGCGGTGCGAGATGATACAGTTCGATCTAATATCTTAACTTGCGATTTTATAAATTCCACGAAATCCGTATAAGTAGGAATTTCCTCATCTCTTTTATGCATTTCAAATAAATGTACAGTAGCAGAGTCCAACTTTCTCAAAGCTAAATTTAACAAAATGAAATCCTTTAAATCGTTAATTTGTATTTGTTCTAAAGCAGAAACAGACGCGTGAAAACTTTCAATGAAACTATTTAAAGATGCGGAATTATTAATTGCGGGTTTAATATTTAATATGTTAGACATGTCATGTGAGCCTAATGCTCGTTTATCCTGATACTTTTTAACTAAATTGTCCCAGATAGCGGTATAATTATCATTTGACGGAATAATTCCGGCGGTAATTTGCAATGCATTTCCCTTTAGATTACCGATCAGATACTGCACACGTTGAGAATCCGTAAGGTTCAAATTATTATGTATATTTGATTTAAATTATTCATAGAAAACAGGCCAGTTATCAATCTTACCATCAAAGAACGGAAATTGAATCGGGGGAAGTTTGACCGCTCCTGTATATTGTTTTGCGTTATCATGCGACGCTGACTCAGTCGATGACCTTGAATATTGCGTTGTAATGAGAGAACGTACTCATTCCACGCGCGTGTAAACGCCGTCGAAAGATGTAAGACTGTTATAATCAATCTTATGATCAGGATTTAATTGTAACGAATAGATATTTATTTTATCAAAATTTGAACTAAATTCTTGACGTGTTATTGACAGGATTTCCGTGTCCGCCATGAATGATTCTGATGAACGAAGCTCAATACTAGAAATATTTATTTTCTTAGAAGTTTCATATAATGACGATAAACGTTCAAAGATTGCTTGATTTTTAGCTTGAAGTAATTTGACTTTTACTTTAAGATCTTCCATATTGGAATATTAACAGAAAATATCGGAGATTAATATTAAGTATAGCGGGTAGATTAGAATAATATTATTTCTAAGCGGGTATAAGTTAAGGAATGCGGTTGAATATAATTTGTAGTTAAGTTAGCCGAGATAACTAACGATAACAAGCGGTTAGAATATTTACCTATGCTATTTCAATGCAAATAGGAGAAATATTAAGTTGATACAGTAATCCTCAATGAATTATGTATTTAGCGTGAAAGTAAGTACGATAATAAGCGGTTAGAATATTTACCTATGCTATTTTAATGCAATAGGAGAAATATTAAGTTGATACAATAATTCTCAATGAATGTATTATAGTATTTAGCGGGGATGTAGGTACGAATCACCGAACGGAATATACGCGTCCAATATGGCGTTCTTACGAATTTTGTATTTTAGGTATTTTGACCTAAATACTAGGTATGAGACCTATAATTACGTTGCGGTAAACTTATAAAAATATAGAATATCGCTGATTCTTTGAATCCGGCTCGTTTGGACCAAATTTATGTTGTGGAAAGACTCGAAGGACCGTGTGGCGGGGAAATAACTTTTGCGGGCAATGAAGTATTGAACACACAGTAATGAGTTAACCAGCAGTAGGAAGAAAGGTTGATGGACTTACTTGGATGTTCTGGAGCTGATTAGTTTGAGAAGAAGACGCACGTGGATTGAATCACTTTCTTCTTTGGATGTTTAATCACTTCACTGTAGTCTTTTTTTTGTCACACGTGTGTGTCCAATACGGATATTTTGACAGTTATAGATATACAGCGGTATTTAGTTAATCTCGGCTAGACGCGGGTGATAATTTGTTTAACGGGCAAGTCGCGTGGATAGTTTCTTTACGATAGTTTCTTCTGGAATACTCCGAGACACAATATGGCGGAGGTAATTATACCCTCTCGAACCATAGAATCTGCTCGATAATTGGTTAGCGATGAATGTGCCAATAGTGGCGCGTGCGGCGAGCATTTCTTCTTTGATTCGTAGGAATAGGAAGCTAGGAAGGGATGATTGGTCAACTCAAAAACCGCGGCAAAATATGAATTTGTATTCTAATATGTGATACGTTCGGATATATGTCAGTAGAAAGTTACAAACTAAATAACTTGCGCAAGCACCTTGTTTACTAACTTAACGTTACATACTATCACTTAAATATTCGTTTACAGAGTAACAGCTGTTCTTTAGCAAATTTTGTTTCATTTTTTCAATAGATTTTTTTTCTTCGGTTTATTTATGCATTGGTGATAGAAATATCTTGATGCAGATTCCGCAAACTATATGAAAGCAGTTTGTATTAATTCTTGGGAAGAACTTTTTCACCTCGTAGAAAATTTACCAAATTATTGGAGCCAGGTTTGGCGTGAACGTAGGATGACGTAAGGTTTCCAACTGCAGCTCCTGTAGAATACAACGGTTTCTCGTGCAGTGTGAGGTCTTGCGTTATCATGGAGCAAGAATGGTGAAGATTGGTTGACAACTCGAGGCTGTTTCACTGACAGTTTCGCCATCATTGTTGGAAGATTGGCACAACGAACATGTGCTGTTATTGCCAAACCAGATTTGAGAAGTCTATAGTAAATAATACCATGAATAGACCACCAAACAGTTACCATTATCTTTTTACTGAAATGAAATGAAATCATTATTTTGTAAGTTGGTTATAAATAACACTTTTACACGTCTTTTTTAGTGTTTTAACTTAAACTAGATGGGGCCGGTGTTTTCTGACTGACTACTCTGAGAAGAAAACATCGAAAAAAACTCAGAGGTCAACGTCTCTTTTAAAGTCCATACAATTCGTATTGGTCAAATCATATGAGACGCATGAAGGTTCATGTTTATGGTGCTCTTTTGAGGATAGGAGCACGCAGATTTGAGCAGACCTGTCCAGACAGTGTAAGCATTTATCAGTTATCGTGTAGGGTTAGGTAGGTAATTGGGTAGGCCACACAAATACTCGAACTGCCAGACATCAATCTATAAATTATAATGAAAATAACATAAAAAAGAAATAGTAACTTACATATTCCTCACAATTACAATTATAAAATATAAAAATAACAAGAAGAAGTATATACAATACTTTAGATAGTCAATAATTTACTCGGCAAAATATATTAAAAATCCCACAAAAGTAGGTATATCATTGGAGCAGCTCTTCCCCAAGCCTTTTTGTCCTCAATATAATATTTCCCTGTGTAAAAGCTTTGTGACATAGCTTAGGTTTTATAAATAATTTGAATTTATTGATGCTTAGTTGTTGAATGTGGCTAGAAATTTTATTATAAAAACGTATATATTGCCATCTAAACGAACCACCTATTATGCAGCATATTATGCTGGAGAACTAAGCTTTTGAAAACTTATCTATATGGCCCCATTGCAGCTTCGCATCTAAAGTTATACCCAAGAATACTGTGGTACCTTCAGGTTTCAATCTTTCATCCTTTCTTGAACACTAGTATTCAGTTGTCTAATATGAGGTAATATAATTTTTTAAATGCACTGTTATTTCATCAGTAACCTACTGCTGAGGTTTGATTTCAATTAAAAGAGAAGTATTGTCGGTTGTCGGCATATAAGACTATATCATGATTTTTTATCAGGGACGGCAAATCATTTATATAAATAAGAAATAAAAAATTGGCCAAGTGCGACTCAGACTCGCCCATGAAGGGTTCCGTAGTAACTATAATAAATATAATATAATATATTTATTTGACAAAAACAACCTTCCATTTTTCTTAAAATTATCTTATTTACAACTACGTCAAATATTTTTTTCTTCATAGTGTTTGTATGAATTAGAAGGTTATATTTGCGGTTTTAGAAAATATGCTGTATCTCAAAAACTGCTGACTCAGTTTGATTCAAACTAATTTTGGATGAAAGTTTACATTAAGATAAATATAATAATAATAATAATAACAACCAAATAACGACCAACATCTAAGGAGGCTCTCGTTGGGCAGCTGGATCAAGGGCTTGATACAGAAAGCAGTACTCCTGGAAACGGCGCGTATTGTGAGGAGGTTCCTCTCTATGGAGCCCTGACCACCGGTAGCTTGGACCCTGTTCCCGGTACCGGTGGGCTACTATTTTTTATATTTTTAAATGTTTTTATTTTTTATATTAATATTTAAAAATGTAATTTATATGTACATAGATTTAATAAATGGAATAATAATAAAAAAAAACCTGCAGTGCTAGACACTAACGATCGAAGGAGGATATGGCAGAGTAAGGAGCTACACGGACGTTTTTTACGGGCCCTTCATGGACCCGATGTAGACCAGTTAGCGTCCGTAGCTTGGTTGCGCTTCGGTGACCTCTTTGGGGAAACCGAAGGTTTTGTTTGTGCAATTATGGACGAAGTTATCATGACGAACAACTACCGGAAATTTATTGTGAAGGATGGCACGGTTGACATGTGTCGGGCATGTCACCGTCCGGGTGAATCAATCCGTCACATTGTCTCTGGTTGTTCTCGTCTTGCTAATGGAGAATACTTGCATAGGCACAACCTTGCAGCCAAGATTATTCATCAGCAACTTGCTCTGAAATATTCTCTTGTGGAATCGGAAGTGCCGTACTATAGGTATGTGCCCGATTCAGTTCTCACATTATACTGGGATCGGTCCATCATCACTGACAGGACTATTGTAGCCAATAAGCCTGATATAGTGGTGGAGGACCGAAACGAGAGGCGTGCCATGATTGTCGACATAACCATCCCGCATGACGAGAACCTCGTGAAAGCCGAGAAAGATAAGCAAATCAAATATCTTGACTTGGCGCATGAGATTGTCGACATGTAGGATGTGAACTCGGCAGTCGTTGTACCGATAGTCGTCTCAGCCAATGGCTTAATAGCCAAGAGCCTCGACCAACACCTTAGGAGGCTTTCGCTAGGCGGCTGGATCAGGGATTTGCTTCAGAAAGCGGTACTCCTGGACACGGCGCGTATCGTTAGGAGGTTCCTCTCTCTGGAGCCCTGACCACCGGTAGCTTGGACCCTGTTCCCGATACCGGAGGGCTACTATATTTTATATTTTTAAATGTTTTTTGTGTTTTATAAAAATATTTAAAAATGTAATTTGGATGTATATAATTAGAAATAAAGAATAATAATAATCTTTATTCAATAAGAATAATAATAATAGAATAATTTTAGATATACAGCATATATTTTTTTTAGATTTTTCTCTCCATTATTAACGATGTTAGAGGGGTCGACGACGATGACGACACATATATTACCAGTTTGGAAGCGTATATCTTTTAAACGATTGACTTTAAGAAAAAGTGGTTTTTGAAACCTCAATGTCATATACATGTCTATAGATATCACACACGTATAGGTTTGATGAAAAAATATATTTTTAGTTTCCGTTCTATGTATGTGGAGCCCCCCTTAATTTTATGTAAATTTTTGATAAAAATCGGAAAGTGGTTAACAGAATACATCTACCTACCAAGTTACATATGTATAGTCTTAATAGTTTCGGAATAAATTGGCTGTGACATACATACGGATTGATAGATAGACAAACAGAAATGACGAAACTATAAGGGATCCGTTTTTTGCCATTCACCTACGGAACTCTGAAACGGGACCTAAGATTGAGCCTTGGGGGACCCCCATCTTAACTTCAGATCCCGAAGATCTTTTACTGTTCACATTGACTCTCTAAATCCTTTCACTCAAGTATGAAGTCAGAAGATTCAGAGAGGCGTCGCGGATTCCGTAGTAGTGTAGTTTACTGATTAATGTCTTATGGGGAACACAATCAAATGCCTTAGACAGATCGCAAAAAAAAATTCCAACGCATCGGACTTATCTTTCCATGCGTTAAAAATGTGTCCCAAAAGCTTATCATCCACATCAGTTGTTGAACGACCCTTTGTAAACCAAACTGTTTATTGTCTAGCAATTTGTGTATATTAAAAATTATTTTTTTTACTAAAAGTGGATAGTACTGAAACAGATCTGTTATTAGTAGGGTCTGATGTACTACCCAATTTAAAAAGTGGGATTATTTTAATATATTTCATTAAATCAGGAAATCCATCGCAATCAATACAATTATTAAAAATTACAGCTAATGTAAGTGCTAAAATGTGTGTAATAGACTTAGTAACATCAACAGAATTACCCCACAGATCTGAAGTCTTGTTATCATTCAAAGAATTAAAAGCTTTGATGATATGATATCATTACATGTGAGTAATGTTTTGCGTGGGACAGCAGCATCTAGTACCACCAATTTAGAGACTTTGGAAAGGTGAATCAAGGTACTTTTGATGGCCAGGTGCGTAAACACCTAATTAGCATCTGTGGAACAGATATTTTCACGGTAGAAACCCTAAAATCCCCCAGCAAATATGCATCCTTAAAGTTGGGTGTGCCCTCAAAACTGGCTGACCAAGTCATGGCAGTTCAAAACTGGGTAGAGGATATTTGCGTTAAACCATGGCGTCGAAATTTTCGTGGCTGAAGTGACGAGACTCAGTGAGACTTTCAGCGTCCCTGCTCCACCCGACCCAACTAATCGCAACGTGTATCTGCGCTTACTACATCAGAACGTGTGTGAGCTAAAAACTAAGCTGTCCATTTGGAGGTCAAACTTGCTAGTCAACGAGCATGACGTAATAGCCGTAACAGAGAAAAATCTGGATAACTCGGTAGAGGACGCAGAAACTGAAGCGGTGATTGGCGCATTTTGCGCAGAGACAAAGTGCCCTGGGTGGTAGTGGACTTCTTGCTGCACACCCTGGCGTTATTATGACGAGACGACATAATTTTGAGACCGCTGGTGGCGAAGATCTATGGGCAACGATGAAAATTCATGGCGTATTTTTATCTGTGTTTGATGTCTACTTTAAGCCCACTGCTACTAACGGTGGCCATATGGCGTGGTTTTGCAAGGTTGAGAGTAACATCTCCAATATGAACGGAACTGTTATAATTTTAGGTGACCTTAATTTAAATAGTGCATCTGTAAGTTTAAACAATTATTATCATTATTTCCTATGTTTTGATTTGTATCATCCTCCATTAGACATTGCGGTTAACATCAAAACGGATAAGGTTAACTAAAAATTAGACCCTAACAACATTGATCGTAGTAGGTATTAGAATTTTCGTAAAGGAGACTACACACTATTATACGATCAAATTCGTTCTGTTCCTTGAAGTGACGTTCTTCACAGCCACGACGCTCCCACCACTACGGGGGTATATTTTTGCAAGATGTATAGTTAGTTGTTGGCTGTGAATGAGGTATATCGGAATAAAGGATCCTGTAAAAAGTTTATTTATTTATTTATTTATTTATTTATTTTATTTATTATATTTATTATAAAAGTTGTGTAGATATCTAAGACTTGGTCTCTGTTTATTTGTTTAACGTTCCTGCTGTCTTTTAAACATATAATCCAAGTCTTCTTGTTACTGATTCCTTGTATTGCTATTTTTAATGATTTGCTCTTTTCTAATGCCTTTTGTATTATTTTTATTATTATATTCTCTCATATCTTTTCTGATGCTGCGTATCATCTCTTTATTTTTTAATCTGTGTTGTAAGACTCTTTTTATTGTATTTAAAGCCAGTCTTTCCTCTATTAGTTTTTTAATATCGTCTGACAGTTTTTTGTTTTGCTTTTATTTTGTTTTACTCAAGGAACTTGTACAGGTATAAGATCCTTGGTTTTACTACTTTACTAGCTTTTGATATACTATCATTTTCTTCATTTAAAAGGTCCTTAACTCAAGACTGAATGCTTTTTTATATGCCATAAGGGGCTCTTTGTATAATTTTTTGATTTTATTTTTGAATAAATTATTGCGCTGGATTTTAATATTTAATTTTAGTACCGCATGAACGGGCCTATAGTCAGAGCTAAATTTAAATTGGTTTATAACTTGAACATTGTTGAAGATTAGACATTTTTTAGGCACGAATATAATCTTTTTCATTTTTAGTTATATTATTCGGAGATATCCATGTCCATCTTCTGTGTTGTTTTTTGTAGAAGAAACTATTGCCTATGCATAGGTTTAGTCCAAAAGCAAACTGAATTAGCCGGAAACCAAATTAATTTCGGTCTCCAGAACCAAGCGGGCCAACAATTCTTCCATCGTCCATGGCTTGCCTCTGTCCTATTTTGGCGTTGAAGTCACCTAGAACAATATTCCAGGTGCTTCGGTGATCATCGCATGCTTTGTTGAGTAGGTCATAAAACTCTTCTACTTCATCATCAGGATGGGACATCGTTAGAGCATATACTTGGACAACAGTCAGCGTTTGTGTTTGATTTTTTTTTTAATTTTAAAATTGTAATTCTATCTGCATATGACATAAATTCTGAAATATTGTTTTTCCATTTTTTCGCTACTAAGAACCTTCCTACCTAACAATAACGTTTTAGGAATGCTAGGCTTTAATTCGTTAGAGGTGAGGAGAGGCTTTGATCAGCTCACAGTAGCCTGCAAGACCCTGAACGGACGTATCAACTGTCCTGAGCTCCAGGGCCTTTTCTGCCGACTATTTGTACCTGACAAGTACATCGGACACCGTCAGAACCGCTTGCATAATTTGTTTGCTCCACCAATTTCCAAAACGGTCGCCAGAGCTGAATCCCCAGTATGTCGCACTCTAAGGATTCTCAATGCTCTCCTGACTACACTGAATGTGAAGTGTTTGACGACGAATGGAGTAAAATTATGCATGCATGTCTGGTGTTCTGCGAGAGGAAGTATGAGAGAGTGCGTACTGATTATTTTTTGTTATTTTTATATTATCTTATATAATTTCTTTTTTTTTTAATGTATTTCTACGTAATTGGTGTTGTACCGTTTTAATTAACTATAAATAAATAAAAAATATGACATATTGGAATTTAAATTCAGTACTAAAAACTGGAGGATTTATTAAATTAATGTTTCTGCTGCAATGTGCGGTGATTTCAGAAATATGGACGTCGAAACGGGAATGTCAGCAAAAAATTTTGCAAATTCTGTGGCTAATGTAATTATAGCATCATAAATAGCAAGGCTAAAATCACTATTTCGGTTGCAAGATCTTCCCGTTCCGATTCTTACAATATCCCAAATCGTTTTAATAACATTACAACTATTTTTTTATTTTAGAACTCAAGTAACGGGACTTTGCTATATAACATTTTTTTTAAAATAATTTAGAATATGTCTTAACATATAAATTAAATTCTACTGAAATAATGTAAGTCCGATCCTCGTAAAGTTCATAAAGCCTATTTCTTCTTTTATAAATATCAAAAGTGGCACAGTCACTGAACGAAGAATTACTATTAACTGAAACTGTCTTGGGAATAAGGTTTAAATCATTTATTCTCAAAAAAGACATAATAAGCCACTTACATGAGAACATAAAATAAAATGTAAAATTGAAAACAGGTCACTAGAAAGGAACGGGGTATATCCTAATGGTGGTGATAGGATGAAAACGCATAGTAAAATTATAGTGGACTGTATTCTAACGGTTATAACAAGCAGATAATTAAATAAAGAAATTATATGGCAAAATGACAAGAATGCGCGTTTAGTAAGGCGGACGATGGCGCAGTGGTTGTGCCGGCCGGCGCTCGCTCATCGTTGCACCGCCCCGCGCGCCCGCAGCCCCGCCGTGGTCTCCGCGAGCGTAGTGATGTTCTCAACAGTCACCGTAAATCAATTATCAAATTTTTGGCACTATAATTTGGAAAAATCATTATAATGTTCATTAAGGTCCTCATTGGTTGTCAAACATGGCATTTTATTTAAAATTTTTGTTTTAATTATATTATATATTTTGTTTTCGGATTTATTGCCTATTTTTGGTAAAGTAATTAGTTGTCCACAATGATCAAAGTCAATTAAATTAATTATTTTTGTGGGTAGGTACCACATTATTAAAAATATTATCTAGGCAGGTGGCACTAGTAGAAGTTATTCTAGTGGGCTCCATAAATAGATTAACAAGATTGTATGACTGGAATAAACTAATTATTTTATTGCTGAAACCAGAATTTTGTAATAAATTAACATTAAAGTTGTTAAAGTTACACCACAAACAATGACAGATTTGCTTGAGTTACAAATATCCGAAACTTCATCCACTACTTTTTCAAAACAATCATACATTCCTGAAGATGGCCAGTATACACTTAATATAATAAACTGCTCCAATTCAATACGTGTTATTTCAATCTATCGTTCAACAGATTCATTAAAAATTGCTAAGATTTGCCTTATGGCAATGTGGCGGCGTTTGACATAGGGTCAGCAATTGCATTTTTCGCTTTGAGCTAGGCAAGTTTCAACACTCGTTCCTTTCTGGAAATCAGTAAAATCATGAGGCACCCATTTTTTATAATTATTTTTTTATCTTTTTGATTTGATTTAAGTGAGTCAATATGGTAGGTAAGGTCACTTTAAACCATGTCGCTAATTTCTGAGTAGTATGAATTGTATCTGTATGCTTTCACCATCTCCTTCAATTCAGCGTTTTATACCAAAAACGCACGGTTCGTTCATTAGCAGTCTCGTCTCCAAACCCAACACTGGTATTGCGAGCCGTTTCTGCAGCGTTAGATCCAGTGTCGAAACTCATATTCAAAGATTACTTGGATTTTCAAAATACCTATCTAACTTTCTCGTCTAAGCTGCATAAAAAACAATTGAAAGTCTAAAATCGAATGTTGCACATTTATTAAAACAAAAAACTTATAGGTATCGTGTGAAAAAAGTTTCACTCGGAAATCTCACACCATTGAGGTTTCGTGTCAATTAAAAGTATCTATTACTATATTAAAGCAGTAATTTCATACTTTAACCCCTATTACTAACAAGCGTGTGTACACTAAATTTCTTTCGCATAGCACCCATGTGTACCGCATAATCCACATCCACATACTAATATTATAAAGCGGAAAAGTTTGTTTGTTTGTTTGTTTGCTTGAACGCGCTAATCTTCGAAAGTACTGGGTGGATTTAGATGAAATTTGGTATGGAAGTAGCTTGAAGCTTGAGGAAGGTTATAGGCTACTTTTTACGTGACTGCAAAAAAGAAGATTTATGTTTTTACCATGATAGAATCCACGGGAGCGAAGCCCCGTGTGAGTACTAGAATATTAATAAAGGCCTTGGAAGCCTCTTAATTGTGCAAAGGCTACGACTGTACAATTTAAATGACTTTTTTATAAATTGAAAATTCTCCATCTGTAATAATTATAATACGCAAACATAAAAACGAAATTTAAGTAGGATTCACTATTTATTTTGTGTTTCAAGTGATTTAGGGTTCTGTGGCTTTCAAACTATACAACGGATGCAACTTATAATTGATATACTACCTTACAAAGGAAGTTCACCATGGTAAATTGGCGTACTTATTTTCTACAAGTCTGGTGTGCATATTTTCAACACTATAACAAAATAAATAATTGAAAATAATTCTAGTTACATTTTATTTTTCTATTAGCTTTGGAAGTACTTACACATAATCCTTATAACATAACCAGCCTATGGCGTTCCTGATGTTGGGACAGAGGCCTCCCTATATGAAAGGGAATTGGCCGTAATCCACCACGCTGGCTCAGTGTGGGTTGGGTGTTTCTTATCCACGGCTTACAGCTTGTAAGTTGTGTCAGTAACCACTGTCCTCCTCCATCCGTACGACAATACGAGTATAGTGTAGATATAACTAGCAGTCACGCGAGCTTAGTTCCCGTAGACTTTATATCGATAAAACATGATCCTCCTTCTTTGGGAGTCGAGTAAAAGGTTTTAATTTCCAATCTACCCAGGACTTTCGAAGATTAGCGCGATTAAACAAACGAACTTTATATGTGGCTGTCAATATTCCTGCCGAGTTCGCATTTTGTTTTGTTTTCAATACAATTTGGTTTAATTTAATTTAATTTGGACACTATTTCTTCAGGGTTTCAAATCCATGTCGCAGACACACATACTCGTAGTAAAAATAATGTTGTGACTTTATAGGATTTTCAGATTTATTGTAGGTGATAGATATACGTTGTTTGTAGTAGTAGCTAAAATCTTTGCACAGTACAAGCAACAAGTCCAAAGCCTTCCCATAATCAATTTCTCACTTTTATAACATCTTTGCCGAAGAACCTTGTTATATCCGGGAAAAAAGTTCCCCGATTTGAAGTATCCGGGTCAATTGCTCTGGCCACTGTAAGTAAATAAATTAACCACCATCGGATATCTGTGCGTTTTTGCTCCGACCGAGGGACTCAGTGGCATATGGAATAAGATTTGGATTTAAGTTTTCTTATCTAAAGATAAATGTGTTTTTCGTACAAATCGTGGAGCTGCAGAATTTCAGTGAAGAAAACATATTGATTTTTATGTGTTTTTTTATATTTTAAATATTTTTTCATAACTCTGGTTAAAGATATTTTGTGTGTGTAATCGGTGATCAATGGGTGGTAAATGTTTGATCAAACATAAAAAGAATAAAGATTTTTTTTTCCAATAGCCCGTCTAAATTATGTACTGCATACATCTACATAAAGTAAGCGTAACAAATACCATAAAAAGTGACGAAAGTGTTGAGTAAAAAGAAAAGCACCAAAAAATAAAAATGTAGAAGCAAAACCCAAACATTTCTATTAAGAAACGAAACATGAATCCTTTGATTTAAATCTTGCGTATTAAAAACTTCAATACCCATACTAACATTTAATTTTTCTATTTGATCATACTTCACTTTGTTACACAAGAATTATTATGTTTAACATGTTTGACAAATAAGGAATATTATTGTCATTACATTATTTCCTAATTGACATCAATGTCAAGGTTATTCTGTTCTGTAATTAATAATTAAAAAGCAACGATTAAAAAGAGACATTCGACTTGCTCCCTGACGTCTTAAGCTATGATGTTTGTACAGCAGTAGCGGTCATAGAAAAAGTATTTCTCGAAAAATGAGAAAACATTTCATATTTCGTTTATTTTCCAACCATTTTATTTCAATAAACTGGTTGGATACTTCGTTTTTTTGTTTCTATAAACTATTTCAATTTCTTTTTTCATAATATTTTATTGTTCACATTCACAAAAAATACATATCACGGGTACCCATGTTGGAACTCAATTTTTAAGGTTCTGTGGCCAACAAGGAACCCTTGTAGTTTCACCATGTCCGCCTGTCAGTCCGTTTATCCGCGGCTTAGCTCAGAAACTATTGAAACTAGAACGCTAAAATTTGGCATGGATAAACATATTAATCACATCAAAGTGGTAAAATAAAATTATATTATTATTATTTTAGGTTACTCCCCTACATAAAAAGAGGGGACGAATTTTATTTCATCTACCCCATAGTGTGAGGTATCTTAGGTTAGGTCAAAAATAATGGGAGAGTGGGAAGACCAATTTTCGATTTAATTACGATTTACTTTAAAGCTTAATATTTCGTAAACAGATCATCCATTTACGAAATATACAGCTTTAAATTGCTAATTTTGGTTAGAATCGCCTTACCCCTCCCCACCAACTAAGTGTTTGAAGGTAGGAATTGAAACGTTACAGTAGTAGTACCTACATATATAACGAAAAAAACAGAAAAACTATGAGACCTAAGTTGGCAAATTCCGTTGAAAAATATTTAGATAAACTTCTTATTTGTGTAAAACTGAGTTGTTTGTTTTCGATAGAGAATGATACGGAATTCTCGGATAGCTAATCCGACTCGCACTTGGCGTTGTAGTAAACTACGGAACCCTGCACTACGCGTGGCCCGACACGCACTTGGCCGGTTTTTTACATTGGAATCGCATATTTATTTAAAACAATACATGCAAACAAAGAAAAACTGCGGTTTCATTATTTATTGAAAGCAAATATTTTAAAGCAATATATAAGGAGAATTTTGAAACAGTTACCAAACATTGGCTCACGATGTGGCTAACAGGCATTGTTTTGGTTTCTCTATACGGCCTCAGTAATGGGGTTGTGTACGACTACTACACAGAGAATCCTGCTTCAAAATGCCTGCTATCACAATACGCAAAAGCAAACGTGACAGAGTGAGTATTTTCTTTTTATTGATAACTAGTTTTTGCCTACGGCTTCGCTTGCCTGTAAGGTTCTATTTTTCAAAGACAATTGTAGCCTATATGTTTCCCAGAATTAATAGCTATATAAGAAAAAGTTTCATTCAAATGCGTCCAGTATAAGCGTGTGCAAACAGATTTACAGACGGACATTTTATGACTGTTTCTAAATCCCCTCAATTATTTTTTGTGAACATATTCAATGTATATACATACTTTTTTATATTGATAGACTAGACATAACATAGACTCCTTCAATAGGGGCTAAATTGTGATGGCTCAGGAAGGAATACCAGAAAGACTGTCCGTCCATTATATCTATTTATTTTTTAATGTATACAGGCGAAAAAAAAAACTAACTTATAGGTTATCGTAAATTTCATCAACATCACTATCAATACGAAAAGTGCCCAGAACGCTGGCTGCATTGCTACGTTGAATGGTAATGCTGATTTCCTGTCTAAAGAAAAAGCCAGCCCTCTGGTCACTTGAGTCGATTAATCGTTTACTGATTTTATATGTCAAGTCCTTATTTATTTTTTGTAAGGATGTACCATACAAAGTATATCTATCTATTTCAATTACTACCTATCTAAGAGTTTCACATTGTCTCAGCATTAATGGATAAATAAAAATTAATTTAATTTAAAATGTAATATTGTTACAATGTATACAGCTGTAGACAAGCAAATAAGGTTATGGGGTTGTAAAAAAAAAAAAAAAATTTTGCTTTTGGAATCGAATGTATGTACATGATTATTTAATGTTTAATTAATATTTTGTTTGTACACCAACCCTAAATCCATCCAAAGATTGACTGTAAGATAACCCCAAGCCCTGTGTGATAACTATAAGACAGCCACAGTACACTAGTTTTATTATTTCTATTTATATCTATACATATAATAAAATAGTAAAAAAAGTGTGTCTGTACATTTAAATTTTATACAAAAATAATAATTGAGGTGGGTTAAGAAACGGTAACATGGCAAAAAAAAAATGTCGGTTTGTCTATTTGTACACGCTAATCTCCGGACCTGCTGGATGGATTTTAATGAAATGTTGTAAGTAGATAGTTGACATCCTGGAATAACACACAGGGATAGTCTTTTTTCGGAATTCCCACGGGATCCAGATTTACACGAAATCCTCCCACGCGAACGAAGTTGCGGGCAGCAACTAGTAATAAATAAACATTTAAAAGATTCAGAATTCAAAGCTAATAAGATATTTTTTTCAGTACTTGCACTATTGATGTTAAACCTTGCGATCCAAATGAATGGAGGCG
Source organism: Tholera decimalis (assembly GCA_943138885.2). Lineage (NCBI taxonomy): Eukaryota > Metazoa > Arthropoda > Insecta > Lepidoptera > Noctuidae > Tholera > Tholera decimalis. Next base: position 43,569,874 of record OW964552.2, read on the forward strand.
TGTGGATGGATCATGTAACAACCTCAAAAAGCCTGCAAGGGGAACTTTCTTATCAAAGCTGGATAGGATTCTGCCTCCTCACTATTACAATGGTAAGACTTTAAAATTCATTACAAAAGCTTATACTTAGTTAATATACAGTCTTATCGGACTAAGCACTTCTTCTCTACGCAACGAAACGTGCGCACCTTCCACATATGATCCGTCTGCCTAGGCAACTTCTGTGCTTGCTCATTCCATCGTAGATGTTGTTTACCATCAGGCACGATTGAGGTCAAGAGCGGTCTGATGAGACCGAAATTTTTACTACTGATGAGTAGTAAAAGCTTTTTCATAATCTAGATGTAATAAAAATACTAAATACTACTACTCAATTTGTCAAAACGTAGGTTTTTATCAAACTCATTGGTCTAATTAACCATGGCACACTTAGTTTCCTGTCCGTGCCCTGTCAATCAATGCTCACTGCAGGACTTGATGGAAGCTACCGAAGATGCCAAACTTATCGCCCAGTTCTGGGCTGACTCCATCTAGCTATTTGCCGTCGTCACGCCAAGAAGAAGAAAATTGGTACAATAATAATTCGAGCTTGGAGCAATGGTTCGTTTCGCCGCAAAAAAGTAGCTCGTGCAAGCACTTTTCCAAGCTCTAGTCTATCATATCTAAATCAGCTCAATGGTAACTGATGAAGGTGTGAAGGTGTAATAGACAAACAGAGTCATTTTCTAATAATAAGCTGGGTAAAAGTCGGGCATAATATCTTATATGGTGTAATTCTAACCTCCTTGCGAGCTATCATCCTCAGCTCTATCGTCATCAAATACTTAATGATATAGTCATAATCATAATCATTTATTTGTCAGAACATGGTCGGTATGCATAATAACATGGTCTTAAATTTACATATATTGTCTCATCATATTCTACCACATGGGCGTACAAATGTCAAGTTGATTACATAGATACTAAATTATAATTTTATTTTTTAACAAGTAATGGTTCAAATTTTAATAAGGAATGTCAGAAATAAAATAATATAAACAATAACTGAATTACATTAATGTGTCTTTCAAACTATGGTAGCATTAATTGCATAGAAATTCTTTAAATTGCTTCTCAAAACCAGCCAAATCTAACTCAATAATTATTTTTTTAATTTTATTATGAATTTGCGGGGCTCTGCAGAATATGCTTTTCCGCATGAGAACTGTCTTGGCTCTGCGTCCGCGTAGCATGTCATTAATATATACAAAGCAGGAAGTGTGAGAATTTTATGCTTTCTTAAATAAGGCACACAAATGTCCGTCACCTGAATCCCAAACATTGATTTTATGCAGCACTTTTGCGCTTTAAGCGCGGCTTCCCTATTAGTAGAGTTACTCCAACATATGATGCCGTATCTTAACACTGTATAATTCATCTAATATCTTACAGGTTACGAACCAAGGAAAGCCAAATCTGGTAGAGACTTGCCTTGGGCAAGAGTAGTCCGTCTTTTTATTTTAGCAGTTGGTGTCTCTAGCCATCACCTTTTCAATCACAATGTACCAGGCTTTTGCATATACAAGTTCAACGATATTGGATCTGTTCATGACATTGGCAAGTATTATTTTAAAATTGATTTTATTTTACTTACCCTCATCCATGCGTCACTGCTGGGTGCCAACTGAAAACCAGCTGGGTGTCTTTCGCCCAGCAAATGCTGAATTGGTAACCCTTTCGGTGTGGACAAGCTTAGCGAATATTTGTTTTCTTTTTTTTTATTATATTTGTTGTTGTGTATATCTTTTTCCGAATAAATGTTTTTCAATTTCATCTGTAGCCAATACATAAAAACCTTACAATACAGACAGAAGGACAACAAACTGATTCTATAAGGGTTTCGTTTTTTAATTTGAGGTACGGAACCTTAAAATACCGTGTTTGCTTGTGATGCATACTAAAGATATTTAATTCTTTATCTTTTCAGAAAACTCATTGCTTAATACTACCTACTGTTGTGAAAAGGAACACCAGAATGATAGAGCGTGTTCGCCAAACTTGCTTCCAAACGACGATCCCACTTTTAGGTTCACGAGCATCCGTTGCATGAATAACACCAGGCCACTCACCCACCAAGACTTTGGCTGCACCAAAGACAAAGTGCCCTCTATGGTATGTACCTTTGCTTGTATGATATGATCATGTTATAGCTTCGGCCCGATATTGGCCACGGCGGCCAAACTCAGCGGAGATTAACTAACTGCGCAGGAGATATTACAGTGCAAAAGTATGCGCTCCGGTGTACTCTCTGTTCCTTTATTCTTATAGCTCGATGGGACGGAAATCCGACCCGAGAAAAATCAGGTGTATGACCAACGGTGTAATGTGCTTTCCGAGGCACGGGGTATCACACGACCAAACTCTTCGACTTCCAAACTCAAGGCAATTACAAAAAAAAAATGAAAAACTAAAAAGCAATTTTTGCCCAGCCCGGGAAGCAAACCCCAGACCTCTTGCTCTGAATTCGTGCTCGTGACCACTAGACTAACGAGTGTGTTCTTTTTATACAACTTCTGCGTATTCCACTTTACCACATGCATTGCATGCAACTGCATGCATGCATGCACTTCTTAAAAACCATATTCCAGTAATCTAATCGGAATCCATGAAATACTTATTATTGAGTAGATCCGGTGTCCATCTATGTCAAACTAATGATGGAGACCATTAGCACTTTGCCAAATTGTGCTTTTCGAGAGCAACTGCAGAAGTAACTATAAAAAATACTGAAATCGTTATACATAGGTGTTATAGGTGTGTTGAAGAATTCCCTCAATTTCTCCAGGATCTCATCATTAGATCCTGTCTTTATGACAATGGGACTATCTGTAAAGTATACCCTATCAAAAAAAATAACAATTTTACAAATCGGTTCATCTGTGTTCGATTTATAGGTGATCGTACATTACAAAAAAAATAACCTCCTCCTTTTTTAGAAGTCGATTTTTTTTTCTATAACATTTTTTTTTTCATCCAGCTCAAAAAGGCAACAGCATTTTTCGATGAATCACAAATTTACGACGCAAATGGCAAAGGTGATAAGGTTTTGAGGACTTTCAAAAACGGAATGCTTATAGTCGAAGAAGAGGATGGCAAATTGTTCCCTCCAAACGGACCTACAGCTTTCTGCCCCCTTAACAGAGCACCGGTAGAAACCAGGTGCTTCGAAAACCGTAAGTGAACATGTTTATTTTACCTGTGCAACACCTTTGGTTGACTGGTAGAGAATGCTTAAGGCATTAAGGCCGCCGTCCACCTTTGTGCGGCAAAAAATTTAGGTAAATAAATTACAATTATTATTTCAGATTTCAACACCCTGCTTCCAATCACTCTGTTTAACATATGGTTTGTTAGACACCACAACTTTATAGCCAGTAAGTTGGCTGAAGTGAATCCATGCTGGGACGATGAAAAATTGTTCTATACTGCAAGGGAAATCAATATCGCATATTCGAATCAAATGTACTTCTACGAGTGGAATGAGGCCGTTCAAGGTAATGTATTTAAATGTCAATACATCATTTAAAGATAATCAGCTTATAACGAATTTTATAATTCATAATTATCACTGTCATACACGGCGGTGGCTCTGATCCACGAACAACCCTTGACCACTGCCCTTTAATGTCTAAATAGACTGTTATAGTGATTAATTTACTTTTAGTTTGAATGTGTTCGATGTATCGAAAGCTGTTATCTCATAATTATGTATATTATATAAATCATTTCTCACTATAATCTAAATAGGCCTATCTCAAACTATTATTGTATATCTACTATTTCAATAGTATACACCAGACTATCAAAACACACTTGCTCTATAGCTTGTCTTGCGACAAGACGGTATATACGTGCTTCTTCTACATATTTATTTTGTGCACAGCCAAGGTGTGGAACTCTCTTGTAGTATTTGGTTTCCTGCCACAGGCATCTTCTGGGTCCATTCATTTTTGCTCATCAATCGATTACCATCAGGCGACATCAAGGTCAATAGCGAACTCATCCAAATATTTACAGCGTGGCGATCAGGTTATCACATTAATTGAAATCACGTCCTCTATATTACCTAGGTGTTTTATCATATACAATTAAAATAATTTAATAATATACAGTATTATAGCCGTGAGACCTTTTTCCATTTTAATAATTCACAACATGTATTACATAAACGTAATTAGCTGACCAATAAAAAGCATAGGTACGGCGCGTGCTCCGCCGGCGCCGCTTTTACAGGTCAGTAAACTAATATTATAGGATGATTTCTTTTTTATCAATTATAACGCCATTTATTTTGATTGAAAAATGCATTTTATAAATTTATTAATGTTATTTATTTTTTTATTTTAACGGACTGATAACAACTTGTAATATCTGCTATACAATTTAATGTGATAACTTAATCGCCGCCATATATATATTACTGTTAGGTGTACGTGTGATGATATTTAAACTAAATAACTATATTTTCGGCACTAGGACGCAAAAATCTTCTTAAGGCTGGTGTTATAACTGAAGACAATGGATTCAGGGATCTTTACGACGAAAACCAGAACTCCCAATTGACATTGGAATATACTTACCTCATACGCTGGTTCCATCTCATGCAGGAATCCACAGCCAAGTGAGTGGATAATATCCATACATATAAGTTTTTAAGCTAACATGGTCACTAACGATATCATTAGAACTTAAAACGGGATATTTACCATGTGTATTTATTGTTTTGAGTTTCCGATATTTCACCACGGATAGTAGATCACGGATGAACTGAAGTAATTGCGGGTGGAAGTTAATGAGCAGACAAATCGGTCTACCCTCTTTCTCGTTCGTTTTCTGTTAGTGACACCGCTATCACTGTCAAATGTATCACTAAACACTCGATTCTGTTCCCGACACACAAAACTCACCGTGTCGACTCGCGAACTTTCTACGGAACTTTTTCGGTTTTTACACATTTGAACCACTGGATTCCAGGCCTTCGACTGTTGAATATCCATACACACAAATATTTTATGTAAATTCAAAAGTCTGTCTGTTCTTTACAGTATCACGGATAAGCCTTTTGATAAAAATTTCCATGGAGACATAATGACCGTGGATGAACTGAGAACATCTTTTATTTCAGAAATCATGCCATAATATGCTAAAATAGCGGCACACAAAAATCCATTCGAACGAAGCTGCGGGGAAAAGCTAATTATACTTACTAGTACCTCCTTGTAGTCTTGCATTATATACATAGTATTTCTCAGTTGTTTCTTCCCCAAACGAGGCTTTTTCGCATAAATCCCGATCAACCACAACGGACAAACAGAAAGACTGACAAGTTACTATAAGCGCTTGTGAAAACACATTTATTTTGAAATCATCGACAGACTTTTCCATTTTTTTTATATACATGTATGCATAGATGCCTTTACCTTTTTTGCGTGTGTAATCCTCATGGTCTATCAGACTCGTGTTGACTGAAATTAAACGGTACTTCTCTTCGGCACTTCTTTCTTTCTGGGATGCGGGGACATATCCGCATTCTCCTCAATCAATCGATACCTAATCTGGGCAAAGTTAGTCAGTTAAGAAATTTTTTATATCGCCAGGCTACACGACAAACACGGCAATTTCATCGAAGACTTCCCACTGTTCAACGCTACATTTAGAATAGGATTAGTTGCCAAAAAATTGGAAGAGTTTACGCAAAGTACATTCAGGGCTCCCTGCCATGCCGCCGATGGTACTGTTACCTTTGACGTAAGTATTGAAACTATTAAATTTATGTGACACACAATTTTTACTTTCATTATTTGTACAGCTAAGAAGTTAAAATCTCTGTCGGCCTTTATTTTCTGATAGCTATTAACTGGGGATCTTTAATTTCGGAGTAAAGTGGTATCTTCTAGGTTAGTGTGGTTTATCTGCGACTACTTTATCGCTTGCCATCAGCAAGCAAACGCGAGCCTACCATTTCCTTATTATTTAGCGTTTCAAAAATTGATTTAGCTGATATAGGTTATTGTCCCGCCGCCGACGTTGAACGAGTAGCGAGTAGAGCTAGCATCTGAAAACGAGTTGGCGAGTAGCGAGCAGCGAGTGTGTTGTTACGATAGTTTAGTCGCTGAGCAATCATCTGGTTGGTCTCTCAGCGTGAGTTCTGACCGCTAAGTAATCGCTGAATGAGTATTATCTTTGACAGCTTTTGTCGCTCAGCGACAAAACTAGTGAACCGAGTACTCGCCGCCAGTGGGAACAGTCAGAAAGCAACTAATAATATATACATCTCTTTCGTTTACACGGAATATATATTACATTAAGATTTTCTTGAGCGAGTCAATTGCCGATAGTTAGTCGTATACTCTCCTATATTGTTTTTATCATTTCTTTTTATTGGTATATATTTATATTTATTTTAGAGCTTATTGCTATTTTCAGGCTCTTTTAGCAAAGTTTAAACAAATCAGGCATAATTAAAAGAAAATTAAAAGGCACTTAAAAAGGCTTAAAGGCGTTAGATGAAGGATTAGGTATCTTTATAAAACCTCTTCGTATAATTACAGATCGCTAACCGCGGATTACCAGAAATGCAAGAAGCATATGACGTCACTGCTGGAGATTTGACCAAAGGTCGTAACTTCGGTATGGCTCCGTACGTTGATTACATTCATCACTTTTTTGGAATTAAAATTAAATCTTTCAAAGATTTAGAAAGATTCATTGATGAAGATGTAAGTATTATTTATATTAATTTGTCTTCGTCTTAATTTCGGCGTGACAATGTTTATGATTTTGTTAGCCCAGAACTTCTCACTTTTACGGCGCTATCGGTGGGGCACTGAGATCACCTTGCCTGTAAGCTGTTGGGATGAGAGAGTAGGATCATGATCATCATTATCTACTAAGCTTTTAGCCAAATATATAGGGATCAGCTTCCAGTCTAATGGAATGCAGAGGAATACTTGTGTTTCTCAGGAGACAACTGACCATTTGACCTCATCCACTTAGTAGCTACGCTAAGCTACCTAGTGACAAGCTTTTGGCAAGACTAACGTGAGAATGTTCAGGCTTCAAATCTGTCGAAATGACAACCTGTTAGCACTGGGCCACCACTGATCATTAAATTTGTAGGTACATTATCAATTTTTATTTTCAGCACATTGAGATATTAAAAGAATTATACGAGGTCGTTGAAGACATCGATCTGCTAGCTGGTCTATGGGCCTCAAAACTGATGGAAGGTGGCAACATTCCTGAGCTTTTGGCTGCAGTTCTTAATGATAACTGGTACAGGGCAGTGCGAAATGACAGACATTGGTTTGAGAGGAAAGACAGACCACATCCATTTACTTTAGGTAAGTACTAGCCTCAGTGTGCCTAGCCATAGCAACCATGGTGTTACAAACCTGACATGCGGCTGGTCAAAAGATTTCCTATTTTAAATGGAGAAAGCGGATCTTTGTAACTCTTTTCTTGTACAACAGCACTTATTTATAGATAGATAAATAAAGTTTTAGTAGTTAATTGAACAACAGAAGACATAACACATAAAAGCACAGTAACATGTAATTTAACTCATAAATTACAAAGAAAAAACGTATGCACAAATAAATTAAATAGAAAACATATTGCAAACTTAAAAAAAAATTTAGCAAAAAATAGAACCGACTTCCATATCAAAACACTACAAAGCCAAAAAGTCGGTGTTATTGGTTTTGTATTTTCTTTTATTTTTCACACCGCCTTCCGAAATTAAAGTTATTTTTGGCTTTGTAGTGTTTTGATGTGGAAGTCGTTTCTATTATTTCCAAAAAAAAATTTTTTTCGCTTTTTAGTGGGTCGGTTTATAATTTACCTAGTTATTAAAGCCATAATGTCAACAACTCATCACCTTTTACAAAATATTGCTTTTCCCAATGCATAGCCGTTAATTTTTGAGGAGTCCTCCTTGTACTTGACCATCAGCTCTACATCACCATATGCATGGTGACGAGCATAAAGTGCTTAACATTCGTACTCAAATAATCGAATCGCAATCCACGAAATACTTATTATTGAGTAGTTTCAATAGCCATCTGTGGTCTTCATCATCAGTTCAACTTCCCCAAATGGTACTTTTCGAAAGCAACTGCTCAAGGTACTATAAGAAATACCCAAGACGCTATGGTGTGCCTATAATATTTGAAGAGTTCCCTCGATTTCTCCAGAATTCCGTCATCAGATCCTGATTTCGTAACAATGGGACCAACTAGAAAGTATACCCTTTCAAACGCGAAAAGAATTTTCCAAATCGGTCCAGCCATTTCTGAGTGAAGTAACATACATAAAAAAAAAGTTCAAGACGAATTGAGAACCTCCTTTTTTTGAAGTCGGTTAAAAATGAAACACGGAATATGTGGTGTGTGTCCTCGAGTACTGGATCCCAGTAGAGATACAAACATTGAGCAGGTAGCATATAATAAAAAACTTTTTAGCAAAAAATAGAACCGACTTCCATATAAAAACACTACAAGGGCAAAAATAACTTTACTTTCGGAAGGCGGTGTCAAAAACGAAAATATATACAAAACTACTATCAGGCGAGATCGAGGTCAAGAGTGGGCCCATCGGTAATAAAAAAAAAAAAAAACCGTTCTTTTTTTGTTTGAAAGGGTATACTCTTTCAAACAAAAAAAGAATTTTCCAAATCGGTCCAGCCCTCTCCGAGTTATGAGGTAACATACATAAAAAAAAAAAAGTTCAAGACGAATTGTGAACCTCCTTTTTTTGAAGTCGGTTAAAAATAAATAAAAAGGAACATTTAAATACTGATCAATCGGTAGCATTTCTGATTTGCTGAGATTAACTGTACCTACTCTTTTTGTCTGTGACGTTCTTGCAGGTCAGTAAGGAAAAATGACGATATCACAAATGTTTTTTGGGTATTTTCAGCTCAACTGAAGCAGATAAGAAGAGGAAAATTATCGTTGCTTATGTGCAACGTGGCTGATGGAGTCTCTGAAATACCGGAGAACGCTTTCCTCAAAATTAGTGAGAAGTAAGATTATTTTGATTGAATTCTTCCAATGTATTTTAGTTTAAAAACCGAATATTAAGTGTTCGCAAGGGTTCCATTTTTAATTTCTATTTAATATGTTATTTTTTAATTTTTAATGGCAAACAGCGAAACAGAGCTCGTATTACCAGATCCGAACTATGGGATAAAGAGAACTCTATAATTATGTTATTCAAAGATTTTGTACCTAATTTCATTCAGTTTAGCCGTTTTGGCATGATTGAGTAACACACATTTGAACATATGTTTAAACTTTTGCATTTATAATATTATAGCCCGCGGCTTTGCTAGCCTGTATTTTTGAAATTAACTATCCTATGTTCGTTCTAAAGGTCAAATCTATATATGTGCCAAATATCATCAAACTCGTTTAAATGGTTTAGACGAGAAAGTTACTTACGCAATCATAATATTAGTAGAGATTGGTAAGATTTGAGTAGATCTATTCCGATACCGTGAGTTCTTTTTTTACTCAAAACAGAGGAGTGTACGCGTATTTCCTTAGATATTTTAGGTTATTATTGGTCACATTTGTATTTACAATTTTCTCATTTCAGGAATCCTCTAGTGCCATGCAGCAAAATCCCGAAGATGGACTTCAAAGTATGGGCCGACAAGTCATGCAAGGCAAAGCAAAAGAGCTACTGAAAATAAATAATCCGAATTTGGTCAGATAAAAATCACACAGCAAAATTAAATAAATTTGTTGTTGCTCATAAGTTCATTTAAAATATTGAACCAGATTTTTCTGTACGTATAAATGAACTTGGAATAAAGTTACAGCAAAACTATTTATTTTTATTTAACGCTACCTCAGTCTCTTTTGGATATCAGAATCGTAGACTTTTCAAAAAACAAGGAGGTACTCTACCATATAGTGGTTTACTGTTTTAGGGTTTACTACATAGCTGAATGGCAAGAAATAGAACCATTATAGATTCATCATGTCTCTCTGTCTGTCTGTCTATCCGTCTATATATCACAGCACTTCATGCCAAAATTTTAGGACTACAGCCGTGTAACTTTATAAGTAGACTAGTATTTGCGTGTTGCGCGAGGTGCAAGCACCTCGCGTGCTTGTGGTGGTGGATTGTTCACTTTTAAAACCCCTAAATGTAGTAAAATGTCAAACATAACCCTAACAGAGCAGCAGCTACGGAGGTCGCCGGCTCGCTTCGCTCGCCACCTCCCCCCTTCACTCCACTCAGTCTCGCAGGTTCGCTCCACTCAGGCCCTACGTACCACCGGACAGGTTTCGACGCCTACTATAATATTTGTTCAAACACCTAATGGCTATCTCTAACCGTTATGAAGTTACAGCCTTTTCAATTTTAGGGGAGGTTGGGGAGGGGAGGGCATGCCATAAAAAATTAGAAGGCCCGTTTATAGTTAAAAGTAAGAATCAACAGTTTTTTCAGTAGTAAAAATCAAAATGGGGGGTGTTGATGGGGGAGATTGGGGAGGGAGATGGGGGGAGATGGGAGGGGTTGCACAATTATTTTGACTAAAGCATTGCCCCTCTAAATGAATCTGAAAAAAAAAATGTCAGTGAGTCAGTGAGTGGTAATTTAGCTTTATATAATATGACTAGTATTTGCGTGTTGCGCGAGGTGCAAGCACCTGCACAATTATTTCGAATAAAGCATTGCCCCTCTAAATGAATCTGAAAAAAAAAATGTTCCAAGTCTCTTAATTTCCGAGATCCGCCTAAAGGGGGTGAGAAGGGGGCAAGGGGGGCGACTTTTAAAAATGGTTTTTACTTTACCGTGCCTCCTCTATACGAATCCGTAAAAAAAAATACGGGTCTCGTAGATTCTGAGATACGATAGGGAGGGGGGAGAAGGGGGATGAAAAGGGGAGGTTTGGCACTTTTACCGTAGGTTTGAGAGTTACTTGTTTACGAATCTGTCAAAATATACCCACCTCCCCATCCACCATCTGGGAGAACAATTATGTGAAATAGTGATTCAGTGAGTGAGAGAGTGAGTGAGTGGAAATTTAGCTTTATATAGTATAATGTATTCTGTAAAATGCTGTACATTGGGCTCCCCAAAATAACTTTAATTTCAGAGGTATCTTTGGTCATGTACTTTTTCATTTTTGACAACGACTTCCGAAATTAAAGTTATTTTTCACTTTGCAGTGTTGTTTTTTGGAAGTCAGTTTAATTTTTTGTTAAAAAGTTTTTATTTTCTTTATGAAATTGATATGGGACCACACCACAGTACCTGCTTTCAAATATAAAAAGAACCACCAAAATCGGTACACCCAGTAAGAAGTTATGATGTAACACAACAAAAAAAAAACATACAGTCGAATTGAGAACCTCCTCCTTGATGTCAAAGTGAAGTTGAAGTCAGATAAAAAAACATCAAATAAATAGGTTGTCTATACAACGGTAACGGAAACCCCATATCTATCCAAAAGGGCTGCAGACAACATCTGGTATGGAGTCTCTATGCACAGTTTCAGCTAAAAATAAGTAACTCAAAGAATTGATACTAAATTATCGGTTTCATATGTTTCTTGAATACCAATCATAACAAACGTGTCACAGCACTACAAGGGTCAATAACTTTCACGTCACTTGCCAATAACACGATAACTCTGTTCGTTCTTCTTAATTTGAAAATTTCGGTCTCTGGTATTGAAATTTCTAATAACTTCCACACGTGTTGACATAGGATTTTATCATCCAAAGAAGCCGTGCACTTGGTATGTATATACCTTTTAAATTACACGTTGTAGATAGGTCCTTCAAAATGACATTGAGGTTTCTAAAAAATTTTTTGTCTGAAAGTCAATCATTTCTATCTAATCGGAAGGTTATTTAATACTCAATACTTTTATTGCATTGCATTGTTAGGTCCCTGTCGGTTACAGCAAAAATGGGTGATTTTAGGAGAGAGGAAGCATTTGTTAATTATATATTATATATATATATTATACTTTATTATATATATATATTACTTTACCTTGTAGTGTTGAAAGACTCGAAGGACCGTGTGGCGGGGAAATAACTTTTGCGGGCAATGAAGTATTGAACACACAGTAATGAGTTGACCAGGAGTAGGAAGAAAGGTTGATGGACTTACTTGGATGTTTTGGAGCTGATTAGTTTGAGTAGAAGACGCACGTAGATTGAATCACTTTCTTCTTCGGATGTTTAATCACTTCACTGTTGTCTTTATTTTGTCACACGTGTGTGTCCAATACGGATATTTTGATAGTTATAGATATACAGCGGTATTTAGTTAATCTCGGCTAGACGCGGGTGATAACTTGCTTAACGGGCAAGTCGCGTGGATAGTTTCTTTACGATAGTTTCTTCTGGAATACTCCGAGACACAATATGGCGGAGGTAATTATACCCTCTCGAACCATAGAATCTGCTCGATAATTGGTTAGCGATGAATGTGCCAATATTGGCGCGTGCGGCGAGCATTTCTTCTCTGATTCGTGAGAATAGGAAGCTAGGAAGGGATGATTGGTCAACTCAAAAACCGCGGCAAAATATGAATTTGTATTCTAATATGTGATACGTTCGGATATATGTCAGTAGAAAGTTACAAACCAAATAACTTGCGCAAGCATCCTGCCCGGTTTTGAGGATATGTAGTATTCTCAAAAGGAGAGAAATATAATAATATATTAAAGCGTACTAAGGAAAAAATATTATAAATATGTTAACTACAGCTAAATTTGGTTTATTACGCGGTGATGTTATTGAGAAGGTAAAGGACATAGTTTGACAACGGGTCTCTTGAAAGAGCCACTGCATGTCTTCACCATAGCAACGCGGGTTGTCCCATCCTTGCCGGGAAAAACTTCGGTGATTACACCCATTGGCCAACGTAAAGGCGGGACATCATCCTGATGTATGAGAACCACTGTACCAATCTTAATATTGTCTGCGGCATTCAACCATTTTTGTCTAACTTGAAGATTATGTAAATATTCTATGCGCCATATCCTCCAGAAACTACAAATCATCTGGTCAAGCAATTTTTTGCGGCAAGTTAGAGACTTCGTCGTTTCGGGAACATTCATGACAGGCAACGAAGTCATCGGAGAAGCCATTCTAAAATGAGCGGGAGTAAGCGGTTCTGGGTACGGATCCTCATTCAGGACACAAAGCGGTCTGGAATTTAGAACTGCCTCAATTTCAGTGAGAACAGTCGAAAGCTCCTCATATGTAAGGAGTTGAGAACCGATAACACGGTATAAATGCGTTTTAATAGCTTTAATATTTGATTCCCACAGCCCTCCAAAGTCCCTCCAGCGCGGGGTGGAATCATTTTCCACTCTATGCGGTAGCGGTTAGCAAGTAGTTCTTGCAACTGAGCCTTGGCTCCAACGAAAGTTGTTCCGTTAATATGATAAAGATGCTTAGGATCAAGATTTTCTTGACATTTAGCGACGCGGTTACTAACAAAAATGTTCCATTTTTGTGATGAGGAATGAATCCATGGAAGCGTAATTGTATAATCGGAAAAGGCAAATATATTATTAATAGCGGTACGAGAGCGGTAATTGTCATAAACTTGTTTAATTAATTTAGACAAAAGAACAGCGGCACAGAGCTCTAGACGAGCTAGATATACGACCTTAACAGGTGCAACTTTGGATTTAGCACACACCAAATTTACGTGTGTGTTACCATTTGTATCAGTGACATGTAAGTATATGACGCAGCCATATGCATTCAAGCTTGCATCAGCGAAACCTACTATATTTGTCACGCACCCCATAGAAACGGCTACATGACGAGGTAATTTTGTTTTGTGTAATTTATCATAAAGTATAATCCGTAAAAATCTCAGAATATATATAATTATGCGTAATATTTTATTTAATGATAGCTGGCGCACAGTGCACATGGCTAGAAAGGGACTGGACTTGAGACCAAATACAACTCGGTTAAATTGAAATTCGCAAATAGGTTCAGCGGTATTAAATTTAATAAATGATTTTTGGTATTTTCGATGCTCATCAATAACAACAATTCGAAGATACATCTGTTTTATGTTAGCTGTAACTACAATAGGGAACAAACGGAATTTTAAAAGTAATACAAATATGTCGGCCTGTAAATTCGGCCCTATGTGTAACAAGTCATTCAATGACACGCCAGTGTGAGACTTAGCGCTCGCGTCAAGAACGATGCGAACTTTAGTTGTTTGTTTATCATTCCTAATAACAGGGTGATGCGGTATGTAATAACCTACAGTCTGATCAACAGAGCTAGGCGTAATTTCGGTTAAATAATTTTTATCGATATACTCTTGGATTATTTCATTATAACTAGCGCGCAAAGCAGAGTCGTGAAGCTTAGTTTTTTTCGTAATTGATTAGACGTCGATAAGCGACAGCGTAAGAGTTTCCAATTAAATCTGGATTTTTACAGAATGGTAACGCGGTACAATACCTACCACTGGAGTCACGTGACACTGTAGAAGTGTATAGCTGTTCACACTCCAGTTCTGCAGGGCTCATAAAAGATTTTGAAGGTACTTCTTCAATATTCCAAAATTTATGGAAAGATTCGTCTAAAGATAGAAAACAATGAGAATTATCTATATTTAGCGCGGTAGAAAAATATGAAGTGGAATTATAATTATTATTAGATAAACTAGCGGGTACCTCACCCATAAGAATGTAACCAAACATGGTTTCAATAGCGGACGGAGCGGTAGGTGAGATAATTTTATTTTGAAGTAATAAATACGGGAACAGTTTTGCCCCTAAAAGCAATTCGATCTCTCCCGGGACATGTCATTGTGGATCTGCGAGCGGTAAGTCGAACAAGTGTTGCACTGCAGAAGTGTCAACAATGTGAGATGGCAAGTTGTCCGTGATACAATCGACAACAAGAGCGGTGACTTTAAAAGAATTAATTTTATTGTTAGCAGTAACTGTAATCTCAACGTAACCTATGATAGGTCGCGAGGAAGTTTCGACACACATAAATGAGTTCGAAAGTGGTATAATGTTTAATTGTAGTTTTTTACAACAGGCGGAAGTAATTATATTATTTTGCGAAGCATTGTCTATTAAACATCTCACAGAAACGTGTTTATAATATTTGTTATCAACGTAGACTCTCGCAGTTGATAAAAGTACTGTAGTACGCTGCGTGTTTGTGCGTGAGCACGCACACACCACCAGCTGTTGCGAGTTCGCGGAGCTACTGACAGCGTCATTTTTGACCGTATGAGCTGGCTGACAGCTGTTCTCGAGATGTAACAGAGAATGATGTCGCTTGTTACATGTTCTACAATTATGTATAGATTTGTAAACTGCCTTAGTTTAACGCACACTGCTTCACAGTGTACTGTGAAGCAGTGTGCGTTAAACTAAGGCAGTTTACACATCCACGTTTGTTTTTAATAAAATTCAAACGCGAATTTGCTGATAGTGATTGAAAGGTTGGACAAGTGTAAAGTTTACAATGATCACCTTTATTGCAATACAAACAAGTTTGGTTATTATCGCAAGCAACAAAAGTATCTACTGTACTATTATGTGACTGATTGCGAGACGAGTTATTATTTTTATTAGGGTTGTTACTCACTAACGCGGTGCGAGATGATACAGTTCAATCTAATATCTTAACTTGCGATTTTATAAATTCCACGAAATCCGTATAAGTAGGAATTTCCTCATCTCTTTTATGCATTTCAAATAAATGTACAGTAGCAGAGTCCAACTTTCTCAAAGCTAAATTTAATAAAATGAAATCCTTTAAATCGTTAATTTGTATTTGTTCTAAAGCAGAAACAGACGCGTGAAAACTTTCAATGAAACTATTTAAAGATGCGGAATTATTAATTGCGGGTTTAATATTTAATATGTTAGACATGTCATGTGAGCCTAATGCTCGTTTATCCTGATACTTTTTAACTAAACTGTCCCAGATAGCGGTATAATTATCATTTGACGGAATAATTCCGGCGGTAATTTGCAACACATTTCCCTTTAAATTACCGATCAGATACTGCACACGTTGAGAATCCGTAAGGTTCAAATTATTATGTATATTTGATTTAAATGATTCATAGAAAACAGGCCAGTTATCAATCTTACCATCAAAGAACGGAAATTGAATCGGGGGAAGTTTAACCGCTCCTGTATATTGTTTTGCGTTATCATGCGACGCTGACTCGGTCGATGACCTTGAATATTGCGTTGTAATGAGAGAACGTACTCGTTCCACGCGCGTGTAAACGCCGTCGAAAGATGTAAGACTGTTATAGTCAATCTTATGATCAGGATTTAATTGTAACGAATAGATATTTATTTTATCAAAATTTGAACTAAATTCTTGACGTGTTATTGACAGGATTTCCGTGTCCGCCATGAATGATTTTGATGAACGAAGCTCAATACTAGAAATATTTATTTTCTTAGAAGTTTCATATAATGACGATAAACGTTCAAAGATTGCTTGATTTTTAGCTTGAAGTAATTTGACTTTTACTTTAAGATCTTCCATATTGGAATATTAACAAAAAATATCGGAGATTAATATTAAGTATAGCGGGTAGATTAGAATAATATTATTTCTAAGCGGGTATAAGTTAAGGAATGCGGTTGAATATAATTAGTAGTTAAGTTAGCCGAGATAACTAACGATAACAAGCGGTTAGAATATTTACCTATGCTATTTCAATGCAAATAGGAGAAATATTAAGTTGATACAGTAATCCTCAATGAATTATGTATTTAGCGTGAAAGTAAGTACGATAATAAGCGGTTAGAATATTTACCTATGCTATTTTAATGCAATAGGAGAAATATTAAGTTGATACAATAATTCTCAATGAATGTATTATAGTATTTAGCGGGGATGTAGGTACGAATCACCGAACGGAATATACGCGTCCAATATGGCGTTCTTACGAATTTTGTATTTTAGGTATTTTGACCTAAATACTAGGTATGAGACCTATAATTACGTTGCGGTAAACTTATAAAAATATAGAATATCGCTGATTCTTTGAAACCGGCTCGTTTGGACCAAATTTATGTTGTGGAAAGACTCGAAGGACCGTGTGGCGGGGAAATAACTTTTGCGGGCAATGAAGTATTGAACACACAGTAATGAGTTAACCAGCAGTAGGAAGAAAGGTTGATGGACTTACTTTGATGTTCTGGAGCTGATAAGTTTGAGAAGAAGACGCACGTGGATTGAATCACTTTCTTCTTTGGATGTTTAATCACTTCACTGTAGTCTTTATTTTGTCACACGTGTGTGTCCAATACGGATATTTTGACAGTTATAGATATACAGCGGTATTTAGTTAATCTCGGCTAGACGCGGGTGATAATTTGTTTAACGGGCAAGTCACGTGGATAGTTTCTTTACGATAGTTTCTTCTGGAATACTCCGAGACACAATATGGCGGAGGTAATTATACCCTCTCGAACCATAGAATCTGCTCGATAATTGGTTAGCGATGAATGTGCCAATAGTGGCGCGTGCGGCGAGCATTTCTTCTCTGATTCGTAGGAATAGGAAGCTAGGAAGGGATGATTGGTCAACTCAAAAACCGCGGCAAAATATGAATTTGTATTCTAATATGTGATACGTTCGGATATATGTCAGTAGAAAGTTATAAACTAAATAACTTGCGCAAGCACCTTGTTTACTAACTTAACGTTACATACTATCACTTAAATATTCGTTTACAGAGTAACAGCTGTTCTTTAGCAAATTTTGTTTCATTTTTTCAATAGATTTTTTTTCTTCGGTTTATTTATGCATTGGTGATAGAAATATCTTGATGCAGATTCCGCAAACTATATGAAAGCAGTTTGTATTAATTCTTGGGAAGAACTTTTTCACCTCGTAGAAAATTTACCAAATTATTGGAGCCAGGTTTGGCGTGAACGTAGGATGACGTAAGGTTTCCAACTGCAGCTCCTGTAGAATACAACGGTTTCTCGTGCAGTGTGAGGTCTTGCGTTATCATGGAGCAAGAATGGTGAAGATTGGTTGACAACTCGAGGCTGTTTCACTGACAGTTTCGCCATCATTGTTGGAAGATTGGCACAACGAACATGTGCTGTTATTGCCAAACCAGATTTGAGAAGTCTATAGTAAATAATACCATGAATAGACCACCAAACAGTTACCATTATCTTTTTACTGAAATGAAATGAAATCATTATTTTGTAAGTTGGTTATAAATAACACTTTTACACGTCTTTTTTTGTGTTTTAACTTAAACTAGATGGGGCCGGTGTTTTCTGACTGACTACTCTGAGAAGAAAACATCGAAAAAAACTCAGAGGTCAACGTCTCTTTTAAAGTCCATACAATTCGTATTGGTCAAATCATATGAGACGCATGAAGGTTCATGTTTATGGTGCTCTTTTGAGGATAGGAGCACGCAGATTTGAGCAGACCTGTCCAGACAGTGTAAGCATTTATCAGTTATCGTGTAGGGTTAGGTAGGTAATTGGGTAGGCCACACAAATACTCGAACTGCCAGACATCAATCTATAAATTATAATGAAAATAACATAAAAAAGAAATAGTAACTTACATATTCCTCACAATTACAATTATAAAATATAAAAATAACAAGAAGAAGTATATACAATACTTTAGATAGTCAATAATTTACTCAGCAAAATATATTAAAAATCCCACAAAACTAGGTATATCATTGGAGCAGCTCTTCCCCAAGCCTTTTTGTCCTCAATATAATATTTCCCTGTGTAAAAGCTTTGTGACATAGCTTAGGTTTTATAAAGAATTTGAATTTATTGATGCTTAGTTGTTGAATGTGGCTAGAAATTTTATTATAAAAACGTATATATGGCCATCTAAACGAACCACCTATTATGCAGCATATTATGCTGGAGAACTAAGCTTTTGAAAACTTATCTATATGGCCCCATTGCAGCTTCGCATCTAAAGTTATACCCAAGAATACTGTGGTACCTTCAGGTTTCAATCTTTCATCCTTTCTTGAACACTAGTATTCAGTTGTCTAATATGAGGTAATATAATTTTTTAAATGCACTGTTATTTCATCAGTAACCTACTGCTGAGGTTTGATTTCAATTAAAAGAGAAGTATTGTCGGTTGTCGGCATATAAGACTATATCATGATTTTTTATCAGGGACGGCAAATCATTTATATAAATAAGAAATAAAAAATTGGCCAAGTGCGACTCAGACTCGCCCATGAAGGGTTCCGTAGTAACTATAATAAATATAATATAATATATTTATTTGACAAAAACAACCTTCCATTTTTCTTAAAATTATCTTATTTACAACTACGTCAAATATTTTTTTCTTCATAGTGTTTGTATGAATTAGAAGGTTATATTTGCGGTTTTAGAAAATATGCTGTATCTCAAAAACTGCTGACTCAGTTTGATTCAAACTAATTTTGGATGAAAGTTTACATTAAGATAAATATAATAATAATAATAATAACAACCAAATAACGACCAACATCTAAGGAGGCTCTCGTTGGGCAGCTGGATCAAGGGCTTGATACAGAAAGCAGTACTCCTGGAAACGGCGCGTATTGTGAGGAGGTTCCTCTCTATGGAGCCCTGACCACCGGTAGCTTGGACCCTGTTCCCGGTACCGGTGGGCTACTATTTTTTATATTTTTAAATGTTTTTATTTTTTATATTAATATTTAAAAATGTAATTTATATGTACATAGATTTAATAAATGGAATAATAATAAAAAAAAACCTGCAGTGCTAGACACTAACGATCGAAGGAGGATATGGCAGAGTAAGGAGCTACACGGACGTTTTTTACGGGCCCTTCATGGACCCGATGTAGACCAGTTAGCGTCCGTAGCTTGGTTGCGCTTCGGTGACCTCTTTGGGGAAACCGAAGGTTTTGTTTGTGCAATTATGGACGAAGTTATCATGACGAACAACTACCGGAAATTTATTGTGAAGGATGGCACGGTTGACATGTGTCGGGCATGTCACCGTCCGGGTGAACCAATCCGTCACATTGTCTCTGGTTGTTCTCGTCTTGCTAATGGAGAATACTTGCATAGGCACAACCTTGCAGCCAAGATTATTCATCAGCAACTTGCTCTGAAATATTCTCTTGTGGAATCGGAAGTGCCGTACTATAGGTATGTGCCCGATTCAGTTCTCACATTATACTGGGATCGGTCCATCATCACTGACAGGACTATTGTAGCCAATAAGCCTGATATAGTGGTGGAGGACCGAAACGAGAGGCGTGCCATGATTGTCGACATAACCATCCCGCATGACGAGAACCTCGTGAAAGCCGAGAAAGATAAGCAAATCAAATATCTTGACTTGGCGCATGAGATTGTCGACATGTAGGATGTGAACTCGGCAGTCGTTGTACCGATAGTCGTCTCAGCCAATGGCTTAATAGCCAAGAGCCTCGACCAACACCTTAGGAGGCTCTCGCTAGGCGGTTGGATCAGGGATTTGCTTCAGAAAGCGGTATTCCTGGACACGGCGCGTATCGTTAGGAGGTTCCTCTCTCTGGAGCCCTGACCACCGGTAGCTTGGACCCTGTTCCCGATACCGGAGGGCTACTATATTTTATATTTTTAAATGTTTTTTGTGTTTTATAAAAATATTTAAATATGTAATTTGGATGTATATAATTAGAAATAAAGAATAATAATAATCTTTATTCAATAAGAATAATAATAATAGAATAATTTTAGATATACAGCATATATTTTTTTAGATTTTTCTCTCCATTATTAACGATGTTAGAGGGGTCGACGACGATGACGACACATATTTTACCAGTTTGGAAGCGTATATCTTTTAAACGATTGACTTTAAGAAAAAGTGGTTTTTGAAACCTCAATGTCATATACCTGTCTATAGATATCACACACGTATAGGTTTGATGAATTTATATATTTTTAGTTTCAGTTCTGTGTATGGAGAGCCTCCCTTAATTTTATAATAATTTTTGATAAAAATCGGAAAGTGGTTAACAGAATACATCTACCTACCAAGTTTCATGTGTATAGTCTTAATAGTTTCGGAATAAATTGGCTGTGACATACATACGGATTGATAGATAGACAAACAGAAATGACGAAACTATAAGGGATCCGTTATTTGCCATTCAACTACGGAACTCTGAAACGGGACCTAAGATTGAGCCTTGGGGGACCCCCATCTTAACTTCAGATCCCGAAGATCTTTTACTGTTCACATTGACTCTCTAAATCCTTTCACTCAAGTATGAAGTCAGAAGATTCAGAGAGGCGTCACGGATTCCGTAGTAGTGTAGTTTACTGATTAATGTCTTATGGGGAACACAATCAAATGCCTTAGACAGATTGCAAAAAAAATTTCCAACGCATCGGACTTATCTTTCCATGCGTTAAAAATGTGTCCCAAAAGCTTATCATCCACATCAGTTGTTGAACGACCCTTTGTAAACCAAACTGTTTATTGTCTAGCAATTTGTGTATATTAAAAATTTTTTTTTTTACTAAAAGTGGATAGTACTGAAACAGATCTGTTATTAGTAGGGTCTGATGTACAACCCGATTTAAAAAGTGGGATTATTTTAATATATTTCATTAAATCAGGAAATCCATCGCAATCAATACAATTATTAAAAATTACAGCTAATGTAAGTGTTAAAATGTGTTTAATAGACTTAGTAACATCAACAGAATTACCCCACAGATCTGAAGTCTTGTTAACATTCAAAGAATTAAAAGCTTTGATGATATGATATCATTACATGTGAGTAATGTTTTGCGTGGGACAGCAGCATCTAGTATCACCAATTTAGAGACTTTGGAAAGGTGAATCAAGGTACTTTTGATGGCCAGGTGCGTAAACACCTAATTAGCATCTGTGGAACAGATATTTTCACGGTAGAAACCCTAAAATCCCCCAGCAAATATGCATCCTTAAAGTTGGGTGTGCCCTCAAAACTGGCTGACCAAGTCATGGCAGTTCAAAACTGGGTAGAGGATATTTGCGTTAAACCATGGCGTCGAAATTTTCGTGGCTGAAGTGACGAGACTCAGTGAGACTTTCAGCGTCCCTGCTCCACCCGACCCAACTAATCGCAACGTGTATCTGCGCTTACTACATCAGAACGTGTGTGAGCTAAAAACTAAGCTATCCATTTGGAGGTCAAACTTGCTAGTCACCGAGCATGACGTAATAGCCGTAACAGAGAAAAATCTGGATAACTCGGTAGAGGACGCAGAAACTGAAGCGGTGATTGGCGCATTTTGCGCAGAGACAAAGTGCCCTGGGTGGTAGTGGACTTCTTGCTGCACACCCTGGCGTTATTATGACGAGACGACATAATTTTGAGACCGCTGGTGGCGAAGATCTATGGGCAACGATGAAAATTCATGGCGTATTTTTATCTGTGTTTGATGTCTACTTTAAGCCCACTGCTACTAACGGTGGCCATATGGCGTGGTTTTGCAAGGTTGAGAGTAACATCTCCAATATGAACGGAACTGTTATAATTTTAGGTGACCTTAATTTAAATAGTGCATCTGTAAGTTTAAACAATTATTATCATTATTTCCTATGTTTTGATTTGTGTCATCCTCCATTAGATATTGCGGTTAACATCAAAACGGATAAGGTTAACTAAAAATTAGACCCTAACAACATTGATCGTAGTAGGTATTAGAATTTTCGTAAAGGAGACTACACACTATTATACAATCAAATTCGTTCTGTTCCTTGAAGTGACGTTCTTCACTGCCACGACGCTCCCACCACTACGGGGGTATATTTTTGCAAGATGTATAGTTAGTTGTTGGTTGTGAATGAGGTATATCGGAATAAAGGATCCTGTAAAAAGTTGTGTAGATATCTAAGACTTGGTCTCTGTTTATTTGTTTAACGTTCCTGCTGTCTTTTAAACATATAATCCAAGTCTTCTTGTTACTGATTCCTTGTATTGCTATTTTTAATGATTTGCTCTTTTCTAATGCCTTTTGTATTATTTTTATTATTATATTCTCTCATATCTTTTCTGATGCTGCGTATCATCTCTTTATTTTTTAATCTGTGTTGTAAGACTCTTTTTATTGTATTTAAAGCCAGTCTTTCCTCTATTAGTTTTTTAATATCGTCTGACAGTTTTTTGTTTTGCTTTTATTTTGTTTTACTCAAGGAACTTGTACAGGTATAAGATCCTTGGTTTTACTACTTTACTAGCTTTTGATATACTATCATTTTCTTCATTTAAAAGGTCCTTAACTCAAGACTGAATGCTTTTTTATATGCCATAAGGGGCTCTTTGTTTAATTTTTTGATTTTATTTTTGAATAAATTATTGCGCTGTATTTTAATATTTAATTTTAGTACCGCATGAACGGGCCTATAGTCAGAGCTAAATTTAAATTGGTTTATAACTTGAACATTGTTGAAGATTAGACATTTTTTATGCACGAATATAATCTTTTTCATTTTTAGTTATATTATTCGGAGATATCCATGTCCATCTTCTGTGTTGTTTTTTGTAGAAGAAACTATTGCCTATGCATAGGTTTAGTCCAAAAGCAAACTGAATTAGCCGGAAACCAAATTAATTTCGGTCTCCAGAACCAAGCGGGCCAACAATTCTTCCATCGTCCATGGCTTGCCTCTGTCCTATTTTGGCGTTGAAGTCACCTAGAACAATATTCCAGGTGCTTCGGTGATCATCGCATGCTTTCTTGAGTAGGTCATAAAACTCTTCTACTTCATCATCAGGATGGGACATCGTTAGAGCATATACTTGGACAACAGTCAGCGTTTGAGTGTTTGATTTTTTTTAAATTTTAAAATTGTAATTCTATCTGCATATGACATAAATTCTGCAATATTGTTTTTCCATTTTTTCGCTACTAAGAACCTTCCTACCTAACAATAACGTTTTAGGAATGCTAGGCTTTAATTCGTTAGAGGTGAGGAGAGGCTTTGATCAGCTCACAGTAGCCTGCAAGACCCTGAACGGACGTATCAACTGTCCTGAGCTCCAGGGCCTTTTCTGCCGACTATTTGTACCTGACAAGTACATCGGACACCGTCAGAACCGCTTGCATAATTTGTTTGCTCCACCAATTTCCAAAACGGTCGCCAGAGCTGAATCTCCAGTGTTCGGTCCGACGTGAAACAGAACGCACCCTTTTGACATAAAGAATTTGATCTTGACATTACTTGACTTTGACAGATAGACTTTGCTTGCTGGAAAAAATGCCGGTCGTCGGGACCTTCTTGTAATTGTATTTGTTGGTAAAATATCGTTGGATTCGCCTGTTGAAACCGATAATTGGGTCGCGAATTATTTATTGTTGAACTTTGTACTCCCGGATTGACGAGAATCCAGGGATATTTCTCGGAACATATCGCCTTATTGCGTCACCTCGTGGCACGCGCTTGGTGGAAACGAGTTGGGTGTGATGCTGAGTTGGAACCGCGCCATCTGGAGACGGCGCCTTGTGAATGTCCACACACTTGACTTACATTACACTTTTCAATTACTCATCTCATATTACATACATACCACACTTGGGGCGTGGCCTTGGGAAGGTCGAAGCTTGGAGAACCCAGCACAGAAGGTTAGTGGTTAGACCTGTAATTTGTATGGTTTGTAGGCCGAAGCCTAGTAGAAGTAGGCCTTTGTTTATTGTAAGCAACGTTAAGCTCCACGTATCGTGGAAAGTTTAGGACACCCCAGTTACCGTTGCACTGGGCCTATTGCAGTCCTGAACAAATTGGTAGCAGGCGTGGCTCTTATAAGATCCACTGATTCATTCTGGTAGTAAGCGCGGCTCTTATAATATAAGATCCACTGGTTTAATTGGAAGTTTTGAATATTGTTGAAAACTTAAAACTTAAAACTTGAGTTAATTACTTAACACAACTTATAACTTAATAAGTTTGAATATATTACCATGTCATCCGGGCTATCTAATTGAAGTTGAATCAATTGAAGTTGTATTTGTAATTTGTACTGTAGTACTTTGTTGAATTGACAAGTAAGATTTATTTGTGAAATTAGGAATTGGTTGTATTTGGTACATAAGTTGGTATATTGTTGTAAAAGTTGTTTAGTATTTGTGGCAATTAATAATTGAATGTCATTGATCTGAATTTAAAAGGTTATCTAAATAATAATTACACATAGTCTAACATAATAGGACTTGAATTGTGTGTATTGGTTATTGCATTTGTGGTACTTATTGGACTGTGTTGATAGAGATTCTCCGGCTCAATATTATACAGACAATTGTTGTGCTTATTGATGTATATAATTGGTGTGATCCTGCACAAGATATACATTGAATGTTATTTATTTTGTAACTAGCCATCTGTACCAAGCTAGATTCATACTTGGAATAAGTACAGGGTCGGATTTGGACTTGAAATAATTGAATTTAAGTTGTTATTTTGGTGAAATTATTTGGTCGGCTAACAAGTCATTGCTGTTTGTTTAATATTTGATTGTTGGTTGTTGATTGGTGTTTTGTATTAATATTTGATTGTTGCAATGGCCTCATTAAGGGCAGTCAGGGAGGCTGCTGCGGGATTGACCTCACAGTTGAGATGGTTCACATCGGCAGCTGCAACTGTTGAGCGTGTGGAATTGGAAGAGCTCACCCTTGCTCGGTATGGGCAAGTGATTGAGAGGATCAAGTCAGCTGATGCTGCGCTCACGCGCTTCAACGAGTACATCATGGACGTGGATTTGGGGGTGATGGATCAGACAGCCCGCGATAAGATTTTGGGTGACTATGACCAGATTATCCACCTGGGGGATGTCATATGTCTACGAGCGCGGGAAATTTTGAAGAGCCGGGTGCCTGATGCGGCCAAGCCGCAGACCCCTGTTGTTGCAGGCCCTGGACTATTGAGTAGGCTGCCCACCCTGGAGCTGCCACATTTTGACGGTCGCTTGGACCACTGGCTGGGCTTCCTAAATCTTTTGAAAGTCTTGTGGATGCACGCTCGGACCTCGGACCTGCCCAGAAGCTGGCCTATTTATTGTCTGTCCTGGAGGGCGAAGCCAGAGCCTTGGTGCAGCACTTGCCGGTGACGGATTCCTCCTACCCGACCGCTCTGCAGCTTCTCTCCCGACGGTATCAGAACAAGCGCTGCCTGGCTGATGTGCACATCGACCAGATTTTGGGGCTACCGGCCATTGTCAGCACGTCGACGTTGCGCACTGACTTGCTGAACCCGTTGGTTTCAGCAACCAACGCATTGAGACGCTTGGAGTTACCGGTGGAACATTGGTCCTACTTGTTGGTGCACATAGTGCTGCAGTTGCTCCCCGCGGAGTTGAGGTCACGTTTTGAGCAGAAGTATGGTGGGGATAGTGCCACCCATCTTCCCCCCTTTGACGACCTCCTCAAATTTTTGGAAGACGAGTGTCGGTTTGCGGATAACACTCGTGGCGCCACGGGGTCACCCCCTCTACCTTCTCAGCCCAGAGACCAGGGACGGACTAGGGCTCGGGGGCCTGTTGATGTTCCCCCCGCCCCCCGTTTTGCTGGCGCCCGGAGTCCTCGGGCTAGGGGGCCTGTTGATGATCGCCCCGCCCCCCGTTTGGCTGGCGCCCGGAGTCCTCGGGCTAGGGGGCCTGTTGATGTTCGCCCCGCCCCCCGTTTTGATGGTGCCCGGAGTCCTTATCATTGTGACTTTTGTAAGGCAACGGGGCATGTCATGGCGCGTTGCCCGGATTTTTTGAATTTGCACGTAAGTGCCCGCCGCCGTATTGTCAACGCACGCCGTTTGTGCTTTTCGTGCTTGGGGGCCCACTTCCATCGGTACTGCCCCGACCCCCGCCCGTGTAGAATTTGTGAAGGGTCCCACCTTGAGATTTTGTGCGCCAACGCGAACCGCTCCAGCAGACCAGCTTCTGAGGGGGGTTCGCGCAAGGGGGGGTACCCCGGAGACGAGCACCGGGCTGAGACCCGCAATTCTGTACGCCGCTCTCCACCCCCCGCGCAAGTTGAACGCGAGCCCCACGAGCGGCATTTGGTCTCCCCTCGTCAGGGAGAACGCGCATTGGCTGCTAGGCAGCAGTGGCCGGGTCGGCGCCGCTGCCTTTCCCCTCCGTTGGCGGAACGTCCCCGGCTGGAGTCGCGCCCTCCGCCATTCGGGCATCCGGTGGGATATTCCCCTCCAGTGATGGCGAGCGGCTCGGGACACCGCGCGGACGACTATTTTGATTGTTGGCCTCGTCGAGAACGAAGGCAGCCTGGATGCGGCGATCGGTCACCGCCCAGGCATCACTAAGAGATTGACACCTGCCCCGCTAAAGGACCCCCCCGATCAAGACGGTTGTGTTGCCAACGGCCTCGGTCAAGGTCTGGGGACCCTTGGGTGACTCAATTGTGGTCCGTGCCATTTTAGGCACGGGAGTCCGGGGTTGCCTTTTGTTGTCTTGGTTAGCGGGACAGGTTGGCCTGAAGGTGAACGACCTTTCAGGCAGGATTTGGGGAATTGGCGAAACGGCTGTCACCACTGTTGAGGGAAGGACCTGGTTTGAAATCACCCTTGTGAGTTGTCCTTACCCTAAAATTGGTACTCCTGCCCTTGTTATAACTGAACTTGGTTCAATTGTTGGTGACTGATCGTCACACTAAGAACTCGCATGCCGGTTGCAATGCGCTGTTGGCCATTCTGCAGCGAGAATTTGGATTTTGTCGGCTGATCGCGTCAATGAGGCGAGGCCCTTTGCTGGCGTCGTAACGGACTTGTTGGTCCCCCTTTGTTGAAGACGTCCACCCTTCGTAATAGTAAGGCTTATTTGTGTGTTTGTCTGCCTGTCAACCAAGGCAGTACATTTGGAGCTGGTAACCTCCCTCTCGACAGAGGCCTTTGAGGCGACTTTGGAAAGATTTGTGTCTCGCCGTGGGTTACCTTCCTTGATTGGGTTTGCTTGCGGTACGAATTACAAAGGTACAAGTAACTATTTGAAGGAGGTATACGCCTTCCTTAATGAGAACCAGGTTGACATTGGTAATAGTTTGGCCCGCCGAGGGGTCACTTGGTTGTTTGACCCGCCAGCCTGCCCCCCATTGGGGGGGTATTTTTGGGGCCGCGGTGAAAGCGGCAAAGGGACGCTGGCGGAGATTGTTGGGAGACACCGTTCTCACCTTTAATGAACTAGCTACGGTATTTGGCCGCATTGAAGCTGTGTTGAATTCGCAACCTTGTCAAGACTTCCAATTGATTAGCGGACGGGTAGGCCCGTCCGGGGGGGGGGGGTAGATGTTCGGTCCGACGTGAAACAGAACGCACCCTTTTGACATAAAGAATTTGATCTTGACATTACTTGACTTTGACAGATAGACTTTGCTTGCTGGAAAAAATGCCGGTCGTCGGGACCTTCTTGTAATTGTATTTGTTGGTAAAATATCGTTGGATTCGCCTGTTGAAACCGATAATTGGGTCGCGAATTATTTATTGTTGAACTTTGTACTCCCGGATTGACGAGAATCCAGGGATATTTCTCGGAACATATCGCCTTATTGCGTCACCTCGTGGCACGCGCTTGGTGGAAACGAGTTGGGTGTGATGCTGAGTTGGAACCGCGCCATCTGGAGACGGCGCCTTGTGAACGTCCACACACTTGACTTACATTACACTTTTCAATTACTCATCTCATATTACATACATACCACACTTGGGGCGTGGCCTTGGGAAGGTCGAAGCTTGGAGAACCCAGCACAGAAGGTTAGTGGTTAGACCTGTAATTTGTATGGTTTGTAGGCCGAAGCCTAGTAGAAGTAGGCCTTTGTTTATTGTAAGCAACGTTAAGCTCCACGTATCGTGGAAAGTTTAGGACACCCCAGTTACCGTTGCACTGGGCCTATTGCAGTCCTGAACACCCAGTATGTCGCACTCTAAGGATTCTCAATGCTCTCCTGACTACACTGAATGTGAAGTGTTTGACGACGAATGGAGTAAAATTATGCATGCATGTCTGGTGTTCTGCGAGAGGAAGTATGAGAGAGTGCGTACTGATTATTTTTTGTTATTTTTATATTATCTTATATAATTTCTTTTTTTTTAAATGTATTTCTA
This sequence comes from Tholera decimalis, assembly GCA_943138885.2. Classification (NCBI taxonomy): domain Eukaryota; kingdom Metazoa; phylum Arthropoda; class Insecta; order Lepidoptera; family Noctuidae; genus Tholera; species Tholera decimalis. The sequence goes on from OW964552.2 coordinate 43,599,020, forward strand.
CGTAATTGGTGTTGTACCGTTTTAATTAACTATAAATAAATAAAAAATATGACATATTGGAATTTAAATTCAGTACTAAAATCTGGAGGATTTATTAAATTAATGTTTCTGCTGCAATGTGCGGTGATTTCAGAAATATGGACGTCGAAACGGGAATGTCAGCAAAAAATTTTGCAAATTCTGTGGCTAATGTAATTATAGCATCATAAATAGCAAGGCTACATTCACTATTTCGGTTGCAAGATCTTCCCGTTCCGATTCTTACAATATCCCAAATCGTTTTAATAACATTACAACTATTTTTTTATTTTAGAACTCAAGTAACGGGACTTTGCTATATAACATTTTTTTTTAATAATTTAGAATATGTCTTAACATATAAATTAAATTCTACTGAAATAATGTAAGTCCAATCCTCGTAAAGTTCATAAAGCCTATTTCTTCTTTTATAAATATCAAAAGTGGCACAGTCACTGAACGAAGAATTACTATTAACTGAAACTGTCTTGGGAATAAGGTTTAAATCATTTATTCTCAAAAAAGACATAATAAGCCACTTACATGAGAACATAAAATAAAATGTAAAATTGAAAACAGGTCACTAGAAAGGAACGGGGTATATCCTAATGGTGGTGATAGGATGAAAACGCATAGTAAAATTATAGTGGACTGTATTCTAACGGTTATAACAAGCAGATAATTAAATAAAGAAATTATATGGCAAAATGACAAGTATGCGCGTTTAGTAAGGCGGACGATGGCGCAGTGGTTGTGCCGGCCGGCGCTCGCTCATCGTTGCACCGCCCCGCGCGCCCGCAGCCCCGCCGTGGTCTCCGCGAGCGTAGTGATGTTCTCAACAGTCACCGTAAATCAATTATCAAATTTTTGGCACTATAATTTGGAAAAATCATTATAATGTTCATTAAGGTCCTCATTGGTTGTCAAACATGGCGTTTTATTTAAAATTTTTGTTTTAATTATATTATATATTTTGTTTTCGGATTTATTGCCTATTTTTGGTAAAGTAATTAGTTGCCCACAATGATCAAAGTCAATTAAATTAATTATTTTTGTGGGTAGGTACCACATTATTAAAAATATTATCTAGGCAGGTGGCACTAGTAGAAGTTATTCTAGTGGGCTCCATAAATAGATTAACAAGATTGTATGACTGGAATAAACTAATTATTTTATTGCTGAAACCAGAATTTTGTAATAAATTAACATTAAAGTTGTTAAAGTTACACCACAAACAATGACAGATTTGCTTGAGTTACAAATATCCGAAACTTCATCCACTACTTTTTCAAAACAATCATACATTCCTGAAGATGGCCAGTATACACTTAATATAATAAACTGCTCCAATTCAATACGTGTTATTTCAATCTATCGTTCAACAGATTCATTCAAAATTGCTAAGATTTGCCTTATGGCAATGTGGCGGCGTTTGACATAGGGTCAGCAATTGCATTTTTCGCTTTGAGCTATCGTAAGGAATACACTTTTCATCACACGTTACAATTGAATCCAACATTTCCTTATTTCTGTACCGATTCAATAAGGAAAGGCAAGTTTCAACACGCGTTCCTTTCTGGAAATCAGTAAAATCATGAGGCACCCATTTTTTATAATTATTTTTTTATCTTTTTGATTTGATTTAAGTAAGTCAATATGGTAGGTAAGGTCACTTTAAACCATGTCGCTAATTTCTGAGTAGTATGAATTGTATCTGTATGCTTTCACCATCTCCTTCAATTCAGCGTTTTATACCAAAAACGCACGGTTCGTTCATTAGCAGTCTCGTCTCCAAACCCAACACTGGTATTGCGAGCCGTTTCTGCAGCGTTAGATCCAGTGTCGAAACTCGTATTCAAAGATTACTTGGATTTTCAAAATACCTATCTAACTTTCTCGTCTAAGCTGCATAAAAAACAATTAAAAGTCTAAAATCGAATGTTGCACATTTATTAAAACAAAAAACTTATAGGTATCGTGTGAAAAAATTTTCACTCAGAAATCTCACACCATGGTTTCGTGTCAATTAAAAGTATCTATTACTATATTAAAGCAGTAATTTCATACTTTAACCCCTATTACTAAGAAGCGTGTGTAATCAATTGTCTTCACGCAAAATTTCTTCTGCATAGCAACCATATACAGGGTGTCCCGTAAATAATGGATCAAACGTAACGGGTAGGTAGCTTACCTAATTTCCAACAACTAATTTGAATATTAAAAAAAAATCGTTACAGTAATCAAGATATTAATTTTTTTTTCGAACTTTACCATTTTGTCTTCCAGAATTAAGTTTTTTTAATGCTGTTGCTGCAAATGATGACATTTTTAGGTATGATTTTTATTTAACACTAGTACTCACGCGGGGCTTCGCTCCCGTGGATTCTATCACGGTAAAAACATAACTCTCCTTTTTTGCAGTCGGGTAAAAAGTAGCCTATAACCTTCCTCAAGCTTCAAGCTACTTCCATACCAAATTTCATCCAAATCCACCCAGTACTTTCGAAGATTAGCGCGTTCAAGCAAACAAACAAACAAACAAACAAACAAACTTTTCCGCTTTATAATATTGTATAGATTTCTGAATAGCTTACTAATGTTATAAGATACCATTTATTTGAATACCGTTTTATTTGCCTTAGAAAAAAAATCTTGAGTTAAAAAGTTTTTTCTTTACGATGTTAGGACCAAAATTGAAAAATTTCTCCTGTAAAAAAAATGTATGACACCGAAGACGACCATTATTTTAGAAACTTGTACATTTAATAAGGTTTGCAAATTCGTATAAAACTTACGTCTAGTCCTTATCGTTACAAAGATATTGCTATGAATGTGATGAAGAAGACAGAAAATAAATTAAATTGGTACTATTCCATTTTTTCCTTTTCGTTATGGCTTATGCTTGAATGCTTGTAATCGAGGTAGGTAGTTAAGCGGCGAGCATAATTCCGACCCGATGACGTCATCTGTCCGGTATTTGGGATCGCTACCTGTGGCGGAGTTGCACCTCAGTCAGTGTTAAAGGGATAGATAGCGCCGCTTTTTGGTAAATCCGTATAAAGTTGCGCAGGTTCTTTTGTTCTTTCCTGCACCCTTCACTCGTACAGGCTTCATTGTTGCTTGATTTTATTAGTTTAGTTCTAACTAGTCTCTCTTCGAGTTGCTACGTCAGACAACTTTCGCTCCCGCTCAGTGGCTCGGTGTTTTCTTCTGTAAAATTTGACTTGTGCTGTGTATTTGGACTTTGCTTTGCCTATCGATTTGGAACTCTTTGCGTATTGGACAAACGACTTGGCGATCCTACGGACTCCGAAAACATTCGTTTGTGTGTGCTTGTACGTGTGTGCAGTAGCGCTGAAACCTTATTCAGCCCAATGCCTCGCTATGAGTACACGCCACGGCAATATGCCGAAATGCATTTTATCTACGGAGAAGCAAGAGGTAATGCCAGGGCGGCTGCAAGATTGTACCGTGAAAGATACCCGATTCTGGTTCGTTATCCCGATTATCGCGTCTTTATTAGAGTGCATAATGCGCTTCTTGAGGGCAGAATTCTTGGCACCGGAGTTGGTGGTACCAGTGAAGGACGACCGCGACAAGTTAATGACGAAGTCATTCTTCGAGAAATCGAGGAAGATCCGTCAGTCTCCGTTCGCGTCATAGCGCGACGCGTAGGAATTTCTAGATCTACGGTGCATCGAGTGCTACAACGGTGCCGATTGCACCCATATCACGTGCAACGTGTTCAAACGCTGACGTCGCGTGATTACCAGCCAAGAATAGAATTTTGCCAAAGGATGCTTAGAATGATTCGGGCGGACCCGCAGTTTTTTAACAAGATTTTATGGAGTGACGAGTCTTCATGCCGCCGAGATGGATATTTAAATTTGCATAATTTGCACAGTTGGCAGCTGATAAACCCACATTTGATGCGAGAGGATAGGAGCCAACATCAATTTAAAATAAATTTATGGGCGGGAATAATCAATGGGCAAATAATAGGGCCCTTTGAACTACCAGCTACTCTAAACGCCGAATATTATCTCCATTTTTGAGGAATGAGTTGCCAAGGTTATTAGAAAACGTTCCAGAAGACGTACGGCAAGCAATGTGGTTGCAAAATGATGGGTGCCCCGCTCACTATGCGACGGCAGTAAGGGCGCACCTTGATGAAAGTTATCCGGACAGATGGATGGGCCGATTAGGACCAGTTTTGTGGCCTCCGCGATCTCCGGATTTAAATCCCCTAGATTTTTTTTACTGGGGATGTTTAAAAGACAGGGTCTACAAGAAACCAATAACGTCGGAAGAAGAATTACGACAGCGCATCCAATCTGCTGCATCAGAAATAAACCAAAGCCGTTTTGTCCGTCGGATAAGAGCTTCCTTTATTAGGAGATGCAGACTTTGCATTCTTGTAGGGGGAAGGCAATTCGAACATTTATTGTAAAAACCAAATAAAACGATTTATTTGAACTAACTGTTTTTTTTAGTACGGCCTCCTAATTCTTTTCATACGCCTCAATAATTCAATGAACATTGCCTCTGAAATACTACAGTTACACATTTTAAAGAAAAAAGTTTAAATGTACACACTTTTTTATTTTTTTTATTAACGTTGATTTGGAGCACCTCTCAGATTCATAGCAATTATCTTTGTAACGACAAGGACTAGAATGTACAACTTCATACCAATTTACCAAAAATACGAAAGCGGCGCTATCTATCCCCTTCACACTGACTGAGGTGCAACTCCGCCACAGGTAGCGGTCCCAAATTCCGGACAGATGACGTTATCGGGTCGGAATTATGCTAGCCGTTTAACTACCTGCCTCGATTACAAGCATTCAAGCATAAGCCATAACGAAAAGGAAAAAATGGAATAGTACCAATTTAATTTATTTTCTGTGTTTTAATTTATCTTCTTCATCACATTCATAGCAATATCTTTGTAACGATAAGGACTAGACGTAAGTTTTATACGAATTTGCAAACCTTATTAAATGTGCAAGTTTTTAAAATAATGGTCGTCTTTGGTGTCATACATTTTTTTACAGGAGAAATTTTTCAATTTTGGTCCTAACATCGTAAAGAAAAAGCTTTTCAACTCAAGATTTTTTTCTAAGGCAAATAAAACGGTATTCAAAAAAATGGTATCTTATAACATTAGTAAGCTATTCAGAAATGTTAAATAAAAATCATACCTAAAAATGTCATCATTTGCAGCAACAGCATTAAAAAAACTTAATTCTGGAAGACAAAATGGTAAAATTCGAAAAAATAATAATATCTTGGTTACTGTTACGGTTTTTTTTTTAATATTCAAATTAGTTGTTGGAAATTAGGTAAGCTACCTACCCGTTACGTTTGATCCATTATTTACGGGACACCCTGTATACCCCATAATCCACATAAAGGCCTCCACATAAAGGCCTTGGAAACATCTTAAATGTGCAAAGGCTACGATTGTTCAATTTAAATGGCTTTTTTAATAAATTGAAATGAAAGTCTCCATCTGTATGAATAAATTATAATACACAAACATAAAAACGAAATGTAGGTACTTATGATTTATTCACTATTTATTTTGTGTTTCAAGTGATTTAGGGTTCTGTGGCTTTCAAATAAATAATAACAACGGATGCAACTTATAATTATTATACTACCTTACAAAGAAAGTTCGCCATGGTACATTGGCATAGTCTGGTGTGCATATTTTCAACACTATATAAAATAAATAAATGAAAAAAAAATAGTTACATTTTGTTTTGGTATTTAGCTTTGGAAGTACTAACATTTTCCCGTTTGATTTATTATAACGTGTTGTGCATTAATGTTACAATCGATAGTTTAATTTGAGAGTAAAAACAATTATCCTTGTTACATAACCAGCCTATGGCTTTCCCACTGTTGGGACAGAGGCCTCCCTATATGAAAGGGAATTGGCCGTAATCCACCACGCTGGTCTAGTGTGGGTTGGGTGTTGCATACCTTTCCTTTTTTTTTTTTTTTGGGGTGGGAAAATCATCGAATGACTTCTTCCGCTCTGGGTCAAGCGGAAGGGTGTGTCAGATTTCTACTGACTAAAAACCCACCCTGTTCCTTCGGGTGCCCTAAATTTCCGGGGCCACGGTAACTCGGCAGAACTTTCCCGCAAAGCCCGGCAGGCAATGGCCCTATGAGGCCCCGTCGCTGGTGTTGACAGCTCTTTGAAGCGCGCGTGGAACACGACGCGCCGCCGACACGGGCCTGGTCCTTACCGGACGGTGAGCGACCCCTGCTCGCCGTCCGCAGGCCCGCGCCTATGGTGGCCGGAAATCGGCTCGCGATCCCCGACGCCCGGGGCGTCTCCCGCGGTGGCTGGGGCGCGAGGAAGAGAGTTGCCTCTCCCTCGCGCGTTCGGCCTCCTCCTTCGCTAGCATGACTGCTTCGCAGAAGGAGGTGACCGCATCCCATTCCCTCTCGCTATGCACCATAGTCTGAACCAGAGCAGGGCGCGAGAGGTCGCCGCCGCCAACCGCCTCTACGAGGCGCTCGGCGGCTTTACCATATGCTCCACCGTGTCCTCCAGGTGGTCCTCACAATGACGACACATGGGCGTGTCCTCCCGCTGAATCCGAAACAGGTACCTCCCGAAACAGCCATGTCCGGTCAGCACCTGCGTCAGGCGGAAGGTGAGGATGCCGTGGCCTCTCTCCAGCCACTCCTTAAAGAGGGGACTTATCGCCGCGATTGCGGCGTGCCCAGCCTTCGGTTGCGACAGCCGCTCTTCTTCCGCTCTCTTCTATCCGCTGAGCCGCGACTTGCCGCGGTAGTGGAGTTTCACCCCGGCTTAGCACCTCTGCGCGCCAATTATGCACGCGCGCGAGGGCTACCGCCTCCAGATCCCACGGCAGCAATCCGGCAAGGAGGTTCGCCGCCTCCCCAGAGATCGTGTGGTACCCCGGATCATCCGGATAGCCATGACCCTCTGAGACGTGACCAGCCGGCTAGCTGGTCGCCGCTGCAAATTCAGCGCCCACACAGGGGCCCCATAGAGGGCCATGGACCGCACGATCTCCGCATAGAGCCTCCGGCAGGAGGCGTTTGGCCCCCTAGATTGGGTAGGAGCCACTTGAGTGCAGCCCCCGCCCGGTCCAGTCTTGGAGCCAAACGTCGGAAGTGCTCGACGAAGTTCCACCGGCTGTCGAGGACGAGTCCCAGGTACTTCATCGTCGTCTCGACGCCGATGTGAACTTCTCCCACCGTTACTTGGGAACCCGAAGGTGGCGCGTTCCGACGGCCATGGAAACACATGGCCTCGGACTTGTGCAGGGCCACCTCGAGTCCCAGTTGCCGGATCCTCTCTACGACTGTCGCAACCCCTAGCATCGCCAATTCAGCCGCCGCCTCGTGCGACCCCCCATGCGCCAGGACCAGCGTGTCGTCAGCGTAGTAAACTACACTGACGCCTGTAGGGAGGTCGGCGCGCAACACCCAGTCGTAACCGATGTCCCACAGGGGTGGCCTAAAAACCGTTCCCTGTGGGACACCGCACGACATCTCTCGCCGATTCCACTCTCCCTGGTGACCAGGGTAGATGACGGCTCTGTCCGTCAGGTAGGCCTCGACTACACGACAGAGGTAGGTCGGCATCCGGTGATACCGAAGTGCCTCCCGTATGCAACTCCAGGGCAGGGTGTTGAAGGCATTGGCGATGTCGAGAGACACCGCCAAGACGACCCCACCCCGGGACACCGCAGCCTCTGTCGAGAGAGCCCTCACACGCATGTTGGCATCCACCGTAGAGCGCCCCTTGCGGAAACCGAATTGGCTATCCGCAAGATCCGGCCCCACCTTCTCCAGGTGCCCGACGAGGCGGTTTGCAATAATTCTTTCAAAGATTTTGCCCACCTCGTCGAGCAGCACAATAGGCCGGTATGCGGACGGAGTGTCCGCAGGGCGCCCCGGTTTCTTGATGAGGACCAGTTTTCCCGTCTTCCAACGAAGCGGGAACTGGCCCCTCTCCAAACATGCGTTGAACAGCCCTAACAGTCAAGGCCCGAGAGCCTCCGATGCCAGGACCCAGGCTTTGCCAGGTAAGCCATCGGGTCCCGGGGCGATATTTTTGGCATTCAGCCTACGTATCGCCACTCTCAGATCTACCTCGGTCACCTCTGGAACGTTGTCGTCATCGTCACTGTGGCCCGCGTCGGACACCGCAGGTGGTGGAGCTATGGATGGGGGAGTATACCCACCTTGTGAGGGGAACAAAGCGCTCACCACATCCTTTACTACCTGGGGCCGGAGACTCTGTGTCAGCGGGGGAGCCCAGGTGCGGAGTTTGTCCTGCACCATTTTATATGGACGTCCCCACGGGTCCCGATTAAGAGTCTCCAGCATTTCCTTGCGGGCCAGATCTTTGGCCCGCCGGATTTCCACTTTGAGGACGGTCTTCGCTGCCTTATACCCCTCGTACAGCTCCACCTCTCTGGCCTCCGCATTTGCAGGCCGGATGCGGAGCCTGCGGTGTCTGGTATACCGGCGTCGCGCCACGACGCAGGCTTTGCGAAGTAAAGCTAGCTCCTGCGACCACCAGTACACCTGGCGCCGGGCACGTCCTGGCCGGACCTGAGGCATTGCCATGTTACATATTTCAGACATGGCCTCCTGGAACCATTCCGCCTCATTGTTGATGTCAGCAGGCCTGTCCGGTGATGCCACCCAGGCCTGTACAATTGAAGCGTCCAGGCGAAGCTCCCGGTCCAGCTGCCTCAGCGCCCACCGCGAGCCACTCAGGGCCTATCTGACCGGCGTGTCTGGGGTCTGGGCGGAGACGTCGAACCGGATATACCGGTGATCCGAATAGGTCTGCACCCCCTCCATGACTTGCCAGTCAACGACACGTGGCGACAGAGCAGGGTTGGCGAACGAAATATCCACCACTGACTCACCCTGCATCCGCACGCACGTAGGGACAGAACCCCGGTTCAGGACGACTAGGCCTGTCTCCAGCGCCCAGTCCTCTACCATCCTGCCCCGTGTGTCCGTATACCGGGAACCCCAAACCAAATTCTTGGCGTTGAAGTCCACGAGGACAAGCACAGGAAGGGTACGGAACTCGGCGACGACGACACTCAGCTCCATGAGGGAGTTGTGGAATTCGGCGAGAGTTCGGTTCGGAGAGAAATACACTCCCACCACGGCAATCTCCCCGAACCGGGCTGCCACGCATCCCCGGCCTCTTCTGACACCCTCGAGGGATGGGGTACCGGCGGCGGCCGATGAAATTATGACCACCGAGCCGCTAAGGTCCTCCACCCAGTCATCCCTGGGCGGGACAAAGTACGGCTCGGCGATCACGGCAACATTGATAGACCACTGCGCCATGCTTTGAAGCAAAAGATCCTGGGCAGCGGCACAGTGTTTGATATTCGCCTGGAGGAGGCAGAATGGAGCCGTTATTGACAGTCCATTTCAGCCCCCTCCTTTGAGCCCTGGAACATCCCTGTCACATCATCTGCGACAGCGGCAGCAACAGTGGCAGCGGCAGCAACGGCGGCAGCGGCGGCTACTGGGGCAGCAGCTGCAGCAGAGACAGCGGTGGTAGAGCGCTTAGCATTGCCCCTGGCCTTGGCTGGGGGAGCACAGGCTTTACTCCCAACCCGATGTTCGGCTGGCTTGCCAGCTGCCGCACATATTGGGCAGCGCGGCGCGGCATTGCACGAGCCAGCCTTATGTCCAGGCTGACCGCAGCGGAAGCATAAGGAGCTGCAGTCAACCTCAGAGGTGCAGTGGATGCCCACGTGCTCACCCACTAGGCAGCGATAGCACCTCAGAGGTCTGAGTTCCAGCAGTTTGACCTGTGCAGATACCCAGCCTACCAGGAGCCTTCGGTTCTTCGTGATTTGTGTGGCCATCGCCACAGGGCAGCTTACCACAAGGGTCGACATGCCTGAGTGGTCAGGTTGTAAAGTGCCTGCCCTTATTTGCTCGGCGGAGCACCCACCCGCCCTGACAATGGCGGCCACCACCTCCTCCTTCGTGATGGAGTCGTCCAGGCCCGTAATGCGCATGTCTGCACACTTAGTAGGCCTGGACACTCGGGCCTCTTCCGCGTTTAAGGACGCCCTGAGCTTTTCAGCCAAGGCGTCAGCGGTAGGGCCGCTAGCGACACCAGGAATCGCCAACATCCGGGCCTCCGTTGCAGTGACCCGGACCCGGAGGCCCTCAGCGATGCCGAGCTCCTGGAGGTTCACCGCCTCCTTTGCTTTCGCGAGAACGTCGCGGTATTGCACGCCCTTTCTGACCGCCTCCGGCTGCAGTGTTATAATTACTGCTGCGGTCTTCGGGGCGCGCAGTCTAGCCGCGACGCTACGCTCCTTACGTCACTGCCTTTTCCTTGCCGCCCTGGCTGCCTTGCCCGCCTTTCTCTTCTCCCCGGCCACTTGCCATTCGGCGTTGACTGCAGGAGAACCAGCAGGGTGAGGCGGAGGTGACTGACTTTCAGTCTGTGTCACCGCTTTGGGTCCACCGGAATGGCGCTTGCCCGATCGTATGGGCTCAGCCAAAGGTGACTTTACTAGGGTCGTCTACGCCGGGGGCGCCTTCGACGGGGGTGTCTTCGCCAAGGCTGCCTTCACTGGGGGCGCCTTTGCCGGGGGCACCATCACCGTCGTCGGTGCGGCTGGCCCAGCCGCGACTGCCGTAGCACACGGCGCGACGTCGCGTAAGTGGTTTTTGGGGCTGTTGCCGCCTTACCCGCCGCTAACGGAGGGCGCAGGACGATACCTTCCACCACGGAGAACCGTGCCTGAAAGGCGGCCAGCTCTTTCTGTATCAGTCGGAGGACTTGATCTTGCTTGAGCTGGTCTTGCCCATCCATGTCAGCCTGCTTTTGTCCATCTTCGGGCACCTCCTCGGGGCAGGCTCCCCGGAGTGCCGCTAGTTCTGCGTGAAGCCTCTCATTCTCTTTTTGGAGAAGCTCCGTGGCACCTGCCAGTCGGGCGACCTCTTCCCGCAGCTCGGACACTTCGTCCGCAGCTAGCGAGGTGGGAGCGAAACTAACGGCCCTTGCTGCCGCCAATACTGAGGCCGCGGCCTCTGATATGGCCCTGGCTTTTGAGCTTTTCAGCTTTTTCAGGGCCACCTTCTTAAATGACGCGGTCACGGCCTCCTCCATTTTGCCGAGCGCTCCTTTCTCGAAGTTGGCTTCCTCCAGCTCGCCAATAGAAGAGGACTCGGAGACGACTATCCTTCGGCTAGAAGGGATCCTCCTTGTCTTTTGGCCGCCTCTGGGCCCCTCCAGACAGAATATTAGCATACGAACAACAAGACCCCTTAGGTAAGTGATTCCTAAGAAGGAGTTGTTGCCCGTATCCCAGGGTGCACCGGCCCGGAAAACTGGTCTTCCTCCTGGACGTGTCCGCAAAGGAACTCCAGCTCTTGGGCACACGGGGAGGTTTTCTGTCTAGCACCCCGGTGTTGCATACCTACGGATTTTTCAGTCCTGGGACTTGCCAGTTGCCTTATGATGTTTTCCTAACCGACAGAAACTAAAAAAATAATGTGCCTGCCTGTTTCCAATCCACGGCTTACAGCTTGTAAGTCGTGTCAGTAACCACTGCGATCTTCCATCCTTCTGAAAATACGAGTATAGTGTAGATATAACTAGCAGTCACGCGAGCTTAGTTCCCGTAGACTTTGTATCGATAAAACATGATCCTCCTTCTTTGGGAGTCGAGTAAAAGGTTTTAATTTCATCCAAATCTACCCATGACTTTCGAAGATTAGCGCGATTAAACAAACGAACTTTGTATACGGCTGTCAATATTCCTGCCGAGTTCGCATTTTGTTTTATTTTCAATACAATTTGGTTTAATTCAATTTAATTTGGACACTTTTTCTTCAGGGTTTCATATATAAATCCATGTCATGCCAATAAAACATAAATATGACACATCCTATATGACTTTATAGTATTTTCAGATTTATCTTATTTAAAAGATATGCGTTATGTTTGTAGTAGTAGCTAAAATCTTTGACTAGTACAAGCAACAAGTCCAAAGCCTTCTCACAATCAATTTCTCACTTTTATAACATCTTTGCCGAAGAACCTTGTTATATCCGTGAAAAAAGTTCCCCCGATTGGGAATATCCGGGTCGATTGCTCCGGGCGCTGTGAGTAAATAAACTAACTACCATCGGATATCCGTGCGTTTTGGCTCCAACCGAGGGACTCAGTGGCATATGGAATAAGATTTGGATGTAAGATTTCTTTTTTGAAAAATAAATGTGTTATGTTTTGCGTATAAATCGTGGAGCTGCAGAATTTCAGTGAAGAAAACATATTGTTTTTTTATGTGTTCTGTGATATTTTAAATATTTTTTCATAACTCTGGGTAAAGATATTTTGTGTGTGTAATGGGTGGTAATTAATGTTTGATCAAACATAAAAATAATTTAAATAAAATCCAATAGACCGTCTACATTGTGTACTGCATACATATAAATTAAGCATAACAAATACCAGATAAAGTGACGAAAGTGTTGAGTAAAATCAAATCGCCAAAAATGTTTTCACTCCTCGCAGAAGTAACACCCAAACCTTTATAGTAAATAAATTAATAGTTTGAAAAACACGCTTTTATAAATGCACGTTAAAACAAAACGAGTAGTGAACAATTAAACGGTCGATCCCCCAGAGGATTTGAAAGTGACATGTGTGAGTGATTAAGCGGTAATTCAAAAAGATTAAGAAAACCGATAACAGATTTTCTAGGTTTTTTAGGTTTGTTATAACCTTGAAACCTGATCGTGTTCTAAGTCCATGATATGGCCTTTCTAACAAGTGCAAACACGACTATGATACGATATTCCATCATGGAATGCCAATGCCTATCTTCCAGCTTCATCATTAGACCTTGAAACCTAATTGTGGTCAAAGTTCATTACAAGACTTTTCTAAGAAATCAAAAACAGTTATGATACGATTTTCCATCATGAAGTTCCAGTTCATATCTTCCGGCTCCATCATCAGATCAGTTTGACAGTACCATATTATTGTATTGTCATCATAACTACATACAGCTGCCAATTTTCATTACGCTACTACCCTTGGAAGATGGTTAAATTAGTTACCTTAGATTTCATTACATAGTTAGTTACATACAGGTCGACCTAATAAAAGCGTGTTTAAAACGAAACATGAATCGTTTGATTTAAATCTTCCGTATTAAAACTTCAATACTCATACTAACATTAAATTGTATTTGATCACACTTCACTTTGCACGTATTGCATGTTTAACATAACTGTTTGATAAATAAGGAATATTATTGTCATATTTCCTAAGTGACATCAATGTCAAGGTTATTCTGTTGTGAAATTAATAATTAAAAAGAAACATTCGACTTGTTCCCTGACGTCATAAGCTATGATGTCTGTACAGCAGTAGCGGTCATAGAAAAAGGCTTCCTCGAAAACTAAGGAAACATTTTATATGTCGTTTATTTTACAACCATTTTATTTTAATAAACTGGTTGGATACTTTGTTTTTGTTTCTGTAAACTATTTGAATTTCTTTTTTCATGCTATTTTATTGTTCACATTCACAAAAAAATACATATCACGGGTACCCAAGTTGGAACTCATTTTAAGGTTCTGTAGCCAACAAGGAACCCTTATAGTTTCGCCGTGTCTGTCTGTCCGTCCGTTTGTCCGCGGTTTAGCTTAGAAACTATTGAAACTAGAAAAAAATTGGCATGGATAAACATATTAATCACTCCGACAAAGTGATAAAATAAAATAATAATATTTTTATTTTAGGTTACTCCCTTACATAAAAAGAGGGGACGAATTTTATTTCATCTATCCTATAGTGTAGGTGTAATCTATCCTTAGGATAAGTCAAAAATAATGGGAGAGTGGGAGGACCAATTTTCGATTTAGTTTCGTTTTTGATTTATATTAAAGCTTTAAAGTGCTAATTGGGTAGAATCAAGTGCACCACCTCCCCACCAACTAAGTGTTTGAAGGTAGGAATTCAAACGTCACAGTAGTTGTGCTTATATATAACGAAATTAACAGGAAAACTATGACACCTAAGTTGGGTTCACAAATTTACGAGTAATAGTCGACTAAATGTATTCTAATCGCTTTCGGACAAATTCCATTGAAAAATATTTAGATAAAGTTTTTATTTGTGTAAATAATACTCTGTTTTACACAAATAAAAACTTTATCTAAATATTTTTATTGTTTGTTTTTGTTAGAGCATGATACGGAATTCTCGGATAGCTAATCCGACTCGCACTTGGCGTTGTATTTACTATAGAACCCTACACTACACGTGGCCCGACACACACTCGGTCGGTTTTTCAACATTGGGACCACATATTTATTTAAAACAATACATGCAAACAAAGAAAAACTGTGGTTTCATTATTTATTGAAAGCAAATACATATTTTAAAGCACTATATAAGGAGATATTTGAAACAGTTACCAAACATTGGCTCACGATGTGGCTAACTGGCATTGTTTTGGTTTCTATATACGGCCTCAGTTATGGGGTTGTGTACGATTACTACACGGAGAACCCTGCTTCAAAATGTCTGCTATCACAATACGCAAAAGCAAACTTGACAGAGTGAGTATTTTCTTTTATTGATAACTAGCTTTCGCCTACGGCTTCGCTCGCCTGTAAGGTTCTATTTTTCAAAAATAATTGTAGCCTATATGTTTCCCAGAATTAATAGCTATATAAAAAAAAGTTTCATTCAAATATGTCCAGTATTAACGTGTGCAAACAGATATACAGACGGACATTTTATAACTGTTTCTAAATCGCCTCAATTATTTTTCGTGAACATTATCAATACTTTTTCACTGTTTAATTTTATGTATTGATAGGCTAGACATTACATAGACTCCTTCAATAGGGGCTAAATTGTGATGGCTCAGGAAAGAATACCAGAAAGACTGTCCGTCCATTATATCCATTAATTTTTTTAATGTATACAGCCGAAAAATAATAATTTATTGGGTATCGTAAAATTCATCAACATCGCTATCAATACGCAAAATTGCCCAGCACACTGGCTGCATTGCCACGTTGAATAGTAATGCTGATTGTCTGTCTGAAGAAACAGCCAACCCTCTGGTCACTTGAGGAGTCGATTAATTGTTTACTGATTTTATATGTCACTAGCTTGTGCCTGCGGCTTCGCCCGCGTGGGAAGTTTTTCCCGGGTAAATCCCGATCCCGTGGAAATATCGCAAAATCTTTTCTTAGCGGATGCCTACGTTATAACATCTACCTGCATGCCAAATTTCAGCCCAATCCGTCCAGTGGTTTGGGCTGTGCGTTGATAGATCACTATGTCAGTCAGTCAATCAGTCAGTCAGTCAGTCACCTTTGAGTTATATATATATAGAAATCCTTATTTATTTTTTGTTACGATGTACCATACAAAGTATATCTATCTATTTCTATTTCTATCTATCTAAAAGTTTCACATTTTCTCAGTATTATTGGATAAATAAAAATTAATTAAAATTAAAATGTAATATTGTTACAATTTATACAGCTCTGGACAAGCAAATAAGGTTTATAAGGTTACTTAAAATTTTATATATCTTGCATATTGTAAGTTTTGCTTTTGGTATCGAATGTATATACATTATTTATACAATGTTTAATTAATATTTTGTTTGTACACCAACCCTAAATCCATCCAAAGATTATTTGTAAGATATTTGCCCTGTGTGATAAGACAGCCACAGTAGTTTTATTTTTTCTACCTATATCTATACATATAATAAAACAGTAAAAAAAGTGTGTCTGCACATTTAAATTTTATACAAAAATAATAATTGAGATGGGTTAAAAAACGGTAACATGGTGTCAAGGACTAACGCTTTGACGCACATCTACTAAAACTAGATCAGTTACAACAACAATTAAAGATAATTTCTGAACAATTATCTAGTAACCTGTCGCTACCTTGTACAAACAGCTATCAGTGCATTCGACAGATTATGTACATTGTCATGAGCACTCGTCAAGCTAACAAAGGAATTCTTCATTTTTGAAGTTAAACTACCTTTAGTGAACAACGAACAGTACGAGTTTATTCTTCCTTACATGGGGGAAACCCAATGTAAGGAAGAATAAACTCGTACAACTCAACGGAATTTTATATTTTTTATTCATGATTGTTTGTTAACTTTATTTATATTTTTAGATTTGGTCTGTTTTTTAAATATTTTTTTTTTTTGTGATTTGGTAGCATGTTTGAATACACTCGAAAGTTTTATGCTGACGCCCACGATCAGCACTTAGATTTTATGTTACTACATACAAATTATAACAAAAAGATGTAGAATCCAGCCGCTGAGGTGCAATGTGTATCGGGAATTCCTACTTGTGTTGTGGAAGAAAAACACCAACGTGTGTGTTTACCAAGCGGCTTTATTGAACTGAATCTGATTATTATAATTTGTATGTAGAAACTCAAACATATGGCAAAAAAAATTAAAAAAAATGTCTGTCTGTTTGTACACGCTAATCTCTGGACCTACTGGTTGGATTTTAATGAAATGTGGTAAGTAGATAGTTGACATCCTGCAATAACACATAGGGTACTTTTTATCCCGGAATTCCCACGGGATCGGGATTTATGCGAAATCCTCGCACGCAAACGAAGTTGTGGCAATTAGTAATAAATAAACATTTAAAAAAATTATTTAAAAAATCAAAAAATCCCGACTGCTCAACAACAAGCAGGCGGGACCCAATTGAACGTATTTTTTTTTAATTTGACGGGTCCGCCTGCTTGTCACTTTTTAAAATAAAAATGTGCTTGTTCCTTGCATTTCAGTTGAGCAGTCGGGTTTTTTTGATTTTTTAATTTTTTTTTTCAACTTTACAGTTAAAATATTAATTAACAATTTTTTAAATTTTCCGGTCGTGTCACATTGGCACCCCACCGGATTCAGAAAGTGAAAGAGCTCAAGTCCATATTTTTAAACTTTCTCTTTGTATTATTTTTGCTAGTATTACACTAATGATAAATGTGATATACCTTTTTGAAATTCTTGTGATAAGCCCTTTAATTTGATACTAATATAGCGGTATTCGATTTTTTTTTTTTTATTATTTATAATGACTTCGCACAGCGGCCATGATTGATTTTTTCAAATGTCACCTATCCAAGAACACTTGGGCTGCTAAGACAAATCTAACGATACCTCAATTATGTGAATCCGTTCAGTGGTTCTGGAGATATGAGGTAATAAAGAATATTACATACATACATACATACAAGATACGCGCGAAAAACATAACCCTTCCTTTGCAGTCGGGTAAAAATGCTGGATTCAAAGGTAATAAGAATTTGAATTTCAGTACTTGCACTATTGATGTTAATCCTTGCGATCCAAATGAATGGAGGCGTGTGGATGGATCATGTAACAACCTCAAAAAGCCTGCAAGGGGAACTTTCCTCTCAAAGCTGGATAGGATTCTGCCTCCTCACTATTACAATGGTAAGACTTTAAAATTCATTACAAAAGCTTATACTTAGTTAATATACAGTCTTATCGGACTAAGCCCTTCTCCTCTACGCAGCGCAACGTGCGCAACTGCGCACAATAAATATTATGCGCACGTTGCGTTACGATTTGGAACATCTGCCGGCTTCTGTGATCCCTTCCACATATTATGATCCGTCTGCCTAGGCAACTTCTGTGCTCGCTCGTTCCATCGTAGACGTTGTTTACCATCAGGCACGATCGAGGTCAAGAGAGGTCTCAACAGTAGTAAAATTTTTTTCATTATCTAGATGAAATAAAAATAGCTAAGTGTAACTCAATTTGTCAAAACGTAACTTTTTATTAAACTTATTGGTCTAATAATAATTCGAGCTTGGGGGAATGGATTGTTTTTCTGCAAAAAAAAAAGGTAGCACGTGCAATCACTTTTCCAAGATCTAGTCTATTTCATCTAAATCAGTTCACTGGTATGAAGGCGACTGGTGTGAAGGTGTAACAGACAAACAGAGTAATTTTCTGATAATAAGCAAGGAAAAAGTTGGGCATAATATCTTATATGGTGTAATTTTAACATTCTGGGTGCTAACTTGCGAGCCATCATATTGATCCTCCGCTCCGTCTTCATCAAATATACAATGATATAATTTATCTAATATCTTACAGGTTACGAATCAAGGAAAGCCAAATCTGGTGCAGACCTGCCTTTGGCAAGAGTAGTCCGTCTTTTTATTTTAGCAGTTGGTGTCTCTAGCCATCACCTTTTCAATCACAATGTACCAGGCTTTGGTATATACAAGTTCACCGATTGTGGAACAGTTCACGACACTGGCAAGTATTATTTTAACATTGATTTTATTTTACTTACCCTCGTCCGTGCGTCACTGCTGGGAGCCAACTGAAAACCAGCTGGGTGTCTTTAGCCCAGCAAATGCTGAGTTGTTAAACCTTTCGGTGTGTACAAGCCCAGCGAATTTTTGTTTTCTCTTTTTTATTATGTTTGTTTTGTTTGTTGATGTGCAACAAAACATTTATTCAGATAAAGACATATCTGAATAAATGTTTTGTAATTTAATCTGTAGCCAATACATAAATACCTAACAATATAGACAGAAGGATTACAAATTGATTCTATAAGGGTTTCGTTTTTCGAATTTGAGATACGGAACCCTAAAAATACCGTATATTCTTGTGATGCATACTAAAGCTATTTCATCGTTTATCTTTTCAGAAAACCTTTTGCTTAATACTACCTACTGCTGCGAAAAGGAACACCAGAACGATAGAGCGTGTACGCCAAACATTCTTCCACACGACGATCCCGTTTTTAGGTTCACGAAAATCCGTTGCATGAACAGTACCAAGCCACTCACTCACCAGGACTTTGGCTGTACCAAGGACAAAGTGCCCTCTGTGGTATGTACCTTTATTTGTATTATGATCATGTTAGAGCTTCGGACCTATATTGGCCACGGCGGTCAGTCTCAGCGGAGATTAACTAACTGCGCAGGAGTATGTGCTCCGGTGTCCAATTCCGAAGTATACCCTTTCAAACATAAAAAATAATTTGCCAAATCGGTCTTTGAGTAAACGGTGATCATACATAAAAAAATATACGCTTCGACTTGATAACCTCCTCCGTTTTTTTTCGTCGGTTAAAAATACCGAAATCATCATAGGTGTGCCTATAATATTTGAAGATTTCTCTCGATTTCTCCAGGGTCCCATCATTAGATCCTGCCTTGATGATAATGGGACCAAATCAGTTCAGCTATCTTCGATTAATCGGTGATCATACATTACAAAAAAATAAGCTCCTCCTTTTTTAGAAGTTGATTCCTTTTTCTATAACATGTTTTTTTCATCCAGATCAAAAAAGCAACAGCATTTTTCGATGAATCACAAATTTACGACGCAAATGGCAAAGGTGATAGGGTTTTGAGGACTTTCAAAAATGGAATGCTTATAGTGGAAGAAGAGGATGGTAAATTGTTCCCTCCAAATGGACCTACAGCTTTCTGCCCCCTTAACAGAGCACCGGCAGAAACCAGGTGCTTCGAAAACCGTAAGTGAACATGTTTATTTTACCTGTGCAACACCTTTGGTTGTCTGATAAAATAGAATGCTTAAGTCCGCCGTCCACCTTTGTGCGGCATAAAATTTAGGTAAATAAATTACAATTATTATTTCAGATTTCAACACCCTGCTTCCAATCACTCTGTTTAACATATGGTTTGTTAGACACCACAACTTTATAGCCAGTAAGTTGGCTGAGGTGAATCCATGCTGGGACGATGAAAAATTGTTCTATACTGCAAGAGAAATCAATATCGCTTATTCAAATCAAATGTACTTCTACGAGTGGAATGAGGCCGTTCAAGGTAATGTATCTAATCGTCAATACATAATTTAAAGATAATCAGCTTGTAATGAATTTTATAATTCATAATTATCACCGTCATCCACCGCGGTGGCTCTGATCCACGAACATCCAAACGCCTATAATCCCTAAGCGACCACTGCCCTTTAATGTCTAAATGGACTTCTCTAGTGATTAATTTACCTTTAGTTTGAATGTGTTCGGTGTATTTAAAGCTGTTATCATTTATGTATATTATACACCTTGAAATTTTAATGGTTGTTTTCCCAGGGCAGAACAACTTGCCTTAAGGAGTACTTTTGAAGCATAGATTAAAAGTAAAAAAATAAAGATAATTTGGTTTTAAAATATTTAAAAAAAAAATATTCATCAACTCGAAAAACGTGAGAATCAATAGTAAAACTAGAGGTAACTTGTAAGTACTACTCAAATCGTTGTATGTACTAGATAAAGAACAGCTGTGCATAAAAATATTCTAAGCAAAATAAACTAGTTTGCACGCAACAACACAAAATACAAAAGCGGAGCCGACAAAGAAAATACCAATTTAAATGTTCAGAGCAAAATAAGCTAGTGTTTAGTGATACGACTTAAATTACAAACTACCAACAATTACAAACGATGCCGCGTACCGAATTCCTATTGCTTATGTACGGCGGCGAAATTAGTCTTCCCGCGTATGTCGCAGCGCGCGCAGTGCATAGGATCTTCATTACAATTATTGCAATTTGGAGTACGTCGCTATGGTGTAACTGTATGCTAGAGCTGATTATGAACCCCCAAGTCCCATCGGCCCGGACGATCGTAGCGGTGACATAGCGGCTACTAGATTATGAGCAGTTCCAGACCCCAGCACATGCATAGGGCAGAGGTCGATCGGCCGTTATTTCGCCAGAGCTCGACGAAGAAATCATCGAGTACTTTGAACGGAATCTAACCTGGGATCTAGCCCGGACCTAACTCCTTTAAACTTTAACTTGTGGTCTGAGCTCAAGCACCTGGTATATCGTGAGCAACAAGAAACTCGCGACTCGTTAATAACTGTTATAGTGGACGCTTTCAAAATCGTAAGAAGTGACAGAGACACCTTAATAAAATTGAAAGACAATCATTTAAAATGTGCTTGATTGTGTATTCAACGCAGTGGCTTGCGCTTCAAACAATTACTCCATTACCAGGAATTGTAGGTAAGTACTTACTCGTACTTTCGTAAATAATGAACATTTAAAGTAGTTAAGTTAGTTAAAATTATTGTAAATAAGTTTAAAATTATATTTCTTAGATGATAAACTTGTTTTTATTTAATTTCATATTCAGTAAATTGCAGCTAAAAAGTATTTATGACGGTCGTAGGCCCGTAAAAGTATGAAGGAAATATTTGAATCACTTTTTGGGTAAAGCTTATTTTTATCAAGAATAAGATATCAGCTGATTGAAAAGCACGCGGGTCTTACTATTGATTCGTGATCGCTTTCGATTTTTGTTTTTACCAATGGTTAATATACTATTTTTTATTTCTAATATTTTATTTGTTTATAAAACGATTGTATTACCAAGACAAAGCCATTTCGATTTGGGAAAACAATCTCTAAAATTTCACTGTGTATAAATCATTTCGCACTATAATCTAAATCGGTCTATCTCAAACTTTTATTGTATATCTACTATTCCAACAATATACACTGGACTATCAGAACACACTTGCTCCATAGCTTGTCGTACGACAAGACGGTGAATACGTGCTTCTCCTACACATTTATCGGGGCGGCTGTGCCAAGACTTATCTTATGAAAGCAGAGAGAGCTCAACGGGCTATTTTAAACACATTGATGTTTAAAAAAATTAGTATTTCGATCGACGAAATATATAAATTAACTGCGGTTCTAAGCATTCGTCAACTATATATTGAATTTTTTTTACAAATACAACACATCACACCACCGGATTTTTCAGATGCGAAGAGCTCAGAGAGTCTACAAAAAGCCCAGATATAAGTTAAAGTTTGCCCAGCAATTATTTTTCTTCCTAGCGCCATATATTTATAATAATTTTAATGTCATCTTAAGTTTTTGAAGATAAAATTTACACATAACTATTTAAAAATATCTTACGAAAACACTTACTCACCTTAAAATATAATAGTACTGAAGACACCTTTAAAGTCCTACAATAACAAACTTCATACATTACATACTTTAAAATACACATTATACATACACACACACACTCTCATACACAAGTCACAACACACGAAATCACAGCAAAGCCAGAATAATGTTAAGTTTAAGAAAAAATTTCAATTGTTTATTTTTCTCCTGTACAAAAGGAGGTTAGTTACAACTTAACCATAACTTAATCACGGCAATGGTAATTAATATCTCACCGTAATACAGTAACAACTAGTACGGGAGGTATTGTGACTGTTCCTGGCGGTCTTATAGATTATAATATAAAGTCAATAGGTAGTAAGAATGCCATGTTGTGTCTAAATAAATGGGATTCGATAAAAAATATTGTGTACACAGCCAAGGTGTGGAACTCTCTTGTAGCCTTTTTTGTTTTCTGCCACAGGCATCTTCTGGGTCCATTCATTTTCGCTCATCAATCGATTAGGTCAATAGCGGACTCATCCAAATATATACAGCCTGGCGATCAGGTTATCAAATTAATTGGAACCACGTTCTCTATATTACCTAGGTGTTATATCATGTACAATTAAAATAATTTAATAATGAACAATGTTATGGCCGTGGGACCTTTTTTCCATTTTAGTATTTTACAACATCATGTATTGCATAAACGTAATCAGCTGACCAATAAAAAGCATAGATACGGCGCGTGCTCCACCGGCGCCGGCGCCGCGGCGTTACCACTTTTACAGGTCAGTAAATATTTATTTTGTTTGAAAAAGGCATTTTCTTAATTTTAGTAAAATTATTTATTTTATTATTTTAGCGGACTGATAACAACTTGTAATACCTGCTGTACAATTTACTGTGATAACCTGATCGCCACCCTGTATATATATAAGGTGTTAAAAAATTACCTGCATGAATTTCGTCCACTTACTCGACATCGAAAAACGAACACATAAAATAATTTTTATTGAGCATTTTGTATTTTCACACAAAAGAATTTTTCAAAATATTTTTTGTGCACTGTATACAGGGCTGCGCTTGCGGCTTGGACCGCTAGCGGTTCCCCCGCCACTACTCTTCCCACAGCTCTCGCTACTACCCCCTCCCGATCCGTTTAGTCATCCGATATCCGTCGCGCGATAAGTGTGTGTTTCCCTGTACCATTCCGGCAAATACGTGCGTTGGCGCAGTTCCGTGAATACTTTTAATGCCGTTTACGTATTCTAATTGAGAGTAGTTAGATGGTAGTGTGCTACATTATGACTGGTGAAAGTTTTGCTGCGGCACGTACTCGTTACCGTGAACTGTAAGGTGGTTTTAAGGATGGGAAATCATCCAATGACTGCCTCCCAATCTGGGCGAAGCGGGAAGGTGTGTCAGACTTTTACTGACTAAAACCCATCCGTGTTCCATCATATGCCCTTCGTGTTCCGAGGCCGCGGTAACTCTTTTGAACAATTCCGCTACCCCGGCAGGCAACGGCCCCCTTATGGGCCCCGACAATTTTGCTGACATTCTTTGAGGCGCGCGTGGAACACGACGAGCCGTCTACACGGGCCTCGTTACAGTCAGGCGGCGAGCTACCCATTGCTCGCAGCCCGCAGACCCGTGCCTACGGTGGCTGGGAGTCACCTTGTGACTTTGACGCCCGGAGCGTCTCCTGCAGCGGCTGGGGCGCGAGGGCTGTGAGACCTGCCTCTCCCTCGCGCGTCCCGCCACCTCCTTCCCTTGCATAACTTCGCAGAAAGAGGTATAATTAGTGCATTTGATTTAAATAAAAGTGACCAAGACACATTAATGGCAGTGCAAGGAAACGTAATACGTCGTGCTAACTTGTGCATTAGACAAAACGGTCAACACTCCCAGCACCTTTTGTGAATAAGTAAAAAATTAAGACTTCTTGTAAATAGTTTTGAAATTATTGTAAATAGGTTGATTAAATTTAAAAAAAAAAACCAAGTTATCGAGCTAACTTAATTTAAACAGTAATTCATGTGTAATAAAATATGCTATTTGTAAGTAGTTCGATAATTTGAAAGTACAAAGTCTGAGAAATGTGATGGGAAAATTAGAATCAGCTGTTTACGAATTTGTGCCGTCGGCGTCGTCGCCGTATCGTGTCGCGTCGCAAGGGGTGAACGACTCACGCGGGTGGCGGCGTCCTAGGCTGCCGGCGCCGCGCGCGTGCTTTGTACCGTGCGCATATTCAATAATTTTGTGCGAAGTAAAAATATTACATATATCTGAAACGGGTTGTTATTTTGAAATCTTTTTTTCGACAATATTTTTTAATTACAATTCACAAAAAGGTCTTACTTTTCGTGCAGTAATTTTTTTAACACCTTATAATTATATATTTTATTGTTAGGTGTGTCTGTGGTGATATGTAAATTAAATAACTGTATTTTTGTCACTAGGACGCAAAAATCTTCTTAAGGCTGGTGTTCTAACTAAAGACAATGGATTCAGGGATCTTTACGACGAAAACCAGAACTCCCAATTGACATTGGAATGGACTTACCTCATGCGCTGGTTCCATCTCATGCAGGAATCTACAGCCAAGTGAGTGGATAATATCCATACATACAAATATTTTATGTAAATTCAAAAGTCTATCTGTTCTATAACGGATATGCTTTTTAGATAAAAAATTTCACGGGGACATGAATAACCGTAGATGAACTGAGAACAACTTTTATTTCAAAAATCATTCCATAATATGCTAAAAAAGCGACAGACAAAAATCCATTTCAACGAAGCTGCGGGGAAAAACTAATTATACTTACTAGTAACTTCTTGTAGTCCTGCGTTACATAGTATTTTTCAGTTGTCTCTTCCCCCAACGAGGTTTTACCGCATACATCTCAATCAACCACAACGGGCAATCAGAAAGACTGACAACTATAAGCGCTTGTAAAAACACATTTATTTTGAAAACATCGACAGACTTTTCCATATTTTTAACCGACTTCTAAAAAAGGAGGAGGTTCTCAATTCGGATGTTTGTATTTTTTTATTTTTTTTATTTTATGTTTGTCCACGCATAACATCGTCGCTTGCCAACCGATTTGAAAAATTCTTCAAAAAATTTGTTGGAAAGGGTATACTTTCCAAATGGTCCCATGAAAATTTTATCGAAATCGGACGAGCCGTTTCTGAAAAATCAAAAAAAGTCGAAAAAAATAATTTACCTTGATCATCTTTTCGTTTACTCCGCATTGCGTTTTTGTTCGCGCATAACTCCGTCATTTACGAATCGATTTGGAAAATTCACTGACCCACTAAAAAGCGCGAAAATAAAAACTTTTTTTCAAAAAATAAAACCGACTTCCATATCAAAACACTACAAAGCCAAAAATAATTTTAATTCCGGAAGGCGGTGTGAAAAAAAAAAGAAAATACAAAACCAATAACACCGACTACCGAAATTAAAATTATTTTTGGCTTTGTAGTGTTTTGATATGGAAGTCGGTTTTATTTTTTGCTAAAAAGTTTTTATTATATGCATGTATGCATTGATATTTTACCTTTTTTGCGTATGTAATCCTTATGGTCTGTCAGACTCCTATTGACTGAAATCAAATGGTGCGTCTCTTCGAAACTTCTTTCTTTTTAGGATGCGGGGGACATATCCGCATTCTCCTCAATCAATCGATACCTAATCTGGGCAAAGTTAGTCAGTTAAGAAATATATGTCTTATTTTGTATCGCCAGGCTACACGACAAACACGGCAATTTCATCGAAGACTTCCCACTGTTCAACGCTACATTTAGAATAGGATTAGTTGCCAAAAAATTGGAAGAGTTTACGCAAAGTACATTCAGGGCTCCCTGCCATGCCGCCGATGGTACTGTTACCTTTGACGTAAGTATTGAAACTATTAAATTTATGTGACACACAATTTTTACTTTCATTATTTGTACAGCTAAGAAGTTAAATTCTCTATCGGCGTTTGTTTTCTGAAAGCTATAACCTCTTTAATTTCGGAGTAAATTGGTATCTTCCAGGTTAGTGTGGTTTATCTGCGACTACTTCATCGCTTGCCATCTGTTAGTAAACGCGAGCCTACCATTTCCTTATGATTTGGCGTTTCAAAAATTGATTTAGCTCCCGCCACCGACGTTGAACGAGTAGCGAGTAGAGCTAGCATCTGAAAACGAGTTGTCGAGTAGCGAGCAGCGAGTGTGTTGTTACGATAGTTTAGTCGCTGAGCAATCATCTGGTTGGTCTCTCAGTGTGAGTTCTGACCGCTAAGTAATCGCTGAATGAGTATTATCTTTGACAGCTCTTGTCGCTCAGCGACATAACTAGTGAACCGAGTACTAGCCGGCAGTGTGAACAGTCAGAAAGCAACTAATAACATACGCATCTATTTCGTTTACACGGAATGTTTATTTCATTGTGCGTTTCTTGAGCGAGTTTACACTCCTATATTGTTTTTATCATTTCTTTTTTACTGGTATATTTTTATATTTATTTAAGAACTTATGGCTATTTTCAGGCTCTTCTAGCAAAGTTTATACGAAACAGGCATAATTAAAAGAAAATTAAAAGGCACTTAAACTGGGTTCGATGAAGGATTACCTACATAAAACCTCTTCGTATAATTACAGATCGCTAACCGTGGATTACCAGAAATGCAAGAAGCATATGACATCACTGCTGGTGATTTGAACAAAGGTCGTAGCTTCGGTTTGGCTCCATACGTTGATTACATTCATCACTTCTTTGGATTTAGAATTAAATCTTTCAAAGATTTAGAAAGATACATTGATGAAAAAGTAAGTATTATTTATATTTTGTCTTCGTGTTAATTTCGGCGCGGCAATGTTTATGATTTTGTTAGCCCAGAACTTCTCACTTTTACGGCGCTATCGGTGGGGCACTGAGATCACCTTGGCTGTAAGCTGTTGGGATGAGAGAGTAGGATCATGATCATCATTATCTACTAAGCTTTTAGCCAAATATATAGGGATCAGCTTCCAGTCTAACGGAATGCAGAGGAATACTTGTGTTTCTCAGGAGACAACTGACCATTTGACCGCATCCACTTAGTAGCTACGCTAAGCTACCTAGTGACAAGCTTTTGGCAAGACTAACGTGAGAATGTTCAGGCTTCAAATCTGTCCAAATGACAACCTGTTAGCACTGGGCCACCACTGATCATTAAATTTGTAGTTACATTATCAATTTTTATTTTCAGTATATTGAGATATTAAAAGAGTTATACGAGGTCGTTGAAGACATCGATCTGCTAGCTGGTCTGTGGGCCTCAAAACTGATGGAAGGTGGCAACATTCCTGAGCTTTTGGCTGCAGTTCTTAATGATAACTGGTACAGGGCAGTGCGAAATGACAGACATTGGTTTGAGAGGAAAGACAGACCACATCCATTTACCTTAGGTAAGTACTAGCCTCAGTGTGCCTAGCCATTGCAACCATGGTGTTACAAACCTGACATGCGGCTGGTCAAAAGATTTCCTATTTTAAATGGAGGAACCGGATTTTTGTAACTCTTTTCTTGTACAACAGCACTTATTTATAGATAGATAAATAAAGTTTTAGTAGTTAATTGAACAACAGAAGACATAACACATAAAAGCACAGTAACATGTAATTTAACTCATAAATTACAAAGAAAAGACGTATGCACAAATAAATTAAATAGAAAACATATTGCAAACTTAAAAATTTTTTTAGCAAAAAATAGAACCGACTTCCATATCAAAATACTACAAAGCCAAAAAGTCGCTGTTATTGGTTTTGTAGTTTCTTTTTTTTTCACGCCGCCTTCCGAATTAAAGTTAGTTTTGGCTTTGTAGTGTTTTGATATGGAAGTCGTTTCTATTTTTTCTAAAAATTTTTTTCACACTTTTTAGTGGGTCGGTTTATAATTTACCTAGTTATTAAAGCCACAATGTCAACAACTTATCAACTTTTACAAAATATTGCTTTTCCCAATGCATAGCCGTTAATTTTTGAGGAGTCCTCCTGGTACTTGACCATCAGCTCTACATCACCATATGCATTGTGACGAGCATAAAGTGCTTAACATTCGTACTCAAGTAATCGAATCGCAATCCACGAAATACTTATTATTGAGTAGTTTCAATGGCCATCTGTGGTCTTCATCATCAGTTCAACTTCCCCAAATGGTACTTTTCAAAAGCAACTGCTCAAGGTACTATAAGAAATACCCAAGACGCTATAGGTGTGCCTATAATATTTGAAGAGTTCCCTCGAATTCTCCAGGATTCCGTCATCAGATCCTGATTTCGTAACAATGTGACCAACTAAAAAGTATACCCTTTCAAACGTGAAAAGAATTTTCCAAATCGGTCCAGCCATTTCTGAGTGAAGTAACATACATAAAAAAAAAGTTCAAGACGAATTGAGAATCCAATCCAATCCAAGAATTCCCTTTTACCTCAAAGAACGTTTTAAGTTCCTTCATGACACACATACTAGAGATTTGAGATCATCGGTAAATTTGACACTTTCAATGCCTGCGCATTCCACAAAATTTTATGATTCATCGTATACGGTGCAGGCTTAGGCGGGGCAGGATGCTCGAGCACTGGGCCCGTGCGCAGGGCCTGGTGATCGAGAACCGGGGTTCTGTCCCCACGTGCGTGCGGTTTGCGGGCGAGTCGGTGGTGGACGTTACGTTCGCCACCCCCAGCCTGTCACCGCGCGTCACCGACTGGCGCGTTATGGAGGAGGTGGAGACCTATTCCGACCACCGGTATATCCGGTTCGACGTCTCCGCCCAGACCCCAGACGCGCCGGTCCGACGGGACCTGAGTGGTCCGCGATGGGCGCTGAAGCAGATGGACCGGGAGCTATTCCTGGAAGCCTCGATCGTGCAGGCCTGGGGGTCACCCCCGGACAGGCCTGCCGACATAAACGACGAGGCGGAGTGGTTCCAGGAGGCCATGTCGGAGATCTGCGACGTGGCCATGCCCCGGGTCCGGCAAGGACGCGCCCGGCGTCAGCTGTACTGGTGGTCGAGCGAGCTAGCAGCGCTGCGCGAAGCGTGCGTTGCGGCACGACGTCGGTACACCAGGTTCCGCAGGCGCCGCACCCGACCTCCGGATGCGGCGACTGTAGAGGCGGAGCTGTACGAGGGTTACAGGGCAGCGAAGGCCGTCCTCCGAGACGAGATCTGGCGGGCCAAGGAACTGGCCCGGGAGGAGATGCTGGCGACTCTGGACGGGGACCCATGGGGCCGCCCCTACAAGTGGGTGCGAGAAAAGCTCCGCCCCTGGGCTCCCCCGTTGACGCAGAGTCTCCAGCCTCAGTTCTTGGAGGACGTGGTGAGCGCCCTGTTCCCATCGCGAGGGGAGCACGCTCCCCCGCCCATGGCTCCGTCTCCGACGGAACCTGAAGCTGGCGCAAACGCGGACCACAGCGACGACGACGTCTACGACGCTCCAGAGGTGACCGAGGTAGACTTGAGAGTGGCGGTACAACGGCTCAAGGCCAAAAATACCGCCCCAGGACCCGACGGCTTGCCAGGGAAAGCGTGGGTCCTGGCCTCGGAGACTCTCGGGCCTCGACTAGGGGGGCTCTTTAGCGCATGCCTGGAGAGGGGCCAGTTTCCGCTTCGCTGGAAGACGGGAAAGCTGGTCCTGATCCAGAAAGCCGGGCGCCCTGCGGACTCTCCGTCCGCATTCCGGCCCATCGTGCTGCTCGACGAGGTGGGCAAGCTCTTGGAAAGAGTGATTGCAGACCGCCTCTTCGGGCACCTGAATCGGGTGGGCCCGAATCTTGCGGAGTGCCAGTTTGGCTTCCGCAGGGGGCGCTCGACGGTGGATGCTGTCATGCGCGTGAGAGCCCTCACGACGGGGGACGCGGTATCCCGGGGCAGGGTCGTCTTGGCGGTGTCTTTGGACATCACCAACGCCTTCAACACCCTGCCCTGGAGTTGCATCAGGAAGGCACTCCGGTATCACCGGGTGCCGACCTACCTCCGTCGCATAGTCGAGGACTACCTGACGGACAGAGCCGTCATCTACCCCGGTCACCGGGGAGAGTGGAACCGGCGAGAGATGTCGTGCGGTGTCCCACAGGGTTCGGTCTTGGGGCCGCCCCTGTGGAACATCGGATACGACTGGGTGCTGCGCGGCGACCTCCCTGACGGCGTCAGCGTAGTATGTTACGCTGACGACACGCTCGTCCTGGCGCAGGGAGAGTCGCACCAGGCGGCGGCCGACCTGGCGACGCAAGCGGTTGCGACAGTCGTTCGTAGGATCCGGCAGTTGGGACTCGACGTGGCGCTGCACAAGACCGAGGCCATGTGCTTCCATGGCGGTCGGAACGCGCCACGGTCCGAGTCCCACATAACGGTGGAGGGGGTTCGCATCGGCGTCGGGAGGACGATGAAGTACCTGGGACTCGTCCTCGACAGCCGGTGGAACTTCAGGGAGCACTTCCTGAGTTTGGCCCCAAAGCTGAACCGGGCAGCAGCCGCCTTCAGGCGACTCCTGCCTAATCTCAGCGGGCCAAACGCCTCCTGCCGAAGGCTGTACGCCGGCGTCGTGCGGTCCATGGCCCTCTACGGGTCCCCAGTGTGGGCCCTGTGCATCCGGACGCGACCACTAAAGTTGGTCGCATGCCAGAGGGTCATGGCTATCCGAATGATCCGGGGATACCGCACGATCGCCGGCGAATCGGCCAACCTCCTTGCCGGATTGCTGCCCTGGGATCTGGAGGCGACTGCCCTCCAGCGCGTCTATGAATGGCGCGTGGAGGCGCAGCGCCGGGGCGTATCCCCGCTGCCTCGAGAAGTCGAGGCGCGGCGGGAAGAGCTCCGGCGCGATCTCAGGGCAGTATGGAGGGAACGACTGTCGCAACCGACGGCCGGGCACGCCGCAATTGCGGCGGTAAGACCCCTCTTTGAGGAGTGGCTAGATCGGCGTCACGGCGTCCTGACCTACCGCATGACGCAGGTCCTCACCGGACACGGAAGTTTCGGGAGGTACCTGTGTCTGATGGGTAAGGAAGAGACGCCTGGGTGTCACCACTGCGAGGGTCGCCCTGAGGACACAGTCGAGCACACGGTGCAGGACTGCCCAGCTTGGGCAGAGCACCGACGTGTCCTCACGGCGACAAAAGGCGGAGACCTCTCGCGCCCGGCCTTGGTCGAGGCCATGCTGCGGGGCGAGAGGGAGTGGGAAGCGGTCGCCTCCTTCTGCGAAGCAGTCATGCTTCCGAAGGAGGAGGCGGGCCGCGTGAGGGAGAGGATGGCGTCCTCCCTCCAGCCCAGCCGCAGTGGTAGACGCCCACGGCGTCGGACGTCGCACGACGATCTCCGGCCACCGTAGGCGCGGGCATGCGGACAGCGAGTAAAGGGCAACTCGCTGTCCGACCATGGACCATGCCCGGGTCGACGGCGCGTCGTGTTCCACGCGCGCCTCAAAGAGCGTCAGCAACATGACGAGGCCCCCTCTGCAGAGGGCCGAAGCCCGCCGGG
The DNA here is from genome assembly GCA_943138885.2 of Tholera decimalis. NCBI lineage: Eukaryota > Metazoa > Arthropoda > Insecta > Lepidoptera > Noctuidae > Tholera > Tholera decimalis. The sequence goes on from OW964552.2 coordinate 43,630,562, forward strand.
GTCGTGGGACTCATCCCGTTACCGTGGCCCCGGTATGTAAAGGGTTATTGAAGGAACACCGTGGATTTTAGTCAGTAAAAGTCTGACAGTCCCTCCCACCCTGCCCGGAGTGGGAGGACTTATTTGATAATTTTACCACGCTAAAAAAAAAAAAAAAAAAAAAAATACGGTGCAGGCTACTCGTCTGTGGAACGCATTGCCGTTGTCAGTTAGACAAGCGCAGTCACTTGCTGCTTTTAAAAGCTCTGTTGTCAATCATTTTTATACACTCCTATGATTTTACCTTGTATTTCTTTCCTTATGACATATTTATATATATGAAACACATATATTTATTTATACTTATTTATGTATTGTATTGTATCATATATACCTATTTTTCTATCTATCTATCTATCTATCTTCTTTTTTTGAAGTCGGTTAAAAATGAAACACGGAATGTGTGGTGTGTGTCCTCGAGTACTGGATCCCAGTAGAGATACAATCATTGAGCAGGTAGCAAATAATAAAATAAATAAAAAGGAACATTTAAATACTGATCAATCGGTAGCATTTCTGATTTGCTGAGATTAACTGTACCTACTCTTCTTGTCTGTGACGTTCTTGCAGGTCAGTAAGGAAAAATGACGATATCACAAATGTTTTTGTTTTGTATTTTCAGCTCAACTGAAGCAGATAAGAAGAGGAAAATTATCGTTGTTAATGTGCAACGTGGCTGATGGAGTCTCTGAAATACCGAAGAACGCTTTCCACAAAATTAGTGAGAAGTAAGATAGTTTTGATTGAATTCTTCCAATGTATTTAAGTTTAAAAACCGAATATTAAGTGTTCGCAAGGGTTCCATTTTTAATGTCTATTTAATATGTAATTTTTAATTTTTAATGGCAAACAGCGAAACAGAGCTCGTATCACCAGATCCGAACTATGGGACAGAGAGAACTCTATAATTATGTTATTCAAAGACTGTGTACCTAATTTCATTCAGTTTAGCCGTTTTGGCATGATTGAGTAACACACATTTGAACATTTGTTTAAACTTTTGCATTTATAATATTATAGCCCGCGGCTTTGCTAGCCTGCATTTTTTGAAATTAACTATCCTATGTTCGTTCTAAAGGTGAAATCTATATATGTGTGTTTAGACGAGAAAGTTACTTGCGCAATCATAATATTAGTAGAGATTGGTAAGATTTGAGTAGATCTATTCTGATACCGTGAGTTCTTTCTTTTACTCAAAACAGAGGAGTGTACGCGTATTTTTTTAAATATTTTAGATTATTATTGGTCACATATGTATTTACAATTTTCTCATTTCAGGAATCCTCTAGTGCCATGCAGCAAAATCCCGAAGATGGACTTCAAAGTATGGGCCGACAAGTCATGCAAGGCACAGCAAAGACCTACTGAAAATAAATAATCCGAATTTGGTCAGATAAAAATCACACAGCAAAATTAAATAAATTTGTTGTTGCTCATAAGTTCATTTAAAATATTGAACCAGATTTTTCTGTACGTATAAATGAACATGGAATAAAGTTACAGCAAAACTTTTTATTTTTATTTACGATACCTCAGTCTCTTGTGGATATCAGAATCGTAGACTTTTCAAGAAACAAGGAGGTACTCTACCATATAGTGGTTTACTCTTTTAGGGTTTACTACATAGCTGAATGGCAAGAATCAGAATCATTATAGATTCATAATGTCTCTCTGTCTGTCTGTCTATCCGTCCATATATCACAGCACTTTATGCCAAAATTTTAGGACTACAGCCGTGTAACTTAATAAGTAGACTAGTATTTGCGTGTTGCGCGAGGTGCAAGCACCTCGCGTGCTTGTGGTGGGGTGTTGTTCACTTTTAAAACCCCTAAATGTAGTAAAATATCAAACATAACCCTAACAGAGCAGCAGCTCCAAATTAAACTTTTAAATTTTAGGGGAGGTTGGGGAGGGGAGGGCATGGAATAAAAATTTGAAGGCCCGTTAATAGACAGTTTTTTCAGTAGTAAAAATCAAAATGGGGGGGGGAGATGGGGGGGGGGGGGGGTGCTGCACAATTATTTTGATTGCCCCTCTAAACGAATCTGAAAAAAAAAGTTCCAAGTCTCTTTATTTCCGAGATCCGCCTAAAGGGGGTGAGAAGGGGGGCAAGGGAGGCGACTTTGAAAAATGGTTTTTACTTTACCGAGCCTCCTCTATACGAATCCGTAAAAAAAAGAATACGGGTCTCGTAGTTTCCGAGATACGATAGGGAGGGGGGAGGAGGTGGTTGAAAAGGAGAGGTTTGGCACTTTTCCCGTAGGTTTGAGAGTTACTTGTTTAAGAATCTGTCATTTTATTCAAAAATTATCTTCAGCGATGAGGCCCATTTCTGGATGAATGGGTGCGTAAACAAACAAAATTGTCGAATTTGGGACGATACCAATCCACATGAGATCCAAGAGCGTCCAATGCATCCCGAAAAAGTTACAGTTTAGTGTGGGTTTTGGGCTGGCGGCGTCATCGGGCCTTATTTATTTGAGAACAACGTTGGCCAGGCCATCACTGTCAACGGCGAGCGCTATAGGTCGATGATTACCAACTTTTTTTGGCATGAACTAAATCATCTGAACACCAACGACATGTGGTTTCAACAAGACGGCGCTACGTGCCACACAGCTCATACTACATTGAATATTCTGCATGAGAGATTTGAGGGCATGGTCATCTCACGTGGAGCTGATGTGAACTGGCGACCGAGATCTTGTGATTTAACCCCGCTAGACTTTTTCTTGTGGGGTTTTCTTAAGTCGCAGGTCTATGCGAATAAACCACAAACCACAGAGGCCCTCAAAGCCAACATAACCTATGCCATAGGTTGAATTCAGCCTCTTTTATGCGCAAAAGTCATGGAAAATTGGATATCTCGCATGCGCTCCACCCAGAGAAGCCGTGGCGGAAACTTGAATGATGTCATATTCCACACATAATGGCATCACTACATCTTTCAAATAAATAAATAATTTCGATAATATTTCACACACGCTTCGTTTTATTTAAATTTAAAGATAGGACACGCTTAATGAAAGACCCTGTAGAACTAGTATTTGCGTGTTGCGCGAGGTGCAAGCACCTCGCGTGCTTGTGGTGCTGGATTGTTCACTTTTAAGGCCCCTTAAAAAGATTCTGAAAAAAAAAATGATGGGGGGCGAGGGGTGAAGGGGGGAGAAGGGAGAGTTTTGAAAAATAATTTCTTAAGTTTGCTTGTCGTCGCCGCTGAGTTACGCTTCAGCCACTCAACCTTCGTTACGCTAAGGAGGTCGCCGGCTCGCTTCGCTCGCCACCTGCCCCCTTCACTCCACTCGGTCTCGCAGGTTCGCTCCACTCAGGCCCTACGTACTACCGAACAGGTTTCGACGCCTACTATAATATTTGTTCAAACACCTAATGGCTATCTCTAACCATTATGAAGTTACAGCCTTTTCAATTTTAGGGGAGGTTTGGGAGGGGAGGGCATGGCATAAAAAATTTGAAGGCCCGTTTATGGTTAAGTAAGAATCAACAGTTTTTTCAGTAGTAAAAATCAAAATGGGGGGGGGGGGGTGATGGGGGGAGATGGGGGGGGGTTGCACAATTATTTTGACTAAAGCATTGCCCCTCTAAATGAATCTGAAAAAAAAAAATGTTCCAAGTCTCTTAATTTCCGGGATCCGCCTAAAGGTGATGAGAAGGGGGGCAAATGGGGTGACTTTGAAAAGTGGTTTTTACTTTACCGAGCCTCTCCTATACGAATGCGTAAAAAAAAAATACGGGTCTCGTAGTTTCCGAGATGCGATAGGGAGGGGGGAGAAGGGGGGTGAAAAGGGGAGGTTTGGCACTTTTCCCGTAGGTTTGAGAGTTACTTGTTTACGAATCTGCCAAATATACCCACCTCCCCATCCACCATCTGGGAGAACAATTATGTCAATGAGTGAGTGAGTGAGTTAGTGAGTCAGTGAGTGGTAATTTAGCTTTATATAATACAACTAGTATTCGCGTCTTGCGCGAGGTCCAAGCACCTCGCGTGCTTGTGAAAAAATAAAAATGGGGGGTGATAGGGGGGCGTTGCAAAATTATTTTGACTAAAGCATTGCCCCTCTAAATCAAATCAAAATCAAAATTGTTTTTATTTTACATAGGCCTAAATGGGCACTCATAAAACGTCAAAAGTTAGTGCACGGTTCGAAATTGGTCGTTTCCTATGGAGAAGAACTGACAAGAAACTCCACGGTTACTCTTTTAAAAAAAATTCTTGATTTTCACAATCTTTGCATAACAGATACAATTTTTATTTATTTTTTTGGTATGAGAGGACAGTATAGACTAATTGACATAATAAAATGTAATATAACTAAACAGAAATGAATCTCAGTTTATAGTGTTCACACATTTACATTAAAAATGAATCTGAAAAAAAAAATGATCAAAATCTCTTAATTTCCGAGATCCGCCTAAAGGGGGTGAGAAGGGGGGCAAGGGGGGCGACTTTGAAAAATGGTTTTTACTTTACCGAGCCTCTTCTATACGAATCCGTAAAAAAAAATACGGGTCTCGTAGTTTCCGAGATACGATAGGCAGGGGTGAAAAGGGGAGGTTTGGCACTTTTCACGTAGATTTGAGAGTTAGTTGTTTACGAATCTGTCAAAATATACCCACCTCCCCATCCACCATCTGGGAGAACAATTATGTCAATGAGTGAGTGAGTGAGTGGTAATTAAGCTTTATATAGTTTAACTAGTATTTGCGTGTTGCGCGAGGTGCAAGCACCTCGCGTGCTTGTGGTGTGAATCTGAAAAAAAAAATGGGGGGAGATGGGGGGGCTGCACAATTCTTTTGACTAAAGCATTGCCCCTCTTAATGAATCTGAAAAAAAAAATGTTCCAAGTCTCTTAATTTCCGAGATCCGCCTAAAGGGAGTGAGAAGGGGGGCAAGGGGGGTGAAAAGGGGAGGTTTGGCACTTTTCCCGTAAGTTTGAGAGTTACTCGTTTACGATTCTGTCAAAATATACCCACCTCCCCATCCACCATCTGGGAGAACAATTATTTTTATTTATTTTTTTATTTATTTATTTACATATACACATACAACTATCCTTACAGGTATTAACCCAATGCGATAGCGTAGCAAAAGGAAAAAAAAAGTATCATTCCCTTGCAGTCGGGTAAAAAACAATAAAACATACACAAACATTAATTATAATAACATATTACAAACAGTGCTGACCTTGTAAATTCACTCAGAGAACAAAAAAATAGGTCTGTCTCCCTAGCAATAACGTTTATTGTGTTGAGTGCACGCGTCAGAGGCGCCTGCCTCAGAAGGTTGGTACGAGCGCTCGGAACCACCAGCAGCTGCGGCTGCCGCCGTCGCCACACGTACCTGTCCGGGACACACAGGCTCATCTGCCCTAAAATCGTCGCATTATGCACCTTCCCACGCAATATTTTAAATAAATATGAAGTGAGTGCCACTTCCCTCCTAACCCTTAGTTCATTGTATCCTACCATACCCAGAATAAATAAAGTAGGATACATTAATGGATAAAATGGATACACACCATAATACCGCATATATAAATATCTAATAAATTTGTTCTGCACACGCTCCAACATGAGACTATACTTAATTTCATGCGGAGCCCAAATGACTGCGTTACATTCTAACTGACTCCTAACCAATGCATTATATAATGCTATAATAGCTTTTATGCTCGTGAACCCTCGCACCGTACGAAGCATGAAACCTAAATTTCTGTAAGCCTTCTTACAGCTACGCATGATATGATCACGGAAAGTCAACCCGGTATTAAAACTTACTCCTAGATCCTTGACTGCCGTGACCCTTACCATAGGCAACTCGTCAATATGGTAGTTGTGTAAGATTGGTTTGTGCGCGCGAGAAAAAGTGATAGTCACGCACTTCGTACTATTAAATGGCAAAAGGTTTTCTTTGCTCCAGCTCACTACCCTATCTATGTCCCTCTGTAGCCTAATGCAGTCATCCTCGTTTTTTACCGCGAGGGACAATTTGAGGTCGTCGGCAAACAACAGACAGTGAGCGTCTTTAACTACTTCTGGTAGGTCATTTATCATCAGAATGAACTCCAATGGGCCAAGATTACTCCCTTGACTTACTCCAGATCTCGTGAAATATGGCTCTGATACATGTCCCGCATATTCCACATACTGCTGCCTGTCGCTCATGTAACTGGCAAAAAAATTCAGTAACTGTGGGGTAAAACCGAATGCTGCTAACTTTTTAAGCAACACGTCATTATCGACTAGGTCGAACGCTTTTTTGAAATCAAAGTAAGCAGCATCAGCTTGTCCCCCACTGTCCACTGTCGGCACCAGTTGAGCCATGTGACAGAGCAGATTACTGGTGGTGCTTTTACCCGGCAGAAACCCATGCTGAGCGTCAGAGAGTTGTGAGCTCACCTGGAGATAAATGCTTTTATGAATAGCAGCTTCCAATACTTTTGCCGGCGTCGACAACACTGCGACCGGCCTATAGCTCTCCACCGATTCTGCTGAACCAACTTTTGGTACCGGAACAACGCGAGTCACTTTCCACCTCTCCGGAAACACTGCAGCTTTTAAGCACTTGTTATATATGTGAAGCAGCGGCCTAGCTAGTACCCGTGAACAATCCCTGAATATGTAGGGTGGAATGCCGTCAGGTCCTGCAGACTTTTTCGGCTTAAGACCTTGAAGTGCTTGACATACGTCTCCTAACTCTAATTGGTTCAAGTGTACACGCGCCGCCCCATTCCCGTAACCTGCATTTGCTATGGCCGCGCCTACATTCAGATCTGGTCGTTCTGCATTATATACGGAAAAAAAATACTTTGCAAACTCTTCAACACAGCGTTGACCAGTCAATGCCTCGCCGTCTTTCAGAATCACTTGCGGACTTCTCTTACCCTTTTTATCTTTCGCATAATTCCAGAAGGATTTAGGATCATTTCGCATCTGATTCTGAATACGGTGGCGATACTGTTCTTGTGCAACTACCAATGCCTTTTTAACGTTGGTCCTACACCAAGCAAACGCTTCGTAGTCGACTTTCGACCCACTTGCCTTATACTGTTTATGTAAAAAGGACTTCAATCTTATGTCGCGAATTATTTCAACAGTGTACCACTCAGGATAAACGTATCTTGAGTCTACACGACTTCGCTTTTTTTTTGGAACGCAGTCATCTATAATAGAATTAATAATGTTATAAAAATAATTTAAACTCTGTTCTAAATCTAATTCATACAAAGGAGTCCAATCTACGGCCGCAATTGAGGAATACAATAACCAAAAGTCGGCTTTATTGAAGTTCCAACCTGGCGGTGCATACTCGCATACGTCAGGTGCAGCCGAGCCTGCTGAGCCGGGGCGCCGGCGGTGCGTATGCGTACTTACCGATATGTCGAGCGGCGGGTGGTAGGCGTCCACAGGCACGAGCGGCGCCTCTGCCGCGCGCACACTAACACTCCCTCCCTCCGCCAGTGTACTCAACACCAAATCCAACTGACGACCACTGCAATTATCGACTCTGTTACTCTGAGTGAATCCACAAAAGGTTTGAAAGTATTCGTAATAATTATTTACGGCTAAGGAACATGAATACAAGTTAAAGTCTCCTAAAACCACTATATCTCTGTACTTACAACAAAGCTGCTCAATTATATGAAATAATAACATATATTCATTGTCACTGCTATTGGGTGGGATGTAAACAACACATTATGTCGATAGGAGGAGGATAGGAGCACGCAGATTTGAGCAGACCTGTCCGGACAGTGTCAGCATTTATCAGTTATCGTGTAGGGTTAGGTAGGTAATTGGGTAGGCCACACAAATACTCGAACTGCCAGACATCAATCTATAAATTATAATGAAAATAACATAAAAAAGAAATAGTAACTTACATATTCCTCACAATTACAATTATAATATCTACTTGTTACTTCTTGTTACTTTTATATTATATAAAATATAAAAGTAACAAGAAGAAGTATATACAATACTTTAGATAGTCAATAATGTACTCAGCAAAATATATTAAAAATCCCACAAAAGTAGGTATATCATTGGAGCAGCTCTTTCCCAAGCCTTTTTGTCCTCAATATAATATTTCCCTGTGTAAAAGCTTTGTGACATAGCTTAGGTTTTATAAATAATTTGAATTTATTGATGCTTAGTTGTTGAATGTGGCTAGGAATTTTATTATAAAAACGTATATATTACCATCTAAACGAACCACCTATTATGCAGCATGTTATGCTGGAGAACTAAGCTTTTGAAAACTTATCTATAAGGCCCCACTGCAGCTTCGCATCTAAAGTTACAACTTTAGATGCGAAGCTGCAGTATAGATATATATATACCCAAGAATACTGTGGTACCTTCAGGTTTCAATCTTTCACCCTTTCTTGAACACTAGTATTCAGTTGTCTAATTTGAGGTGATGTAATTTTTTAAATGCACTGATTATTTCATCAGTAACCTACTGCTGAGGTTTGATTTCAATTAAAAGAGAAGTATTGTCGGTTGTCGGCATATAAGACTATATCATGATTTTTTATCAAGGACGGCAAATCATTTATATAAATAAGAAATAAAAAATTGGCCAAGTGCGAGTCAGATTCGCCCATGAAGGGTTTCATAGTAACTATAATAAATATAATATAATTTATTTATTTGACAAAAACAACCTTACAAATTTCTTAAAATTATCTTATTTACAATTTTTACAACTACGTCAAATATTTTTTTCTTCATAGTGTTTGTATGAACCTTGTAAAGGTTATATTTGCGGTTTTAGAAAATATGCTGTATCTCAAAAACTGCTGACCCGGGTTCGTTCAAACTAATTTTGGATGAAAGTTTACATTAAGATATACAGCATATAATTTTTTAGATTTTTCTCTCCATTATTACAGATGTTAGAGGGGACGACGACAATGACGACACATATTTTACCACTTTGGAAGCGTATATCTTTTAAACGATTGACTTTAAGAAAAAGTGGTTTTTGAAACCTCAATGTCATATACCTGTCTATAGATATCACACACGTATAGGTTTGATGAAAAAATATATTTTTAGTTTCCGTTCTATGTATGTGGAGCCCCCCTTAATTTTATGTTAATTTTTGATAAAAATCGGAAAGCGGTTAACAGAATACATCTACCTACCAAGTTTCATGTGTACAGTCTTAATAGTTTCGGAATAAAATGGCTGTGACATACAGACGGATTGATAGATGGACAAACAGAAATGACGAAACTATAAGGGATCCGTTTTTTGCTATTCACCTACGGAACTCTAAAAAGGGATCTAAGATTGAGCCTTGGGGGACCCCCATCTTAACCTCAGATCCCGAAGATCTTTTACCGTTCACATTGACTCTCTGAATCCTTGCACTCAAGTATGAAGTCGGAAGATTCAGAGAGGCGTCGCGGATTCCGTAGTAGTGTAGTTTACTGATTAATTTCTTATGGGGAACACAATCAAATGCCTTAGACATATCGCAAAAAAAATTCCCAACGCATCGGACTTATCTTTCCATGCGTTAAAAATGTGTCCATCGCAATCAATACAATTATTAAAAATTACAGCTAATGTAGGTGCTAAAATGTGTTTAATAGACTTAGTAACATCAACAGAATTACCCCACAGATCTGAAGTCTTTTTAACGTTCAAAGAATTAAAAGCTTTGATGATATGATATCATTACATGTGAGTAATGTTTTGCGTAGGACAGCAGCATCTGGTACCACCAATTTAGAGACTTTGTTAAGGTGAAGCAAGGTACTTTTAATGGCCAGGTGCGTGAGTACCTAATTAGCATCTGTGGAACAGATATTTTCACGGTAGAAACCCTAAAATCCCGCAGCAAATATGCATCCTTAAAGTTGGGTGTGCCCTCAAAACTGGCTGACCAAGTCATGGCAGTTCAAAACTGGGTAGAGGATATTTGCGTTAAACCATGGCGTCGAAATTTTCGTGGCTGAAGTGACGAGACTCAGTGAGACTTTCACCGTCCCTGCTCCACCCGACCCAACTAATCGCAACGTGTATCTGCGCTAACTAAATCAGAACGTGTGTGAGCTAAAAACAAAGCTGCCCATTTGGAGGTCAAACTTGCTAGTCACCGAGCATGACGTAATAGCCGTAACAGAGACAAATCTGGATAACTCGGTAGAGGACGCAGAAACGTGAAGCGGTGATTGGCGCATTTTGCGCAGAGACAAAGTGTCCCCGGGTGGTAGTGTACTTCTTGCTGCACACCCTGGCGTTATTATGCCGAGAGGACATAATTTTGTGACCGCTGGTGGCGAAGATCTATGGGCAACGATGAAAATTCATGGCGTATTTTTGTCTGTGTTTGATGTCTACTTCAAGCCCACTGCTACTAACGGTGGACATATGGCGTGGTTTTGCAAGGTTGAGAGTAACATCTCCAATATGAACGGAACTATTATAATTTTAGGTGACCTTAATTTAAATAGTGCATCTGTGAGTTTAAACAATTATTATCATTACTTCCTAAGCTTTGATTTGTATCATCCTCCATTAGACATTGCGGTTAACATCAAAACGGATAAGGTTAACTAAAAATTAGACCCTAACAACATTGATCGTAGTAAGGATTAGAATTTTCGTAAAGGACTACACACACTATTATACACTATTATACGATCAAATTCGTTCTGCTCCTTGGAGTGACGTTCTTCACTGCAACGACGCTCCCACCATTACGGGGGTATATTTTTGCAAGATGTATAGTTAGTTGTTGGTTTTGAATGAAGTATATGGGAATAAAGGATCCTGTAAAAAGTTGTGTAGATATCTAAGACTTGGTCTCTGTTTATTTGTTTAACGTTCCTGCTGTCTTTTAAACATGTAATCTCAAGACTGAATGCTTTTTTACATGCCATAAGGGACTCTTTGTTTAATTTTATTTTTGAATAAATTATTGCAATGGATTTTAATATTTAATATTTTAGTACCGCATGAACGGGCCTATAGTCAGGGCTAAATTTAAATTGGTTTATAACTTGAACATTGCTGTAGATTAGACTTTTTCATGCAAGAATATAATCTTTTTCATTTTTAGTTATATTTTTCGGAGATATCCATGTCCATCTTCTGTGTTGTTTTTTGTAGAAGAAACTATTGTATATGCATAGGTTTAGTCCAAAAGCAAACTGAATTAGCCAGTAACCAAGTTCATTTCGGTCTCCAGAACCATGCGGGCCAACAATTCTTCCATCGTCCATGGCTTGCCACTGTCCTATTTTGGGGTTGAAGTCACCTAGAACAATATTCCAGGTGCTTCGGTGATCATCGCATGCTTTGTTGAGTAGGTCATAAAACTCTTCTACTTCATCATCAGGATGGGACATCGTTAGAGCATATACTTGGACAACAGTCAGCGTTTGAGTGTTTGAATTTTTTTAATTTTAAAATTGTAATTCTATATGCATATGGCATAAATTCTGAAATATTGTTTTTCAATTTTTTCGCTACTAAGAACCTTCCTACGTATCAACAACGTTTTAGGAATGCAAGACTTTAATTCGTTAGAGGTGAGGAGAGGCTTTGATCAGCTCACAGTAGCCTGCAAGAACCTGAGCAGACGTATTATCTGTCCTGAGCTCCAGGGCCTTTTCTGCCGACTATTTGTACCTGACAAGTACATCGGACACCGTCAGAACCGCTTGCACAATTTGTTTGCTCCACCGACTTCCAAAACTGTCGCCAGAGCTGAATCCCCAGTATGTCGCACTCTAAAGATTCTCAATGCTCTCCTGACTACACTGAATGTTATGTGTTTAACGACGATGGGAGTAAAATTATGCATGCATATCTGGTGTTCTGCGAGAGGAAGTATGAGAGAGCGCGTACTGATTATTTTTTGTTATTTTTATATTATCTTATGTAATTTCTTTTTTTTTATGTATTTCTACGTAATTGGATTTGTACCGTTTTTATTAACTATAAATAAATAAAAAATATGACATATTGGAATTTAAATTCAGTACTAAAAACTGGAGGATTTATTAAATTAATGTTTCTGCTGCAATGTGCGGTGATTTCAGAAATATGGACGTCGAAACGGGAATGTCAGCAAAAAATTTTGCAAATTCTGTGGCTAATGTAATTATAGCATCATAAATAGCAAGGCTAAAATCACTATTTCGGTTGCAAGATCTTCCCGTTCCGATTCTTACAATATCCCAAATCGTTTTAATAACATTACAACTATTTTTTTATTTTAGAACTCAAGTAACGGGACTTTGCTATATAACATTTTTTTTAAAATAATTTAGAATATGTCTTAACATATAAATTAAATTCTACTGAAATAATGTAAGTCCGATCCTCGTAAAGTTCATAAAGCCTATTTCTTTTTTTATAAATATCAAAAGTGGCACAGTCACTGAAAAAAGAATAACTATTAACTGAAACTGTCTTGGGAATAAATGTATTATCAAATTTTTAGCACTATAATTTGGAAAAATCATTATAATGTTTATTAGGGTCCTCATTGGTTGTCAAACATGGCATTTTATTTGAAATTTTTAGTTTTAATTATATTATATATTTTGTTTTCGGATTTATTGCCTATTTTTGGTAAAGTAATTAGTTGCCCACAATGATCAAAGTCAATTAAATTAATTATTTTTGTGGGTAGGTACCACATCATTAAAAATATTATCTAGGTAGGTGGCACTAGTAGAACTTATTCTAGTGGGCTCCATAAATAGATTAACAAGATTGTATGACTGGAATAAACTAATTATATTAGTGCTGAATCCAGAATTTTGTAATAAATTAACATTAAAGTTGTTAAAGTTACACCACAAACAATGACAGATTTGCTTGAGTTACAAATATCCGAAACATCATCCACTACTTTTTCAAAACATACATTCCTGAAGGTGGCCAGTATACACTTAATATAATAAACTGCTCCAATTCAATACGTGTTATTTTCATTCAAAATTGCTAAGATTTGCCTTATGGCAATGTGGCGGCGTTTGACATAGGGTCAGCAATTGCATTTTTCGCTTTGAGCTATCGTAAGGAATACACTTTTCATCACACGTTACAATTGAATCCAATATTTCCTTATTTCAGTACCGATTCTATAAGGAAAGGCAAGTTTCAACACGCTTTCCTTTTTGGAAATCAGTAAAATCATGAGGCACCCATTTTTCTTAATTATTTTTTTTATCTTATTGATTTGATGTAAGTAAGTCAATATTGTAGGTAAGGTCACTTTAAACCATGTCGCTAATTTCTGAGTAGTATGAATTGTATCTGTATGCTTTCACCATCTCCTTCAATTCAGCGTTTTATACCAAAAACGCACGGTTCGTTCATTAGCAGTCTCGTCTCCAAACACAACACTGGTATTGCGAGCCGTTTCTGCAGCGTTAGATCCAGTGTCGAAACTCGTATTCAAAGATTACTTGGAGTTTCAAAATACCTATCTAACTTTCTCGTCTAAGCTGCATAAAAAACAATTAAAAGTCTAAAATCGAATGTTGCACATTTATTAAAACAAAAACTTATAGGTATCGTGTGAAAAAATTTTCACTCAGAAATCTCAGACCATGGTTTCGTGTCAATTAAAAGTATCTATTACTATATTAAAGCAGTAATTTCATACTTTAACCGCTATTACTAAGAAGCGTGTGTAATTAATTGTCTTCACGCAAAATTTTTTCCGCATAGCAACCATATATACCCCATAATTCACATATATTTATAAAGGCCTTGGAAACATCTTAAAAGTGCAAAGGCTACGATTGTTCAATTTAAATGACTTTTTTATAAATTGAAATGAAAGTCTCCATCTGTATTAATAAATTATAATACACAAACATAAAAACGAAATGTAGGTACTTATGATTTATTCACCATTTATTTTGTGTTTCAAGTGATTTAGGGTTCTGTGGCTTTCAAATAAATAATAACAACGGATGCAACTTATAATTATTATGCTTCTGTGTTTCGTTCTCGAGATTAGATATATACACTTGTAGTCACACATACAATGTCGCCACTATTACACTAAGTTCATAGACAAAAAAAAAAAAAAAAAAAAAAAATCTTTTGACACTTCTCTATAGGTTTCTCGCGTTCTGTTCAATCCGCCATTCACATTTCAGTGCCCCGCCACGTTGTAATTTTAATTTGCGTTCTAGTTTTTTAACGAGAGTTAAAGTGATTTTTAGTGTTTTAAACCAAAAATGCCGAAGAGGAAGCATAATGACAAGGATTCATATAGTTATATAAAGAAGAAAATAAAGAAGTTGGAAAGAAAACTGCTAAAAGGACGACGCCATAGATTGTCATCATCCTCTGATTCCGAATCAGTCGTTTCAATACCTCAAGGTATCTACCTAATGCTTACATTTTATTTCCTATAGTTTTATAACAATTATATGCAGATTAATGTTATTTATAACGTACGAATTGCAACTTGTCCCTATTCAAACTCGGGCCTCGGGTTCACGATGCAACGTGTTGAGTTCATCTTACCCGCTGTGTAAGTTTGCTTTCTTATATTGATGTTACCTGTTTAGGTAATTACAACCGAATAGCAATTTGTGCATTCACTAAACTCGGGTTGACGATGTAACGCCTATGAGTTCATCTTACCCGCTGTTCTCGTTCGTTTACATACGTAATAAAAAGTTACCTGTTAAGGTACCTACTTACTTTTAACCATAACTATGCGTATCCATTGATTTACTTAAAACAGATTACTGGGGACTTACGTATCATATTGCACCATAGATACAGTTATTTTTTCTTACGGAAATGATACAGAGATTTATGATTTCCGATTACAGACAACACAATTATGGAATCGGAGAATAATGAATACCTACCGGTGGACCTTAATGAACCGGTACCATCAACTAGCACTTCAGGTCTAGAACCACTGCAGGTGCCTGTACCTGAAGCAGACCAAGAGCCTACTTCCCAGGCTACCGTTGAAGAGGCTAATGTTATGGAAAAGGGGGATCAGCATCAGGAGCTGGACGAAACTGTAATGGAAATATTGGGAACTGACCCATCAACCACAACATCTTATGGTAATGACATCCAGAAGGACTTAGCCATACGCTATGAATTTATAGCCACTTCTGGTTTACATAAAGAACTCCGCAAAGAACTTTTAGAATCCCATTTGGCTCCAGCTAACTGTAAGCTGATAGATGCACCATCCCTTAATCCTGAGATCAAGGCTGCTGTCACTGATATCATAGTGAAAAGAGATAAAGCTATGCAGGCGAAACAAAAACAAGTTGGTAGCGCTATTGCATGTTTAAGTGAAGCTATTACTATTCTTTTGTCTCAAGAAACAAAAGATCCAAATATATTAAGATTACTTATAGACACAGGGCGCATTCTGTGCGACTGTCAACATAATGATTCTATTACTAGACGTAATTTTATCTTGGCTGTGCTGAAAAAAGATTTAAAAGATCAGGTGCAGCTGACCAAAATTGATAGCCTACTCTTTGGACAAGACCTTGCTGATACCTTGAAAACAGCTAAAGCTATAAATAAGTCAGGATTTGAACTGAAGTCTGTCCCACCACCAAGAGTTATAGCAAACAAGTCAAAGCCTCCACCATCCAGCAAGAATTTAAACTGGAAGGCTCCAGCTCCGTACCGCAGACCAACGGGGCCTCGGAGAGTGAAGGAGTCTGCACCCTCAACGAGGCAACAGCACGCACAATCATCCAGGGGGTCACGTCCAAACAACGGCCGCAACCGCCTATAGACACTATGGTAAATTATGCTAGCAGACTATGTTATTTTTATGATCAATGGTTGCAAATAACATCAGACCAAACTGTATTGACATGGATTAAGGGTTATGAAATACCTTTTACCCAAACTCCTTTTCAGACTTATTTACCAGTATTTAAAAAATATTTTCATACTGAAGAATGTGATTTTAAACAGGCTATAGACAATTTATTGGCTATAGGTGCTATCTCAAAATGTGAACCTTGCAATGGCCAGTTCCTATCTAATATATTCTTGGTACCAAAACCGAACGGCATAACACGCCTAATTCTAAATTTAAAACAATTGAACGTTTTTATAAATACAAATCATTTTAAGTTAGAAGACCTTCGGACAACTATTAAACTTATTTCAAAAGACTGTTTTATGTCAACAATAGATCTGAAAGATGCATATTTTTTAATAAAAATTCATGACAATTCTAAGAAGTACTTAAGATTTCAATGGAAAGATAACTTATTTGAGTTTAATGTTCTGCCATTTGGTCTCAATACTGCACCCTACGTTTTTACAAAGCTTATGAAACCTGTGGTCAAATTGTTAAGATGTACTGGTAATTTGTCAACCATATATCTTGACGATCTGTGTCTAGTATCACATTGTTATAGTGATTGTGTCAATAATGTTGAATTAACAAAGACATTTCTTTGTTCCTTGGGCTTCATAATTAATGAATCTAAAAGTTGTTTGGTCCCTAGTAACTCATGTAGATATTTAGGATTTATCATTGATTCTAATACAATGGAAATTAGCTTACCTGTTGAAAAGCGTGAGAAGATAAAGAAGGAATTAATAAAATTTAAAAACCTTAATAGGTGTAAAATTAGGGATTTTGCTCGCTTAGTTGGACTTCTAACATCTGCTTGCCCTGCCATTGAATATGGCTGGCTGTATACTAAGGAGTTTGAGAGATGTAAATTCTTAAGTCTTAAAGGCGATGATAATTATGAGAAGTTCATGACTATTCCTTCTACTTTAAATTCAGATTTTGATTGGTGGATAAATACCATTGATAAATCAGTTTGCAAAATAAAATTTGATAATTATAATTTAGAAATTCAGTCTGACGCCTCAACTACGGGATGGGGTGTAGCTTGTGGGGGAAAAACGGCAAGTGGTAGTTGGAGTCAAGAGGAAAGAAATCAGCATATTAACTATTTAGAATTAATGGCTGCTTTCATTGGTCTCAAAATTTTTGCAAAAGAAATATTCGGGTGTCAAATCATTTTGCGAATTGACAATACGACAGCGATATCCTACATAAATCGTATGGGAGGTGTGCAGTTTCCCCATTTAACGAAACTTACCAAGAGTATTTGGCAGTGGTGTGAATCTCGCAACCTTTTCGTTTCTGCTCTGTACATCCCATCATTCGAAAATTCTATCGCCGATGCTGAATCGAGACGAGTTCACCCCGACATTGAATGGGAACTATCAGACTTTGCTTTTCAAAAAATTATTAAGTTTTTCGGTCAACCTGATATAGATATGTTTGCTAGCCGTATAAATAAAAAATGTGTTAAATACATTTCGTGGCACAGAGATCCTGACGCATATAATATTAATGCTTTTTCAATATGTTGGTCTGATTGGTATTTCTATGGGTTTCCTCCATTCGCAATCATTCTCAAAACATTAAGAAAGATTATTAGTGACAAGGCAAAAGGAATACTCGTTGTCCCGGCCTGGCCATCGCAGCCGTGGTATCCATTGTTTAATAAGCTTTTGGAAAGGAAACCTTTGATATTTAATTCTTCTAAGGAATTAATAATTTCTCATTCCAGCAACCGTCAAATACACAGGCGGATTACCCTGGTTGCAGGAATATTGTGCGGGAATCTCTACTGAGAAGAAATGTGCCTCCTGCATCGATTCACATTATGTTGGCGTCCCTATCGGAAAATTCCATCAAACAATATGATTCTTGTTTGAAAAAATGGTGTACTTTTTGTAAGAATAACAAGGTTGATGTTTTCGAGGCATCTATACCAAATATCATTTATTTTTTTACTGAATTATTTGAATCTGGTGCTAAATTTGGTTCGCTAAACAGTTGCAGATCGGTATTGAGTTTAATTTTAGGTAATCAAATCAGTAAAGATGATCGAATACAAAGATTATTTAAAGGGATATCTAGACTTCGCCCATCCTTGCCTAAGTACGACTTGACTTGGGACACTTCATTAGTTATAGAAACATTGGCTAGTTGGGTACCTCACGATCATTTATTGTTAGATAAAATTTCAAGAAAATTAGTTACCTTACTTGCACTTGTTACAGCCCATAGGGTTCAAACCCTATCCAAAATTAAAGTTGAGAATATTCATGCTTTACCTAATGAGATATCTATTAAAATCCCTGATTTAATAAAAACTTCTAGTATAAACTCAAAACAGCCAATACTTGTACTGCCCTATTTTCGGGAAAGACCCGAAATATGCCCTGCTAAATTATTGAAGGATTATTTACGTATAACTGCAACATTACGTAATAATCACACCTTTCTTTTTATTAGCACCAAAAAGCCACATAATAAAGTTTGTGCTCAAACATTAAGCAGGTGGATAAAAAGTACCTTAGAGGTCAGTGGCATCGATGTTACCGAATTTTCTGCTCACAGTACTAGGCACGCCAGTACTTCGCGAGCCTATAAAATGGGTGTTAATTTAGATCTTATAAGGAAAACTGCCGGGTGGTCTGGTACATCCACAACTTTTGCTCGTTTTTATAATAGGGCCATATCAACTAACTCTAGGGATCAATTTGCTAGGAGTATTTTAATTGATATTAATAATATGTAATTATTCATCTGATTTTTGTATAGCTATACTAAGTATAATTACTTCAGTTGTGATAAATTACTAATTGCCTTAGTTCTTAGTTGCATAGCCATTTCTGATAATTGGTAATAATAAAAATTATATTTTTTTTAGTTGAGGAATCTCTTTCTTTTTGCTTTCAATATACTATTTTTTATCCTTTAATGCCTATACCTACCTTTACTATATTTCACAAATAACTCTCAATATCTACAAGTGTATATATCTAATCTCGAGAACGAAACACAGAAGCATAATTAATGATTAAACGAACTTACCTGTAAGTGAAGTTCGATCATAATTATGCGAGGTGTTTCGTTCGAAGAGATTAGCATCCCGCCCTCCCTAATTCTGTCTGCCCCCAAAATTGTGAAATAAGTATTGTATTGTATCTCTAAACTAAATGACGGATTGAACAGAACGCGAGAAACCTATAGAGAAGTGTCAAAAGATTTTTTTTTTTTTTTTTTTTTTTTTTGTCTATGAACTTAGTGCAATAGTGGCGACATTGTATGTGTGACTACAAGTGTATATATCTAATCTCTTCGAACGAAACACCTCGCATAATTATGATCGAACTTCACTTACAGGTAAGTTCGTTTAATCATTAATTATACTACCTTACAGAGAAAGTTCGCCATGGTACATTGGCATAGTCTGGTGTGCATATTTTCAACACTATATAAAATAAATAATTGAAAAAAATACTAGTTACATTTTATTTTTGTATTTAGCTTTGGAAGTACAAACATTTTCCCGTTTGATTTATTATAACGTGTTGTGCATTAATGTTCCACTCGATAGTTTAATTTAAGAGTAAAAACAATTATCCTTGTTACATAACCAGCCTATGGAGTTCCCACTGTTGGGACAGAGGCCTCCCTATATGAAAGGGAATCCTCCGCGCTGGTCCAGTGTGGGTTAGGTGTTGCATACCTACGGATTTTTCAGTCCTGGGACTTGCCAGTTGCCTTATGATGTTTTCTTTTACCGTTTTGTGAGCAATGACGATGACAGAAACTAAAAAAATAATGTGCCTGCCTGTTTCCAATCCACGGCTTACAGCTTGTAAGTCATGTCAGTAACCACTGTCCTCTTCCATCCGTACGACAATACGAGTATAGTGTAGATATAACTAGCAGTCACGCGGGCATCGCTCCTGTAGAATTTATATCGATAAAACATGATCCTCCTTCTTGGGAGTCGAGTGAAAGGTTTTAATTTCATCCAAATCTACCCAGGACCACAGAATAAAAATGGACAGTATAGAAACTAAGCCCAGTTGACGACATAATTACCTACGCTCCATTGAAGCAATAGGGTTGACAGTTTTAATGATTTTAGTATTGTTTTTTTTTCACATTTTTGTTCTTTAGTGATCAATCCATTGAATTTAAATATGTACCTAGCTTGCAAATACAATTTAAATAGGTAATCTCATGGCATCGGTTAATCTCAGCAAAAGACGTTAGTTTAAACACGAAAAACAATTTAATATTACCACACAACAACTTGTAGAACTATAGATCTATAACTTTGTCATTATGGCGGCGTAACCTTTGCATGTTTTTGGCAGGAGCGTACGTGAGCCGAGGTTGGACGAAAACGTTTCGGCAGCGTTTCACGTTGTGACAGCACTATCGTTTTTAACACCTTCGAATACCATGAAAACGACACCCATGATGAAAAAGTTGATAACTGTTACAGCCGCCATCTTGGATTCACGTTTTGAAAGCACTATCGTTTTTAGCACCCTCGAATACCTTGAAAACGACACCCATGATGAAAAAATTGATACCTATTGCGGCCGCCGTCTTTGATTTACATTTTGTTACAACTATTGCACTATCGGCTTTAATATCCTCATAAACGCCGCATTCTGGATTTAAGTAATAAGATCACGAATTCATTATGATCGCGGATTTATAAGTCGATAACGATTATAAGTATAATAATAACAATAAAATAAATCATTCTTACCTTTCAATATCAGCAGGAAATTTGAAATACGATAGCTCCGGTTTTGTTGAAGCCGAGTTTAGACAGCCGTACGGGTACACAACGCAATACGATCGTGCCCAATGTTCGTCGGTCACCGTGGTCGCAATACTCGTCATGACGCGGCACGCACTACTGAGAGCACCGCAACGACTGTTTAGAAGTCTCGTCGGTGCGCATGTTTGTGTGAGTGTGCTGTTTCGAGCGTTTGTAGGTAGATTCCGTACTGTCAGTCTATTATTTTTATACTGTGCCAGGACTTTCGAAGATTAGCGCTATTAAACAAAAAAACTTTGTATACGGCTGTCAATATTCCTGCCGACTTCGCATATTCTTTTGTTTTCAATACAATTTGATTTAATTTATTTTAATTTTGACACTATTTCTTCAGGGTTTCATATGTAAATCTATGTCGCACACACATATACCTACTCGTAGTAAAAATAATGTTGTGACTTTCTAGGATTTTCAGATTTATTGCATTTGAAAGATATACGTTATGTTTGTAGTAGTAGCTAAAATCTCTGAACAGTACAAGCAACAAGTCCAAAGCCTTCCCACAATCAATTTCTCACTTTTATAACATCTTTGCCGAAGAACCTTGTTATATCCGGGAAAAAAGTTCCTCCGATTGGGATATCTGGGTCAATTGCTTCGGGCACTGTAAGTAAATAAATTAACCACCAGCAGATATCCGTGCGTCTTTGCTCCAACACGAGGGACTCAGTGGCATATAGAATAAGATTTGCATGTAAGTTTTCGTATCTGAAAATAGATGTATTGTGTTTTTCGTACAAATAGTGGAGCTGCAGAATTTCAGTGAAGAAAACATATTGTTTTTTATGTGTTTTGTTATATTTTAAATCTTTTTTAATAACTCTGGTTAAAGATATTTTGTGTGTGTGATAGGTGGTAATGAATATTCGATAAAATATAAAAGAATACAGATTTTTTTCTTCCAATAGACCGTCTACGTTATGTACTGCATACACATAAAGTAAGCATAACAAAAAGTGATGAAAGTGTTGAGTAAAAAGAAAAGTGCCAAAAATGTTCTCACTCCTCGTAGAAGTAAGACCCAAACATTTTTATTAATAAACGAAACATGAATCCTTTGATTTAAATCTTGCGTATTAAAAACTTCAATATTCATACAAACATTTTTTTTTTATTTGATTACACTTCACTTTGTTACTGTATACGTATTATTATGTTTAACATATTTGACAAATAAGGAATATTATTGTCATTACATTATTTCCTAAGTAACATCAATGTCAAGGTAAATCTGTTGAGAAATTAATAATTAAAAAAAAAATTGCAACAAAATAGAACCAACTTCCATATCAAAACACTACAAAGCCAAAAATAACTTTAATTTCCGGATATTACAAACACTTTCTATAAAATAAATAATTATGTGTCAGTTATGTCTTTAGAGCTATTTGCAATTTCAGAGGCGCTTACTTATATTTTAACTATTGATAACAAGAAAAAAACATTATGTTGTGTAGATATATAGAATTTATCAATAGCAATGGGTTCCTTCACATATAGGTATTAAGGGTAATGAGGAGGCTGACCGTTTAGCAAAGTTGGGTATAGATGAGGGTAGAGAAACATATATTAAATCAGATTATATAGAATTATTGCCTAAATATAAAAATAAATGTCACGAAATTTGGAAAGAATATTTCAATGAAAGATCAAGGGAAAAGGGAATATGGTACAAGTCTATAGTTTCGGAGCCTCCTCATGTACCGTGGTTTTGTCACACTAGGCTTAACAGAAAGTTTGTTGCAACAGCTCATAGACTCAGATCTGGACACATGTCGCTCAATAAGTTTGGATTTTTAATGAAAAAAAAAAACGAATTCAGCAAATTGTGAGGAATGTGGCACAATAGAAGATATAATACACCTATTGACGGAATGTGTCAGATTTGAGTCTGCAAGAAAAGAATTGTTAAAAGAGCTCGAGACAAATAGGTACGATGTTGGGATGTTCCATCATATTTTATCGACACCTAACTCCAGAGGTGCTCATAGTATAATTAAATTCGTTTTGTTGCGATTTACTGTATAAGGTCCGATGGGACTGATATGTACAATTGTATAAAAGTCCCCAAATTAAAATAAAGAGAAAAAAAAACTTTAATTTCGGAAGTCAGTGTTATTGGTTTAGGATTTTCTTTTTTTTTTCACACCGCCTTCCGAAATTAAAGTTATTTTTGGCTTTGTAGTGTTTTGATATGGAAGTCGGTTCTATTTTTTTTTTTATTTTTTTTTCACGCTTTTTAGTGGGTCGGTTTGTAATTAAAAATAAACAACAACAACTTATCACCTTTTACAAAATATTGCTTTTCCCGATGCATAGCCGTAAATTTTTGAGGAGTTCTCCTGGTACTTGACCATTAGCTCTACATCACCATATGTATTGGGAAGAGCATAAAGTGTTTAACATCCGTACTCAAGTAATCGAATCGCAATCTATGAAATACTTATTATTGAGGAGTTTCAGTGGCCATCTGTGGTCTTCATCATCAGTTCAACTTCCCCAAATGGAATTTTCGGAAGCAACTGCTCAAGGTACTATAAGAAATACCCAAAACGCTATAGGTGTGCCTATCATATTTGAAGAGTTCTCTCGATTTCTCCAGGATCCCATACCCATAGAAAGTATACCCATTCAAACGCAAAAATAATTTTACATACAAAACAAAACAAAACGTTCAAGACGAATTGAGAACCTCCTTTTTTTGAAGTCGGATAAAAATAAACATTCGACTTGTTCTTTGACGTCATAAGCTATGATGTCTGTACAGCAGTAGCGGTCATAGAAAAGGCTTTCTCGAAAAATGAGGAAACATTTTATATCTCGTTTATATTCCAACCATTTTATTTCAATTAACTGGTTGGATACTTTGTTTTTGTTTCTATAAACTATTTGAATTTCTTTTTTCATAATATTTTATTGTTCACATTCACAAAAAATACATATCACGGGTACCTATGTTGGAACTCATTTTTTAAGGTTCTGTAGCCAACAAGTAACCCTTATAATATCACTTTGTCCGTTTGTCAGTCCGATTGTCCGCGGCTTAGCTCAGTAACTATAGAAACTAGAACGCTGAAATTTGGCATGGATAAACATATTAATCACTCCGACAAAGTGGTAAAATAAAATTATATTATTATTATTTTAGGCTACATAAAAAAGGTGGGACGAATTTTATCTCATCTACCCCATAGTGTGGGATATCTTAGGTAAGGTCAAAAGTAATGGGGGAGTGGGAAGACCAATTTTCGATTTAGTTTCGATTTACTTTAAAGCTTAATATTTCGTAAACAGATCATCCATTTACGAAATATACAGCTTACTAATTTTGGTTAGAATCGCCTTACCCCTCCCCATCAACTAAGTGTTTGAAGGAAGGAATTCAAACGTTACAGTAGTAGTACCTATATACAACGAAAAAAAAAAACAGAAAAACTATGAGACCTAAGTTGGCTTCACAAATTTACGAGTAATAGTCGACCTAATCGGTATCGGACAAATTCCATTGAAAAATATTTAGATAAAGTTCTTATTTGTGTAAAACCGAGTAGTTTGTTTTTGTTAGAGCATGATACGGAATTCTCGAATAGCTAATCCGACTCGCACTTGGCGTTGTAGTAAACTACAGAATCCTGCACTACGCATGGCCTGACACGCACTTAGCCGGTTTTTTACATTGGAATCGCATATTTATTTAAAACCACACATGCAAACAAAAAAAACTGTGGTTTCATTATTTATTGAAAGCAAATATTTTAAAGCACTATATAAGGAGAAATTTGAAACAGTTACCAAACATTGGCTCACGATGTGGCTAACAGGCATTGTTTTGGTTTCTCTATACGGCCTCAGTTATGGGGTTGTGTACGATTACTACACGGAGAACCCTGCTTCAAAATGCCTGCTATCACAATACGCAAAAGCAAACTTGACAGAGTGAGTATTTTCTTTTATTGATAACTAGCTTTCGCCTACGGCTTCGCTCACCTGTAAGTTTCTATTTTTCAAAAACAATTGTAGCCTATATGTTTCCCAGAATTAATAGCTATATAAAAAACAGATATACAGACGGACATTTTATAACTGTTTCTAAATCCCCACAATTATTTTTTGTTAACATATTCAATGTATATACACACCTTTTTACTGTTTTATTTTATGTATTGATAGACTAGATATTACATAGACTCCCTTCAATAGGGGCTAAATTGTGATGGCTCAGGAAAGAATACCAGAAAGACTACGTCCATTATATCCATTAATTTTTTTAATGTATACAGGTGAAAAAAAAGTAACTTATAGGGCATCGTAAAATTCATAAACATCGCTATACGAAAAGTGCCCAGAACACTGGTTGCATTGCTACGTTGAATGGTAATGCTGATTTTCTGTCTGAAGAAAAAGCCAGCCCTCTGGTCATTTGAGGAGTCGATTAATCATTTACTGATTTAATATGTCAAGTCCTTATTTATTTTTTGTTACGATGTACCATACAAAGTATATCTTTCTATTTCAATTTCTACCTATCTAAGAGTTTCACATTGTCTCAGCAATATTGGATAAATAAAAATTAATTGAATATTAAATTATAATATTGTTACAATTTATACAGCTGTAGACAAGCAAATAAGGTTATAAGGTTGTTACAAATTTTATATATCTTATATTTTGTAATTTATGCTTTTGGTATTGAATGTATCGTTATTATACAACGTGTAACGAAAACCCCATATCTATCCAAAAGGACTGAAGACAACATCTGGTATGGAGTCTCTATGCAAAGTTTCAGCTCAAAATAAGTGACTCACAGAATTGACCCCAAATTATTGGTTTCATATGTTTCTTGAATACCAATTATAACAAACGTGTCACAGCACTATGAGGGTCATCACTTTCCACGTCACTTGCCAATAAAACGATAATTCTCTTCGTTCTTCTTAATTTGAAAAATTCGGCTTCTGGTATCAATGTATTGAAATTTCTAATAATTATGCTCCACACATGTAGACATAGTATTAAAAAACCCTTGCCATATCGTTTGTTATCATCCAAAGAAGCCGTGCACTTGGTATGTATATACCCTTTAAATTACACATTGTATAATGTTTAATTAATATTTTGTTTGTACACGAACCCTAAATCCATCCAAAGATTGTCTGTAAGATATTTGCCCTGTATGATAAGACAGCCACAGTACAATAGTTTTATTATTTCTATCTATATCTATATATAATATATAATAAAACAGTAAAAAAGTGTGGATGTACATTTAAATTTTATACAAAATAATAATTGAGGTGGGATAAAAAAGGCAACATAGCAAAAAAATTAAAAAAATACTATCTGTTTGTACACGCTAATCTCTGGACCTACTGGATGGATTTAATGAAATGTGGTAAATAGATTGTTGACACATAGGGTTTTTATCCCGGCATTCCCACGGGATCGGGATTTACGCGGGAAATCCTCCCACGCGAACGAAGTTGCTGGCAGCAGCTAGTAATAAATAAACATTAAAAAAAGGTTCATTAAAAAATGCCGGATTCAAAGCTAATAAGAATATTTTTTTCAGTACTTGCACTATTGACATTAAATCTTGCGATCCAAATGAATGGAGGCGTGTGGATGGATCATGTAACAACCTCAAATATCCTGCAACGGGAACTTTCTTGTCAAAGCTGCATAGGATTCTGCCTCCTCACTATTACAATGGTAAGACTTTAAAATTCATTATAAAAGCTAATACTTAGTTATTATACAGTCTTACCGGACTAAGCAATTCTGTTCTACGCAACGAAACGTGCGCACAATATTTCTGCCGGCTTCTGTGTTGCCTTCCACATATGATCCGTCTGCCTAGGCAACTTCTGTGAGCGCTCGTTCCATCGTAGACATTGCTTACCATCAGGCACGGTCGAGGTCAAGAGCGGTCTCAAACAGTAGTAAAACATTTTTCATTATCTAGATGATATTTAAATAGCTAAGTGTAACTCAATTTATCAAAACGTAGGTTTTTATCAAACTCATTGGTCTAATAATAATTCGAGCTTGGGGAAATGGTTCGTTTTTCCGCAAAAAAGGTAGCAGGTGCAAGCACTTTTTCAAGATCTAGTCTATTTCATCTAAATCAGTTTACTGATATGAAGGTGACTGGTGTGAAGGTGTAACAGACAAACAGAGTAATTTTCTAATAATAAGCAAGGAAAAAGTTGGGCATAATATCTTAAATGTTGTAATTTTAACCTCCTCGGTGCTAACTTGCGAGCCATCATATTGATCCTCCGCTCCGTCTTCATCATACATACAATGATATAATTTATCTAATATCTTACAGGTTACCAATCAAGGAAAGCCAAATCTGGTGCAGACCTGCCTTTGGCAAGAGTAGTCCGTCTTTTTATTTTAGCAGTTGGTGTCTCTAGCCATCACCTTTTCAATCACAATGTACCAGGCTTTGGTATATACAAGTTCACCGATTGTGGATCAGTTCACGACATTGGCAAGTATTATTTTAACATTGATTTTATTTACCCTCGTCCGAGCTTCACTGCTGGGTGCCAACTGAAAACCAGCTGGGTGTCTTTCACCCAGCAAATGTTGAGTTGGTAACCCTTTCGGTGTGGACAAGCTCAGCGAATTTTTTTTTATTTTTTATTATGTTTGTTTTGTTTGTTGTTGTGTATGTCTTTATCCGAATAAATGTTTTTCAATTCAATCTGTAGCCAGTACATAAATACCTTACAATATAGACAGAAGGACAACAAATTGATTCTATTAGGGGTTTCGTTTTTCGAATTTGAGATACGGAACCCTAAAAATACCGTGTATTCTTGTGATGCATACTAAAGCTATTTCATTGTTTATCTTTTCAGAAAACCTTTTGCTTAACACTACCTACTGCTGCGAAAAGGAACACCAGAATGATAGAGGGTGTACGCCAAACATTCTTCCAGACGACGATCCCGTTTTTAGGTTCACAAACATCCGTTGCATGAACAGCACCAAGCCACTCACCCACCAGGACTTTGGCTGTACCAAGGACAACGTGCCCTCTATGGTATGTACCTTTGTTTGTATGATATGATCAGCTTCGGACCGATATTGGCCACGGCGGCCAATCTCAGCGGAGATTAACTAACTGCGCAGGAGATATTACATTGCAAAAGTATGTGCTCCGGTGTACTCTCTGTTCCTTTATTCTTATAGCTCGATGGGACGGAAATCCGACCCGAGAGAGACTGATCTGTCTCGGGTTGGATTTCCGTCCCATCGTCTCACCTGAGTGTATGACCAACGGTGTAACGTGCTTTCCGAGGCACGGTGGATCACACGACCAACTTCCATACTCTAGGCTATTATTAAAAACTGATGACTCAAAAGCAATTTTTGCTCGGCCTGGGAAGCGAACCCCAGAACTCTTACTCTGTAGTCACGCTTGTAACCACTAGACCAATGGGAGTGTTCTTCTTATACATTTTCTGCGTATTCCACAGTCACTTTACCAAATGGTGCTTTTCCAGAGAAACTGCAAAAGTGACTATAAAAAATACTGAAATCGTTATAGGTGTGCCTATAACATTTGAAGATTTCTCTCGATTTCTCCAAGATCCCATCATTAGATCCTGACTTGATGACAATGGGACTATCTGTAAAGTATGCCCTTTCAAACTTATAAGAATTTTCCAAATCGGTTCACCTGTCTTCGATTAATCGGTGATCATACATTACAAAAAAATAACCTTCTCCTTTTTTGAAGTTGATTTGTTTTTCTATAACATGTTTTTTTCATCCAGATCAAAAAAGCAACAGCATTTTTCGATGAATCACAAATTTACGACGCAAATGGCAAAGGTGATAAGGTTTTGAGGACTTTCAAAAACGGAATGCTTATAGTAGAAGAAGAGGATGGCAAATTGTTCCCTCCAAACGGACCTACAGCTTTCTGCCCCCTTAACAGAGCACCAGCAGAAACCAGGTGCTTCGAAAACCGTAAGTGAATATGTTTATTTTACCTGTGCAACACCTTTGGTTGTCTGATAGAGAATTCCTAAGGCATTAAGTCCGCCGTCCACCTTTGTGTGGCATAAAATTTAGGTAAATAAATTACAATTATTATTTCAGATTTCAATAGCCTGCTTCCAATCACTCTGTTTAACATATGGTTTGTTAGACACCACAACTTTATAGCCAGTAAGTTGGCTGAGGTGAATCCATGCTGGGACGATGAAAAATTGTTCTATACTGCAAGAGAAATCAATATCGCATATTCAAATCAAATGTACTTCTACGAGTGGAGTGAGGCCGTTCAAGGTAATGTATCTATATGTCAATACATAATTTAAAGATAATCAGCTTATAAAGAATTTTATAATTCATAATTATCACCGTCATCCACCGCGGTGGCTCGGATACACAAACAACCAAACGCCTACAACTCCTGAGCAACCACTGCCCTTTAATGTCTAAATGAACTTTTATAGTGATTTATTTACCTTTAGTTTGAATGTGTTCGATGTATTTAAAGCTATTATCATAAATGTATATTATCATTTCGCACTATAATCTAAATCGGCCAATCTCAAATGATTATTGTATATCTAGTATTCCAACAATATACACCGGACTATCAGAACACGGGTGCGCCAAAGTTCACCTAAATTTTCAACTCCGATAATATGGAAATCCGAAAATGTTCTTCCTAACATTTTTCATCGTAACAATCACAATTCCTAACTACTCTGTCTCTAATGTTCATAATTCCAAAGCATTCAACTACTTAATGTCAATAGCAATAAACATCTATTATACTTTTATTTGTTTTCCTATATTTTTTATTTTTTTTTTATTTTTTTAGTTAATTTATTTATATACAGAGGTATCACTTAAATCTAAACTCGCCAAACTTTTACGTTTGATGGCGAGAGGCGCTCTTTATACGTTAACATTAACCATTCCAATTTCTTCTACACAATATGTTGCAATACAATCCTATATCTATAATCTATAATCTCACAGTAACAATGTGTTAATTACCTAAATATATGATTAGCATTCCAATATATTTTTTAGTTTTTTCTTTAGTGTTCCTAACCATCTTTCACACTATTATTCAAAGTCATATATTTTTTGTTTAGAATTCTTTCATCTTCTTTCATTTTATTTAAAGCGGTGTGTACCTGCAAAGATATCCGTAGGTTAGGTTAGGTTAGAACTGTGACCAACTACGTGTGAGCCGAGCGAGCGAAGCGAGCGGTGCCGCGGGAGCGGCCGGCGAGCGCTACCTCGACATATTTTTTATTACACTTGGTAAACGTTTCTTTCTGAGTATGAGTGAAAATATTTTGGTGAATATGTTAAGGGATAAAAGCGTTATGATAAAAAACAGTAGGAGTTTAAATATATTTACATTAATGATATTATTAATTACAATTTTCGGAAACATGAGTGTTATGAACATCGCACTACAAATAGTATGAATGAAAACTTTAAGATGAAAAATTTTAGGAAGAGTGATCATTCGGATTACAAATCATTAGGAAGAACAATTTCGGGAAAAGAACTTTAGGTGAGCCAATATGGACCCTCAGAACACACTTGCTCCATAACTTGTCGTATGACAAGACGGTATATACGTGCTTCTCCTGCACATTTATCGGGGCGGCTGTGCCAAGACTTATGAAAGCAGAGAGAGCTCAACGGGCTAGTTTAAAAACAATGATGTTTAAAAAATTCAGATTCCCGATCGACGAACTATATAAATTAACTGCGGTTTTAAGCATTCGTCAACTATACAGTATATTAACTAACAGAGGGCGTTCCCGTTAACCCGCAATAGTATAGCATCCATACATGCTAAAAAAATATTACCATTCGAAAACAATTTTTTTTTAAATATTAAAATATTCACTAAAAATGTTAAATTGATATGTAAAAGAAACACTCTGTACACGCGTACTTGAAGGACGGCAACGCCGTTTCTTTTACATATGAATTTAACATTTCCAACCTGCTGTACAATTTAATGTGATAACCTAATCGCCACCCAATATTTTATTGTTAGGTTTGTGTGTGTGTGGTGATATGTAAACTAAATAACTATATTTTTGTCACTAGGACGCGAAAATCTTCTTAAGGCTGGTGTTCTAACTAAAGACAATGG
Source organism: Tholera decimalis (assembly GCA_943138885.2). Lineage (NCBI taxonomy): Eukaryota > Metazoa > Arthropoda > Insecta > Lepidoptera > Noctuidae > Tholera > Tholera decimalis. The sequence goes on from OW964552.2 coordinate 43,661,450, forward strand.
ATTCAGGGATCTTTACGACGAAAACCAGAACTCACAATTGACATTGGAATGGACTTACCTCAAGCGCTGGTTCCATCTCATGCAGGAATCCACAGCCAAGTGAGTGGATAATATCCATACATACAAATATTTTATGTAAATGCAAAAGTCTTAGATCTGTTGTTCTTTGTATCTGTTGTTAGAGTATCAAGAATAAGCTTTTTTGTTAAAATTTTCCATGGAGACATGAATAACCGTGGATGAACTGAGAACAACTTTTATTTCATCCCATAATATGCTAAAATAGCAGCACACAAAAATCCGTTTGAACGAAGCTGCGGAGAAAAACTAATTTATACTCTAGTGAATCTAATTAATTTAATTAATTAGTAGTCTTGCATTACATAGTATTGGTCAGTTGTCTCTTCCCCCAACGAGGTTTTACTGCATACATCCCGATCAACCACAACGGGCAAACAAACAGAAAGACTGAGAACTATAAGCTCTTGAGAAAACACATTTATGTTGAAATCATTGACAGACTTTTCCATTTTATTTATATGCATGTATGCATAGATGCCTTTATCTTTTTGCGTGTGTAATCTTCATAGTCTGTCAGACTCCTATTGACTGAAATCAAACGGTGCTTCTCTTCGACACTTCTTTATTTCTGGGATGTGGGGACATATCCACATTCTCCTCGATCAATCTATTCCTAATCTGGGCAAAGTTAGCCAGTTAAGAAATATATGTTTTTTTTTTAATCGCCAGGCTACACGACAAACACGGCAATTTCATCAAAGACTACCCACTGTTCAACACTACATTTAGAATGGGATTCATTGCCAAAAATATGGAAGAGTTTACGCAAAGTACATTCAGGGCTCCCTGCCATGCCACCGATGGTACTGTTACCTTTGACGTAAGTATTGAAACTATTAAACTTATGTGACACACATTTTTACTTTCATTATTTGTACAGCTAAGAAGTTAAATTCTCTGTTGGCATTTGTTTTCTGATAGCTATTACCTGGGGATCTTTAATTTTGGAGTAAATTGGTATCTTCTATGTTAGTGTGGTTTATCTGCGACTACTTCATTTAATTAGCTGATATAGGCAATTATCCCACCTCTGGCGATGAACGAGTAGCGAGTAGAGCTAGCATCTGAAAACTAGTTGGCGAGCAGCGAGTGTGTTGTTGAGCAATCATCTGGTTGGTCTCTCAGCGTGAGTTCTGACCGCCAAGTGATCGCTGAGAGAGTATTATCTGTGACAACTCTTGTCGCTCAGTGACAAAACTAGTGAACCGAGTAGTCGCCGGCAGTGTGGACAGTCAGAGAGCAACTAATGATATAAAATATGCATCTCTTTCGTTTACACGGAATGTATATTTCATTGTGCGTTTCTTGAGCGAGTAAATCGCCGATAGTTAGTCGTTTACTCTCCTACATTGTTTTTATCATTTCTTTTTTACTGGTATATATTTATATTTATTTTAGAGCTAATTGCTATTTCCAGGCTCTTTTAGCAAAGTTAAAACAAATCAGGCATATTTAAAAGAAAATGAAAAGGCACTTAAACTGGGTTAGATGAAGGATTACCTAAATAAAACCTCTTCGTATAATTACAGCTCGCTAACCGTGGATTACCAGAAATGCAAGAAGCATTAGACATCCCTGCTGGTGATTTGACCAAAGGTCGTAGCTTCGGTATGGCTCCGTACGTTGATTACATTCATCACTTTTTTGGATTTAGAATTAAATCTTTCAAAGATTTAGAAAGATACATTGATGAAAAAGTAAGTATTATTATTTATATTTTGTCTTCGTATTGGTTTCAGCACGACAATGTTTATATTTTGTTAGTTCAGAACTTCTCCACTTTTGCGGCGCTATCGGTGGGGGCACAGAGATCACTTTGGCTGTTAGCTGTTGGGAGGAGAGAGTAGGATCATGATCATCATTCTCTACTAAGCTTTTGGCCAAATATATAGGGATCGGCTTTCAGTCTAACATAATGCAGAGGAGTACTTGTGTTTTTGAGGAGATAACTGCCTTTTGACCTCATCTACCTAGTAGCTGAGCTGAGCTACCTAGTGACATATAGCTTTTGGCAAGACTAACGTGAGAATTTTCAGGCTTCAAATCTGTCCAAATGACAGCCTGTTAGCACTGGGCCATCACTGATCATTAAATTTGTAGTTACTTTATTAATTTTTATTTTCAGCACATTGAGATATTAAAAGAATTATACGAGGTCGTTGAAGACATCGATCTGCTAGCTGGTCTGTGGGCCTCAAAACTGATGGAAGGTGGTAACATTCCTGAGCTTTTAGCTGCAGTTCTTAATGATAACTGGTACAGGGCAGTGCGAAGTGACAGACATTGGTTTGAGAGGGAAGACAGACCACATGCATTTACTTTAGGTAAGTACTAGCCTCAGTACAGCCATAGCAACCATGGTGTTACAAACTTGACACTTGACAGGTTAGAAGATTTCCTATATTCAATGGAGGAAGCTTTCCTTGTACTACAGCACTTATTTATAAATAGATAAATAAAATTTTAGTAGTTAATTGAACAACAGAAGACACAACACATAAAAGCACAGTAACACGTAATTTTACACATAAATGACAAAGAAAAAACGTATGCACAAATAAATTAAATAGAAAACATATTACAGTCTTAAAAATGCAACACGGAATGTGTGGTGTGTGTCCTCGAGTACTGGATGCCAGAGATGCAAACATTGAGCAGGTAGCAAATAATAAAATAAAAGGAACATATAAATAGTGATCAATTGGTAGCATTTCTGATACTGACAAAAACAGATTGGCTGTGATTAACTGTACCTACTCTTCTTGTCTATGACGTTCTTGCAGCTCAGTAAGGAAAAATGAAGATATCATAAATGGTTATTTGATATTTTCAGCTCAACTGAAGCAGATAAGAAGAGGAAAATTATCGTTGTTTATGTGCAACGTGGCTGATGGAGTCTCTGAAATACCGATGAACGCTTTCCTCAAAATTAGTGAGAAGTAAGATATTTTTGATTGATTTTTTCTAATAAATTTTAGTTAAGAAACTGAATATTAAGAGTTCGCAAGGTTTCCATTTTTAATGTCTATTTAATATGTAATTTTGTATTTTTTTTTATGGCAAACAGAGAAACAGAGCTCGTATTACACGATCCGAACTATGGAATAAAAAGAACTCTATAATTATGTTATTCAAAGATTTTGTACCTAATTTTATTCAGTTTAGCCGTTTTGGCATGATTCAGTAACACACATTCGAACATCTGTTTAAACTTTTGCATTTATAATATTATTAGCTTATGCCTGCGGCTTTGCTAGCCTGTATTTTTTAAATTAAGTATCCTATGTTCTCTCTAAAGGTTAAATGTATATGTGTGCCAAATATCATCAAAATCTTTTAAATGGTTTAGACGAGAAAGTTACTTGCGCAATCACAATATTAGTAGAGATTGGTAAGATTTGAGTGGATCTGTTCTGATACCACGATTTCTTTTTTTACCAAAACTTGCTCAACAGAGGAGTTTACTCGTATTTTTTTTTAATATTTATGGTTATTATTGGTCACATACTTACACTTTTCTTATTTCAGGAATCCTCTAGTGCCATGCAGCAAAATCCCGAAGATGGACTTCAAAGTATGGGCCGACAAGTCATGCAAGGCAAACGAAAGGGCTATTGAAAATAAATAATCCGAATTGGTCAGATAATAATCACACAGCTCATAAGTTCAGTTTCAATGTTTAACCAGATTATTCTGTACGTATAAACGAACTTGGAATAAAGTTACAGCTAAAATTTATATTTTTATTTTTACCTTTGTCTGCGGTTTGTCTCCTGTGAATATCAGAATCGTAGACTTTTCAAAAAACAAGGAGGTACTCTACCATATAGTTGTTTACTATTTTAGGGTATACTGTAGTATACCCTCATGTCTCTCTGTCTGTCTATGCGTCCGTATGTCATAGCCACTTTATGCCGAAACATTTAGGACTACAGCCAGTGAAACTTGATAAGTAGATGTATTCTGTAAACCGCTTTACGATCTTTATAATATATGTAATTGTAACTCTCGTTCTGTTTCCATAGTCGGTAGCTGATTGGAACTCATTATAAAATGAACATAATTATGACAATTCACTTCAAGAATCAGTTGAAACTATACCTTATAGTTATGTCAACAAATACAAAATATAAATGAGAGTTCCAGCTAAATTCCAAATTCAATGCTTGTATCTCGATGATGGAACCCTGGGAGGCGATGTAGACACAGTATTACATGATCTACAGTTTTTAATAAATCAACTCCATTCTATAGGATTGGACTTCAACCTTTCGAAGTGTGAACTATTCATATCCGACAGTACTGACAAACAACTGACACTTTCAACGCAATAGCCCCAGATATTCAAATTGTGGAAAAAAGTTCTCTTCGTCTTCTTGGGTCCCCAATCTATGAGAATTCCTTTCCCGTTTTGTCGAGGAAAAATATAAATATAATAATAAATATAAAAATATAAATATGCATTCGGCCATCACCTTAATTCGTTACTGTTGTTTTGGACCTAAATTAACGTACTTTCTTCGTTCTTCGCATCTATGGCATCATCCTCACCTTTTGGAAAAAATGTACCAAATAATTCGTCAAACTCTGACAGGAATTTACATGTGGCTATGGACGACCGAGCTTGGACACAAGCTACTCTTTTCATTTGTAAGGGTGGTATCGGTGTCCGCAAAATTACTAGTATCAGTCTACCGGCTTTTGTATCGTCAGTACACGGCACTGAGAAATTAATCAGAAATATCCTAGCTCGTCACTGGTTGATTTCAATGTGCCGTACTTCACCGAGGCTATAGAGACCTGGAGACTCGGTTGCCCAAACCTAAATCCACCCGACAATCCATCATCTCAGAAGCGGTGGGATGAACCGCTCTGTAGAGCAATTCAGAGTGACTTTATTGCCACATTTGCTTCGGCTGCAGAGCGTGCACGCCTCCTGGCTGTGGGTGAATGGGAGTCGGGCCTCTGGCTCCATGCACTACCGTCATTGAACATAGGTACCTTGTTCAATGATACTACTTTCCACCTCGCTGCTTCCCTTCGATAAGGTGCTCCCTACTGTTCTGCTCATCGCTGCCACTGTGGCAAAGTTGTCAACAGCCTCGGTCACCACGGCCTTTCATGCGGCCGCAGCGCGGGTTGCATAACACGACACGCGAATATTAACGACATTATCCGACGAGTTTTTGTCACTGTCGGCTTTCCAGCTGTATTAGAACCCAATGGCCTAGCACGCAACGATGGCAAAAGACCGGACGGCATGTCTTTATTTCCTTGGAAGATGGGTAGGCCTTTAGTGTAGGAACCAACTTGTGTCGATACTCTTGCGCCATCCCATCTTCCTAGACATCTTGCTGTGCGGGCGCTGCCGCTGCGGCTGCTGAGAACCTCAAGCGGCGGAAATATAATAACCTTGTTGGTAGTTATATTTCCGAGCCGTTTAGGGTTGGAACCTTGGGGTCGTGCGTGGAGTCCGAGTGCTCACAAATTATTTAAAGATCTATCCAGTCGCCTAGTTGACACTTCGCGTGACCCAAGGGCTGGCTTTTAACTTGGACAGAGGTTAAGCATTGTGTAGCGTAAAACCGCTACGGTTAAAACCTCCTCCAATCCTAATGCAAACTTTTCAATAAAAAATTTTTTCTTCATAGCTGTTATTCACATTTGAACCAGGAATCGTGAAAAAATCGTCGGTTGTTTTGCCTTTTGACGGCGTCATTACATTTTTGGGACACGATATGTGATGGTCGACTTTATTTTTTGTGATTAATATCGAAATTATGAAGTGAAAGTTTTTTTTCTGTTGGTGTAAACCCAATAAAAAATATAAAGTGTACTAGCAAAAGTATAGTCTGTGGGTGATTTTCTGGTTAATTTGGTATGTATTGTCGTTTTTTTTCTTTTCGATCCATTTCGCACTAGTTTCATAATTAATCAAAGATTCAGCTTGCATCGGTGGTCTGAAGTTTCTTTTTTGTTTAGATCCCGTTACAAGCCAATTTTTGGCTCCACCCTACGGGCAAGCGACGTCGGTTATCGACGATGGAGGTCGGGGCGCTCTCGCCCGATATCCGAGCACATTCTGTGCCTGAGACGTCCATCTCAAAGGCCTGAAGCGAGTACGAGGTAGATGCGGACTCCGCAGCGCAGTGGCTCCGTGATTTCTACGTTACTTCCCACAGTCGTGTTCAGCCGTCCAGGAGTTAGAGTTTTCGCAGCAGGAGTTCTATTTTAAATAGTGCACCTAATTTGTATATTTCTAATCTAAAAATTCTCACGTCAAAAACTCTTTCTAACCTAAGGCCTATCAAGACGCGTTGGATGCTCTTAGTGTTTTTGTAATTAAAATTACTAATAATACGTATTCGCCTAGCTATAACCGATTGCAATCGATTTTTTGTTAGGTAAGTTAAAAATATTTGCATAATACTTTCGATAACATTCTTTTTCTTTCCGCTAAGTTAACCCACGCCATCACTGAAAGGTTCCCAATAATAACTAATATTTAACTTTTTATATTTTTTAATTAAGTACTTGTTTTCTATCTTTTTCCTTTTAATCAAAATTAAACGTGTAAAGTAGCGGTTTGTGTTTTACTGAGCACTTAATTTTATTTACGCTACAATATGGCGCCCGAATTAAAGTAAGTTTGCATATTAATTATTACTAAAATACCTATTTTTTTTGTTATCTCGTGTGTGGTTGCTCTTGAGAGCAATCTTTAATTTTCATCTTTCTTATTGTGAGTTTCAGGTTTTAGAATTGGTCAGATACCCGTATGGAAGTTAAAACGATTACCTGTCTTGAATGTTTTCCCGATTCATACGACTGGACTACAGAATTGCTAACTAAATTTATGTTCTTTGCTAAATTGTGTGATGTTTGTGAAATTCAATTTTAAAGATTAACTTTGTAACTATACCCAATTTCCAATTCTTTTATTTTCTCCCAAAATATACGTATCTATCCCGAGTTTTATTTTATCCCAGTAGGTAGCGGTAGTTAGTTTCCCGTAGTGTGTTTGATGTGTGGATGGTTAGGCATCGTGACCAAAGGTAAGCTTTTTGAATGGTCGTGTGCTAGTGTCTACCTTTTTTATTTTTTAGCCCGACTGTTTGCTTTTCTGCTATTTGCTAGTATCTGTTTTTGTTGGATTCTTAGCCCAGCGGATTCCTTTGACGTTCATTTTGTTGTCTTCTTCCCGTATCGATATTACGGCACGATATCTAACGATTTCCTGCTAAGTCCCGCTCTCTTTCATTTAATCTATTTCTATTTTGTGTTTAAAAATGTCTGAAGAAGGTTCTATCGGTGAGACTCCTTTACGCCAAACTTTCTCATTTTCGGTAGAGAAGTCTGTATGGATTCATCGCGTGCGAATAACCAGACTCTAAGCACTAATTTAGCTGAAAGTCGGGAACAACACGCGAGTAATCTGACTTCGCTCGCCGAGATTTACGCAAAAGTAGCGGACAATCTTTCTTCTGCTTTTCTCCGTAATTCACGAAATTACAATACGAACCGGACGGCTATTACACTTAATGCCGGCGACATTGTATGGAGGCGTAATTTTTCAAAATAGTCAGCTGCTGAATACTTTACAGGAAAGCTTGCTCCTCGTTTCATTAAATGTCGTGTGATCAGAGTCATCTCCATGACTACATATGTCCTACAAGACTGTGATTCTCATCATATTGGACAATATCATATAAAAGACATACTTAAATGAATTAATTTGTTCCATATTCTTAACTTAATCAGCATTACTTATGTTAGGCCATTAGTTTTCAATTAACGACACACTCTTTTATTATTTCGACCCTCATTCCTCCCTGGAGTTAATATTTATTCATAACCATTTCCTCTCATTAGGCGTCGTATTTTTGATTTTGATTTAAGGTCCACCCTCTTCAACTTAACCCTCTCTCTTTAACTTAACCTTCTAACTTATCCCTCTATAACTTAAGCTCTTAAATTCAGTCTTGAGTCGTGTTTGACTTTGAGTCGTGTTTGACTTTGAGTCGTGTTTGACTTTGAGTCGTGTTTGACTTTGAGTCGTGTTTGACTTTGAGTCGTGTTTGACTTTGAGTCGTGTTTGACTTTGAGTCGTGTTTGACTTTGAGTCGTGTTTGACTTTGAGTCGTGTTTGACTTTGAGTCGTGTTCGACTTTGAGTCGTGTTCGACTTTGAGTCGTGTTTGACTTTGAGTTGTGTTTGACTTTGAGTCGTGTTGGACTTTGAGTCGTGTTTGACTTTGAGTCGTGTTCGACTTTGAGTCGTGTTCGACTTTGAGTCGTGTTTGACTTTGAGTTGTGTTTGACTTTGAGTCGTGTTGGACTTTGAGTCGTGTCTCACTTCGAGTTTTTATCTGACTTCGAGCTTTTATGTTCGACTCCGAGTTTTTGTTTGACTTCCTTTGAGTTTTCGTCGTATTTTTAAGTTATTTCTTAATCTCAACTCTTATTTGTTTCGTGTTGATTATTGTTCTTTGTTCCTATATATATTTAAGAATATTACTCTAGATCTATCGTTTGTTTTTCTATTCTAATTATTATATACTTTATTGTACACCTTACAATATTAATATGGATACAGAAAATTTAAATTAGTGTACAATGGGCGGTCTTATCGCACAGGGCGATCTCTTACAGACAACCTTTGGATGGACAAACTTAAAGGAGACAGTTTAAGGGCTGTCAGTGTACAATCATCATAATTTTAACTGGATATAATAATATAAAATACATAAAATACGAAAATCATATACTAATAAATATTACATGTATAATTGAGAAAGAAGGGGACCAGTTATAGGGAGAGGTAATGCTCCTTCACCATTCTTTTGAACGCTGGTAGCGTTTGAGCACGCCTCACTTCTATGGGTAATGCATTCCACAAACGAGCTGCTTGTATGGTAAAAGATTTATCAAAGAAAGAAGTGGAATGCATACGAATACTTAACTCTAGATTCTCCGATGATCTCAAGGACCTAGAATGTGTGTCACAGCGGAACTGAAAACGTTCCTTAAGATAAAAAGGAGTAAAAGGATTAAAGAGCACATTATAAAGTAAAGAAAGTAAGTGAAGATTCCGGCGAAATCTAATAGGAAGCCATTTGAGCTGAGCACGGAAATCAGAAACGTGGTCATACTTGCGCAAGCCAAATATAAACCTGATACACAGATTTTGAAGTCGCTCTAGCTTGTCCAATTGGTCTTGGGTCAAGTCGAGATAGCTGACATCAGCATAGTCCAGAATAGGGAGAAGAAGAGTTTGTGCAATTGCAATTTTAGTGGAGATGGGAAGAAAATTACGTAGGCGTCTCAAGGAGCCTGCAGAAGCAAATACTTTACGACTAACTTCCTGTAACTGTTTAGTCCAAGAAAGGGTGTCGTCAATGTGTATTCCCAGGTTCTTCACAGTGTGACTAAAAGGTATGAAGGTGTTATTGAAAGAAACCTGGGGAAGTGCCGTCCAATCAATCCTGGAGATAGTACGAGAACTACCAACAACAATAACCTGAGTCTTAGCAGGATTGATTTTCAGCCCAAACTCAGCGCTCCAGTCACCAATTCGAGCAAGGTCCATATTAATAGTTTTGATGGCATCAGCTAACTCTACGAGTGGAGCTTGGGTGTAAATTTGAAGATCATCAGCATACAAGTGGTAGAAAGAAGAAAGTCGTTGAGTGATAGCATTTATAAAAAGTACGAAAAGTAAGGGAGATAAAACGCCACCCTGTGGCACACCGGCAGAGGTATCACACCAAGAAGAAAAGGAGTCCTCAATGGAAATACGCTGCCGGCGACCAAACAGGTAACTACGAAACCAGTCAATTACCGATGGAGATATGTTAAATGAGCATAGAATGCCAAGCAAAATGTCGAAGTCAACTGTATTAAACGCATTACTAAAGTCTAGTAATGCAAGTACAGTTAACTTCCCCATTTCCATGCCAGACCTTATATCGTCCGTAATATGCACGAGTGCAGAAGTAGTGCTGTGACCAGGACGGAAACCAGATTGGAAGGGATTCAGGAGATTATACTTAGAAAGGAACGAGCTAAGTTGTTGGTGGACAAGCTTTTCAAGGACTTTGGATAGGAATGGGAGAATAGAAATGGGCCGGTAGTCAGAAAAAGATGCAGGATGAGTTTTTTTGGGTAAAGGGATAATTTGAGCTTCTTTCCAGGCTTGTGGAAAGACATTACTAGAAATTGAGAAATTTAGGATGTATAGAATGATGGGAAGAACGTTATCAAGGATGGGAATGATCATCTTACGGCTGACACAGTCACTGCCCACGGCATTGGACGTAATCGACATAACACTCTTTTTAACATCACAAGCAGTAAATTGAGTTATGACAAAAGGAGAATAATCAGGTATCGGAAGGTTAGAAAGATAACTTAAAGTAGCAGTTTTAGTAGCCCTATCTATTGATGGCGAAGTAGAAAAATGACTATTAAGAGAGTTTAATTCAATGTCTTTAGGAATCGTTTCATGAGACTTTTTCCCGATACCTAATGATTTGAGAAATTTCCAGACCTTAGCTGGATCACTACTCTGAACCGAATTATGGATGTGTTGGCGTTTTGCATTTCTACACACCTTGCTGCAGTGATTTCGAATTGAGATAAATTTCTCCCTGTTGGCGTCACTGGGTGTAACTTTAAACTTAAATTTCGCCGCTGCTTTTTTATGGATTAAAAGTTTAATTTCATCCGTCAGCCAAGGCGCCGGAAGATGCTTAACCCTTACAGCTCGAATAGGTGCATGTCTGTCGTAAAGCTGAATTAGTGCAGAAGTCAGAAAATCAACCTGTTCGTCGACTGATGACGAATCAACCAGAGGCGTCCAGTCAATGTTGTTGGCATCCTCTCGAAGACAATCAATGTTCATCCCATCAAAATTGCGAAGCAGAATAGTTTTGGACTTATGCTTAGGGGGGCGAATTTTATAGGATGTGAAAATTAGGTCATGGTAGGAAAAGGCGTCTGCTGAGCATTGACCATGCCTAGCGACGTGACTAAAAGATGAGACAAAAATAAGATCAAGCAGTGAAGGAACTGAGTTAGGAAAATGGTGAGTGGCACCAAGATCGAGAATGGAGAGATTGGTTGATTTTACGATATGAAACAGAGAATTGGTACGAGTGTCCTTTTTAAGGAGGCACGTATTAAAGTCACCCATTATTATACTATGACTGTAAGTGGGAATTAAAGTTTCTAAAATACGCTCCAAGGAAGAAAAGAAATTAATTCGAAGAGAAGGGCTGTAGTAGACTCCAAGGAGAATTTTAGAGTGGTGGAGTTCAACTTCAATGAAAAGGTGTTCACCAGCATTCGGAGGGGGCGGCTGTGCAGACATGTTAACAATAGAAAAGGAAATATAATTACGAAGATAAATGGCCACCCCGCCACCACCACCGACTGTGCGGTCATTCCTGATAAGTTGAAAACCAGGAAGAGAGTAAGAAGAAGAGGGAAGGCAAGGTTTTAACCATGATTCGGAAACTAGGATAGCATGAATATTCTTACAGTCAAAACTAGCCAGCATTTCGGGGAAATGAGCCGGAATACTTTGGGCGTTGATGTGGACTACATTGAAGTTCTTGGACACATCGGAAAAAATAGAAACTAGAGTTTCGCATAAAGAAGGAACACTTACGAAGCTATCATCGTTACTGTCTAAAGAAAGAAAAGTATCAGCATCACTGCTGCAGCCGGGGCTGAGCATAATATATATATCAACAAAAAAACAAAAATAACAAAAAATATTCTTAAAAACAAAAATTAACGCGGTAAACTACAAATTGTTGTCCACCTGCCAGTTGTGCATAACACGAGAGTAAAAAATAAAAATAACTTAAAATACAATTTAGTTCTGTAGTCCAGGCACATAATATCACATTTAACCCAATTTCACGAACAAAAGCAAATAAACAAAAACTAAAAGCGTGTAACGGAGCTAAATAAAAATTGTTTAAGATATCTACATATTTAGTGCACAGCTATGGAACGCAAACGAAATTAAAAAAGTGACAGATTCGACTTCAAGTATTTGACAGTTACATCCCGTGACATAAGTAAAACAACTAATAACTATGAAACCGAACATTAAATATTAGCAAAAATAGAAGGTTCCAGATATTGCAAAAAGTAACAAGTACTAAACTACCTACTTGATACAACAAAAAAACACTAGTGCCTGGACTAAACGCCAAAGAAGAAAACAAAAAACTATGAAGTTTATTTTCTCGCTACAGCTCGCTTGGTTTTAGCAGCGACTTTTCCCGCTGCCACCGGTAGAACAACGACGCTGGGCTCCGACGCATCTGAAGCTCGCACTGTTAACGTCTAAACTGGAGGCCGGCTTTCAATTTTATTCAGTATCAGCTGCACTTCGATGTTGTTGATTTGATGTATTTAGTTTAAAGTTAGTTAGGCTAGTTTATTTAATTTGTATATTATGGTTTTCACTCTTGGTTGATGCTATCCCTTTTGTGTTGTCAGTCTGTTATTGTGTTTTCAATCTGTTGTTGTGTTTTCAATCTGTTGTTGTGATGTCAATCTGTTATAGCGTTGTCACCCTCTCACTGGGTTGATACATTCACTTGGGTTGATCTCTCACCTTTCTTTTAGGGTTGTCAACCACCTTTCTTTTAGGGTTGTCACTCACCTTTCCTTTAGGGTTGCCACTCACCTTTAGGGTTGCTACTCTCAATTTTTTTTACTGGGAATGGGGTACTGTAGCGTAAAACCGCTACGGTTAAAACCTCCTCCAATCCTAATGCAAACTTTTCAATAAAAAATTTTTTCTTCATAGCTGTTATTCACATTTGAACCAGGAATCGTGAAAAAATCGTCGGTTGTTTTGCCTTTTGACGGCGTCATTACATTTTTGGGACACGATATGTGATGGTCGACCTTATTTTTTGTGATTAATATCGAAATTATGAAGTGAAAGTTTTTTTTCTGTTGGTGTAAACCCAATAAAAAATATAAAGTGTACTAGCAAAAGTATAGTCTGTGGGTGATTTTCTGGTTAATTTGGTATGTATTGTCGTTTTTTTTCTTTTCGATCCATTTCGCACTAGTTTCATAATTAATCAAAGATTCAGCTTGCATCGGTGGTCTGAAGTTTCTTTTTTGTTTAGATCCCGTTACAAGCCAATTTTTGGCTCCACCCTACGGGCAAGCGACGTCGGTTATCGACGATGGAGGTCGGGGCGCTCTCGCCCGATATCCGAGCACATCCTGTGCCTGAGACGTCCATCTCAAAGGCCTGAAGCGAGTACGAGGTAGATGCGGACTCCGCAGCGCAGTGGCTCCGTGATTTCTACGTTACTTCCCACAGTCGTGTTCAGCCGTCCAGGAGTTAGAGTTTTCGCAGCAGGAGTTCTATTTTAAATAGTGCACCTAATTTGTATATTTCTAATCTAAAAATTCTCACGTCAAAAACTCTTTCTAACCTAAGGCCTATCAAGACGCGTTGGATGCTCTTAGTGTTTTTGTAATTAAAATTACTAATAATACGTATTCGCCTAGCTATAACCGATTGCAATCGATTTTTTGTTAGGTAAGTTAAAAATATTTGCATAATACTTTCGATAACATTCTTTTTCTTTCCGCTAAGTTAACCCACGCCATCACTGAAAGGTTCCCAATAATAACTAATATTTAACTTTTTATATTTTTTAATTAAGTACTTGTTTTCTATCTTTTTCCTTTTAATCAAAATTAAACGTGTAAAGTAGCGGTTTGTGTTTTACTGAGCACTTAACTTTATTTACGATACAATTGCCATACAATGTGGCAATTGACAGGCCTGTTGGTATAGTGGTCAGTGGCCCTGACTGCTATGCGCAAGTTCGTGGGTTCGATTCCCACCCGGGACAAATGGTTGTGTGATGAGCACGATCATTTGTTCTTTGTCTGGGAGTAATTTATCTATAATATGTATGTATTTAAAAATATATACGTATGTTTATCAGTTGTCTAGTACTCATACCACAAGCTCTGCTTAGTTTAGGACTAGATGGCGTTGTGTGAAAGTTGTGGAATATTATTATTATTATTAATGCCACCAGTCTTTTGGGCACATTACCAGTGGACAGCGATGCGCACGAATTTCTGGATGCCATATTTTAGTTTATATTTAGATGTGTATGTAGTTTAGGGTTTTTTATTTAAGTAATGTTGTAGTAATTATTCTAATGTTTTAATTAACAAATAAAATAAATTCATTTAGAAAGAAAGAAAAAAAAATGAAAATTACGAAAATAAAGTAGAAATAAAACTTTGGCCCTACAGCCAAATCTCGTCATGAAGACAAAGTTCAGTTGGCTGAGACTTTTAAATTTTTAGCAACGTAATTATTCTCGTCACTTTAATGCTTCGCACTGCAACTAGACAATTTTTAAGATATGACTTTGTTCTTGGGACCCGCCGAGTTATCATTGTAGTAATCATTGTAGTCACTGCAGTTTTATATATATATTTTTTCCAATTGACTGTATTATAAACTAAGCATAACAAATACACAAAAAGTGGGCATGCGTGCTTCATCTTCGACTACATCATCGTGTAAGCAATTATTAAATAAATTCAATATTTAAACGTAAATGAAGGTAAAAACATGAATTTGAAGTTCGCAACTTGACTCTTATTATCCGAAATTTGGTACTATTAAATCTTGATAATTTGTTAAAATATGTTTTCAGAATAATACTCTAACATTTATTTAAAATGTTAACAAAATGTTTATGGATACATATTTGTGGTTCCATTTTTATATAATCTGTGAACGTCCATCTATAGACATATTATAGACTTAAAATTCGCGCGCTCTCCACTACTTTTTGGATAACGCGGGACGGAGGTGTCAAAAAAAAAGTGAGGAGATAGTCAATCTATCTCTTCTGGTTGTCGAGTAGTATTAACTTATTAATTTTAATTTATAAGTTAAAATTAAGCTAAATAAATCTGTTAAAATGAGTAAAAGTGAAGCTAAAATATACTGTTTCACAATCGTTATACTGTAGTTTTCTTTCAATCGCTTGCTATCAGTTGAGATAAGGGTCAAACGCAAATCTACACTGACGTGGAAACCTATGGACTTGCCCTAAGTACGAAATTAGCGTGCATACCTACAAAAATCGGACATATAAGATGGCTGTCGTTCGTAGTGCTGTAACTGTGAGCAGCATGCGCAGCTGTTATCGTTATTTAACCTTCATGAATTTGTTACATATTTTAACCGACTTTAAAAAGGAGGTTCTGTATTCGACCAGTATGTATGTATGTCCGCGATTTTCTCAAAACTACTGATCCAGTTTCGATCACGTTTTCGCTGCAAGCCCAGTGCGGATTAGTGCGAACTGTATGTAGGTATCTCAAGTAACACAAAGAATGAGACACTAAAAGCATAATATAAAAAAAAAAATAACCGACTTGTAGCCCTTATTTTAAACGAAATTAGAAACTCAATGTAAAAATCTTTCAGGTAAGTTTTCGCTTTGTAGTGCAGTAGTGTTTTTATTTGTTTTAAAGTCGGTTCAATGTTTTGTTCAAGGTTTTTATTAAATTAGTCTCGTAAAAGTAATGCAGCTGAAATAACAAACAATTTAGAAGTTTATTTTTTATGTTTCATCGTCCCTTTTTTGCACTGGCTCTCTTTCTCTTCAAACTGAAATACGATAGTGGATGTACTGCTGCTGTGCAGCAGAAATTGGAAAGACAGATGGGTAAGTTCTGGAGTGATGACCGGAAACTAGAAGATGTTACGTTAGAAAGCCTCTTACTAGGTGGAGCGACGCTCTGGTCAAGGTCACGGGAGTCCAGTGGATGCGAGACGCACAGAGCCGGCAGTGTGGTGACGCTTGGCCTATGTCCAGAAGTGGACGTAAAATAATAACAATATTTTATGTAAAAAAGGACATTTATTAGTTTTTGAACAATTCAATACAACAATTCAATCTAAAACAATAAGGTTTTTCAATTATTAAAATTAAATAAGACTTTCTTTTAAAAAAACTACGTCATATTTATAAAATGTATCCTTACCATTACACTTGAAGGAAGTTGTTGTGACGAACATTGTTTTGAGGAACATTGATGCGAGGAGCAAATTTGATTAGACTGTAAAAAATAGTCACAATTAAATTACTTATTTTACATGTTTCATTCATTGAAATTTGAAATACTGCCAATACAGAAAGTATTTAACAAGATGTTGATGTTGAAAGTACTGTTCTATGCAATTTTTGTTTAAAAACATATCTATGTGGGCACTGCACCGTCGTGTGACCTTAACACTTCGATGGTTCTGTTAAAACAAGATTCGTCAAAGTGCATGAAGCAGATTTGCTGCATTTTATGTCTAGGGTTTATATTTTCAGAACCAATATCTTCTATCCATTTCTTTTTTAAAGTTTCGTTTCCAGGAAACCTGTGGATTATAATATCATTCCAATGTATTTCACACACTGTATCAATATTATCGATACTTATCCACGCGAACATCTCACATCACTAGCCTTACATACCAAGCATTGTATGTAAATAATGCAACGAAATAAAGAAAATAATAACGTTTTAAGCCATACCAACATGACTTAGGTTGAAATAATATTCAAAAAGATAATCTAGTAACAATACATTACACATAATAATTCTAAATATTCGACTGGATTAGTGAAAACTAGTTACTAACCTGTGCAGAGTCAAATTAGGCTGATTTTTGTTTTTTCGCACACGACACTGTTTTATACAACACGAGGGCATGATTTTCCTATTATTTTCTAAACTCAGAACACCGAAATACTTTTTTACCTATACGTATTTTTCTATAAAACAATAAAAATATTTTGAGCAAGCAACTGTATGACAGCACAACTACCACAAAACCACAGAGTACTTTCGGCACTCAATATGGCGACACGCATATACATGATTTTGACGTCGAATAAAAGTTTTGACTTTGTACTTGATAAACATTTAGACGTCTCTCTTGTCATATGCAGCTTTTGGTAGGTTAAAAAGAGACAAAACGCTTTTTGTCGTGTGTGTGTTGATTCGATAAATATTTTTATAACTATTCTTCATATAGTAGAATATGCCATCTCCATAGGTACCTACCTATAGGTACTTTTCCTATCTCAATGCAAATCTATCACGAATATAAAAACAAAAAAGTGACAGTAAAGACAAAAGTACCAAAAAGGTTTTAATTCCCGGCAGAAGCAAGGCCCAACAAAAGGTTTTAAGAAACGAAACATGAATAAACTGATTCAAAATCTTGGTATTAATTAAAAACTTCAATACTCATACTGACACCACCACGCTTTTAGAGAATGCCCAAGGCATTAAGTCCGCCTTTGTACGTATGTGCATGAAGTGTAAATAAATAAATAAATATATTTAGGTAAGTACTTTATCACGATTCATTTTACACATATTATTATATTACAGCGTCAATTTCTGTGGATATTGTGACTTTTGACTATTTGACTATTTAAATTCCCAAACAAACAGTGTAAACAGTGATAACGTGTGCGCGGCGCGAAGCATCGAGAGCCGCGCATCTTGCTCTTTCATTCCTGCCTATAAACGTATAGTTTTGTCTCACTCGGGCAGTGCGGTCACGCAAAATGATTTGTTTTGCTTGCAATAAAAATATTGCAATTGGAGATTCTCTTAGGTGTCCTGGATGCAAGGCAGTATACCATTATACTTGTCTAAACATTACTTCGGCTATAAATACTGAGTAAATACTCAGTAAATACTGAGAAAAAAAAACCCAGCTGAAAGTTCGTACAGGTGTGATTCCTGCTCGAACATAACACGTCGTGTACGAGTGACGGATGATACACCGGTACGTGGCTCCCGCTCAGGAGGCGAGTTGATAATTTTTTTTTTTACAAAAAATAGAACCGACTTCTATATCAAAACCAAAAATAACTACAAAGCCAAAAATAACTTTAATTTCGGAAGTTGGTGTTATTGGTTTTGGATTTTCTTTTTTTTCACACCGCCTTCCGTAATTAAAGTTATTTTTGGCTTTGTGTGCTTTGATATGGAAGTCGGTTCTATTTTTTGTAAAAAAATATTTTTCACACTTTTTAGTGGGTCGGTTTGTAATTTATCTAGTTACAAAAGCCATAATGTCAACAACTTATCACCTTTTACACAATATTGCTTTTCCCGATGCATAGCCGTTAATTTTTGAGGAGTTCTCCTGGTACTTGACCATCAGCTCTACATCACCATACTCGTATGTATTGTGACGAGCATAAAGTGTTTAAAATCCGTACTCAAGTAATCGAATCGCAATCCACGAAATACTTATTATTGAGTAGTTTCAGTGGCCATCTGTGGTCTTCATCATCAGTTCAACTTCCCCAAATGGTACTTTTCGAAAACAACTGCTCAAGGTTCTATAAGAAATACCCAAAACGCTATAGATGTGCCTATAATATTTGAAGAGTTCCCTCAATGTCTCCAGGATCCCATCATCAGATCGTGATTTCGTAACAATGGGACCAACTAGAAAGTATACCCTTTCAAAAAAAAAAGAATTTTCCAAATCGGTCCAGCCATCTGCGAGTAATGAGGTAAAATACATAAAAAAAAGTTCAAGACGAATTGAGAACCTCCTCCTTTTTTTTGAAGTTGGTTAAAAAGTAAATCTATCTATCTACATATTTACACAGAATTATTGGATAATTTATTTTTTATTTATTGATTATAGGCTCGCATTTGTGGTCAAAAGCGAGCCTATTATCAAGTGGTGGTCCACTTGATGGTAAGTGATGATGTGGTCGAAGATGAAGCACGCTTACCTAGAAGTAACCTATTCACTCTTGACTATTGTAATATAAAATACTAGTAATACTAATTTGATATAAAATGTAATTTTGTTCTGTCCATCCCAAAATTGTCTGTAAGATAGTGCCCTGTGCGATAAGTGCACTTATAGTACACTAGTTTTATTATTCCTAAGTACGAGTATATAATTAATAAACATTTTAAAAATGCCAGGATCGAAGCTAATATTTTTTTTCAGTACTTGCATTATTGATGTTAAACCTTGCGATCCAAATGAATGGAAGCGTGTGGATGGATCATGTAACAATCTCAAAAAGCCTGCTAACTGGGAACTTTCTTCTCACAGTTGGATAGGATTTTGCCTGCTCACTTTGACAATGACTTTAAAAATCATATGAAACCTTGTCGATATACTGTCTTATCTATAGATGCTGGCGGGAAAAATTCCGAATCATTCCCGTCGAATACTTCAGAATTATTCCGAAATATTCCGAAACTTTGGGAATATTTCAATTGTCAAAAAAAAACCAGGAAAATCGACCTTTGAAGTCGGTTAATATACCAAAACCTGCTCCTACCTAAGTATAACAAATACTTTTCTGAAAATCGCATCAAAACATATTTGCTTGCAAGGTTTGCCTTTATTTGTTTTTATTGACTGGGCTATTATACGCGTTAAGTAGGTAGGTAATGATTAATACCTACCTATGCGATTCGCGAATACTCGCGATGCGTACAGAGCTACATACACACTTAGGCCGTGCGCGCACTGCGTTGCGTTTTGGAAACGCAAAATCTGTAAAGTATGGAGTGTCATAGAAGTGCGCGCACTGCGGTGGAATAAATGCGTGCGGTAGAGTCACCGGTGGCCCCGGTCTCGTATCTCGTACTCTCGCACTGAACAATAATTAACTCACCCTCCACACAACAAACAAACACATTTATTCCCATTGAATTATTCGGGTAAAATATTCGGCGGAAACATTCGATTGCGGGGTACGAATCTTTCTCGCGGGGGGAAAACTTCTCCGGGGAGCATCTCCCCTCTTACCGCACCCCGCACCGCCATCACCTGCACGCACAAATCGTGGCAGCAGCGTTGCCAGAATGTTACTTTTGTAACATTTTACGTTACTTTTGACCCTCTCATTTTACCTCCATATTACACGACTCAATATGTTACTTTTGTGTTACTTTTAAGGCAGACAAAAAAAATATGAAACGGAACGCATCCGAGAATGTTATTGTTTTGATCGCGCGTAATGTGCAGTATATTATACGGACGGACGTAGCTCACACATTAAAGCGAAGAGCGCACGGGGATATGCTTCGCCGCCACGTCCCTCTACGTCCCGCTGATAGCTATTTGCGATCTGCGCAGCGGAAGCGGAACGTACGACGATGTTTCGAGCCGCCAACAATACTGTAGGACGTGACGTAGTTGTTCGTTTGTGATTCAAGTCAACTTATGAATTTATGATTCAACTTTGGTTGGATAGAGTTTTATTAAATTCAGAAGTGAATGCTGTGAACAGTTTATACAGTGACTTGTATTGTATTGCTAACAATACTTATTAATTTTTTTTTAACTTGGTAAAATTATCAAATAAGTCCTCCCACCCCGGGCAGGGCGGGAGGGACTGTCAGACTTTTACTGACTAAAATCCACGGTGTTCCTTCAATAACCCTTTACGTACCGGGGTCACGGTAATGGGATAAGTCCCACGACCCCGGCAGGCTTCGGCCCTCTACAGGGGGGCCTCGTCATGTTGCTGACGCTCTTTGAGGTGCGCGTAGAACACAACGCGCCGTCGACCCGGGCATGGTCCATGGTTGGACAGCGAGTTGCCCTTTACTCGCTGTCCGCATGCCCGCGCCTACGGTGGCCGGAGATCGTCGGCCGACGTCCGATGCCGTGGGCGTCTGACACTGCGGCTGGGCTGGAAGGAGGACGCCATCCTCTCCCTCACACGGCCCGCCTCCTCCTTCGGAAGCATGACTGCTTCGCAGAAGGAGGCGACCGCTCCCCCTCCCTCTCGCCCCGCAACATGGCCTCGACCAGTGCCGGGCGCGAGAGGTCTCCGCCTATCGCCGCTGTGAGGACACGTCGCTGATCTGCCCAGGCGGGGCAGTCTTGCACCGTATGCTCTACTGTGTCCTCAGGGCGACCCTCGCAGTGGTGACACCCAGGCGTTTCTTCCTTTCCCATCAGACACAGGTACCTCCCGAAACTTCCATGTCCGGTGAGGACCTGTGTCATGCAGTAGGTCAGGACGCCGTGACGCCGATCTAGCCACTCCTCAAAGAGGGGTCTTACCGCCGCAATTGCGGCGTACCCGTGCTAACAATACTTGGTAAGTAAATGTTACATATATAGTAGTTTTAATCTAGGTCTTTAGGGAATCAGTAATTCAACAACAAGTCGTGTTTACAACTGAATAAAGTTTATTTTTTATTGTCATATAAGTTACAAGTAAATAAGCATAGTATCTATAGTGTGCCGTTCACTGTACATTGTTATGATAAAGTAACTTTAATTATGTTTACAGGAACTAGGAGTGAGTGGGCTGAGTATACTGGCTGTCGCGCGTAGCCCTAGAATTTGATTTTGTTAATCGACCTCCGCTAATCTAAGGTCAATAGGTACCTACATAGTTGTTTCTAGTTGTAATTTGAATGTGCTAACATAACTAAACAAAACTAATAGGCCCGCGAATATCCCTATAGACCGCACCACCACTGAAGTCCCACGTCAAAGTTTTTATTGTCTCTGGAATATGATACGACCCAAAATGCTCTAATCAGTGCTTGTGCGGACTCTATCACTCGTGTAGCCTTTCGAAACGACGCGTGCGACTTCCATTCCAGTGTGTATGCCCAGTGCTGCCATTCCAAAAGTTGTTGCACAGTTGTCCGAAATGAGGCGATTTCAATAGTTTTAATGCTTATTCATGTTGATGTCTCTTTCAAAAAAATATATTTTACTATTACTTACGTAAATTACTATATATGCAAATTTTGCCATACATACAAAGTTTTGTCCATACGTCCATAGCCATTATATGGACAAACACTTATTAGATTCGATTCACGTCAGTTTTCATTCGATTTTTCACGGATGCATGGTTTTTAAGGAAACTTTTTTTAATTTTTGTGTAATGAAGTACCATAATAAAGTATTGTGTCGTTTTCCACTTAATAAGGTAATGTTACTTTTCTCGTGAAAATGTTACATTTTGAGCTATCTCATGTTATATTTGACTATCTGCCACTGGCAACACTGCGTGGCAGTCGCCATTTAAAGTTATCTGTGGTCGGGCGCGAGCGGCGCGGCGCTAGCGCGGCGGCATGCAGCGGCGGCGGCGACTGACGATCGATGCAAAATATGTATGATTTTTCAGCAAAAAATTTGAAGTCTTAATTAAATTCATTTTGAATAATTCTGATTTAAAGAATCTTTCCCAGAAGTATTCCGGAATTATTCAGAAGTTTTGCAACTAATCGTACAAAGCGCTTCTCCTTTTTTTTTTCTCCTACATTTATTGTGCGCAAGGCCAAGGTTAAACTTACCAAGGTAAGGTTGGAACTCACTGCCGACTTCTGTATTCCCTTCCACATGTGACCGTTTGCCTTCAAAGTAAGAGTGAAAAGTCACCTTCTAGGCTCGCTCGGTCAATCGTAGATGTCATCTATCGCTTACCATCAGGCTCGCCTATGAAGGGTTCCGCAGTAACTATAAGAATATAATATAATATGTATATTTATTTGAAAAAAAAAAACAAAAAACCTTACAAATTTCTTAAAACTAGCTTATTTACATTTTTTACTACTACGCCCAATAACTTTGTTTTTCATAGTGTTTGTATGAATTACAAAGTTATGTTTGCGGTTTTAGATAATATGCTGTATCTCAAAAACTGCTGACCTGATCTCGTTCAAACCAATTTTCGTTGAAAGTTTACATTGAAATCTACAGATATATTTTTAGATTTTTCACGCTATTATTATAGAAGTTAAGGCGAGACACACATTTTACCATTTTGGAAGCGTATATCTTTTTTAAAACGATTAACTTTATGAAAAAGTGGTCTTACAAACCTCAATGTAATTTTTAAAGACCTGCCTATAAATACCACACACGCATAGGTGTCATGAAAAAAAAAACAGTTTTAGTTCCATGTATAGGGAGCCCCCTTTATTTTAAATATGTTTTAATTTTTTTCTTAATATCGGAAAGCAATTCACAGGATACATCTACCTACCAAGTTTCACATGTATAGTCTTAACAGTTTCGGAATAAAATGGCTGTGACATACGGACGGATGGATGGACAGACAGACAGACAGACGGACAGACATGACGAAACTATAAGGGTCGGGTAAGGCCGTAGATTTTGCCACTTTTTGAAGTGAAAAAATCTTAAATTTTGATTGCTTATAAAAAACAATATAACTAGTAGGTGAATTGTACTGAAGGTATTTTTATCAGGTTATATATCTCGTACACTCTTACACCATATTTTTAAAATGAATGTAAGTTGTACATTAAAAAAGATACAACGAGTTAAATTCGTCCAGATTCCTAAATTTAACGAAAAACATGCTGTCTTTTCGGCACTTAGCACTATAAAACTTATATTTTTTCTAATGTACAGACGCCAGATGCGCACATCAAGCCACAACAATCTGTCAAATTTATTTATTAGATTTTCAACTTTATTGTTAAGGAAACTAGATTCAAGGTTGATTGGGAAAATTTGACAGTTTCGGGTAGCTTCATGTGCTGGCGTCTGTACATTTAATTAATTATGATATCTGAAATGTGTCAAAGTTACTTGTGTGCTTTTCGTGGCTTTAAAAACGCGTCCTTTATAGTTTTATTACTATTCAAACTTATTCTCCATATTTTTGCTTTTATGTTACTATTTTGTATGTTACCGAAATTTCCCTTAAAAAGCATTGAAAACAGTTTGGTAGTATGTTGTGATTGCAATGGCCTCACCAAATAATCAGGCAGCGCAATAAAATAACAAAAAGACGCCATCTTTTCGTCTCTGGAGTCTGTCAAAGGTGCACGTGTGTGTTTCGTCAGTGAATTTTAATCGTGAATTTTGGCGATTTCTAAGGTAAATAAGTTTTTATTGTGTACTTCTTATATAGTATTATGCGTTATGTATATAACAAGAGCGTGATGATGTGTCTTTGTTTAAAATTTACCTCGATGTCGAGTTATGGCTACTTATAACCTTGAAAAATCGCGCTTTTACGTTCCTTCTATGTGGCTTCGATGTCACTGGTAAGGTTGGTTGTATGTTTCGTAACGTTTTACTGTTGCAAAGGTTTGTGCATATCGTAGTTGATTAAATATAGATCTTTGTTGCATAGAAAAATAAAAAATATCAACTTTTTTACACACCTATAGCGTTTTGGGTATTTCTTATAGTACCTTGAGCAGTTGCTTCCGAAAAGTACCATTTGCGGAAGTTGAACTGATGATGAAAACCACAGATGGCCACTGAAACTCCTCAATAATAAGTTTTTCGTGGATTGCGTTTCGATTACTTGAGTACGGATGTTAAACACTTTATGCTCGTCACAATACATATGGTGATGTAGAGCTGATGATCAAGTACGAGGAGAACTCCTCAAAAATTAACGGCTATGCTATTAACAACTTATCACCTTTTACAAAATATTGCTTTTCCCGATAAGCAATATTTTGTAAAAGGTGATAAGTTGTTGATATTATGGCTTTTGTAACTAGATAAATTACAAACCGACCCACTAAAAAGCGTGATTTTTTTTTTTGCAAAAAATAGAACCGACTTCCATATCAAAACACTGAAAAAAAAAAGAAAATCCAAAACCAATAACACCGACTTCCGAAATTAAAGTTATTTTTGGCTTTGTAGTGTTTTGATATGGAAGTCGGTTCTATTTTTTGCAAAAAAAAATTTTGTTAATTCAGATTAAAATATCCATATTATTTTTACGCAGAATATAATCTTAAAAAAATATAATTAACTTTACTAATACAGTGTCTAAGTATAGGACTGTCAAGGAGCTCAGGAATCACTTTTAGATTGCAATTGTTACTACCGCTTATCCGAAAGTTATGCGTATGCGCCTCTGCGAATATTCCAGAGGTACCACTACAACGTCAGGGCAGTACCAACAGCACTTTAAATGCGTTGTTATATTGTACGCGTAGGACATTGTTAACCTGGCGCGAATATGTTGGAGTAAAAAGCATTATGCCTTAAAAAGTGTAATTCCAACTTGCCAGCTATCATATTGGACATTACCACCAGTGTCCACCGCTCTCTCTCTCTCTCTCTCTCTTCATTAAATACATAATAATATCATTCTTCTCGTATCTTACAGGTTACGAACAAAGGAGGGCCATATCTGGTGCAGAGCTGCCTTTGACAAGAGTAGTTCGTCTTTATATTGGACAACTGACAAAATAAAACTGGTACAGAGCGGTGCGAAGTGACCGTCATTAGTATGACAGGAAAGACAGACCACATGCATTTACTTTAGGTAGGTACTAGCCTCAGTGTGCCTTATAGTGTTACCAACCAGACACGCGCCTGGTCAGAAGATTTCCCATTTTCAATAGAGGGAGAAGATTCTTGAAACTCTTTTCTCTTACAAAGTGCGACAAAAACAGTGGTTGTGATTAACGTTGTGTGACGTTCATTGCAACTACTAATTAAGGAAAAATAAAGATATCACATATTTTTAAATGCTGTGTTCAGCTCAACTGAAGCAGAAGAAGAGGAACTTTAGCGTTGTTGATGTGCAACATTGCTGATTGAGTCTCTGAAATACCGAAGAACGCTTACCTCAAAATTACTGAGAAGTAAGATAGTTTTTATTTATTCGTACTTATATTAAGAAATTGTACTACACATATATTTCACCTTGTCAGCAAGGTTTCTATTTTTAATGTCTATTTAATATGCTATTGTACATTATACGTTTGCCATTCTGCTCTGTTTGCCATTAGGCAAACAGAGCAGAATGGCAAACGTATATCCCGATCCCGTAAGAACCGTAGGATAACAGGTACTCTATATGTTATTCTAGGATTCCAGCTACCTGCATACGAAATTTCGTTTGAGTTGTAAAGTAACAAACATTCAGGCATCTGTTTAAACTTTCGCATTTATAATATTACTAGCTCATGCGTGCAGTTTCGCTCTTCTTCTTCGCCGTTTCACTCTTGGTAGAGTAGTCGTGGTCGTTATTTTGGGTGAGTGACCCGCCTTACTATGCACTGCCACTCGTCTCTTGCAGCAGCCTTCCTGGTACTTTCATGCAGTGGGTCGCCGAAAGCAGCGCTTTATCTGATCTGTCTATCTCGGTGATATTCCGCGCGGCCTTGTGCCCTCAACTCGACCCTGCTCGACCAGGCGCTCGATAGAATTGAGATTACGATCCTGGACTACAGAAGAGAGACGGTCCTTGATGCCGAGCTGGATTTATGTCTGTACCAAAATTGATCAAAATCATTTCAGGGGTTTAAACATAACACTTATTTTCGCATTTATAATAATAGTAGCTAGTAATTGGATGTGTTAGTTAATCTGGCTCAACAGAGTAGATGCGCGTTTTTTTTTAATATGTAAAGTTACTATTGGTTAAATACTGGTCACTGAGGAGCTCTTATGTAAGCTTGAGCTCTTATGTAAGCTTGAGCACTTGCAAAACTTGTGTATTCGCTTTGTTTTTGGTCAAAGGAAATACGATCATGTCTCTTAGTTTCGCAAGGATCTCAAGTGGCTCCCTATGCATCTTCGCAGGAACACTCGAATATTATTTCTTTTGTACAACATCCTATTCAACCCTGCATAACCTAGCTACCTTCGTGATCGTTTTTCATTCACTCGTCCTACTGATGCCCTTTGTAGATCCCACCTTAAACTCCATCTCAACCGATAAAACCCGTTTCTATTCGCATTCCTCTTTTCATGCAGTACAACTGTGGAACTCACTTCCCGCTAAAATCCGCGAATCTAAATCCATTAGTATTTTCAAAACGCTGGTCTAACATCCCGTAATTTTATATATTTGCTATAGGTATATATTTTTATAGCATTAATATAAATATGTATTTTAACTCTATGTATGTATATATTTGTTTATTATATCATTATAGTTTCATTTATTAGCTAAGTATGTTTTATTTATCGTAATTAGTATTTATACACACTGTGTTTATCATCTCCTCTTCAACTCTCCTGTCGCAGGTCTGCTGGAAGAAATTTCTAAGGAAATAAGCAGCACCTTTGTGTTCTTTTATATGTATTTAATTTTATTCTTTTGTGTCATGTGTGTAAATAAATAAATAAATAAAAATAAATACTTACACTGTTTTTATTTCAGGAAACCTCTGGTGCCATGCAGTAAAATCCCGAAGATGGACTTCAAAGTATGGGCCGACAAGTTATGCAAATCAAAGCGAAAGAGCTATTGAAAATAAAGTATCCAAATTGGTCAGATAAAAACCCCATATCAAAATTTAAAAAAAAAGGTTGTTCCTCATAAGTTCAATTTAAATATAAACCCCATTTCTCTGAAAGTATATTTGAACTTCAAATAAAGTTACAGCAAAACTTTTTATTTTTATTTAAACTACCCTTTATCTGCGGCTTTTCTCCTGCGGATTATTGTCTAAAGAAAGTCTTCTAATTTATTTTCTAATTGTATATTATATTTGCTAAAGAAAGTCTAAGGGACTACTATAATTGTAGTAGACTAGACTTTTCATGAAAAAGGAGTTACTCTGCGATATCGTGTTTTATTTCTTTTCTATTGGTAATGATTTAACAGATTTGGATACATATAAAACAAAATACAATAACAGCTTTTGAAGTAGTAGGTTGTATGCTAGGTTGTGTAGGTGTTATGTTCTACATCTGATATAAATATTAATAAAAACGCAAACCAAAGTAGCAAATCTAACATTCATAATAATCGTAATGGATACGGCTATCAAAGTAATTAAGAAAAAATCTTGACAGAGCAAGGTTTAGTAGACTGAGGTTTTCTCATCGGTGCGTTGAATCTATAAATCACTTGCGGTGGCAATCTAAGAGCATTTAAAATACAGCTACATAACTACATAAGTATGTATGGCTGGAGCATAAAGTTACGAGATCATACGTGTATGAACCACGGGTGGGGCAAAAGACATTTTTTTTACATAAAGTTGGTACAAGAAATGAAAAATAATGATATAATATATCATTATGTTACCTAACGCAACATATTATCTACAATTTTCGTTTGCACTTAAGGGGTAGTCTCTCTCATCATAGCTACACAGTGAACGTGTAAATAGGCATTCTCTACCAGTCAATTATTAACTATTTGTTAAGAAAATAATCCTGCAAATTTCTCTTGAATGCATATTGATTGGTGGCCGTCCTGATATCGAGAGGTAGTGCATTCCACAGAAGAATAGACTGTATACAACGTGTAATTTAAAGGGTATATACATACCAAGCGTATGGCTTCTTTGGATGATAACAAACGATATGGCAAGGGTTTGGTAATCCTAAGTCTACGTGTGTAGAACTTATTACAAATTCCAATACACTGATACCAGAAACCGAATTTTTCAAATTAAGAAGAACGAAGAGAATTATCGTGTTATTGGGAAGTGACGTGGAAAATTATTGACCCTCGTAGTGCTGTGACACGTTTGTTATCATTGCTATTCAAGGAAAATATGAAACCAATAATTTGGTATCATTTCTTTGAGTCAGTTATTTTGTGCTGAAACTGTGCATAGAGACTCCATACCAGATGTTGTCTTCAGCCCTTTTGGATAGATATAGGGTTTCCGTTACACTTTGTATAGACGGAAGAATGAATAAAATCAAAAGTATGAGAAGGACAAAGTAAGAGAAGATTATTGGAAGAGCGCAGACTTTTAGCGTGTGAGGGACAGAAAACACATAACATAGAAATATAACTTTGTCATCTATACAAATATAATAACTAAATAATTTAAAGTAATCTATGCTTGCTACAACGGAACCCTTCATGGAAGAGTTTGTCTCGCACTTGGCCACAGCCAAAATCAAGGGCTTAAACTTTCTAGGGCACGGAAGAAGCTCGACATGTTGAGATGGTCAGGGTCACCCATCCACAAATCGACCTCGGCAAGCGTTGCTTAACCTTGAAGATTAATCCGAGCAGCTGTTACTATTTAGGCACGAGATCCTCAAAATATGAATAGAAATTATCAAGTACTTACGTGTACAACGTGTAACGGAAACCCCATATCTATCCAAAGGGCCTGAAGCCAACATCTGGTATGAAGTCTCTATGCACAGTTTCAGCTCAAAATAAGTGACTCAAAGAATTGATACCAAATTATCGGTTTCATATGTTACTTGAATACCAATCATAACAAACGTGTCACAGCACTACGAGGGTTGATAACTTTCCACGTCACTTGCCAATAAGACGGTGATTCTCTTCGTTCTTCTTAATTTGAAAATTCTGCCTCTGGTATCAATGTATTGAAATTTCTATTATACTTTACACATGTAGACATAGGATTATAAAACCCCTGCTATATAATTTATTATCATCCAAAGAAACCGTGCACTTGGTATGTATATACCACAGAAATCAAAAATATAGGAGAAGTGGTAAGGGGGCGTATCGGTGTCCGCGCGACATGGCCACAGGGCTCATGTCACAGGCAAGTGGCCGTCTCTGCGAACTAGTGCGCTTTCGACGGCGATCGTGATAACATATATGAATGCCGAGTTATTCTGTGTTATCTTGTAAAAACCGAAGCCAAAATCAAAACTATGTGAATCATGGAATCACTTACCATATGTAAGTACAAGTATTTTACAATATTTGTCTTTAAAATCATGAAAAACAATAAATCGTAAAATATTTCTTGGTTTTACTATGTTATTTTTGTTTTCAAATATAAAAACGACTGTACTACTTTTGCTATAAATACATTATTCCTTAACCACTACCTGAGTTCGTCACTAAGTAACTGGACAAGCAATGTAAAAATAACATACGAAACTGTATTACGCGGATTCATCGCGTAGTGAGGCCGCCACTTCTTGCGACGAATTAGTGATGTGCTTGTGCAGATCCACTAACGTAGGCTATCGACAGCAATGTCGATTGACGAATGAAATATTGCTATTATAGTTTAGGGGTCTTATAACATACGGAAACCTCTAAGAAAATATGTTTAACTTTTATTTTACATGAGATGACAGAAATAAAAATACTAGCCCGGTGTAAATAATGTTTTTTTACTTATTTTGATTTTTTTACAGAGTAATGCGTAACCAATATTCGTAAAGTAAGTTACTTTAATTTTAGGTTAATAATCGGTGGTGTTTTTCGGTTTAGAATTATCGTATGTTATGCCTTATCCTATGTTGCTGTTTCTTTATTTTTTTATGGTTTTTGTATTTTACTTCCATTGAAGCTTCGAATGCGTTATAATAATCGGCATGGTTCAGATAATATATTTGTGAATTTAGCTTAAAATAAGTCAATATATTCATGCTATTTATTTGTTAGGCATGGATGTGTGTTTGTTTTCATATATTTAACAATTTCTCTACTAACTAGGATTTTTCTTATAACAAAAACCTATTATAACCTACTAAACTATTACCTCCGGGGTAATTGCGTAACACACTTACAGTTTTTTTTTTTAACGTGGTAAAATTATCAAATAAGTCCTCCCACCCCGGGCAGGGTGGGAGGGACTGTCAGACTTTTACTGACTAAAATCCACGGTGTTCCTTCAATAACCCTTTACGTACCGGGGTCACGGTAATGGGATTATTCCCACGACCCCGGCAGGCTTCGGCCCTCTGCTGAGGGGGCCTCGTCATGTTGCTGACGCTCTTTGAGGCGCGCGTGGAACACAACGCGCCGTCGACCCGGGCATGGTCCATGGTCGGACAGTGAGTTGCCCTTTACTCGCTGTCCGCATGCCCGCGCCTACGGTGGCCGGAGATCGTCGGCCGACGTCCGACGCCGTGGGCGTCTACCACTGCGGCTGGGCTGGAGGGAGGACGCCATCCTCTCCCTCACGCGGCCCGCCTCCTCCTTCGAAAGCATGACTGCTTCGCAGAAGGAGGCGACCGCTTCCCACTCCCTCTCGCCTCGCAGCATGGCCTCGACCAATGCCGGGCGCGAGAGAAAATCCTACGCCTACGCCGCGAGGACACGTCGGTGCTCTGCCCAGGCGGGGCAGTCTTGCACCGTGTGCTCCACGGTGTCCTCAGGGCGACCCTCGCAGTGGTGACACCCAGGCGTTTCCTCCTTTCCCATCAGACACAGGTACCTCCCGAAACATCCGTGTCCGGTGAGGACCTGCGTCATGCGGTAGGTCAGGACACCGTGACGCCGATCTAGCCACTCCTCAAAGAGGGGTCTTACCGCCACAATTTCGGCGTGCCCGAACAAACTTACAGTAGGAATCGGTTTCATTATGCTAAATCAACAACACTCACTGTGGTATTTACGTTGTTGAGCAGACCAATATTTCGAACATATGTAGCAATGGATTAGCAATATACGTCAAAATCATTCAGATCTTGATTTATAGTGTGTTACGTAATTATTGCGATGCTTATTATATGGTGACGTTTAGAAGTAGCTTAGGATATATGTAAATGATAAATAAGTGGTTTTCGTACTTTTCAGCTTCCCAAAAGATGGTAATATAAAAAAGGAATGGATTGATGCCACAGGCATGCCACCTAACTGGTACCCTATAAAAAATAGCACCATAAATGCTCGGTTCACTTCAGCGCAGAAATGTTCCAGCCTGAATGGACAATTCCAAAATTAAGAGTACAACTGATTTTTGCAGAAGTGGGTTAAATTTTATTTTATTACTGAAAGCTATTCTCATGTTTTAGGGCATTCATAAAATCAGTCATTCAACTTTTCAGGATTCTATACAACCTATACGGCTGGTATGTTCCGATCAAGAGCGTAATGTCAGTTAACATCAACTTCTATTTGGCCTATCACTATGATAATTAAATATTAAGATTTAAGTCGAAAGCGCCAGGGTAGCCCTTAATACTTAGTAGGTAGTACTTAATAATAATTATGTAATGTTATGTTCTTAATAATATGTTTATTGTTATTATAATATTATCTGGACATGCCATTTTTAATTTAGTTCATTTTCAGGTGCCCAAAAAAAATGTACAATAAGAAATGGAAGAATCGATAACTTTCCGATTTAGTCAATCACTAGAGTATATGTAAAATAAATTGCTTTTGCACAGCACAACGATAGCGACCGATGTTTTTGTGTGGGTAAATTCTAAGGTGCATGGTAAATACACGCTGTGTTTGACGAAATAATGTTTATTATTGATTGTATAGTACGTTCTGATTTAGGAAATGCGGGTGTGTGCGCGAGTGCGTATCTATTGATTTTATTAAACTGCATGTGTAGTTGTTGCCCTGCCCAGCGCCTAACTGGAGACACACGGTTCCGATATAATTTCTTCTGTTGACCACATCTACTTATTTATTTTATCTAAGGTATATACCCTTTAAATTACACGTTGTTTACGAGTACGGATCAGTAACTTATCATCATTTCGTACGTATTTATTGTAGGAATTTTCTTGCAGTAATGAGACAATTCTATGCAGCTGTGTAATGTTTCGTTTAAAGATATTAAATAAGTAAAATTTTAAAATATATCCACTATTCTTGGAACACAAAACTGACACCATCCTTATTATTCTTTTGTCCAAAATGTTTAATGGTCTGCATCATGTAATTAAAATATATTTTTCACAATATGACTCGGCTAGAGCAGTGGATGAGGGTTCGGCTTTTGCCCTGCTCGCGGGTTCGATTTTGGCGACAGAAGAAACTTTTTATGGCCCGCACTCACAATACGGGATACATTTATATAATCAACAGAAAAAAAAATATAGAAAAAGCGTAAACAGAAATAATAAATGAATTGAAAAAATAGAACCAAGTTGAAAAACACACTTTTATTTTAATTTAAATGATCATGGTAGACCGTATTCACAAACGCAATGGAATATAACCTCTTACGCCACAGTTGGGTAAGAATCCTACTAATATTATAAATGCGAAACTTTGTGAGGATGTTTGTTGCTCTTTCACGCAAAAACTACTAAGCGGATCTCAATCAAATTTGGTAAGTACATAGTTGATATTCTGGAATAACACATAGGCTTTTTTATCCCAGAATTCCCACGGAATCGAGATTAAAAACTTCTGATTTCAGAATTTCTAAAACTTTTGATTTCAGAATTGATGTTCGGCGTACCCACATAACATTAAGAGCGTATTTTAATACGCGGGAAATTTCAACGAGAATTTACACTAAAAAAAGATGGACTAATAAGTATCAATGATGCCAGTGACAATAGCCAAATGGCTTAGGTGTCGGCCTTGTGACCGAGGAGAGGTCACAGGTTCAAACACCCACACAAACTATTGCCGTGAACCCACTCCAGTCTCAAGCATATTTATTTAGCTTAGTTGAAGGAAGGATTAAGGCTAGTTCCCTTTACGAAAAATAATACATTTTGATACAAGTGGAGAAAGTTTGTTATTGCGGCCGAGGCGGAGTTACGCCTGAGCCGCAACGCGAGGGATTTATGGAGCCGAGTACTGCAGTAGCAAATATCCACGTGTATCAAACGGCAATTTTCAATACACTTTCAAAGAAATAAAATAATAGAACGAAAAGTATTTTTGTCATTACAATATTTAAATTTCCCGCGTTTTACCTTCGCCGGTTAAAGGAGAAACACAGGTATGAAGCGGAAAAATAGTCTGATATTAAAATAAAATATTTCGTTTTTATTTAGAACACAAATAAATGTTATTTTTTGTTGATAAAAGCAAAATTATTTTAAAATAATATTTATTTCTGATATTCTGTTTATGAACACAATTTTATTTTTCATTAAATATAAGGCCTTAAAAACATGCGCCTCTTTGCTGTGAAAAAAAAACAATCACCGCCGAATATAGGGAATTGAATAGTTGTTTAATGTTATCTGTGGCAAAATCTGGAATGGTAAACCCTCGTGTGTGAAAAATGAAAAAAAATCCACGAGTGTGAAATACATTGCATGTTGAACCTAATCGTAGTGCGGTAAGAGCCAGTTTTCGAGGAAGTGTATTGAAAAAGAAGTTATCGTCATCTGCTTAGCCTTTTCGAAACTACACACATCAAAAGTGTCTAGGGATCAAGCATTTTTATGCGGATTTCTTGAGATTGAGATGTGGCTTTGTAATAAATTTATGATTTTATAAATTAACTAGTATTTGCGTGTTGCGCGAGGTGCAAGCACCTCGCGTGCTTGTGAAAAAAACTAAAGCATTGCCCCTCTAAATCAAGTATTTGCGTGTTGCGCGAGGTGCAAGCACCTCGCGAGCTTGTGAAAAAAAAAAAAAAAAAAAAGAGGGGGGGGGTGATGGGGGGGGGGTGGCACAAGTATTTCGACTAAAGCATTGCCCCTCTAAATGAATCTGAAAAAAAAAATGTTCCAAGTCTCTTAGATTCCGAGATCCGCCTAAAGGGGGGGAGAAGGGGGGCGGGGGGGGGGGACTTTGAAAAATGGTTTTTACTTTACCGAGCCTCCTCTATACGAATCCGTAAAAAACAAAAAATACGGGTCTCGTAGTTTCCGAGATACGATAGGGAGGGGGGAGAAGGGGGGTGAAAAGGGGAGGTTTGGCACTTTTCCCGTAGGTTTGAGAGTTACTTGTTTACGAATCTGTCAAAATATACCCACCTCCCCATCCACCATCTGGGAGAACAATTATGTCAATGAGTGAGTCAGTGAGTGGTAATCTAGCTTTATATAGTATAATATGGATCCTTTTTGGTGCATTTCATAATTTGAAACAGGAACTGTTAATCAAATTCGAGTAAAAGATGAAAATCAGCTGTCAATATTTTCCCTATAAAAACATACAACGCATTGAAGACATTATTAGTGCTACTGTTTCCCTACTACTGATTAAAACCAACGTTATTATGGAGCGGCGACGTCATTTAAGCAGGGAAGAAATGCTCAGAGCCGTGGGAATGATAGAAGCTGGTTCCCGGCAACGTACTGTGGCTTTAGCTCTGAATACAAGTCAGAGTGTTATCAGTCGACTTTGGACACGTTACCGAAGCACTGGTACCGTGGCTGAGCGCCATGGAGGACGGTATCGCTGCACCACACGGAGACAAGACCGATACATTCAAATCTTAACTCGAAGAGCTCCAACAATAACCGCCATGATGTTAGCCGTGAGGCTTCATCACTCTTCAGGGAACTTAATTAGCGACCAAATAGTCAGAAACCGCTTGCATGAAGTGAACCTTCATTCCCGAAGACCGCTACGGGTACCACCTATAGCAATGCACAATCGTAGGATTCGATATCAATGGGCTCTTGAACACAGAAATTGGGCAGAAGAACAATGGCGTTTCGTGTGCTTTTCTGATGAGTCTCGTTTTGGTATGAGACCGGATACAAGACGTATACGACACTGGAGAACCCCTGGACGCCAACAGCGATTAAAATCCTGCCAGGAAGTCCATCCTTATAGTGGTGGAACCATCATGGTATGGGCGGGTATTTGGATCGGCGGAAGAACTGAGTTGATTTGGATCAGAGGCAACCTCAACGCTCAAATTTATGCTGAGACGATTGTATCTGACGTCATCGTTCCTCTACAAGTGCAAATCGGTCCCTTATTTCAGTTAATGCATGATAATGCACGACCGCACACCGCAAGAGTTGTAAGACAGACTCTCGCCGCAGCTAACATCAATGTCCTGCTCTGGCCTGCTCAGTCGCCAGACTTGAACCCGAACGAACATGGGCGGCCATTCCACAGCGTGATTTGGATGAACTCATTTTGAGTATGCCAAACCGATGTTCTTGTGTTGTTAGTGTTCGCGGTAGAAACACGGATTATTAATTGTTTAACTTACCCAATAAAATTTTAAAGAAAACTGTTATTTCAGTCTTTTTTTCGAACTTTAATGTTAGTGGTTCAAATGTCAAAAATCCCTTTATTAGGAAAATGGCAAATTTCTTTATTAATGCAAAGGTGACTTGGTTTATCGTTACTGTGACAAACGAAAACACTTTATTTGATGAATCCTTAAAGAAAATTTTAATTAATATCAATCAGGAGAAAAGTTATTGCAAAAATATATGTTTATCCCTAGACACTTTTGATGTGTGTATGTCGGGGTTTGGGGCAAAATTACAGGCGATCGGGATACACCTGAGTACTGGAATTTACATGGAGCAACTACCTGTAGCCAAGTAAAGTGATACCCATTGGTAAAACTGGTGTCAGATCCAAACTTACTTTAATTATAATTACTAGATATACCTAAATTTTAGTTCTGAGATAAAATGCTTGTCATGAAATTGGCAACCCTAGGTAGATAGGTATTTATTTAAAAATGTACACGTTTCTCAATTAATAGCAAAATGAATTATTAATTTCTTAAGTGTAAACAGTAATGAAGTTATTTAATTAGACTTGTTTGATAGTCAACAAAGATCGATATATAAGAGAATGATAACTTTCATTGAAGTCTACATCCGTGGATCATTGCCACATGATGTTGTTAACTAGTGTATTCGTAGTTTTCTTGTGTACAAGTCTTTGTCATGGAAGTTTGTTCGACATCTATACTGGAAAACCTGTTTCAAATGATTTATTGGAGATTTATGAAAGTAACGGACTGAAAGAGTAAGTATTTTCTTCCTTTTCTTTAAAAAATTTTTTTGCAAAAAATTGATCCGACTTCCATATCAAAACACTACAAAGCCAAAAATAACTTTAATTCCGGTAGTCGGTGTTATTGGTTTTGGATTTTCTTTTTTTCACACCGCCTTCCGAAATTAAAGTAATTTTTGGCTTAGTAGTGTTTCGATATAGAAGTCGGTTCAATTATAGCAAAAAAAATTTTCCTCTCTTTTTAGTGGGTCGGTTTGTAATTTATCTAATTACAAAAGCCATAATGTCAACAATTTATCACCTTTTACAAAATATTGCTTTTCCCGATGCATAGCCGTTAATTTTTGAGGAGTTCTCCTGGTAATTGAGCATCACCTCTACATCACCATATGTATTGTGACGAGCATAAAGTGTTTAACATCCGTACTTCAGTAATCGAATCGCAATCCATGAAATAATTATTATTGAGTAGTTTCAATTGCCATGTGTGGTCTTTATCATCAGTTCAACTTCCCCAAATGGTACTTCCCCAAGTGGAGCAACTGCTCAAGGTACTATAAGAAATAGTCAAAAAGCTATAGGTGTGCCTATAATATTTGAAGAGTTCCTTCGATTTCTCCAGGATACTATCATCAGATCCTGATTTCGTAACAAAGGGACCAACTAGAAAGTTATAAAAAGGAAAATGCAATAATATTTTTTTAAATCGGTCCAGCCGTCTCCGAGTTACGAGGTAACACATACATAAAAAAAAAGTTCAAGACGATTATTGAGAACCTCCTTTTTTGAAGTCGGTTAAAAAAGACCCCTTTGTTAAAAATTACTTATACTTAAGTACCGTAGTTCGCAGATATTATAGTTTGCATTTTCTTAAACAATAGTATTAGTGATTTTTATAATTTATTTTACTCTCTCTTCTCCAATCTTCTCACTTCATATCTAAGGATCTTAGCTATGTATGTATGTGAGCATCAGGGTAGCATCTGAAGTGGATGATCTGCCTCTACCTGTTCTTATCCACCATGTCTCTTACGACCTTGTAAAATTTGGAAAACGACAAGCTTTTCGCTTGATCCGTCCACCTTGTGGGTGATAGAAAATATTTAACTCTAAATCTCTTCTTCTTCTTTATCGTTCCCTCACTACTGAGGATTGTGACTCAAGACTGTCAACAGCACGCCACTATTGGTTACGGATGGTGTACCGGTGCAGTGCAGCGTTGACACGTTGACAGGTATACCCAACTGCTCGGATATCTGGTCCGACCATTTCTTCGGGCTACGGCCTCTCTGTCTTTTACCCTCCATTTTACCCGTCACCATCAGTCGTTCAAGAATGTTATCGCTTCTGAGAGCAATGTGGCCAAAGTATTTCAGGACTTTCAGTAGGTAAACTTGAGACAATCGCTAGACTTTTTCAATATTGAGTTCTTTTAGGACAGAAACATTTGTGCGGTGAGCAGAGAATCCTTAGTAAAAGGCGTCAACACCACATTATGAAGGCGTCTATTCTCTGCCTATCCACTGCTTTCAATGTCCATGTCTCTGTCCAATAAAATAACCTAATCTAATATCTTGTTGAGTTGAATCACCTATAAATAAACAAGCATAAATTAATTATAAATGATATTTCAGAACATGCACTATCGAGATTAAGCCTTGTGACGAAAATGAATGGCGACGTGTCGACGGCTCTTGTAACAATCTTCAAAATCCTGCAAGGGGAATCTTCTTTGCACCATTGGTCAGAGTTCTACCGGCAAATTTCCACAATCGTAAGATAAATTCTTATGCACATTCTGAGATCAAAAATTCAGATATAAATGATTTTTATAAACTCATGTTATTTTTAAACAATGAAATAAATTCATTTAGGGAAATTATAAACCAAACATTCTTAATCAGAAATCGATAAGAAATTGAGAAAGTGATGCCTATGGTAGATCCCCACTCCAGTGATAAAAGGATAATCCTGGCTATGCAAGGGACTGTTATCTAAATATATATAACTCAAAGGTGACTGACTGACTGACTGACATAGTGATCTATCAACGCACAGCCCAAACCACTGGACGGATCGGGCTGAAATTTGGCATGCAGGTAGATGTTATGACGTAGGCATCCGCTAAGAAAGGATTTTGCGAAATTCCTTCGGGATCGGGATTTACACGGGAAAAACTTGCCACACGGGCGAAGCCACTGGCACAAACTAGTAATCAATAATTTAATTATACTTAAAAATAATTCTTGAAATATAAATAAAACAGACTTGTATGTGTGCGTGTTCGGTGTGGGTGTTTGGTTACCTCGTCAGGTGTTGTAACTTTTCAGTTGCGCTTGCGTCGTAGTACAAATTTTGATAACTAATTGATATAATTTTAGGTATAATTATAGTTTTATAATTTGTAGGTTTTGAACCCAGAAAGGCTGAATCTGGTAAAGAATTACCTTTGGCAAGAGAAGTCCGTATAGGACTATTGAAACAGAAGAAATCCAGTCACAGAGTTTTGAACAACAACGTACCAGGTTTCGCTGCGTTCACGTTCACAGACATTGGATCAATTCATGACACTGGTAATTAGGTATTTTAAATATTTACTCTTATTTATACCTACTATTTTTTTATTCGTATGTGACTCGGGAAGCACATGAAACCGGACCTAAGATTCTATTTTCGTATTTCGTCACTGACTTCCGAATTTATAGTTATTAAAAAAAAAATATTCCGA
This sequence comes from Tholera decimalis, assembly GCA_943138885.2. NCBI lineage: Eukaryota > Metazoa > Arthropoda > Insecta > Lepidoptera > Noctuidae > Tholera > Tholera decimalis. The sequence continues at coordinate 43,700,872 of OW964552.2, forward strand.
CGAACCTCCTCCTTATTTTGAACTCAATTAAAAATAACTTGATTTAATACCAGCCAAGTGCATGTTGAACTATGTAAAACGTATGGTAATATAGTTACTCGTACCCTAAGAAAAAGAAAATTTGACTATAACATTACAAGTCATCACATGGAAAGCGTTTTTCAGACTTATTGAACAATACATTTATTTATTAAAACTTTATGCAACACAAAATGTACAAAGGCGGACTTAATGCCATAGGCATTCTCTACCAGTCAACCATGGATGGTGAAGAAATAACATGGTAGGTGCATAAAAAAAGTTTACTTTAACTTACATACATATTTATCATAATACCTAAACCTCCACGAACATTTCAAAACTAAGCTAAGTCCGTTCAGCCGTTCTCGAGTTTTAGCGAGACTAACGAACAGCAATTCATTTTTATATATATAAAGATAGATATTAATAAAAAGTCATAGAAAGGGGGTTCTGAAAACTCTGCTTCCACTATTATTATTTATCATATAGATGTTCCAACAGACCTACTATTGAGACAGTTTGAGGGAAAATGTTACGAGCGTGGGTCTCCCTGGGAAGCCGTTGGTGTACTCTCTCTGTTACACCCTGTATACGTAAATAATTTACAATTAACATTTTATATACGAATAATGGTATTTCCAGAAAATATTTTGCAAAAGACAACCTATTGCTGCGAAGAGGAACACATGAATGATTATGCATGCACGCCAAACATTATTCCAGAGAATGATCCCGTACATAAATACACAGGAATCCGTTGCATGAACAGCACTAGACCTCTCACTTACCAGGACTTCAAGTGCACCAACGATGAAGTACCTTCTCCGGTGTGTCAGTTTATTCTTAAAATATTTTTTTTTATCGCATTATCACAGACATACGAGTAAATAAGCTTTTTTTGTTAAAGTTAAGACCCTCATTGATGTCCTCCTCCACCGTACTCCCCGGATGACGAAGAAGTCTATCAGACCCTTGCTGTACACCCTTTGTAATTTTTATATCCTTATTTAATTCTGTGATGGTGTACAATAAAGAGTATATCTAACTATCTACAATGTGTAACCTTGCACACGGTGCAAGGAGCTGTGTGAGCACTTAGACTCATTAACGCAGTCCTCTAATAGTCTCCGTCTCCTCAACGTGTTCCATCTTATAAAGCGAGGTGATACTCCGTGACGACTAAAGCCCGATTTACACTTCAATAAGTACAGTAGCGAGTTAACTTGCGTCATCGGCGAGTTAAGTTGTTATTGTAGTTTGAACGGCAAAAGCGAGTTAAGTAGTAAGTTGTTAATTAAGTTGAGCTAAATAGATCGCGATCCTATTTTTCGGCGAGTCCAGTGCGAAGTAGCCCCCTCTCTCACGTCTCCCGCACCCCGCCAACTTAACTGGCTGGCATGTAGTTGTAGACGGGCGAGTTTAGTACAGTCCATAAATTTGAAGGTTGCGGCCGCAAACACGTGTTATTTTCTTTACTTCTTCTCGGGCAACTTATGACTACTCACTCGCCTACGTTTGGACGCTACTTACAACTTACTACTTATTACTTAACTGTCTGAGTTCTTAACTGCCTACTGTACTCATGGAAGTGTAAATCGGGCTTAAGAGAGGCGCGCGTTGGACCCTATGAGTGGCAGACGTCTCCATGTTCTCCGTCCCTAGATATATGTAGGTCTACTTTAAGCGTCGCAACGTCGGCTATTCGTATGTTCTTTTGCAATTAACTGATTCCCACAGTCTTCACCAGCTTTTTGTAACCAGATCAAATTGTGGTTAAACTTCACATGTTTAAGAACTGTTACTGTTCCTGAATTAGATGGACGGGTAAATGATAAATGATATTTATTTTGCAAATATGTTATAACTGACACTTTAGTTTTTTGCGTAAATTTAAAATATTTGAGAATGGGTTTGGAAATGAGGATTTCCTAGCAGACTATCCTGAGAAAAAAATACAAATAGTGTACATTTATTTGATCATCTCTTCTGGTTGCTACTACTGATAAGCGTGAAGAATGTGAAAACAATGTTTAACCATTTTTTTCTATTTTACCAGATTAAAAAAGCAACCACACCATTCGATTGCTCCCAAATTTACAACGCGAATAATAAGGGCGACCAGGTTTTGAGAACCTTCGAAGGAGGAGAGTTGGCAGTAGAAGAAGAAAATGGTGCTCTTTTTCCTCCAAATGGACCCACCGCTTCTTGTCCCAAAAACGTATTGCCGAACGAAACCAGATGCTTTGAAAATTGTAAGTTGCCTTGTTGCCTTTAATTAATTTGTCTGAATTACTTCTGTATCGTGGTTTCGTTTACGTATATTTATAAACACACATGCATAAATTACTAGACCCGGATCAATAATGTGTCTTTACCGCTTTATAGTCTTGATAACAAGCTCATAGCCAGAGCACTGGATAGTCCAGTGCTCTCACTGATTTTCGTGCCTTTTTCAACCGACGACAAAAAGAGGAGGTTATCAATTCGACGCGTATATTTTTTTTTATTTTTTTTTTATGTATGATCATCGAGTACTCGAAGACGGCTGAACCGATTTGGAAAATTCTTTTTTTGTTCGAATGGGTATACTTCGAAATTGGTACCACTATCACCAAAGTCAGGATCTGATGATGGGATCCTGGAGAAATCGAGGGAACTCTTCAAATATTATAGGCACACCTATGGCGTTTTGGGTATTTCTTATAGTAACTTGTGCAGTTGCTCTCAAAAAGTACCATTTGGGGAAGTGGAACTGATGATGAAGACCACAGATGGCCGCCGAAACTACTCAATAATAAGTATTAAGTGGATTGCGATTCGATTACTTGAATATGGATGTTAAGCACTTTATGCTCGTCACAATGCATATGGTGATGTAGAGCTGATGGTGAAGTACCAGGAGAACTCCTCAACAATTAACGGCCCAGCATTGGGAAAAGCAATATTTTGTAAAAGGTTATAAGTAGTTGACATTTAGGCTCTTGTAACTAGGTAAATTAAAAATCATCCAACTAAAAAGAGTGAAAAAAAAACTTTTTAACAAAAAATTAAACCGACTCCCAAAAAACACTGCAAAGTGAAAAATAACTTTAATTTCGGAAGTCGGTGCCAAAAACGAAAACACAAAACTAAAAACACCGACTACCGAAATTAAAGTTATTTTTCACTTTGCAGTGTTTTTTGGGAGTCGGTTTAATTTTTTGTTAAAAAGTTTTTTTTATTACAACCATCTGTGTCAGTTATCGGCCCTGTATTCTGTTTTCCATTACGGATCCTTGGATGACTATAGAGCACACAACTTCTATAAAACCCAAGTATTATTTTCGTGTGGAAAATCATTAAATGATCTCTCCCGTTCTGGGTGGAGAGTAAGGTAATGTCAGACTTCTTTTACCTAAACTTGCACACTGTTCTTACAGTCTTTTTTTTACATTTTATTGATAATAAGCTCGCGTTTGACCACCATCTCACCTCATGGTAAGTGATGATGTGGTAAAAGATGAAGCACGCTTACCTAAGGTTACCTACCTTACCTAGTTGCCCTTGCGGGGCCGCGGTATGTTGTTAAAGCAACCCTTTCCGGAGAATAGAGACCTTGGCTAAGAAACCAAGGTCCAAGAGAAATGTTGAAGAAAGCATTAACGGGTATTTCAGTAACCACATCCGCAACGGAACACATAAGAACCGCTAAAGTTGTTTTTTTTTTTAATTTTTGATAAGCTTGCATTTGAACACAATCTTACCTGAGGTTAAGCGATGATGAGGTCGATGATGTGTGTCTTTCAAATGATTTGAATAAATAATCAAAACTTATGTTCTATCCGGAAATTCAAACATGCTACACTCGTAGTTTATTTCGCAACTACTGGGTCAACCGTGTTGAGTTTATTTTTATTTTTGCTGTTACATTTCAGACTTTTCTTCCTTTGTACATGTCAGTCTTCTAACTGTCTGGTTCGTGAGACAACACAACTACATAGCCAGTAAACTAGCCGAGGTGAATCCGTGTTGGGACGATGAACTATTGTTCCAAACTGCAAGAGATATTAACATCGCCTTCTATAAGCAAGTGTACTTTTATGAATGGAATATTGCTGTTCAAGGTAATTTATCCGATATAATCTATCATCGTCATCTGCCTAGTTTTTTCCTAACATATTTAGAGTATTAGATGAGTATGGAGCGACTGCCTGTTTGACCACAGAACGGATAAAGAGGTTAGAAAGGAAATAGTTCCTGAGTTGTATGAGAACGCATGTCACTGCTTGTGTCCCACTCTTCAGCTCCACTACAAGCAAAAGGCCCGTTACGTATGCGAATTACGCACACAAATAAATTACACACACTTAAATCGAGAGCTTGCTACTGATTGTAACTCACTGTCGATAAACATGCGCCGTGCATCACGGCCAATCAGGACAAAGGACGAAACGTCAATGGTTGAAGCGATGAGGACGCAACGCATGCAGTACATTGTAAGCGGACTTGGTCATTGCGTTGATTAAGCGAGTACACATCGGGCAATATAAATTTTTTGTAACTTGTTGCAATAATGTTGTTATTGTTTGGAATTTCATAGTAATCAGAATATTTTTATGTTTTTTACAAATAAAATTGTAATAAAATGTTATTTTCGACTTGATGGAAAAATATACCTCCTCGCTCTATACTAGCGGTCTGACTTTTTGTTTTACAGGTTATAATTGCACAACACGGCATTTAAAAGCAGAGCTCTGTGTTCCAAAGTAGTACAACGCGCACTAACCGCGGTGAATGAATTAATCGGTCGAGCTATGATTTTCGAATCTTAGTAGTGGCACGCTCGCCATGCCCACATTACCATTCCAACCTAATTCATCTATTCCGTGTATCAAGCAATGTGCAGTTTAATATAAACTTTAAAATTATGTCTTATACAATTGAAAGATTTAGTTTTTTTTTTTGTAATTTGTCTTTTCTTTTAAATTGTTTGTACTTATTGTATCTCTCACCATTTGCTTTGTGTTTTAACGCCCTAACTGAGCACAAACATTTTGCCATTATATTTTTCGAGGAATCACTGACCCCTAAGTCACAGGAACTTTCACCTAGTTTAGGAGTTAGGGTTTTTCCATTTCTTTAGACCTCATAGAATAAGCCTTTTTTTGTTCTTACTTTTTATGCTTATTTTATTATTGTTATGGCTTTGGTGAAATAAAGGATTTATTTATATAATTGAATTAATCGTTTATTGGATCATGAATCGATTTTGCAAACAGTACGAGTACATGAGTACTGTACAGTACTCAATGAGACTAGCTGTTACTCGAATATGTTTTTGTATTTACAGGATACGATCATCTTGTCAAGGCTGGTATTATAACAAAAGGTAATGGATTTCGGGACATTTATGACGCCACGAAGTCTCCTGAAGTGACATTGGAATTTACATTCATGATGCGCTGGTTGCATCTCATGCAGGAATCCAGATCTATGCAAGTTACACTCTTTTATTTACCTAAAAAATATGTATTCTACTTCTATGCATATATACAAGGTGTAACAGATTAAGCGCTATACCTCAGACACCCCAATTAGAATATCCATAATAATATTATAAATGCGAAAGTAACTCTGTCTGTCTGTATGTTACCTCTTCACGCCTAAGCCGCTAATCCGATTTAGATGAAATTTGGCATGGGAATAGTTTAAGACCCTGGAACGGACATAGGTTTTTATCCTGGAATTCCCACGGAATCGGGAATTACGCGGGAAAAACCTTCCACGCAAACGAAGTCACGGGCAAAAGCTAGTAAATAAATAAAAAGCAAAAAATAAATTATATCTGGCGGAGTAGAAGTTTTCTGAGACATTCATATCTTGATCAGCGTCCGTTGATATAGTGTCCCACGTTCTATTACTACGACCCACAACCGCAAAAAATATAATTTAAACAGTATAATATAAATAAAGCATTAGAACACAGTAAGTTTAATTTGAGGTATTTTTTTTACGATTGTACAACTCTTATAAACTACTCATTTAACTTTTTTGCTTGTTCTCTCTTTTAATTGATTGAATTCGCATTACTTGTAATCCTGTTAACCCCTTCAACTAAGCTAAATATGCTTGTGTCTAGAGTGGATTCACGACAATAGTGTAATTAATGGGTGGGGATGGAACCCGCGACCTTTCGATCACAAGTCCGACACCTTAGCCATTGGGCTATTGACGCTTCATTAATACGCTAGTAATCTTAAAAAAAAAAAATAACATTAACATTATACTCATTTGGTCAGTCATTTCCCCGTACACAAGCATTGGATTAAATTTATTACTGTCGCTTCGAGTTCCTCAATGCTGAGGGTCGTGAAGCCCCCGTGAAAATAGCTTTCCCTTATGGTGTTCCGCCATCTATGCCTGTTCTTGACATCATGTAGAGTGACGTGTAGTTAGGCATCCAGGGTGGAACGGACCTGATCAACCCACCTTGTTAGACTACGGCCTCTAGGTCATTTGCCATCAACCTAAGTAAATAGTAAATTTATTACGAGGTACCGAAAAAAACTATTTCTTTTATTTTTTTTTCAGGCTTTACGATGTTCATGGCAACTTTATAGAAGAATTTAAAACATTTGAAGCTACACTTAGAATGGGATTGTTAGCAAATAATATGGCTACCTTTACACAGAGCACGTTCAGAGCTCCGTGTCATGGTGATGATGGCTCCGTTGATTTTGATGTAAGTATTCCTCATTCTGAATATTTCTGATATTTACAACATGCCCCAATAACGATAAGGACCTTTGGTTAAAAATTTAAGAAGTATTTCCAAATTCTATGTATGCAATTTATTTTATTTCAAGTAACAATACTCATTTTAACGTATTGTAACGTTTTGGGTATACGTTCATTTTGCGTACGCCTAAAGAGTGGAATTCCATGCCGGAGTCAATTTCCCGATAACGATAACCTAGGGGTGTTTAAGTCAAGAGTGAATAGGTTACTTTTAGGTAAGCGTGCGCTATCTTCGACCACATCATCACTTACCATCAGATGAGATGGTGGTCAAACGCGAGCCTATTATAATCAATTATAATCATTTTTTTTTAAAACGATTTTAGTACTTAACCTAAGCTTACAGTATGTGTTCAGACCTGCAATAGGCCCAGTGCAACGATAACTGGGGTGTCCGAACTGTCCACGATAAGTGGAGCCTACCGTTGCTTTTCTGAACAAAGTTCTTACAAAGGCCTACTTCTACTAGGCTTTATGAATACATTATTACCACTAACCTTCTGTGCTGGGTTCTCCAAGCTTCGACCTTCCCAAGGCCACGCCCCAAGTGTGGCATGTGTGTAATATGAGGTGAGTAATTGAAACGTGTGATGTAAGTCAAGTGTGTGGACGTTCACAAGGCGTCAATCTCCAAATGGCGCGGTCCCAACAGCATCACAGCCTAACTCACACCGTGGTAGAAGTTAATTTTCACTACCTTTTTTCAACAAAGCGCGTGCCACGCGGATGGCCATCAACCGGCGATAGATCCGAGAAATATCCCTGGATTCTCGTCAATCCGGGAGTACAAAGTTCAACAATAGATAATTCGCGCCCCAATTATCGGTTTCAACAGGCGAATCCAACGATATTTTACCAATTATAATTATCTCAACAGGTCCCAAAAGGCGGACATTTTTTCCAACCAAGCAAAGTCTATCTGTCAAGTCAGAGTAATGTCAAGATCAAATTTCTTTATGTCAAAAGAGTACGTTCGGAAACGATCGGTACTAAACAGTATGTTTGCTGTTACATGACCTAGTTTTTGTACCTAGGCCAGTCAGCTATTAAAATCCTGGCTTGACTATAGGTATACCAAGTACATAAAGTTGAGGATAGTTCTCTATACATAAAGCCAGATTAACTAGCTTGCTCATAATCAGAGCTTCTTAGAGCCTCTATTCACACCAATAATTGTAAATGCGACGTTGGTTCTAAATAATAATACATCATTTTTATTTCCTAGATTTCAATTCAATATAATAATAAGGGTAGTGTTTCTGACTCGTGTAATTGACTGCCCTGAGAAGGAACACCGAAATAAACTCAAGTTAATAACTCTTATAAAGTCTATACAATTCATACTGATCAAAAATCATACTAGAAACGTGTAGGTTTATATCTGTGGTGCTCTTCGTTGAAGAAAGAACCACACAGATTTGACGGTTCTCGCCAAACAGTGCAAGCATTTATCAGTTATTGTGTAGCTAAGCTTTAAGGAGCTCGAATTATTTGGCAAACAATACCAAAGCCTAACAATACCATATAATATGTATACCCAAATACTGGGCAATACATTATACCCAAATACTGGGCAATACCACAGTTGGAACAAAAACAAGAGTTATACTAAAACTTTCTTTTTTAACACGCTTTTATTAGATCGAGCTGTAACAAACTATGTAATAAAATCTACGAATCTAAACTACACGCACTTCTTATTGTTGTATCATCATGAAACTTGGCAATTATATGTAGATTATATGACAATATAATATTACGGTACCATCGAGCTGGGCTGATGATGGAATTGGAAAGTAGCTAATAGAACCGTGGACTGCCTACTAGTATACATAATGAGTGTGAGCATGTTAGCTTTTGGCTATTTAGTGCAGTAAATAAATCGTGTTTTTAGGTTTTTAAACTATTATTTTATATATTTTTAGCTGGCTAATTATGCATTACCTGGTTTCCAAAAAAGCATAGACGCCACAGCGGGGGACATAAACAAAAATCGTAACTTTGGCCTGCCTCCTTACGTTGATTATGTGCGCCATTTTACGGGTATTGAAATTAAGAGCTTCGAAGACTTGAAAACTGCTGGACTCATGTCAGACGAAGTAAGTTTATTCAAGATATTTTAAGACATCAATATTACAAGGACAATTTTTCAATCACTATTTTCACATAGGCTGTCTTATAAGCCAGTTTACTCTTAGATATTTCCCTTCAACGTTTTGAGTGGTGATGATAAAAATCAATAGCCTAAGGCTCAATTTTCATCGCCGCGGAATGGAATGAAAGCGACTTTTTGCTACATAGCATAATGAACTTTATGTCAACTGTATAACATACAAACTAAATGGGAGCCAAAAATTATCGAGAATGCGAGAGGATTCCCCGGAAGACGCGCGACCTTTTTTTGGCTTCTATTTAGTATGTATGTTATACAATTGACATAAAGTTCATTATGCTATGTACAATTTCGTTGCAAAAAGTCGCTTCCGTTCCATTCCGCGGCGGTGTAAATTGAGCCTTATAGCTAGGACTTGTGATCGAGGGTCCGAATCCGGTGGGATTTAATTTTTACATTACACTATTGTCGTAAACCCATTCAGGACACAAGCATATTTGCCGCGGTTTTGGAAATGTTCTAACAAGATACCGCGGCCCCGGAACTTAAGAGCAGCTGAAGGAACAGGGTATTGGGTTCAGTCAGTAGAAGCCTGGCACTCCTTTCCGCTCCACCCACAGCAGGTGAAGTGATTCGATGATTTTCCCGCCCGGAAAAAAAGACAAGAATATTTAGCTTAGTTGTACGATTGTTAGTAATGTTAATTCTGTACATATTGCCAGTTTTCTTTACAAAAAAAAAAAGAAAACTAAGTAATGTGTCTGGCTGGGTTCGACCTTATACATTTGTATGTATACATCTTTTAATAACATTCGATTATCCTTTCGGGTCACATCAAGTCTCCTATAATTATTGAATTTAGGAGGTTAGAGAAACTAGCGACCCGGCCCTGCTTCACACGGCCTCATTCTGCAATTTACACACAAAACCTTATTAAATACTCCATTCCTCCTCATGAATCACTTTATACATTGGTGCAAGGCGCATGAAAATCTGTTCAGAATTTTTTGAGTCTATTACGAAAAGACAGAAATAATGTACTTAAGTTTTATTTTATTTCTAATAATATTTTTTTTAAAAGATTACCAGCAAAAGATCTCACATTACTAGAAATCTTGTCTCCAACTAAGCTAAATATACTTGTGTTTGGAGTGGGTTTACGGTAATAATGTAATGGGTGGGCTTCGAACTTGAGACCTCTCGATCACAAGTCATACAACTTATCCAAAAAGCATAGTTTACACGAAACCAAGACTGGCAGCCAGCGCTGGCTTGATATTTGCCTTGTGTAAACAGTTTTTCAAGCCAAGCCAGCGCTGGTTGCCAACACTGGCGAAAATAGAGCGCCCGTCTATTTTTCTAGCCAGTGGCCTCCGCCCGCATACCCCTCGAACTCGGGTTTTCTAATCTTAGTTGTTTCAGCAACAAGGCAGAAGCTCCAGTTATAGGTCTATCGCTTAACCATTTTCTTATCCAAAGTCGTTTCACTTTATTTCTTTTTTTAAAATATCAATCAACTCTTCTCTTAATAGTGCAGAGATGTTCCTTAAACATTTCTTTTTCAACAGACTTTGCCGCGAATTCATTTTTTTTTACATTCGAAGAAAAATCCGTGAATGAATGACCTCGTTTAAACAACAAGGGCCAGCGCAACGCTGGCTTGTCTGCAGGACTGGCGCCAGCATTACTGGCTTCGTGTAAACTCTGCTTTAGGGTATTGACGCTTAAGCGTTAATTCAGCCTATTACGTTCTCACTGCAGGGACATAGGCATCCTCTCTTAGAGAGGGAATGGGCTCACGTCCATCCACTTTATCCACCACGCGGGTCCAGTGGGGATGAGGTGGATGTCACATGGCTTCGGATTTTTGGTCCCAAGATCTCACGCTGTTTTTCGTCACCGATTTGAGAGCTGGTGGTGATGATACAAATTACAAAAAGTGATGTGCCTGACTGGGTTCGAACTCATGACTCTTAAGTCGAGCGCCTTAGCAATGAGCCACCACTGCTCTCCACTCTTATTAATATGTCTATATTTTTTCCAGAAAGTTCTATTGCTGAACTCAACATATGAACACGTGAGGGACGTCGATTTAATGGCTGGTGCGTGGTGTGAAAAAAAAATTAAGGGTGGCAATGCACCTCTTATTGTTGCTAACATTATGAACGACAACACATTTAGGGCTATACGATCTGACAGGCATTGGTACGAGAGACCGAACAGACCGCATGCGTTTACTAAAAGTAAGTATTTTATTCATACTCACAAAAAATACGATTCAAATTTAAAAGCCAGTCTCTCCGGAACTAATAATCCAATTCTATTTTTTTCCAATTGATAGAAAGGTATATTATTTGTGAGTGCTAATTATTTTGAAATCCACGCGAAAAAAGTCGCGGTCGAAATGTTAGTCATACCCGTTTAACTAGAAGTATTAGTAAATAGGTAAAACGACAACCCTTGGCAAGACTCACCAGTCTTGACAAGGTTTGTCGTGTTAACTACCAGCTGGAATGCTGTGTCCTCTTCTATCGCATGGGATGGTTCGCTGGGACACTCTCACACGTGCGACAGAGATGTCGCACGTGTGAGATTATGTATATAAATAGACTAGTATTTGCGTGTTGCGCGAGGTGCAAGACCCCGCGTGCTTGTGAAATAAAAAAAAAAAAAAGAGGGAGGTTGGTGATGGGGTTGCACAATAATTTCGACTAAAGCATTGCCCCTCTAAATGAATCTGAAAAAAAAAATGTTCCAAGTCTCTTAATTTCCGAGATCCGCCTAAAGGGGGTGAGAAGGGAAGTGGGGGGGGGGCGACTTTGATAAATGGTTTTTACTTTACCGAGCATCCTCTATACGAATCCGTAAAAAAAAAATACGGGTCTCGTAGTTTCTGAGATACGATAGGGAGGGGGGAGAAGGGGGGGAAAAGGGGAGGTTTGGCACTTTTCCCGTAGGTTTGAGAGTTACTTGTTTACGAATCTGTCAAAATATACCCACCTCCCCATCCACCATCTGGGAGAACAATTATGTCAATGAGTCAGTCAGTCAGTCAGTGAGTGAGTGGTAATTTAGCTTTATATAATATTAAGTATATAAATAGATATGATAGATATATATATAGTATATGTATAAAGAATGTTGTTATTTTAAAAGTAATTAATTATTAATATCAATTTATTATGTATTTACCGATTAATTATCAATTTATTTATTTATTTAAGGACAACCAACAAAGCATACAACAATAAACATGTTAAAAATTAAAATATTGTTACAAACAATAGTGTAGCCTTAATTAAAGGCTGCCACGGCATGCATTAAAGATTAATCAATTAGCATTAATCGATATTACATGATTGTCAGGTATATTATAGAAATAATTTAGCAATTTGTATAGCAAAATCAATTTATTCATTTACCGCACCGTTCGGAAAGGGTCGTTTTCTATGGAGAAGAACCGGCAAGAAACTCCACAGTTACTCTTTTCAAAACATAATTCATTTTCACATAAACATCAATTCACTATATGTACTCTACAATATTACCACAATGTGATTACTATCGTTATAACTTATAGCTTTATTTACTTGTGTATCTACTATTTCATTACTCCATTACATATTATATAAGTAATGTTATTTATTGTATTAATACCAAATGCTCATTAAATTATCACACAATTATCAATTTCTAACACTGTCACATTAAAGTAACAAATACAAAATAGTTAATTTATATTCAAATACAATAGCAATACGATAGGATTTTTATACCAATTCCACACATAAAAATATTAGAAACTATTAATAAAAGTTAGAAACAACACAAGTTCACTTAACTTAGGTCCGTTCGGTGTGACTGCTCCAGAGCGACTGTGAGTGACTTTGTCTAGATTTCTAGAACGACTGAGCGGCGGCTTTTATACACAGTGTAAACAAGTGACGTCATATCGTACTATTTTAAAACAGATTTGTTAACCTTTGTATTTTAACATTAAACTATAATTAAATGATATAAAAATACAGTAAATATGTTGAAATTAATTAGTTCAATTACATATTAGTCTTACGATGACAGAATTAGTAAACAAACAACGTTATTTTTAAATAACGTTCAAGTATGCTGTTATACAAGCAAGACAACAATGAAAGAACAGTTTAAACTATCTTATAAATAGGTTTCGTAATAGTGTTTACAAGGTTTTGATAATAAATAGTTAAATTTTGTGTATCACATGATAAAAAGGTTATAACTATTATAGTGATATTTTAATTTATGTTCAATTAAAGAAACAAACTTCAGTTAATGTAATAAACCAACTGAAATTATTTGAATAATCCATCACACGTATTCACTCGCAGAAATGTTTCACTTTTTAAACTCGACAACCGGAATTCAGGACTGATTTCTTGGCAAGACTGGTGAGTCTTGCCAAGGGTTGTCGTGTTATCTACCAACTGGAATGCTATGTCCTCTTCTATCGCATGGGATGGTTCGCTGGGAACTCTCTGTCGCTCGTATTCACTCGCAGCAATATTTCACTTTTTAAAACTCGACAATCGAAATTCAGGACTGATTTTTCGCAGACAATCCTATATCACCGCGTTCGTAGTGAAATAATTTTTATTTTTATTTAACTTTAATATATTAACCATACCGGTGCAAGTTACTATGTAGTATCGATTTACCTGTTTATACCTGCCTACCCAAGAGTTGTGACGGGAAAAAAATAGTTAACCTAAGGTTTGCATATTCTATGAGCTTCATACTTTCGATTGGTATGGAATTTGTCTATTAACCAAACCACTGAAATATTAATTTTATTTATTGTTTATTAATCATATACTTTTTTTTTAACGTGGTAAAATTATCAAATAAGTCCTCCCACTCCGGGCAGGGTGGGAGGAACTGTCAGATTTTTACTGACTAAAATCCACGGTGTTCCTTCAATAACACTTTACATACCGGGGCCACGGTAACGGGATGAGTCCCACGACCCCGGCAGGCTTCGGCCCTCTGCAGAGGGGGCCTCGTCATGTTGCTGACGCTCTTTGAGGCGCGCGTGGAACACGACGCGCCGTTGACCCGGGCATGGTCCATGGTCGGACAGCGAGTTGCCCTTTACTCGCTGTCCGCATGCCCGCGCCTACGGTGGCCGGAGATCGTCGGCCGACGTCCGACGCCATGGGCGTCTACCACTGCGGCTGGACTGGAGGGAGGACGCCATCCTCTCCCTCACGCGGCCCACCTCCTCCTTCGGAAGCATGACTGCTTCGCAGAAGGAGGCGACCGCTTCCCACTCCCTCTCGCCCCGCAGCATGGCCTCGACCAATGCCGGGCGTGAGAGGTCTCCGCCTATCGCCGCCGTGAGGACACGTCGGTGCTCTGCCCAGGCGGGGCAGTCTTGCACAGTGTGCTCTACGGTGTCCTCAGGGCGACCCTCGCAGTGGTAACACCCAGGCGTTTCCTCCTTTCCCATCAGACACAGGTACCTCCCGAAACTTCCGTGTCCGGTGAGGACCTGCGTCATGCGGTAGATCAGGACGCCGTGACGCCGATCTAACCACTCCTCAAAGTTAATCATATACTGGACTGAAATTTTTTAGACAACTCATCTTAATATATATATAACTCAAAGGTGACTGACTGACATAGTGATCTATCAACGCACAGCCCAAACCACTGGACGGATCGGGCTGAAATTTGGCATGCAGGTAGATGTTATGACGTAGGCATCCGCTAAGAAAGGATTTTGCGAAATTCCCAGGGGATCGGGATTTACACGGGAAAAAATTTCCACGTGGGCAAAGCCGCTGGCACAAGCTAGTTTGCAATATATTTATTGACATATTTAATTGAATATAAAATACTTTTATCGATTAACCAGCTGGTTGAAGGTCGTGTTATATTGGGATCCTATACTAAAAGATGTACAAATGACAACCGGTAACAACATCCTAGCGTGCGTCGAGCCACGGAGGAATCTTGATTTGTTCAGATGGTCACCATTCCACGAACCGACCTTGTCAAGTGTTGCTTAACCTTGGAGACAAATCCATGTTGCTGTTATTCAATAATAACAGCCACTTGGGTGGATGGATGAGCTTGAGGCTGAATAACTTTTAGCTCATCGTGAATATACATATAATTAGAATATAATTATTACTCAGTTATTATAATAACTAGCTGATCCGCCACGACTTCGTTCGCGTGGTATCCTACCCCTAACCAACCGATACCACTACCCCTATCCTACCGATACCCTACCCATAACTTACTCTACCCCTACCCTACCCAAACCTTACACTACTCCTACCCTACCCTACCTATTGGTAGGGTAGGGTACGGTACGGTAGGGTAGGGTAGGGGTAGGGTATTCCCTACCCCTACCCTACCCTACCGTACCGTACCCTACCCCTACCCTACTTCTACCTTACCCTACCGCTACCCTTGAGACCTTTCCTACTTTCAAACACAACAAAAAAATAATCAGCCAAATCGGTCCAGCCGTTTTCGTGTTTTGCGCTTAGCATCACATTTAGACAGACATCACCCCCCTTCACCCCCCCACTTTTTTTTTTTTCACAAGCACGCGAGGTGCTTGCACCTTGCGCAACACGCAAATACTAAACCCCCCCATTCTCCCCCCATCACCCCCCCACCTTTTTTTTTTTTTTTCACAAGCACGCGAGGTGCTTGCACCTCGCGCAACACGCAAATACTAGTTATACTATATAAAGGTAAATTACCACTGACTGACTGACTGACTCATTGACATAATTGTTCTCCCAGATGGTGGATGGGGAGATGGGTATATTTTGACAGATTCGTAAACAAGTAACTCTCAAACCTACGGGAAAAGTGCCAAACCTCCCCTTCCCCCCCCCCCCCTTCTCCCCCCTCCCTATCGTATCTCGGAAACTATGAGAGCCGTATTTTTTTTTTTACGGATTCTTATAGAGGAGGCTCGTTAAAGTAAAAACCAATTATCAAAGTCGCCCCCCCCCCCACCCCTTCTCACCCCCTTTAGGCGGATCTCGGAAATTAAGAGACTTGGAACATTTTTTTTTCAGATTCATTTAGAGGGGCAATGTTTTAGTCCAAATAATTGTGCAACCCCCCCCCCATCTCCCCCCCCCTTGTCTTTTTTTTTAAAGAAAGCACGTGATGTGCTTGCACCTCGCGCAACACGCAATTACTAGTTTTTGATATACAGATAAATTATGAAAATTCTAGAAACTCAACACAGTGTGTCACAATTATTTTTCTCTTATTTCCTTTAATTCTGATACGTTTAGACATTAACTGTTTCTGATCTGATATTGACACGGATTCTATATCTACACATATCTTCATAAATAACATTGAAGATTTTACCGCGTAAACCTATGCGGGAAAAACCGTATAGGTAATACCATGCGAACGAAGTTTTAATTTTACTTGTACTAAGTTTTGATTGTTTTTTGTTATTTCAGAGCAACTGAAGGAGATTAGGAAATCAACTTTAGCGGCTCTTATGTGTTGTGTTGCTGATGGCGTTACTGAAATACCTAGGAATGCTTTCTTCAACATTTCTCCAAAGTAAGATGACAATATTTCTATTCTAATAAACAAGATCTATGAAATAAATGTAAACGACGTACAGAGTCATTAACATCTGCTCAGCCTTTTACCGATTATGCTGTAGCTAGGGCTTGCAATCCGGATATCTATATTATCCGGATATCCGCCAATTTTCAAATCCGGATTTTCTTGCATCACTATCCGGATTTTTCGAATGTTACGGATAGTTATATTTCTCTTTTAAATATTTTTTTTAATTGTTGATAAGCTCGCGTTTGACTACCATCTCACATGATATTAAGCGACGATGTGGTCGAAGATGAAGCACATTTGTGCAGTTTTAGGTTTATTATTGCATAATTTTAGAAATTGAACCAGTCTTCATGTAATTTCTACTTAAAATATTAGTATACTTTATTATTTATTTGTCATTTTGCATGAGAGACTGATAAGAACGAGTTACAAAAGCTTATACATTTTATTTAGAATAAAAACTAAAAAATATTCGTATTATCCGGATAGTAAAATATTAATATTAAAATTATCCGGATAGTAAAAATTAACGGATTTTGCAAGCCCTAGCTGTAGCTATCTTCCAGTATAACCGGATGCCACTGAGTGCAATAGTTTTACATAGAGCGACTGCCTATGTATAATATACCTCCACAGCTCAGTAGCTGGGTAACACGACACCCCCTGGCAAGGCTCGAGTCAGTTTTTTGGCCTGAGACTACCCGTGATGACTGTTAAATATGCATGAATGACAGCCGAGACCAATTCTGAGGCACGTAGGAATCTGTGTCTATTGAAATTCAAAATCTTTATTTGTGAACAGAGTGTAGTTTGTTTGCAGATGTTATACAATAAAAATTAAACCGACTCCCAAAAAACACTGTAAAGTGAAAAATAACTTTAATTTCGGTAGTCGGTGTCTTTAGTTTTGTATTTTCGTTTTTGGCACCGACTTCCGAAATTAAAGTTATTTTTCACTTTACAGTGCTTTTTGGGAGACGGTTTAATTTTTTGGTAATAAGTTTTTATTTCACTCTTTTCAGTTGGTCGATTTTTAATTTACCTAGTTACAAAAGCCTAAATGTCAACTACTTATATTCATTTACAAAATATTGCTTTTCCCAATGTTGGGCCGTTAACTGTTGAGGAGTTCTCCTGGTACTGCACCATCAGCATCACTTTACCATATGCATTGTGACGAGCATAAAGTGCTTAATAACCAAATTCAAGTAATCGAAGCGGAACACATGAAATACTTATATATTGAGTAGTTCCAGTGGCCATCTATGGTCTTCATCATCAAGTCTACTTCACAAATGGTGCTTTTCGAATGCAACTACACAAGTTACTATAAAAAATACTCAAATCACTATAGGTGTGCCTATAATATTTGAAGAGTTCCCTCGATTTCTACAGGATCCCATCATCAGATCCTGACTCTGTGACAATGGGACCAATTTCAAAGTATACCCTTTCAAACAAAAAAAGAATTTTCCAAATCGGTTCAGCCGTCTTCGAGTGATCTGACACCGGCAATGCATTCCACAAACGAACAAAAAATAAAAGGATCAAAATATATATTTGCTTATGTGTAAAATAAATAATATTAATTCAGTCTACTACGTTCCCTGTTGGGATACAGGCCTCTTCTATGAGAGAGTATCGGCCGTAATCCAGGACGCGGGCTTGGTGCGGGTTGCCAAATATCACATGTCTTTGAACTTTTGGTCAAGATATATTCCTTCATCAATTTGAGAGCACCGCAGCACCACTGCTTATATATATATATATATATATATTTATATATTATTGATAATAGGCTTGCGTTTGACCACCATCTCACCTAATGGTAAGTGATGATGTGGTCGCAACTTGCAAGTCCCAAGTCAGGTTCGTAACCACCACTACTAAAATTATCTTTGTTTTCAGGAACCCTCTAGTGCCTTGCAGCAAAATTGCGAGAATTAATTTCAAAGCTTGGGCCGACGACGCATGCAGCTCTCACCGGCAGTGTCCCTACAAGTCCGAATCAATGCGGTATTGACAGCTAGATCTCTTTAATATTGTTATTACTTGAGCGTAATGGCGGTGGTTTAACAATAAAACATTCTTGCAATTAAACACTTTTTATTAACCCTATGGTCTAAACGGCACAGTAACAATGACGAACCTTAAAACTACTTATAACTAACTATATATATCCAAGAGGGCGCCAGGTGGGTTTTGCGGCAGGGCGTTAGGCGCTAGGAACCCTTCCAATCCACGGATCAGCCGGCTAGGCGTGAGTCCTCACCAAAATAGTGGTATGTGTGGTACGAGGTGTATAAAAGGTTACATACGGTTAAACTCGCAAGAGATGGGAACTTTCCATTATCATTCACCAAGCAACAAAGGGCGTGACAGTGGGCTAAAACAATATAACACTTATTCAGTAAACGACCAATATCCAGGGTAAAATGGACCACTCATTAATGCTAGTGTGCAGATGCAACTCACCCCTTTGTTGTTGAATGCACAAATCACAAAAATAATCCTTGAGTCTAGTTTTCACTTTCTTACTATTGTATATTTCTAATGACGGTATATTCACAACATATTTTGTTTGTGGAGTGACACAGTTCTGTCACCAATCAAGGTTTGCGATGCTCTGTCTCCTTCAAACTCACGACCGCTGTTATAACTAGATTTTTAATTTTAAATGAGACGAAATATCACCTTTGTAAACAGTTTACAAAAAGACAACTTACTTAGTGGCCAGGATCGAACGTACGGCTCATGACACCGCAGTCAACACTTAGAAACATGTCGCTAAGCAAACCATCAAATCAAACTGGGTTCAATACATAACAAGTGACATGACGTCATTACAATATGTTAACTGAATAGGTCAGATATTCCATATACCTGACGTACCTTTGTTAGGTAAAAGCCTCTAAATAAATATAGATTAAAAAAAAAAATATATATATATACAATAATGAAATGATCTTAGTAGGTTTCCAAATATTTATCCATTCTTTTGCTACACGAAAATCTGTTTTTTTTTTATTGTTTGTGATTGTTTGTTATTATTTTTCATTTTCTAGTGTTGGCAATAAACAATCATTTCTTTTTTCTTTCTTATTATTTCCATGTAATTTTTTTTACACTTCACTTATGGTTCGGTAACTTTAACAGGGTTTTCCATAGAATACCCTGACAGAGTTTTATCATTTTTTTTTTCCATTTGATAGGCTTGCGTTTGACCATAAACTCACCTGATGTTAAGCGATGATGTGGTCGAAGATGAAGCACGCTTACCTAGAAGTAACCTATTCACTCTTGACTTAAAGACTCCCAAGTTATAACTATCAGGAAACACAGACACATCATCACATCACATTCTGATCGATGGTTTAAGACCGCATATAGGACAAACACAAATATTATTCTTGAATTGAATTGAATTCATGAATATAACATTACTAAGTCTCTCTGTTTAGTGAATAGGTCAGATATTCCATATACCTGACGTACCTTTGTTAGGTAAAAGCCTCTAAATAAATATAGATTAAAAAAAAAAAAAAATATACAATAATGAAATGATCTTAGTAGGTTTCCAAATATTTATCCATTCTTTTGCTACACGAAAATCTGTTTTTTTTTTTTATTGTTTGTGATTGTTTGTTATTATTTTTCATTTTCTAGTGTTGGCAATAAACAATCATTTCTTTTTTCTTTCTTATTATTTCCATGTAATTTTTTTTACACTTCACTTATGGTTCGGTAACTTTAACAGGGTTTTCCATAGAATACCCTGACAGAGTTTTATCATTTTTTTTCCATTTGATAGGCTTGCGTTTGACCATAAACTCACCTGATGTTAAGCGATGATGTGGTCGAAGATGAAGCACGCTTACCTAGAAGTAACCTATTCACTCTTGACTTAAAGACTCCCAGGTTATAACTATCAGGAAACACAGACACATCATCACATCACATTCTGATCGATGGTTTAAGACCGCATATAGGACAAACACAAATATTATTCTTGAATTGAATTGAATTCATGAATATAACATTACTAAGTCTCTCTGTTTAGATTTATGAGAATTCATCGTTGAAAGGTCATAAGTGGCAGGGAATACAGAAGCCGGCAGAGAATTCCACAGCTTGGAAGTGCGCACAATAAATGTGGAGGAGAAGCGCTTGGTACGATAAGACGGTATATCAACCAAGTATGGATGGTATCCAGCCGTGCGTCCGGTAGACCGATAGTGAAAGGGAGATGGAGGGATCAGGTCATAGAGCTCCTGTGCACACTCCGCGAAGTACAATCTGTAGAAAACCGACAGGCAAGCAACGGTTCGCCGATGAGCCAGGCTATGAAGCTTGTGCGATAGCGCCTCGTCAACTATAAGCCTTTTAGCTCTGCGCTCGATTGAGTTCAGTGCAGCAAGTTGATTCTTCTTCGTCACCTGCTTAATTTTTTTCTTAACTATGACGTGGTCGGTTTCCAGACTAACTGGATGCAGCTGAGTACTAGCGTTTTCATGGAGCCACGACGCCAGATGCCAGTAGCTTGGACACTAGTAGTGTCAGATTGGCAAGGCTTCTGTCTGACTGGCAAAGATGGACAAATGGCAACCGAGACCCACGGCTTAATGTGCATTCCATTGTACGGAGAAATCAGAGTAGGTACCTAATTTATTTATTTATTTATTTATTTATTAGGTTCACCAACGACTGTTTACACTGATAATAATTCTTAAAAACTATGGATATCCAAGAGTAATAGTGTAACAACCACTTAAAGGTAAACACCACATGTACATATAATTCTTATTTCAGTAATCTAACCTTAACATTTGTCTTTTATAACACAATAAAAATTAACTACATCTTTAAAAATAATATAACTCCAATAAAATAAAATACATCCTGGTTATCATGGATCGGGTAAGGATTTTATGATAATTGATTTAAGCTTTGCCATGGAATCATAATGTAAGTCGATGAGATCGCTAGAACTATTTATGACCTTACAAAATCTAGCATAAGGAGAATTAGAACCTAAGACGGTTCTTCTAAATGGAGGACACAGCGGAGTGATGGAGTGGCGTGGGATTCTTGACGGAGCGCGAAAGTTACAAAGTGCAAGCAGCCTAGGGCACTGAATGCTATTATTCAAAATTTTGCACATAAACAAAGCGTCATTAAATCGCCTCCGTTTATCTAAACTATAATAATGTTCAGTACAATCTAATTCCGCCAAACCCGTTCCATCATCGGACTACGAGACAAACGGCGGAGCGCCATCGTTACATGGTGGACATCCCACCCATACGCACAAAACGTTCTGGGAATACCTTCATTGTGCGTACTAAGGAGTGGAAGTCCCTGCCGGAGTCTGTGTTTCCCGATAGCTATAACCAAGGAGTCTTTAAGTCAAGAGTGAATAGGTTACTTTTAGGTAAGCGTGCTCCATCTTCGACCACATCATCATTTACCATCAGGTGAGATGGTGGTCAAACGCGAACATGACTTCAATTAAAAAAAAAAAAAAAAAACCTCATCAACTCAGATCAACTCGTGCGGCTGTTTATTTAGCTACGAGTTCCACTAATAAGGAAAAAATTGCAAATAACACAATTAGCTCACAATCCCCAAAGCAATTTGTATCAATCGCATAAAAACTATGGAAGTATAAGGATATAAAGCGGCTTAGAAAGTTTCTATCCTCTGGGATACCTCGCACTAGCGTGATTGAATTAGTTCAAACAAGTTTGGCTATCGTTGGTTACCCGACTTTGATATTGTGGGAAATTTTATTACATTGTTTTTATGTTTTTCCTGGAGTTGAATCCTGTGGGGGTTTGTTGAAGGAACCATAATTCTTATCAGTTTTTATAGGTTACCTGTATGTATTCGCGAGTTTCTCCGTCTCACTGTATTCAATATAGGTAGCGTGAATTGTGAGATTCAAAATGGCGAATGTAACATAGCTTTTTTTTTTTAATTAAATTATACCATTTTTTTAAATAGAACAGCTATAATACCTTGTAAAAGATAGCTTGATCTCTGCGACAAACTCTCTCTTGTCAAACTTACATTCGTAGGGTTGTCCAGATATAAAAAATGTCGATAGAAATTATCGACGTTTCTTACTATTATCGATGCTAGTGTAACATATAATTGGATTTAATTTAATTACAAATGTTACTAAATTACACGGTAACACGCCCTTTGAGCCAAACGGGGCGTGTCGTCTCCCGAAATCCAAGAATGGGATGTTGACGGATGGAATGTTACATGAGTAGGTGAGAAATTGGGTTTTATTTACTCACTATTATTTTATATCAAGTATGTACAAATGTAAATAACGTTATGATATTAAAATATACGAAAAAAATAATTAATTTTAATTTAAGTTTTATTTAAAATAACGACATTTTGTAGTCTGTGGTCACAATGAATCATCGCTCATCACTAATTATGTCAGCATGCCCATAAAGTATCACATTGACAGGTACTATCTCTACAACGAATTAGGAATGTAATTCGTTGTATCTCTACTATAATGAAATTCAGGACTTCATAGGCGT
The DNA here is from genome assembly GCA_943138885.2 of Tholera decimalis. Taxonomy (NCBI): domain Eukaryota; kingdom Metazoa; phylum Arthropoda; class Insecta; order Lepidoptera; family Noctuidae; genus Tholera; species Tholera decimalis. The sequence goes on from OW964552.2 coordinate 43,723,945, forward strand.
GATTTTATTGACTGCTGTCGCAGAGATCAGGCTATCTTAAGCCGGGTCCGCTGCAATATTCTAACAAAACATGTTATCAAAACATGTTAGTAAAACCGCCCGTCCGCTGCGCCTATTGTTAGAATATTTTTGTTTAATTTCAAAAATGAGTTCCGACGAAGAAGACGTGAAAGCTGTTATAGCAATAGTAGATTTAGTTGACATTTGAATGTAGCAATTCTGTCTCTGAGATTAAAAAATAGGGATAGTGAGCGCGAACACAAAATGCGTCACTTTCCCCCTCCCCGCAGGCGAACGTGGGGGATGTTATCCATTCGCCTCGGCAAACATGTTATTGTGTTTTTGCTAACAAAACTGTTAGGCCACGCCTATATTCTGTTAGCAAACAATGTTATACTGTTTGCAAACAAGAAAACACGTCGCAGCGGACCCAGCTTTATACAAGGTATAACAATGTGGGTAGAATTCACATTACTAACAATTTTTTTTAACCCCCTCCAAATACGCTAAATATGCTTGTGTCTGAAATGGGTTCACGGCAATAGTATAATAAGTGCTGTACAAACCCGCAAAATTTCGATCACAAGGCCACAACGTAAGCCATTAGGCCATTATCGCTTATACTGTGAGGAAACGATTATTCCCGATGTCCACCACTTGTCTGGCCACCACTGGGGGACAGCGAGACAACTTTAAAACATTATTCTCGTTGTCCACCACTGGGGGACAGCGTCACAACTTTGTAAATTATTTCCATTCGCCACCACTGGTGGCCGCCACTCACATATGGTGAGTCAATTCAAAGTCATACCGAGTTTGATTTTAAACATACCGTAATTTCAAAGCATCAAGTCAAGTTTATACAGACATAGAAATACAATCGCTGGAATGAAAAGACTTAAATGCAAAAATGTGGAAGAATTCCATGTTCCAAAAGATTATAAGGACTTTCTTTTAGCAGACTATTCATATAACTGCAACCAAATTGTAGTGTTTTGTATTGAAGAAGCCAAAAATTTAATGTGTGAGATTCATCACTGGTACCTCTAAAAGCTACACAGAGTCATAATTTGGTGGACATCGGGAATAATCGTGAGGAAACCGTCCAGCCACCCACCTCTCTCAAAATCAAAATATTTTATTTCACATAGTCCTACACTACATGGAACCTTATAAAACGTCTGAGACTAATGCACGGTTCCGAACGGAACCGGCAAGGAACTCCACAATTACCTATTTAAAAATAATTGATTTTAACATTGTGTATATTTTTGTGTGCTTCTTTCCTCAAAAGAGCATCACGACATACACCTGCATGCTTCTCATATGGTTTGACATCGAATTGTATGAACTTTAAAGGGGATGTTGAAACTCAGAGGGTTTGTTTCGGTGTTCGGTGAACACTGGCCTCATCTGCTAAAACTTAAAACGGCAAAAAATAATGTAAACAAAATAAATATTCGATTTTATTTCCAACGAAAACATTAATCCCACCAGCCAGTTGCTCTTCTTTTTAAAATTTCTGTCTTTCCTTTACAATTTACAAAAATTGGCCAAATGCGAGTCAGACTCGCCCATGAAGGGTTCCGTAGTAACTATAATAATATAATATAATATTTATATTTATTTGATGAATAAAAAAAAACCTTAAAATTTTCTTAAAACTAGCTTATTTACATTTTTACAACTACGCTAAATAACTTTGTTTTTCATAATGTTTGTATGAATTACAAAGTTATATTTGCGGTTTTAGAAAATTTGCTGTATCTCAAAAACCGCAGACCCGATTTCGTTCAAACAAAATTTTGGTTGAAAGTTTACATTAAGATCTACAGACAGGTATTTTTTTTATTTTTATTTTTCACTCCATTATTATAGAAGTTAGAGGGGACACACACACATTTTACCACTTTGGAAGCTTATATCTTTTAAACGATAGACTTTATGAAAAAGTGGTTTTAGAAACCCTTATATCATTTTTAAAGAAATGTATATAGATACCACACACGTATAGGTTTCATGAAAAAAAATATTTTCAGTTTTAGTTCCATATATGGGGACCCCCTTTATTTTAAATACTTTTTTTTTCTGAAAATCGGAAAGCGGTTCACAGAATACATCTACCTACTAAGTTTCAGATGTATAGTCTTAATAGTTTCGGAATAAAATGGCTGTGACATACGGATGGACGGACAGACAGACAGGCAGACGGACAGACATATCGAAACTATAAGGGTTCCGTTTTTTGCCATTCGGCTACGGAACCCTAAAAATGATTGAGTTGAAAAACAAAGGTCATGTCAAACCCACGCTTAAAGACCAAACTAACCAGAAAACACTGAAAATTCGTATTCAAACCTCGTCTCAACCGTGACTTGAATCTAGCAACGTCTTCATTTGGTTTCCAACGGTCGTGGCCGTCTTGTTTTTCTGAAGTGATACGGAGTGTTTTGTTTTTGGCGCTTACTTTTTGGTCGGTTCGTTTTTCATCATAATCGAGTTTAGATATTACTTTTACCAAAAGTAATATCTAAACTCGATTATGTCAGTCTTTCAGAGATCAGTTTTTGGTTGGTAGTTTTGAATATACGATGGATTTGCACAATCTGATTCCGCCAAGCCCGTACCATCATCGGACACCGGACGGGAGAAGAATTCTCCGGAGTCTGTATTGCCTAATAGCTATAGCCTGTGAGTTTTTAAGTCAGGAGTGAATAGGTTACTTCATCTTCGACCACACCATCGGTCACCATCAGGTGAGGTGGTGGTCAAATGTGAACCTATAATCAATTAAAAAAATATTTATATTGTTAACTTTATTTCCAAACAAATATACATAATTATGTACTAAAATACAAACTAGAATAAAGCATCAAAAAATTGATCCTCAACGCTGTCGGCTGGCAACGTACCCAAGATACTGGCGGCATTGCTTCGTTGTATGGCAATGCTTAGCCGTTGACCAAAGTAGTAGCCAGCCCTTGGGTCGCGGGAAGCATCAACGAGCCTTTTCGATATTTCTTTAAAAAGGCTGTGAGCACACGGGCCCCATGGTCCGAGAGTTTCGACCCCAAACGTCTCGAAAATATATTTATATTAAAAGTAACTAAGAATATAGAACCTAGTCCTTTTTATAGTGCCACAATATTATTTGCTGGAATGTTCTAACGAGATACCGTGGTCCCGGAACTTAAGGGCAATTGTAGGAATGGTGGGTTTTTAGTTACTAGAAAGAAGTCTCTCTCTTCCTTACACTCCACCCTGAGAGGAATGTTTTGATGATTTTGCCCTGAAAGAAGTCCTAATTTATTGTTAGAGAACGAGTGCGTATAATAACAAATTAAGGATATATTTGAACAGTATTTTTTTTCTACACTATACAACGTGTAACAGGAACCCCATATATATCCAAAAGGGCTGAAGACAACATCTGGTATGGAGTCTCTATGCACAGTTTCAGCACAAAATAACTGACTCAAAGAATTATAATTAATTAATTGGTTTCATATATTTCTTGAATACCAATCATAACAAACGTGTCGCAGCAATACGAGGGTCAATAACTTTCCACGTCACTTGCCAATAACAAGATAATTCTTTTCGTTCTTCTTAATTTGAAAAGGTATCAGTGTATTGGAATTTGTAATAAGTTCTACACACGTAGACTTAGGATTACAAAACCCTTGCCATATCGTTTGTTATCATCCAAAGAAGCCATGCACTTGGTATGTATATACCCTTTAAATTAGACGTTGTATAAAGAAAGAGCTAACGATTAGAAACCACCAACAATCATCATTGAAAATCAAAATGTCCGAGTCAGCTTCTATCCTAAATGAATGCAGCTGAGTACCAGTAATTTGCACATAACGACACCTTGTCTGAACTCAACAACCCAGTAACTGAGTATCACAATATCCTTTGGTAAGTCTGATCAGATTTTCAGGCTTCTACCTTCCCTTATTTTCTGTCAATATTGTTCAAATGAAAACTGTACACAACGGCTTATAACGTGATTTCTGACCCACAGAAGAACTTCTACATTAACATCGTGACCCATCCACGAACTAACCTTAGTTAACGTTGCTTAACACTGAACATCAACTTCATACGCCTATAATATTATACGCTGGCTGTTCGATGTGGAATGTTGCCTCACAGGTTTGCACGTTGTACAACACAAGTCAAGGTAACGCTTTTCAAAGCGTACCTACTGTCAATCCTTTTACACGTGCAGCCTGTGGGTGAACTTCACGCAGAGGGCATATAGTGACCTGCGCGTCCAATATAATAACACGTTCCGGGCGATGTTGGGGCTGCCGCAGTTTTGTAGTGTTTGCATGTTTGCTGACGCGAATGTGGATGGTTTTGCGGCCATCATGCGCAAGAGATGTACCTCTTAACAGCGCCGCGTACGCGCCAGCCCCAACACCATTCTGAGAACGCTAGCTGATAGATGGGACACTCCGATCTTGGGGCACGGCTGCATGCAGTCAAGTAAACGTGCCCCAGGGTTGGCGTGTCCCACACAGCTTAGATTTATAATTTAATGTAGTTATACGTTGTTATTAAGCTATTACTAACACTAGGTTATAACTTCACATGTTGAATTTGTTCAATGTTCAATATATTGATTTGAATTCAATTATTTAACCCGGAACTAATAAAAACAATGAACCATTAGTTAAATAACTCTTCCACTTTGTTTCATATCAATTTCAGATATAACACCACAAATAAATTATTGACATGAGACATCAATTTGTCCGTTACATCTGTTTATACAATGTTCGGCCACGCCTCTTGAAATGATAGTGCTGCCGTGTGACGTCACTACATTTAATACATTTAGTCTGTCTTGCAGTAATTACGGCTTCGAGGAACCCTGTCATAATATGTGGAGCGATGGTTTCGTGGTACTCACTACTATTAGGAGTATTATATTTCCTAGAAATTGCTGTCTTTGTAATTTTAGTGGTGAAAGGATAGTTTTAGTAGAATATAGAATTTATGCATCATTTATTTTATAGTGTGATAGTTGATAACATATTTTTATTTAATAAACTATTGATAGCTTCATACAGGTTTTTTCACGAGGATATTTTGGGGAAACAGTTTTTTTAATAGACAGCATTAAAGGTAAATTATCAACATCACCTTTAATAAATGGATTTGTGAAAGGGAATTGCAGAACGTTCGTCATAATATTCATTATAGCTTGTAAGTTTGCAACTTCTCGACTTTTGTCGGTTTTTAAAGGGACTTTCTGCCCCGAGTGCTCAGAGTAGTGTAGGATCAAGGTTCATCGTCACAGAAACACTGTCACCTAACACTTTGCTTACTATTGAGACAATAATTACCTTTGTATTGCTGCCTGTTTCTTCATTATATTTATATCTGTATGGCTGTCTAGAGTTTCGCAGCATCTATAGAAACTTTTGCCTATTACTCCTGTAGCATTTACTATTTTCGGAACTATAGTAGATTTCGTTTTCCATAATCATTTATTTTTATTTTTTCGATTTCTTTTGTTCTACATGTCCTACATCGTTATCCGATGGTACTGCTATAATATCTATTAGGTAAGTTTTATTGGTGTAAATAATGTCTCGTCTATTGTTTTGGACTTCTGTTTCTGTCTATATAGGCAATTTTCAAGATAAATCTACGTAATTATATTGTATCTTTAAAGTATATTTTTATACGCTAAATTTGTACCCTATAGTAATACCTAGTAATACCCAGTTATATCAGACTAAAGGTCTCATTTTTAACGGTTCCTTACGGTTTTGGACGAGGTTAGACCAATTCTGTCAGTTCTACCAACTTCACCTCGATCACAGTCACTAGACATTTTCTGGGACGAAATTCCATTGTTATGGATTTCGTCCAGATATATACAGGGTGGTAAGGACATCGACGCACAACCGCTTACCATGGATTCAGTACATGATTCTAGAACCTCCTATGTTGAAATTTCTCGTCGGCTTTATCTTAATTTAATAAATTGAAAAAAAAAAACATGCAACCGATGCAAAATAAAAACAGTTAATTCACTTGTTTCGCTTAAAACAGCAATGTAAATAAAACTCGAAAGGGCTACCTGATCAGCTGTTTTGCTATACAAGGTGCCAGATAAATGGGAAATAAAGTACGCAGAGATATTAGAAACAGGTCAACCTTTTTCTAATATCTCTGCGTAGATACCCGAAAAAAAAGCAATTAACTGTTTTTCATTACTATAAAATGTAAAGGGTCGCGATAGATGTGGATTCAAGACAGATTTGTCTTTATTTCCGTTTTTGAAATAAATTAGTCAACAAAAATGTAGGAGGGTCAATGACTTTTATTCCAAGTTTATGTGGCGTTTAGTATAGAGTTCATTTGCGAGGTCAACACAGCTGATCAGGTTTTCTCGTTATCTTTCGAGTTTTATTTACATTGCTGATTTAAGTGAAACAAGTGAATTTTATTTTTTAATCAAAATCTTATTGGGTTTGATAGAAAAAAATGATTACAATGATTTTATACAGGTTTCAGTAAAAAAAATTGCAGAAAAAAACTGAAAACTTTAGAAAAAGCCGACAAAAATTTTCAACGCACGGGGGTCTATAATCATGTACTGAATCCATGGTAAGCGTTTGTGCGTCGATGTCCCTGCCACCCTGTATAGTGGGTTACGTGCCGGAGGTGGTTGTTCCAGTCCCCTTTTTCCGAGGCACAGAAGAAACTCTGTGTTACGTCAATTTGAACGATGAACATAATTATGTAATACATAATTTCGTCGTTTGTAGCTATTCAATACAACAATAATGTGTTAATTTAAACATATTAAAATTGAATTCAACATCTCAATTCATTGTTAGAAAAACAAATACGCTAAAACTTGTCTAAAAAAAAAACCAACCGTTGAATAAGCTCTGGAAAAATACCGTAGTACATTTGAGACCCGCCAGTCACAAAAAACCGTCACAAGTGACATTTAACAGATTTTTCGTGTAAATTCAGAGGTCAGTTGGGCGTGACCCGAATAAGCCCCTTACACATGGGGACATGCGGAAAGGGTGACTTTAATACACCAAATGCATATTTGATGATCCCATAAGCTGGAAGGGCGTCGTTAAGCCACGTAAACTAAGATAAGCATGGTGTTAGTTGTTATAACATGGACCGATATATTGGTTAACTTTGTGTAATTCCATCCTGGAAATTTGCATATTATATGTACATAGATAGATATACTGAGGAGAGAGTAGTGTTGTCCTAGTCGTTATATGCATGACGTACGAGTAATAGGTTTACCCTCTCTGGTCGGTCTCTCATATATGAGAAATATAGTGAGAATCAGTGTTGCATCTGGAACGGCTGATCTGCCTCCAACGGTTAGTGCGTCTCTTCCGACCATGTGAAATTTTTAAGATGACGAGTCTTTCACTTGATCAGTCTACCTTGATGTTGAACAATCGCGTGAACTTTGGACTTCAGGAGTCATAGGTACATTGCTTGGTGTAATTTCCATCATCGCCACTGCTAATCACACTGGGTCAACGTGTTCGATAACGCTCTATTCTCTCTCAAATAGCGGAGACCTATATTCCAGAAGTGGCTACGTTATAAAGTCGGCTGGCCAGAATGGTCACCCATGTGTGCTCGTTAGTTGTAGTAAATAACTGTTTCTTTTTAGCTTATACCCCCAATGTAATTTAATTTGTTAAGCAAGTATTTATTAAAATTGTTAAATTATGTAGTTGATGTTTTTGGTGCACGGTAAAGCTCTAATGAGTTTATGTTGGCACCAACTTAAATGTTGATAATGTGTGTGAACTATGGATAAAATAAACAAATACTAAATGTATCCCAATATTGGAACACATAGCAAAATTTCACGAATGGAGAGCTGATTTCGCCAGAAAATTCAGCGAACAGAGGGCTGCTAGAATCGAATATATGATGGAAGGATGATGGGTCACGCACGTTCACTTGCGCAGCATCAGACCACCGTTTCTTCAAGGTTTTATATGTAAATCCATGTCGCATACTCGTTGTAAAAATAATGTTGAGACTTGATAGGCTAATTTAGCTATATGTATTATAAATTAATCTCATTAATTAATATTGGCGGTGGATTTCTACCCACTTTCGATACCTTTAAAATGTTCGATCCACATCAAAGTCACTGTCAAACTAACAAGAAATTTTAAAGAAAACTTTTCCTTTATAAATAATGAACGAGTGGATAGATCTCTTTCGCAGTTATTATTAATGATAAAATTTAAATTTTAACGCTTTCTGTCGAGCGGAGTCTTGAAGCCAAAGAGTTCCTTCAAACTTTTTGCAGTATAGCGATAACTTAGAGTGTAGCGCAAGTTATAAGCGTTAAGACGTTTTCAAAACTACCTTTTTACCGTAAAACCTTTATCAACTAAATATATTAGATAATATGTGGTTTAACAATAATTAATAACAGTAATTTGAAAATGAAAATATAGCACAAATTCTTTGCATAAGCCGTCTTTGTTTCACATAATTGTTTTATTTTTTCAATGGTCCTAGTATTCAACTTACTGTTGGCATAATATTTATTTATTTATTTATTTTATTTTCGGAAGGCTTACAGACTAATAACATTATAACAATCTATACTAATATTATAAAGCGGAAAAGTTTGTTAGTTTGTTTGTTTGTTTGCTTGAACGCGCTAATCTTCGAAAGTACTGGGTGGATTTGGAACCAACTAAAAAAAGGAGAGTTATGTTTTTACGGTGATAGAATCCACGGGAGCAAAGCCCCGCGTGAGTACTAGTAATATATAAAAACTAAGTTGCTAATAAAAATGATGTATAGATAAAGTAGAAAGTTAGTTGGATAATTTCTGACGAGATTCAAGGAAACATTATACAGCAGGCCGCAAAAGAACATAAATGTTAGGGAAGAATGGTGGCAGGTATTAGAGCAGATGATTCAACACAAAGATTCTACGAACCAACCAAGACCACTCTGTTTTTACATAATCATCAATTGGCTCATCCCACTCTGGGTGGACCAGAAGGGAGTGTCAGACTTCTACTGAATAATAACTCACTCTGTTTCTTCAATTTCCCTTGTGGTCCTAGGCCGTGGTGTCTCGCAAGAATATTCCCGCGACCCCAAGACCACACTGTTAATAGTGGAACAATTAAAAAAAAATTAACAAAAAATAGAACCGACTTTTATATAAATACACTACAAAGGCAAAAATAACGTTAATTTCGGAAGGTGGTGTCAAAAAAAAGAAATTACAAAACAAATGACACCGACTACCGAAATTAACATTATTTTTGCCTTTGTAGTGTATTTATATAGAAGTCGGTCCTATTTTTTTGTTATCTTTTTACGCTTTTTAGTGGGTCGGTTTGTAATTTATCTAGTCACAAAAGCCAAAATGTCAACTACTTATCACCTTTTACAAAATATTGCTTTTCCCGGTGCAGAGCCGTTAATTTTTGAGGAGTTCTCCTGGTATATCACCATCAGCTCTACTTCACCATATGCATTGTGACGAGCATAAAGTGCTTAACATCTATATTCAAGTAATCTAATCGCAATCCACGAAATACCTATTATTGAGTAGTTTCGGTGGCCATCTGGGGTCTTCATCATCAGTTCCACTTCCTCAAATGGTGCTTTTCAAGAGCAACTGCACAAGGTAAATACCCAAAACGCTATAGGTGTGCCTATAATATTTGAAGAGTTCCCTCGATTTCTCCATGATCCCATCATCAGATCCAAACATGACGACAATGAAACCCACTAGAAAGTATACCCTTTCAAACAAAAAAAAAAGAATTTTCGAAATCGGTACAGCCATTTGCGAGTAATGAGGTAACATACATTAAAAAAAAAGTTCATGATGAATTGAGAACGTCCTCCTTTTTTTTTGAAGTCGGTTAAAAAGAATGTTTGCAAACTGCAGTTGAATTACCAATCATGTCGTTCTCTCCAACGCTCTTAACTTGCGCCAAAACTTTAAAGACAATACAAAATTTAATTAAACTTTAGTCTGGATAGTTTATTGGTTCCTTGCTGAGGTTTTGTTTCATGAGACTACTTCTCTGTCTTTTCTTCACTCACTATGAATTTTTGGTGATGCTCAGTTGAGCAGCATTTCAGCTTTGAGACAGCGAAGTTGTCTGATATTTTCTTAAGGAAACTATAACCTATGCCTTTTATATTCATCTTTGGGTATCTTTACTGTGTATAGAAACAATGGTAATTGCTTCGACGTTAATAAATCAAAGAACCTGTAGTGACATTGACAAAATTTTCTAAGACTCTCTTAAATATTTTAGGTTTCCGTAGAATTATATAATACATCAATGGCACTTGCTACAAACTATCTTATAAATGTCACTAATGGTATGGAAGAATGGAAATGGAATATTACGATTGTAGCGATTTCAGTAGGTAGGTGTGAATAATAAACAAAATGAAGCAGTTGCATTTCTACATCTCAGCTGCTTAGCCTTTTATCCTACTATATCTGATCTGATAACCGCATGCAGCTAAGTAGCAGTATTTTATCTGCCTATCTGACCACTACGGCCCAGAACGTGTGTAACACGATAACCCTTGGTAAGACTGTTGTAAATTTTTCTGTCTTCTGATTACCTGTTACAGCTTAACGTGCTTTCCAAGCACGGAATAGATGAATAAGGTTGGAATGGTAATGTGGGCGTGGTGAGTGCTCCACATTTATGATACGAAAATCATAGCTCGACCGATTAATTCATTCACTGCGTTTAGTGCGCTTCGGATTACGTCGGAACACGGAGCTCTACTTTAAAATGCCGTGTTGTGCAATTATAATCTGTAAAACAAAAAGTCAGACCGCAAGTATAGAGCGAGGAGGTATATATTTCCATCAGTAAGACAAAAATAACATTTAGTTACAATTATATTTGTAAAAAACATAAAGACATCCTGATCACTATGAAATTTCAAACATTAACAACGTTATTGCAACAAGTTACAAAAAATATCCATTGCCCGATGTGTATTCGCTTAATCAACGCAATGACCAAGTCCACTTACAATGTACTGCATGCGTTGCGTCGTTCACAGTTCAACCATTGACGTTTCGTCCTTTGCCCTGATTGGACGTGATGCACGGCGCATGTTTATCGACAGTGATTTACAATCAGTACCAAGCTCTCGATTTAAGTGTGTGTAATTTATTTATGTGCGTAATTCGCATACGTAACGGGCCTCTTGCTTGTAGTGGAGCTAAAGAGTGGGAGACAAGCGGCGACACGCGTTCTCATACAAATCAGGAACTATTTCCTTTCTAACCTATTTTATCTGTTCTGTGTATCCGAGGTACGAAGAAATTTCGCTAATATGGTAGCATCGGCAAACGATGCTTAAGCTCAAAGATTGAACCGCGTGGCCATTATCATTTAACCACGAATTTCTCCAACATTTCAATGGGTCCTATGTATATGGGCCAAAGTGCAAAATTACAACTTTACAGGAGAGGCTTCTAAAGTTTCTATTTACTATAACTTCAGATTGATAAAACCGAAGTTAATGAATCTTTGCTTGTTTGCTAAGACAAGTATCCTCCTCATTTGTACTATAGTATTTTATATATACATATATCGGGTTTTTTTTACGTCACATTGGCCCTTCTACGTTAGTTTTGTTAAAATTATTTTTCTCTAAAAACACTTTAAAAGGGCCAATGTGTCATAATGGCCATTATACGCGTATTACGTTAATTAGCATACGTTATATACTTTTATATTTTTTACTCATAATATCAAGTAAAAATTGAAGTAGTTGATAATTCATTAATTAGAATATAAGCTATTTAGATATTTAGTCATTTATGTCACATTGACACTTATATATTTTACAATCGGCTTACCTACTAACTCAATTTTCAGTTAGATCATTTCAAGAAACACGCAATAGTTTTATTCATTTATTAAAATAAAAATTAAAGTAGCCTTAAAACTACACTTATGAAAAAAAATACAAAAAAATAATAAGTATGAACGAAACTTTTACTGAAGATCTTAGTTTGATTAACAAAATAATGTACCTACTTCACATTATTATTTTCTCAATAAAATTACAAAAAAAAATACAAAATTAAAAACCTATCTTGTGTAAATAAACTAAAAAAAATCTCTGTAGTATAATTAAGTAATAAAATCAACAAAATCAACATTAGTTTTTTTGTTAATTGGTTCGCGTTTGACCACCATCTCACCTGATAGCAGGCGCGTGCATAGGATTATGACAGGGCATGCGGCGGAGAAAAACACACAAAAACTTCTTCTTTTATAGATTTTTAGCATAGCCACAGCCACGCATCGCCACCATGCTACGATGCGTGGCTCTGGCTGTGCTAAAAATCTATAAAAGAAGAAGTTTTTGTGACCGATTACTCACAAAAACTTCTTCTTTTATAGATTTTTAGCATAGCCACAGCCACGCATCGCCACCATGCTACGATGCGTGGCTGTGGCTATGCTAAAAATCTATAAAAGTAGAAGTTTTTGTGTGTTTTTACTCCGCCGCATGCCCTGTCATAATCCTATGCACGCTCCTGCCTGATGGTAAGTGATGATGTGGTCGAAGATAGAGCACGCTTATCTAAAAGTAACCTATTCACTCTTGACTTTAAGGTCCCTAAGTTATAGCTATCGGGAAACACAGACTCCGGCAGGGAATTCCACTCCTTAACTGTACGCACAACGAAGGCATTCCCAAAATGTTTAGTGCGTATGGGTGGAATGTCGACCATGTAACGATGGCGCAACACCGTTCGTCTTATAGTCCGATGATGGAACGGGCTTGGCGGAATTCGATTGTGTAATTCCATCACACCCTCCCCGAAATGTAACCGATAGAAAACCGATAGACTTGCAAATCGTCGTCGATGTTCAAGGCTGTGGAGCTTTGACTTGACCAGTGCATCGTTGCCAATGAGTCTCTTGGCCCGTTTCTCAATAGACTCAAGCGCGTCCAAATTGTATTTGGCAGATCTATCCCAAATATGAGAGCAGTAGTAGCTCCATACACGACCGAACCTGGGCTCGATACAGATTGAGCAACTGTTCCGGTGTGAAGTACCGTCTCACCTTTGCTAAGATTCCCAACTTTTTTGATGCTAGTTGAGCCTTAGCCTCGATAAATGGTCCAAAATTGAGGGTGGAAGTTAGTGTAACCCCAAGAAGCTCAATATGATCGGTTATCGGCACGATTACATCACAGAAAGTGGGAGCCGGTTCGAATTGGCTCCTTTTTGAGGAGAAGAGACAAGCCTGGGTATTAGCTGTATTAAACTGGACCAAGTTGGCATCACCCCATTCGGAGACAGCCTTCAAGAACAGGTTCAAGCGCCCAACCATGTCCTCATGGAGAGACTGGATCTGACCCACCAGCACGCACGCTGGACACATCGCACCCTCAGTAATATAAGGAATCAAGTCAAAATTTTTGCAAACTGAGGTTTTAAATGCTAAGGGCTCAAAATTAAATTCGCTACCGGTTAACTAACCAGTTAACTAACCGGTTAACTAGCTTACCGGATGGCTAACTTAAATAATAAGCATATTATATGAAAAAATATCTGTAATGTAGGAATCCCGAATCTTGAAACGCGAGTAGTCAAAAATCTACTTTTTTGAGTTGTGCCCTTATATTACTAAGGGTGCGACATATCTCTCAGCAACTGTGCTGAGAGAACCGACCCCTGAGGGACGACAACATTAATAGCCAATTGGCAATTTAGCAGTCATCAATGACCACTCGAATGGACCGATCTCTCGGGAAGTCTTCAATCAAAACGCAAAGTTGAGTGGGTAAACCGAAAGAAGGAAGCTTAGCAATAAGGCTATCGTGCCAGACCCTGTCAAAAGCCTTGGAGATGCCAAGGGAAACAGCAAGTGCTTCCCCGTGCTAATTCTTAAAAAGTCTTCATTAAGTTTCTTCATTATCGCTTTCATTAATTGACGCAATGTCATTAGATGCTACTAAATTTTCATAATAACTGTGATATGCAGGTGGGATAATATTTTTTCATTCACTAAATTCCGACTTCTAGACAACTTAGCGCGATAATTAGATGTCATCTTTTACTTATTAAACTAAATTGTAACCCAAAAACACAACAATTACAATTTGTATTAATCACAGTGCGGCCGTTGCTCCGTTCAATGTATTGTCAAATCAGCTGATTGGTCCAAGCAATAAATAAACGCGCGGCAACTCCCCGCGTATAAGTCTCTAACTACTATTAGGACCTTGTACGTTTAAATTCATGTCACATACGCCGTTATACTGCAATAAAAAATCGTGTTTCTATGCAGAAATCTTTTTTTTTTAATAGCTCACATAATTCTTTATATCGATAAGATGCGTTTACCATAAAAAAGTCAAAATGGCCAAATTGTTAGTTTGGCCCATATACATAGAACCCATCGATTTATACAGCTGCATCAAAATAAAAGCACAGAAGTAAACACACTAAGGAAACGCCAGCAAAACTGAAAACTAGAAAGTATCTATGACATCTTGTCGTGAAACATTACTCAAACACTCCGGTAACAAGTTACATTTTTCATTTGGAACCATCTGAGGCACACAATGCAGCCTTTGAGGCGGCTCTAACGAGAACCTTCTATCGGATGCCTTCGTCGCTTACACTTTGAGAAACTTTAGCCGTCCCTCGACGAAGTGCCAGCTATCAAAGTGGGTGCGATGCGTTTAATGTACCTTCAAGTTTATTGTATGGTTGTATAGTTGCTTATACAGATTCATCGTTTATGTTTTGGGTGTAGCTTCATTATTATTCAGTGCTCAATAATCAAATATTTTGTACATTCCACAATTTGAACTCAGGTGGTAGGTTTAGATCATCATGGACCCTGTTGGTCACAGCGATGAAAATTACCTTAATGTATTATCTTATGGTACATGAAAATATTGATACAAGAAGAGATAACAGTATGACATGTTTGATACGTATGTTACCAAACCAACTGTTTACCATTTACTAGTAATAAAAATTACTTCATTGGGTCTTCATTATTGAACTAAAATTAGTAGGAATAGTAGGAACCTGAAGCCTATTGTATAGATATGTGTTCAGTCGATGATAAATAGGCTGGCCCTTATTAACGTAACGATGTATGAAGATACCATACTATGTACTTCTACCTAACACTTTGGACTACATAAGAATGATATTATTTCTTTTATTTGCAAGGTATTTACTTAATTGCTGCATTACAGTTTAGATTAAAGTCGACTGGCAGCTTAAAGGATAAAGTTCACGTTCACGAGTTCTTAAAGAAACTGGTGAATGACTTTCTTCTTCCATGTTTTGTGTTCAGTAGTGTTGAAGAAGTAGTTAAACTATTCATTAGCTGCTACGCGTCACGAGTTCGATAACCGTACCGCACAAATGTTTGAACGGCATTTTGAGGAAACAAAATACTAATGACATTCATATCGTGAGACATTCTTTATAAAACAAACTTCAAATAACTCAACATATTTAATTATTATTTATGTAAGTAATGTTAACATATCCGATCTCTACGATAAGGAGTGGAATTCCCTGCCGAGTCTGTGTTTCCTGATAGCTATAACCTGGGGGTTTTTAAGTCAAGAGCGAATAAGTAACTTCTAAGTAAGCGTGCTTCATCTTCGACCACATCATCGTTTACCATCAGGTGAGATAATGGTCAAAAGCGAGCCTACTAACAAAATAAGAATTAAAAAGAAATCTGTATTTTAATCCGTTGACACAATTCAGAAACATTTTCAAAACAATTTTAGAAACAAACCCAAAAGTACATTGTAATAATAAGTTCAGTAGGAAAAGAAAATTAAAAAATCTCTTAAAAATTTGCAACATCTGTTACGGACACAAGACGAAGAAATTTTGGAAGAGGACAAATTTATTCTGTCTCTTTAAGGAGTAAATAACATGAAATATGTATTGTCAGGGACAAATGTTGGCGGGAAGTTCTGGAGGGTGGGACGAAACAAATTGGAATTTTCTCAGGTAGAAGTGCTCAGAGGGACAACTTGGGTAGAGTTGACTAAGCTCTTGATTGTCAGTTCTTGGAGCTGATTGTTAAGCCTTTGTTTTGATATTCTTTTTGTTTTAGTACTGCAATAAAAGTTTTGGCATCCATTTTAATAAGTTTCTATGATAAGTTAGCTGTAATCTAGGGGATCTTTTCTAGGCGCTTCATCTTCGACCACATCATCGCTTACCATCAGTTGGTATGTAGTAGATACAAATATCCAATTATTATTGTTTCAGTTATATATGTTTGTTTCGTATATATTAAAATGTAATTAAAAAACCGCAAGGGCTGCTTTATCCAGAGAAAAGGCATCATCGTCAACCACGATTATTCTCTCAAGAATGCACGACTAAGTAGAAATAAAGCTCTTATTTCTTTGTTCCTTGGACGAATATCAAATTATCTAGAAAAAAAGCTTATTATTAGGAAATTAAAATAATATATTTTTTTAAGTATGGATGGATTGACCGCTACTTAGTTTGGGTAAAGATAAGGCATATGATGAAATAATTGTAATTATGGTCGAAATTCGTCATAATTAAAATGATTTCTAATGTAACTGTATACAAATAATATCTTTCTATATACAAATAACAGCTTTCTACACCCCTTCTCCAAATTCTTCTATTCTTCTTCACTTTTACTGTGCAAAATTTCATCATCCTCCTTCTGAGTAATTTCCGTTAAAAGGGGTACGAATTTTTTGTTTCACGTGTTAATTAGTAGGTATATAGACTGCTACATATTAAAGCTTTGCAAGTAACTGTCATTTAACTAACATGACTATAATGACGTCGGGGGTAGAAAATAATATATTAATATAAAATAGTTTGGTTCTTTTTTGTATATAATTTAAATCAGAAAGTGGAACACCTGATGCAAAACTTTACACGCGAGCAAAGCCGTAGGCAGTAGCTAGTACATAATAAAAGTATCTTCTATTAACCATAATCTCGTTAAAATTCCATATATTAATTAACCTAACATGCTTGCGCATTCTATAACCACAGATTACTAAATAGTTACTTCGTAACAGATACATCACTCTCATACAAAAGCGAAAATACCTACGCTATAATAGCCTACAAAATCTTAATAATAATACCAGATGTTTGCAGCGAGAAGAAATGTACCATAAGTACGCACACAGAGAGTTGAGATTATTTTGCCCGCCGCGCGACTCACGTCACCGAGGGAATGTCCTAGGGTTGTATATGATGATATTGGTAATAAAACGAGTATAGAAAAACAATTATTTTTTATTTGTTGATCAAATATGTTTCAGTTTAATAAAATGATAGATGCATTTTTTCCCTCCCTGGATTCCCAATTATTAATTTTTTGTGTAAATAATATTAATTTTAATAAAATTCCACGCAAATAAATAATCAAAAGGGGAACAGGAGCAAAGCGGAGGAAAATCAATTGTTTTTAGGTCGATCCATTATGACGTTGTCAAAATTATTTAAAAAGGCTCAGGCAGGCGTGCGGCAGCCCGCTGTCGGATGTACCGACGACGATACGCAAAGCGGTAGGCATATAACGCGTGGCCTTGAGCGAGTGATGGACGCCTGCTATAACCAAATCTTAACCATCCAAACAATCTTAAATTTCACTTTCCACCGACTGACGCATAAATATTTGATCAGGACAGTGTTATTTCAAAGCTACGTATTACGGTAATTACCGGGAATCCCGCAGACTTGTCGATGCCGCCCCTTCGTTCACAATAATGGCGGAAAATTACTACCATGAACACGGAGTATGGACTGAGTGCAAGTACAACGCTCACAAAATTAATCATCCTTGACAAATAGACAAAACGATTATAGTGATACCAATACGTGATGACGTATGTTACCTATAAGAATTCATATAGGTATAAATAAAAAAATATAAATTTGTGACCGAATTCTGGTCACGCACCCAGCAAGATAAGCAAAGTAAGCACTCTTTTGTTTACTCTGCTTATCCCGCTTGAGATTGGCTCGCTTATTTATTTATTATTTATTATAGTGCATAAACCTGTGAGCGAACATATTTGTACTCTTTCTTCCTTACTTTTAACGTCCAATGGAACAGCAATAAATCTCGACCGCGGGGATAATTTGGTCACCGATTGAATGATTACCGACACCTTTACTTACTTTTCGAAGCACAGGTGTGTCACTCCACTAACTTCACAATTCCGTTTACTAAAACCTAATTATTCTTAAAGCCTAACCTAGAAATTGAACGAAGGACCGCTTATTTATATTTTAGGTATCTACTTTATATCGCTATTTGGTACTGAGGCAAGTATTACTTATACATACATTCACCTTTTTGTTCGCATTCACTGTACACTCGGATAGTTCATTGGAGCTCAGTTCATTCTCCATGTCTATGACTTCAACTTAACACACCTGAAATATATATTTCCGCTCAAATCTTGGAATTAAAGGAAAATATGGGGTTGTATGGCGTCTGTTGTGAAGTTAATGTTTGTCTGTTGACTCATGAGTTCAATTGGATTCTATGATAATTATCACAGATTCAATTTATCATTTATTATACTTGCTAGTATTTTAGATAATTCCTAATTTACCGTAAAGGTTTGAAATCTTTATTTATATGATATTTTTTTAAAATTATATTTTTGTTTTTAATAATTATTAGGTACAGTTATAGTAGTCATGTTATAATTAAGATCTTAGTAGTACTTATGTATAGCGTGGCTATACATTTTTAATCTAAATTAAAAATTAAATACAGAATTCCGCATGAATTGTTACATGAACCCTTTTGGTTACTTCCATAAACATTTATGTGATATTGCTTGAAGTCAATTATTCTTTCCTACTCCAACTCAAAAAGGCAATATCTCAAGAGTTCATATTACATCAAAAATTTTCGAAGTGAAACTAACAATTCAGTATAAATGAAACACACTGACAGGATCGCCTTTTATGTACTGTGAGGCACATCACTTTGTTTCAAGAGTTACGACCTAACAAAGACTTGGTCTCGACAATGTTAATAAAAAACTAAAACCCGACTACAACAAAAACTTCGATGCTAAAAAGGATCAAACAAGATTTTCAGGATGCTGAAATAAACAAGGTTACTGGAAAAACAAGAACAGAACAAAAATAAAAGCCGTAGTCACACGTCACGTTATTAATTGTTTTGTTACGGTTGATATCCTATATAACGTGTGACTACGGCTTTTATTTTTGTTCTGTTCTTGTTTTTCCAGTAACCTTGTTTATTTCAGCATCCTGAAAATCTTGTTTGATCCTTTTTAGCATCGAAGTTTTTGTTGTAGTCGGGTTTTAGTTTTTTACTTTTTATTATTTAAACTATTTTGGTGTTAAATCACTGTGCTTCTATACTATTTAGATACCAAACACGGTATATCTATCTTACTATTATTTTTTACACATGACTTTTTGACCGCTAGAGGGCGCCACGTTAAATGTAAGCAATATTTTTGATAAGTACAAGTGAACCCCTTTCAAATGATACCAAACACGATGTATCTATCTTATTTTTATTTTTACACGTGACTTTTTGTCCGCTAGAGGACGCCACGTTAAATTTAAGCAATATTTTTGATAAGTACATGTGAAGCCCTTTCAAATGATACCAAACACGGTGTATCTATCTTATTTTTATTTTTTTACACATGATTTTTTGTCCACTAGAGGGCGCCACTTTAAATTTAAGCAATGTTTTGGAAATGTGCATGTGACGCCCTTTCAAATGATACCAAACACGATGTGTTTATCTTATTTTTATTTTTTAACACAACACTTTTTGGGCCCTAGAGGGCGCCACATTGGGTTTTGTGACACGTCACGTACCCTATGTTCAGCGGACGGTCAAGACGGTTCTAACGATACCTCATTTGTCGAGTTCCGATAAGCAGCTTTGGAGCTATGAGGGAACAGATGAACATACACACATACATACATACATACATACATACATACATACATACATACATACATACATACATAGCCTGTCAAAATCATAACCCTCCTTTGGCTTTGCCGTAGTCGGGTAAAAATATCATCGAAGTTTTGAAAAAACTTTATAGGTAAGGAAATAAGGGTCAATTTCAAACCAGAGAAAAGTTCGCGTCTGTACCGACGTTATCTCAAAGGGGACTAAACAAGCTATCAAAGCTTTACTTATATTGTACGACAAGACTTTTAGAAAATCGAAGTAAATAAAATATTGTCATGAAGTAACTTTGCTGCCGGTGGTATTTTGAAATTAATTATTTTTCTTTTCAGGAAACTTTAAGAGCGAAATACTGCCTTATTTTCTTCGGGAGCAGGTGTCATAATAGTATTACAACAAATAAGAGTAACACTAGTGACAAATATATTCTTCAAGACAAATTAGAATATTTTGACCTACACCTACACTACAGAAGTACCTTCACCTGATACTCATCTATACTATTATACTATAATATTATAAAGAGGAAACCATTGTATTTTTGTATTTTTGTATGTTTGTATTGAATAGGCTCAAAAACTACTGGACCGATTTCAAAATTTCTTTTACCATTACTTAGAGGGATTCTTCCGAATCCGTATAGGCTATATTTTATCCCGGAAAATAGATAGAATTTTTCGTGGTAGTGAAAGTTGTGGAGTAAGGCGTCGAAAAACTGCCGTACGTTAACGATTCTCGCATATTATCGTCAAATACTAATCCTTATCCAAATAAACTATTTATTGAGCAAGATTGTTTCAATAGCTATAAACCACTTTTTATTTTATTCAAAAGATATTACGAATTTAAAATTGTTATACTATAATATTATAAAGAGGAAACCATTGTATTTTTGTATTTTTGTATGTTTGTATTGAATAGGCTCAAAAACTACTGGACCGATTTCAAAATTTCTTTTACCATTACTTAGAGGGATTCTTCCGAATCCGTATAGGCTATATTTTATCCCAGAAAATAGATAGAATTTTTCGTGGTAGTGAAAGTTGTGGAGTAAGGCGTCGAAAAACTGCCGTACGTTAACGATTCTCGCATATTATCGTCAAATACTAATCCTTATCCAAATAAACTATTTATTGAGCAAGATTGTTTCAATAGCTATAAACCACTTTTTATTTTATTCCAATCGGACAATCCATTCAAAAGATATTACGAATTTAAAATTGTAATTGGTATTAAAATGAATGATGGTGTCGCACGACTCGACCGGCGAAACCGCAGGGGAGGGGGGTGCACATCTATGAAGCAGCTTGCCGCACGGCTCACAAGCAGGCAAGCCCGGTTAAGCAGCCGACAACCTCAGAGGTTGACCTGCGAGATGCCACACAAAAAAAAAAAAAAAACGCGCGGCTCACTCGCGCGGTCGGCTCTCTACGCAGTGGACACGGCCAAATCGAGTAAATTTACTGAATTAATGCACTTATTAAAATTGATTTCGGAACTATTTAGATACTCATTATCAAAAGTTCTTTTCAAAAATACTTATAAATAATTTCATTCAATATTTCTTAAATATATTCTTAAATAATTCGAATTATTTTCGAAAAACTGGTATTTATTTTCGTCTGACGATAGGTAGGGTTTTTTTAACATAAACCCAAGATAAACAATATGCCTAAAAAGAAACGATCGCAGCTATCTGAAAGTACTTCCCAAGCGAGATTAGCAAAAATACGTCGCAATGGGGAATCTTCTTCAGAAAATTCTGAACGTCTCGCAAGTCAAAGAGAATACGTTTCACAGTCGCGGGCAAGAGAATCTAGCAGTGAACGTTCCTAGCGCCTTGCTGAAAATAGAGATAGACTGTCACGAGCACGCACTAGAGAAACTAGCTTACCAAGCCGCTTGCCGGAGTAGAGGTTTGCTGGAAAACGACAACCAATGGGAAATTACTTTGCGAGAAGCTGCAATTTCCGAATGTCCGCTGAAGCTGAGAGAGTTGTTTGTGGTTATACTATTATTTTGTTTCCCCTCTGAACCTCTCAAATTATGGGACAATTTTAAGGACGATTTGTGTCAAGATATTGCAAATATAGCCCAGCAACAACAAATCCAGGACTATGATGTGTATAACGAAGGCTTGATACAGATTGAGAACAAACTGTTAGAACTGAGCGACAATAATTTCAGAGACTTTGGATTACCTTCTCCTAATCGCTCGCAAAATAAAATAGATGCCATACTGTACCGTACACATTATGATGTAAATGAGCTGTCAGTATTTGTCAACTCAAATATAACCAAGCTGGTGGCAGATCAAAAAATTGCGTTCGATGTTATAATTGAAAGTGTGGAAAATAACAGTGGTCGACTATTTTTTTTGGACGCGCCTAGCGGAACAGGTAAAACCTTTCTTGCCAATTTATTGTTGGCAAAAGTACGACAATCTGGAAAAAAAGCATTGGCAGTTGCGTCTTCTGGAATTGCTGCAACATTATTGAGTGATGGGAAAACTGCTCATTCCACCTTTAAATTACCGTTGGCTGTGTCTCTAGAGCAACAATCCGTATGCTCTATACGCACAAATGGACCACTAGGGAAACTGTTACAGGATGCGTCACTAATTATTTGGGATGAGTGCACCATGAGCCATAGAGCTCATGTAGAAGCAGTAGACCGCACATTACAAGACATTAGGAGCTGTGGTAACATTATGGGAGGTGTAACTTTTGTTTTAGCTGGAGATTTTCGACAAACTCTTCCGGTTATAACAAAAGGTAAACGTTCCGACGTTATTAAAGCGTGCCTTAAATCATCTCCTTTGTGGCTATCTATTGAAACACTCAGTTTGCGCACGAATATGAGAGCACACTTAAATAATAACCGTGATAGCAATTTTCCCCAAAAATACTTCAACTTGGTGACGGAAAATTACCAACTCCAGTCCCAAACAGCTCCCAAGTATTATGAAACAATGAATTGGCTCAAACTGTTCACAGTCTACAAATACTGGTAGACACAATCTATCCCGACATCGAAAATCTAACAGAACGAAATTCCAAGTGGCTCTGTTCGAGAGCAATAGTGGCACCGAGAAACGATGCAGTAAATGAAATTAACAAAATGATTATTGAAAAAGTACCCGGTGATTTTAAATGTTTTAAATCCATCGACACCGTGTGTAATACCGAAGATACAGTACACTATCCACAAGAATTTTTAAACTCACTCAATCCTGCCGGCTTGCCACCCCATGAACTGAAATTAAAAGTAGGTACGCACATTATGCTATTAAGAAATTTAAGCCCTTCTTATATGTGCAATGGGACAAGACTTTTGATAAATAAAAGAATTGCGAGCCAATGTGATTGTAGCGACCATCTTCACCGGCTGGAGCTGGACAGCTCGCTCACATTCCGCGGATCCCGATGATACCGACAGATTTGCCTATTTCCTTTAAAAGATTACAGTTTCCCGTCAAGGTATCGTTTGCCCTTACAATAAATATATCCCAGGGTCAAACTTTTTCAATGGTAGGCATCGATCTCAGAAAAGAGTGCTTTTCTCATGGCCAATTATATGTTGCACTTTCTCGAGTAGGATCTCCTGAAAACCAATATGTTTTAATGCCATCTACAAATACTACTGCGAACATAGTGTATAGTGAAGCATTAAGGTAACGAGAAAAAAAAAAAGAAATAAAAACAAAAATAAAAGAGTTAAGCTGGTACGAAACAAAGAAATGTAACACGAATAAAAAACCTATAAAAAATACATACAAAACAAATTTTTTTTTCAGAGCGCTTAAAAAATAAATGTCTACCCGTGCGAAGCCGGGGCGGGTCGCTAGTACACATATAATTTTGTTTGAGATTTATATAAAACATTTAATTCATGGTAACTTATAACATAATCTGTTTAACAATTTTGATCATGCGTTGTTTATATTTAAGGCTCCTATATAACACAAATAACTAAATCACATACTTTATCGACAGTTCATAAAGCCTGACACTTTAAAAATAAACAATATATTGCTTGTATCATTGTTCCACTACAGACTCAACTACTTCCACACGCCCCCTTTTTGAGTTATACAAGGGATTTCTAAAACGAGCACTACTTCCTGAACTGATCATTGAATCCCTTCTCGTCAGACTCACGACACTGTCTGACCTCCTCTTGAACCTCGAAAATATACTGCCAGGCATGCTCCTAGACAATAACGGGACCCTCAGATCCGGAATTTTGTAATAGTATACATACAATGCCCCGAATGTTAAAACCACTGCGAAAAACATGGATACAAAAATTTTCCCGCCCAAACTCGACTTCGACAAAGGACTACCGCTTATCTGAGTAACTTTATGCCCTTTCACCCAGTGATCGTGGAGAGCATAGCTAATAGAATTGATTATTTCTGCGCTTAAACCTTCGTATTCACCTTTATCAACTACCACGAGCTGAATTCTCCTAAATTCAATTTCTGGAGAGAAACCAACGTAGTATTCGATACGTTCTTCACCATATTCATGGGTTCTGTCTTTGATAAGTTCGTCAAAAGCTTTCATGTCCAATCTTTCGTCTGCATCAAAGAATATATAGCCACCACAGATTTCACAACAGAACCCGAGAGGCTTGATAGGATGCACACACGGAGCCTCCGGACAAAACTTCGTAGTACAATCAATGGTCGCCGGAATTGGTTGACACGCACACCCGAATTGCGAACAGTGCATAGGCTTACCAATCTTAATATTTGTCTCCATATATTCATTTAAAACAAACTGTTGTGGATCATCATTAATTTGACGTAGCAATATATGATACATGAAATCAAAACCGGAGGTATAACTTTTGTTACCAATTTTGATTCGTTTCACATACTGTGTCACTTTTGGTAAGGTCAAGGTGAATTTGGTATCTTCTGGAAACTCCACTACATCGTTGAAGCACGGTATCCTGTCTGAGTCAGGAGTAGCTTTGTTGAACATCGGCGAGCTCCAAACATCTGCTTGGTTCCAGGACATCACCGATTTGTCTAAGTAATAAGCGTTTCCTTCTGTGCAGCTGGTATCCGCGTCATTGGTTCCTAAAGTTAACAAGCCTTCTAAAATCAGTTCACCGTTTTCAGGCAGAATCAATCCGCTTACTTCAGTTTTAGATGCAATTTCTACTGAACCGGCAATCGATTGTGGAAACACGACTGTTTGTTTTGAACACGGAAGTTTTCTGTCTTTGAAGTTCTCTGGTAACTTGAAGCTTGAGTTTGGAAGCTACTTGATGGTTGTCGCTGATATTAAATTGGTGCCAAATATACTGAGCCACTGGAGGGCCACGGTCGGTGACATATTGGGAGCAACGAATGTTAATGAATGCCAATCTGGTTCTGTCCGAGTGTAATGCGACACTAAATGACGTCTGGTCGTTTGTTATCTCTGCTCTATTTGATGTGCGTGTTACGAGCGCTGCCTACATCGGCTGAATAGCGACTTGATAGTTATTTACGTACAATGGATGTTTCCACGTGAAATTGCAACACAGGGACTCTGCTGACTCGACGCCTCGTGTCGCCACCAAACACCTACTTCCAATCATCTGATGCCGCATTTGCGTTTCACAACCGATAAGAATTATAGTTATCGTTCAAGTTTAGTCTTAAGATTTAATATTAATAATTTAAAAGTAATTAATGGCCGGCTGCCATTCATAATTTGCGTGACATATACAATCATAAATCAACTTTATTTACAAATTGAATCGTATCAATCATATTAGATGTATGTACGTATGGAGGATTAAGCATGAATAAGCTGCATCCATATTTTCCGTACTATGATATCAAATGATAAATGATAATGGGTCATTTTCTATGGAGAAGAACAGGCAAGAAACATTACTATTTTAAATAAAAAAATATATATTAACTTTAAGTTTCTATAGGTATAAGAGGACAGTATAGCTCAATTATCATAATACATCATAGTAAAGCATATCAAAGAAAGGCCCGTAATACAAAATATGCTCTCTTCTTTATAGGCAATACGTACAGCAGCAAAGGGGACATTTTAATCATACAGAGGTTCTTTAGTCCTAGTCCTGACAGTAGTGAGATATTAAAGTAAAACAAAACTCTTTTGTTAGCCCCCTCGTACGTCCCCTTTTGCCTCGCGTGTGTAATTATTCGTTATTTTTTTCACATCCGCCATTTTTGAAGGCGTTCCTTGATAGTCTTTTTTCGCGTTTCGTATTATTGTGTTTTTTGCTGGTGATTTTTTTTTTTTGGTGTAGGGTGTGAATTGTGAATGGGGTGTGTGACATGCTATTTTGACTGTACTTACTGTTTAAAATTGTAGGTTGTTTTGTATATGCTCTGTGAGATTAAAGTAATGATAATATTCGATTCCATTGACTTTAGAAAGAGTGTTTTCTCTAAACGTCATCATCGTGGTGTTTTTGTTTAATTTCTAAGAAAAACATCTTTTTTTTTTTCAATATGAATCAACACACTACTTAACACAAGCAGAAGAAACACATATGAATAATCTTATCTGCAATTTTATACAAAAGCATAACCGATTAAGTGTGTGTTTACAACGGAACCCTAAGAAGCATTCGATTTTTGTAAATTTGACGACGCGCCCAATTTTGCAAGATTTCATTCTGCTAAATCACACAAAATGTTAACAAAATATTCACTACAGCCTTCCTCATTAATTACTCTAGACATTATTGAAAACTACATGAAAATCTGCATAGTTTTTTTTTTTTTAATTTTTAATAGACGCAGCCGGAATCTTTGTTTTATAATATGGAAAAAAAAATATTATAAAATGTATTTGAAACTACCAAAAACTAATTTATAATCATGAAAAACTATAACAAACTTTACTAAAACTGCAAACACTATGCAAATTTTTCATAGTCCCTTGGTTTCGATAACAAAGTTAGGCAGAGATACCGACGGGTCACTAGGTCCTGCTAATCAGCTAATCTTTTGAAAAGTAATGGAGCGGAATAAAGGCTGCGTTTGCGGTGATGCTAAAGTGGTGTGCACATTTAATAGCGACCGTGTTTTGTTTAGTAGATACAGTGAAATGAACTTATTTATTTATTATTAAGAGTACTGCTACAATTTATATGAAAAAAAAACTGGTCGAGTAAGAGCTAAACCCTTGTACCGAGAGTTATTTAATTTAATTTTTTTAATGATAATAGGCTCTCGTTTCACCACCATCGCTCCTAATGGTAAACGATGATGTGGTCGAAGATGCACGCTTACCTAGAATAGACCTAGCTATCACTAATTAATAATAATTATAATTCCACTCTTTAAACGTACGCTCCTTGAAAGTTCTCCTAAAACGTTTTGTGCGTATGGGTGCGATGTCCACCATGTAACGATGGCGCATCGCCGCTTGCCTTGAGTCCGATGATAGAACGGGATGGAATTTTATTTATTGTCTAGCTGACCTGCCTAACTTCGTACCGCTAAATTTTTTGTATCATCCATATTTTCTCAACTTTTAAACCTTCTCTGTATTTCAGGGAACATAACACAAAAAGAATGAATGAAATCGGTGAAGCAGTGAGAACGGCTTTACCGATTTCATTCTTCTGTTTTAGCGAGACTAAAGAACAGTAATTGATTTTTATACATAAGAAGATCTGTATCAGACAACTGATCCATACAGTGTTAATAATTTAATTGGCAACATGTACGCAAACAAATAAACAGACAAATATATTGCAATTAATTGCTTGTAACAAATTTCAGCCTAAATTCTAAAATTATTTATGTTTAATGAAAAAGTGAACTTAGCCGGTATTTGAAGTATCTATTTTAATTACAGTTGGACTGTCTAGACAAATTCTTAATAAGTTCAAAAGGTCGAATATAATTCAAATAAAATTCCTTGTTTTACTAGAATTCTATCTTATTTTGTTTCGGTCTTGTTACGTAATTAAAAACATTTATTAAAACTACGGGACGCCCAGTGTTTAACACGTTCGTTGACAGTACGTCGTGAGGCGGGAAATTAAAATAGTGCGTTGTGACAGTACGTCGAGGGACGGTCCACTTATTTTTAAGAGTACGTCGTCTCACGATAATTTTTCATATAAGTATTATGAAGAGCAGTATCCACTGTCATATTATGAGCAATTTCATATTTCTTACTGTCGTAACACGAGTATTTTGTGGGTAGTTTCATATTGCTTGCTTGTGCACGAGTACTACGTTGATTTGTAATTTAGTATGGAAAATTCTACTGTCGTAATGTGGTGTCAGGGTAAGTGCTCACTGTCAGCGAACGTGTTAAGATTCGACTATGAATCAAACGATTTCTAATGCATTGATCATTTGCATAGCCATTCCCAACCCAACTGAATTGCGGTCGGCTGGATGCAGCTGAGTATTAGAATTTTACATGCAGCGTCGGTCTATCTGACCTCACAACGCAGTAGCTGGGTAACATAATACCCCTTGGCCAGCCCAGTGTCAGATTTTCTGGTTTTGACTACCCGTAAACACTGTCAAAGATGTACAAATCTCGGTCAGGACCAACGACTTAACGTGGTTTCGGACGCAGGAAGGAACCTCGATCATTTCTCTTTTTTATTGATAATAGGCTCGCGCTTAACCACCATCATCTTACCATCAGGTGGTGAGTGATAATGTGGTCGCAGATGGAGCACGCTTGCCTAAAAGTAACCTATTCACTCTTGACTTAAAACTCCCAGGTTATAGCGATCAGGAAACACAGACTCCGGCAGAGAATTCCACTCCTTAGCCGTACGCACAATGAAAGTATTCCCAAAATGTTATTAATGTTAATGTTACGACCTATCTGTTATGACCTATCTTTAGATCGACCTCGGCAACTTTTCCTTTACCTTGAAGGTCGACCAGTCTGACTGTTATTATTTAACCACAAGCTCCTCAATTTTGCCAAGCGTTACCAATTATCAAAATAAATGTGAACGTATTAACAATACAATAACCTCTTACCTCTCACCATTCCACTATAATGTAATTACGTTCCAACTCCGCACAGCTCTTATTCAGTGTGCACTACCCCTAGCAAGGGTCGGTATACCTTTAATTAACGATCGGTCAGGGAAGGCAACTGAAATAATTTAACTCCGCTAAATTACAGTTATGATAATGACTATTATTTAGTTAAGTCCTTTGTTATTCTACACTTTGAAGTTTGTGGAAGTCAGATAAACATAACGTATAATATTATTTACTTGGTATGCAATGCTTTGATTGAATTAGAATTAGTAAATGATTATTGAATATATATTATATAGATATATAATTTTCGTTTATTTATATTCCTTTTCTCCTTTGGCCCACTGCTGGAACAAATGCCTCCTCACTCCAGCAATGGGTTGAATTTCATCATGCTTGCCTAGTGCAGTTTGTTGGATACCACTATGGATGGTTGGATCCAACAAATTATCCACATTATCCTCCACCATCTTTTGGTGCTTCCGTTGTTTTCTTTCACTGATTTGAGAGCTGTGATGATGGTATAAACCACGGAATAGATGAACAAGGTTGGAATGGTAGTGTGGGCGTGGCGAGCGTGCCACATTTATGATACGAAAATCATAGCTCGACCTATTAATTCATTCACCGCGTTTAGTGTGCTTCGGAGTACGTCGGAACACAGAGCTCTGCTTTAAGATGCCGTGTTGTGCAATTATAACCTGTAAAACAAAAAGTCAGACCGCAAGTATAGAGCGAGGAGGTATATCTTTCCATCGGTAAGTCGAAAATAACATATAATTACAATTTTATTTGTACAAAACATATAAATATTCTGATCACTATGAAATTCCGAACATTACAACATTATTGCAACAAGTTACAAAAAATATACATTGCCCGATGTGTACTCGTTTAATCAACGCAATGACCAAGTCCGCTTGCAATGTACTGCATGCGTTGCGTCCTCAACACTTGAAGCATGGACGTTTCGTCGTTTGCCCTGATTGGCCGTGATGCACGGCGCATATTTATCGACAATGAGTTACAATCAGTAGCAAACCCTCGATTTAAGTGTGTGTAATTTATTTGTGTGCGTAATTCGCATACGTAACGGGCCTCTTGCTTGTACTGGAGCTAAATAGTGGGAGACAAGCGTTCTCATACAAATCAGGAACTATTTCCTTTCTAACCTCTTATCTGTTCTGTGGTATAAGCTTCTGAATTATGTGCCTGACTGGTTTTGAAGGCACTATAGTCTAACTCAACCACTGGGCCACATTTGTCGTTCAGAGAATTTAGTTTGTTTTTTTTTATTTGCTTTCTTTTGTTTTTGATATCATAGCTCTATAATGAATTGGACGATACCACTAAAGTTTGTATTATGTTGTTAGGATTAAGACTGTGTTGGACTTTTAGATTTTTATTTAACACAGTCTACAGGTGCATACAAAAAATAGGAAGGCATACAAAAATTGATTGCCTGTATCATCAAATTAGGACGAAAAATCATCATCATTTTAAGTAAATAAAAGTATTAAAATGATTCTCTGTTATTTATTTAAACTAGAAAAATACATTTATTTGAAAAGACTAGGTTTGGAAAGTGAGTTGAGTACTTCATGTACCTGATTAGAATCCAAATAAGAACAACTCAAATGTCTGCAAAATTAAACAAAACCAATCTACAATCTTCTCCAAACATCATAACACTCCCCATTGTCGAGTTACCGTAAAATGATAAACACAGACGTTTCGCAAATAGTCCATTTATGAAATTGTCCATTGTAGTTAATCAGGGCTGTTTGATCCCGACTGTTTGTAAGAGTAAAATGCTAATTAGTGATTCGATTAAGTGATATCGGGTTGAATTGTGATGGCATGCTGCAAAATTGATTCGAAATACTCGAAATGAATATTGTAATGCAGGGGTAGTGAACCTTTGACATGAGTGTGTTACTGGTGGCACGGGACAAAATATATGTATCCTACTAATATTCTAACTGTGAAAGTTTGTAAAGACGTTTGTTTGTCTTTCACGCAAAAAGTATTAGACGGATCTGAATGAAATTTTGGTATGTAGATAGCTGAAATTCTGAAATTCATTCATTATCCCGGAATTCCCGTTGGATCAGGCGAGAAAAACATCACACGCGTATGAAGCCGCAGTCAACGGCTAGTATCCTTTTTCTGGATTTTTTAAGCAAAGGTTAAACTTTGTCAGTGTGGCTGAGACGGAATGGAACCTAAACCAAATGTGATGTAATTAATAGATATTTAATACTGATTTGATAACTGCCATTTATAAATATACCGGCCTCATTTACTTTAAATTTAGGAAAAAAAAATTACGTGTAAAAGTGTTATTTAATAATAAAAAAAAAAGCAAAATAAAGATCATTTATAATATTAATAACCAACATATAAATTTATTAACATCATCGGAAAATATCCATTTTGAAATCAAAAGCTATCCTTTATTACCAGATTTAATCAACGTACAACAGTAATGTAAATTATAAAGTTATTTTATAAAATATATGAAAATAAAAGGGATTTTTTTTATTCCATCACGTTAAAATAGCTGAACGTGTCTGGATGAAAATAGCTCCGGGAAAATGTGACATTTTTACGCGAATAAAGAGGGGGGCAACAGCTAATTCAACATATCACGGGTTGGATGACGCCATACTTATACTACAGATAGTAAAAAGAAGCCTATGGGTTAATCTAGGTTCATAAATATCTTTGTGTGATTGAAATACACGTATAAACCTTATGAGATGAATAAAATTGTTATAATTAAAACTTTAAATTGATATAATAGTTTCACGCTGCCAAAGTGAGCGTCTAAGTTCTGTAAATAAAACCACTGGGACGTGATGCATTAGTGGCACCTTATGGCTATATCAATTTTTTAGGGTTCTTTAGCCGAATGGCATAAAACGAAACCCTTGTAGTTTCGTCATGCCTGTCTGTCCGTCCGTATGTCACAGCCATTTTATTCCGAAACTATTATGACTACATATGTGAAACTTGGTAGGCAGATAATGTAGATATATTCTGTGAACCGCTTTCCGATTACATGACAAAAATAAAAATAAAACATATAAAATTAAGAGGGGCTCTCCATACATGGAACTGAAACTAAAAATATTTTTTTCATCAAACCTACACATGTGTGGTATCTATAGGGTGTTACTCAGACAGCCCAATTAGAATATTGAATTATAAGTCTAAAAACACATCCATAACTAAATAAATTGAAACCAAACCTAGACATTTTTCTTATAAAATAGTTATCCTTACTAAACGCAAAACTTAGGTGCGTCATGCAATAACCTTACGCTGACACATACACTCATGCAAAATTAGTGTTCGACACGAAAACGAGCGCATTTCCTTGAATTAAGGATTGTATTAATTTGTCATTATACTGTGTTTTAATTTTAAGTTAAAAGAAAGAATTTTCCGTCAAAGTTTAACACCTATTTTCTATGACAGAAACAACAAGCAAGCAAGCAAAAAACAGCTACTATCAGGAATTGCGTTTATTCTGTTACACGTTAAGTTAATTAAGGTTTCTAAAACCACTTTTTCTCAAAATTATTCACCTCCCCCCCCTAACTTTTATAATAATGGAGTGAATATTCTAAAAAGTATATGCTGTAGATCTTAATGAAAACATTCAACGAAACTTCGTTTGAACGAGATCGTGTCAGCAGTTTTTGAGACATAGTACATTTTCTAAAACCGCAAAAATAAGTTTGTATTTCATACAAACTCTATCAAAAACAAAGTTATCTGGCGTAGTTTCTACGGAACCCTTCATGGACGTGTCTGACTCGCACTTGGCCAATTTTTTAGATTTACAAGCACGTTCTTAATCAAGGTTTACCATCCCTGTTTTTAAGAGTTTAAAAGATTTTCTGTTAAAATTTCGTTATCAATGTGTTTAATAAACATGATTATATTGTATTGTGTTCAGAATATAAGAGCGCATTAATGAAATTTTCTCCTCAGTTCATTGGATTTCATGATGCTGTATTGATATTTCCTCGTCATGAGTATAGAATTTGTAGCGGGGTATTATTTTGCTTATTAAATTATTGTTGTAATTCTTCATTTACGTAATAATACGCAACACACACATACATACACACACCTCTCCACACACAATCATTACATAACATTCTCTACTCAACGTTAACCTACCAACCGCTTAGCTATGGTTATAATAATTGTTTTTCCTATTTATTTTTCTTATAGTTGTTACCACCCACCAACTGTGTCCCCACGTTGTCGTCGTGGTGGGGCTTGCGTGTTTCGATGATCTCTGGGGCCATGCCGGTAGAGGCACTCATGCCGGATGGGCCCAGAGGGAGAAACCAGACCAAGAGGGACACACCGGGGGAAAGGCGCGCCGCCTGGAGGATCGAGCAGCTAGCTCGAGCTTCTAGACGGCGCGGGGCCTGGTCTCAGAGATCGGGTCAAGGGGGAGGAAAGGTTCACTTCCGGTATGCGTCTAATCTTTAGACGTAACCGTGAAGTGAACCAGGGGAAGGGAAGTAAGGGTGTAGGAACAGAGGAACTCACCTCTCTAAAAAAGTTAAAAAAAAAAATGGAAGAAAAAGTTTTTGGTAAAGCTACCCAGGCTCCTCAGCTGGGGAGTCCCGCACCGGACACGTCCGGTCAGTCCCACCGTACTCTGGGGGGGACAACAAGACCTTTTATCCCAAATTTTCCCCGGCAGTCGCCGCATCGAGCCAGGGAGGCTCACGTGCCCGTGAGGTAGAGTCGCTGGACTTGTCCAGCACGTCCACCTCACCGGCACCGAACGTTGAGCGAGCGCAGAGCGCCGCTCCGCGGAGGAGAGGGGCGCCGGTGCTCGGGTCGGAAATCGACTCGGCATCGGACGCCGAAAGCTTCCAGAGCTTGATCTCTGGGAGTGCAGT
Organism: Tholera decimalis; assembly: GCA_943138885.2. Taxonomy (NCBI): domain Eukaryota; kingdom Metazoa; phylum Arthropoda; class Insecta; order Lepidoptera; family Noctuidae; genus Tholera; species Tholera decimalis. Next base: position 43,757,928 of record OW964552.2, read on the forward strand.
GAGGAGTGACGAGGGGGGCGCCAACAGGAGGAAGGAGTTCCTCAAGCGCCCCCACGACGACGAGTCATTGTCGGAGGAGGGGCTTGTCTCGGCCCGCAAGATCCCCAGTAGCGTACGGGGTAAAGGCCAAGGCAAGACCTCGGGGAGGGGGCCTCCCTCTGGAGAGCCCAACACTGGTCTGGCCTCGAGCGAGGCCAAACTAGAAGAGGCCGTGGCGGCTGCCATCCGCACCATCTCGCGGAAGCGGAACCGCAAGAGCAAGGAGGACGCGATCGGCGAAGCCACGGCCTCCATCATGGCGGCCGCGCGGACTTACGGCGGGGCTCTGGCTGCAAGGGACGATATGTCCGATCTGCGGCCGGAGGTCACCCGCCTGACTGCCGCCATGGAGGCTCTCCAGAGGGAGAACGCCGCCCTCTAAGCGGACCTGGCCGCAATCCGGGAAGACGGCCAGCGTAATGCGCCGCCGCGGGGCCAAAAGGAGAAAGGCCAGCCCACACCAGCGGAGAACTCGGTTCTCGACCTGGTGCGACAGGAGCTGGCCGCCTTCCAGCAGCGGTTCTCCGTATTGGAGAGCCACGTGCTGCGACCCCCGCTGGTGGCGCCTTCGTACGCGGCTGCGGCCGCGTCCAAGCCTCCCCAGACGGCGACGAGGCCGCCTCAGGCGAAGACGGCCACTGGGCAGACGGCCCCAGCGACGGCGGCTCCTGCGAGGGCGAAGACGGCCCCGGCCAAGCCCAAACCGGGCCCACCAAAGCCGCCTCCAACCCCGACACCTGCGGGGCCGAAACAGGCGGCCAAAGGGAAGAAGGCCCAGGCTGGGAACCAGCCGTCCCAGCAGCCTCCTCCAAAGACTCCTCCGGCCGGCGCCGACTGGCAAGTGGCCGGGGAGAAGAGGAAGGCTGCTGGCGCAGCCAGGTCCTCGAGGAGAAGGGAGAGACGGCAGCGACGAGACACCGCGGCGCGATTGCGCGCCCCCAAGACCGCGGCTGTAGTGATCACACTGCAGCCGGACGCGGTGAAGAGGGGCGTGTCGTACCGCGACGTGCTCGCGAAGGCGCGGCAGGTGATAGACATCATGGAGCTCGGCATCACCGGTGGCCTCCGTCACCGGGTCACTGCGACGGGGGCTCGGATGTTGGAGATCCCCGGCGCAGCCAGTGGCCCTACCGCAGACGCTCTGGCCGAACGGCTCAGAGCGTCCTTAAATGCGGAGGAGGCCCGAGTCTCCAGACCCACCAAGTGCGCAGACGTGCGCATATTGGATCTGGATGACTCCGTGACGGCCGAGGAAGTGGTGGCCGCCGTTGCCAGGACTGGGGAGTGCCCTCCCGATCAGGTGAGGGCGGGCGCCCTGCGTCCTGGCTTCACGGGGTTGCAAACCATTACGGTTAGCTGCCCCGTCTCGGCGGCGAAAAAGCTGCAGGAGGGCCGAAGGCTCCTGGTTGGTTGGGTGTCTGCGCAGGTGAAAGTCCTGGACCCCAGACCCCTGTGGTGCTTCCGCTGCCAAGTGGGCAACCATGCGGCATGCGTGTGCACCTCGGAGGTAGATCGCAGCGATAGGTGCTTCCGCTGCGGTCAGCCCGGTCACAAGGCCGGCTCGTGCTCCGCCCCGCCTCACTGCTTCGCACGTGAGGCGGTTGGCAAGCTGGCCGATCACCGGGCTGGGGGCAAGTCCTGCGCCCCACCCACCAAGGCCAGGCGCAGAGGTAGGCCCTCTGCCGCCGCCGTCACCGAGAGTGGCGGTACAACGGCTCAAGGCCAAAAATACCGCCCCAGGACCCGACGGCTTGCAAGGGAAAACCTGGGTCCTGGCCTCGGAGACTCTCGGGCCTCGACTAGGGGGGCTCTTTAGCGCATGCCTGGAGAGGGGCCAGTTTCCGCTTCGCTGGAAGACGGGAAAGCTGGTCCTGATCCAGAAAGCCGGGCGCCCTGCGGACTCTCCGTCCGCATTCCGGCCCATCGTGCTGCTCGACGAGGTGGGCAAGCTCTTGGAAAGATTAAGATTGCAGACCGCCTCTTCGGGCACCTGAATCGGGTGGGCCCGGATCTTGCGGAGTGCCAGTTTGGCTTCCGCAAGGGGCGCTTGACGGTGGATGCCGTCATGCGCGTGAGAGCCCTCACGACGGGGGACGCGGTATCCCGGGGCAGGGTCGTCTTGGCGGTGTCTTTGGACATCACCAACGCCTTCAACACCCTGCCCTGGAGTTGCATCAGGGAGGCACTCCGGTATCACCGGGTGCCGACCTACCTCCGTCGCATAGTCGAGGACTACTTGACGGACAGAGCCGTCATCTACCCCGGTCACCGGGGAGAGTGGAACCGGCAAGAGATGTCGTGCGGTGTCCCGCAGGGATCGGTCTTGGGGCCGCCCCTGTGGAACATCGGATACGACTGGGTGCTGCGCGGCGACCTCCCTGACGGCGTCAGCGTAGTATGTTACGCTGACGACACGCTCGTCCTGGTGCAGGGAGAGTCGCACCAGGCGGCGGCCGACCTGGCGACGCAAGCGGTTGCTACAGTCGTTCGTAGGATCCGGCAGTTGGGACTCGACGTGGCGCTGCACAAGACAGAGGCCATGTGCTTCCATAGCGGTCGGAACGCGCCACGGTCCGAGTCCCACATAACGGTGGAGGGGGTTCGCATCGGCGTCGGGAGGACGATGAAGTACCTGGGACTCGTCCTCGACAGCCGGTGGAACTTCAGGGAGCATTTCCTGAGTTTGGCCCCAAAGCTGAACCGGGCAGCAGCCGCCTTCAGGCGACTCCTGCCTAATCTCAGCGGGCCAAACGCCTCCTGCCGAAGGCTGTACGCCGGCGTCATGCGGTCCATGGCCCTCTACGGGTCCCCAGTGTGGGCCCTGTGCATCCGGACGCGACCACTAAAGTTGGTCGCATGCCAGAGGGTCATGGCTATCCGAATGATCCGGGGATACCGCACGATCGCTGCGAATCGGCCAACCTCCTTGCCGGATTGCTGCCCTGGGATCTGGAGGTGACTGCCCTCTAGCGCGTCTATGAATGGCACGTGGAGGCGCAGCGACGGGGCGTATCCCCGCTGCCTCGAGAAGTCGAGGCGCGGCGGGAAGAGCTCCGGCGTGATCTCAGGGCAGTATGGAGGGAACTACTGTCGCAACCAAAGGCCGGGCACGCCGCAATTGCGGCGGTAAGACCCCTCTTATAGGAGTGGTTAGATCGGCGTCACGGCGTCCTGACCTACCGCATGACGCAGGTCCTCACCGGACACGGAAGTTTCGGGAGGTACCTGTGTCTGATGGGAAAGGAGGAAACGCCTGGGTGTCACCACTGCGAGGGTCGCCCTGAGGACACAGTCGAGCACACGGTGCAGGACTGCCCCGCTTGGGCAGAGCACTGACGTGTCCTCACGGCGGCAATAGACGGAGACCTCTCGCGCCCGGCATTGGTCGAGGCCATGCTGCGGGGCGAGAGGGAGTGGGAAGCGGTCGCCTCCTTCTGTGAAGCAGTCATGCTTCCGAAGGAGGAGGCGGGCCGCGTGAGGGAGAGGATGGTGTCCTCCCTCCAGCCCAGCCGCAGTGGTAGACGCCCACGGCGTCGGACGTCGGCCGACGATCTCCGGCCACCGTAGGCGTGGGCATGCGGACAGCGAGTAAAAGGCAACTCGCTGTCCGATCATGGGCCATGCCCGGGTCGACGGCGCGTCGTGTTCCACGCGCGCCTCAAAGAGCGTCAGCAATATGACGAGGCCCCCCGTAGAGGGCCGAAGCCTGCCGAGGTCGTGGGACTCATCCCGTTACCGTGACCCCGGTATGTAAAGGGTTATTGAAGGAACACCGTGGATTTTAGTCAGTAAAAGTCTGACAGTCCCTCCCACCCTGCCCGGGGTGGGAGGACTTATTTGATAATTTTACCACGTTAAAAAAAAAAAAAAGTTGTTACTAATCGTTTAATTAAATAATGTTTTATTTTATTTTATACAGCGTGTAACGGAAACCCCATATCTATCCAAAAGGGCTGAAGACAACATCTGGTATGGAGTCTCTATGCACAGTTTCAGCTTAAAATAAGTGAATCAAAGAATTGATACTAAATTATCGGTTTCATATGTTTCTTGAATACCAATCATAATAAAAGTGTCACAGCACTACGAGGGTCAATAACTTTCCACGTCACTTGCCAATAACACGATAATTATCTGCGTTCTTCTTAATTTGGAAAATTCGGTCTCCGGTATCAATGTATTGAAATTTCTAAGAAGTTCCACACATGTAGACATAGGATTACAAAATCCTTGCCATATCGTTTATTATCATCCAAAGAAGCCGTGCACTTGGTATGTATATACCCTTTAAATTACACGTTGTATGGTATTAATATCATGTTCACTTAAAACAGTTGATATGTAAAAATTGTCCGACGGAGGGTTAGCTTGGTGATACAGGTTTTACCTTCAACAGACACCAGTACGTAATGTGCCATGTAACATTTCCTGTTCGTTCTTGAGAAAATAAATAACATGAAATAAATTAAATAAATAAATAATTTAATTATCTAGATCATCATTTTTTTATTTTTTATTGTTTATTATTTAAAACCTAACATGCGAATACATTTTTTACAAACATAAACATTCCACCCCAACAATCGAGGGTTTATCTGTGGTATGTTAGCCACGGCAATAGCATTAAAAGTGACATTTAGGGCGAGGCCTCATTAGTGCGTTGCATCGCGTCATCGCAACGGAACAACGCATTGTATGCCACACCTGCGCTGCGTCAACGCAACACAAGATGGTATGCACGCCGTCGCAGCTGCGTCTCAGTTCCTAGCTTCCTCCTCTAGCAGTGGATCACTATCCGTCGTCGCAACGGAGCTCCGATGACGCAGCGCATCACCCTCCCTCCCGCTTCGTCTCTTGTCCGTCGATCCGTCGAAACGTCGCGCGTGACGACGCAACGGTTTAATGGGGCATGTCATAAAAAGTATATGAAAAACGACGCAGCGACGACGTCGCGACGACGAAACGCAGCGCAGCGCACTAATGGGTCCCCTTTTTTATGTTATTACTGATGGGCCCACTCTTGACCTCGATCTCGCCTGATGGTAAGATCAGAACAACATCATCCTTCGCTTAGCATTTTCCCGACTATGTTGGTGCTGGCTTCCAGTCCAACTGGATGCAGCTGAGTTCTAGTGTCTTACATGGAGCGACTGCATATCTGACCTCCACAACCCAGTAACTGGGTAACACAATAACCCTTGGCTAGACCAGTGTCAGATTTATTGGCTTCTGACTATCTGTACCGACTGTCTATATTTTTTTTTATTTCGAATGAGCCCGCTCTTGACCTCGATCATACCGGATGGTAAGTATAAGATGAGGTCTAAGATGGGACGAGCGAGGCCTGAAGATTAGGGTGTCCCGAAAAAATTTTTTTTCGCTTTTCGTTACTCAAGCCCCCTCAAAAGTTGCATTATTAGTTTTAGATTACCGTAAAAATAATAAAAAAAAAACACTAAAAAATATCTTGAGGGTTCTACTGGCATTTTTTTTAATTTTTTTATCACTTAAATAACCCTCCAGTTAATGTCGTCTCTTCTATTTTATGTACATTATTCCCATTTTATTTTTTATTTCATTCATAGTGAAACCCTAAGTTATGATTTGCAGGCAACGACAGGATATTTTCTGTTAGGAATTGGTTTGGAACAAACTCGCAAAATTCATGTTTTGACTTGTTTTTCTTAAATTCTCTACTTCTACTGTGAGGCAGTTCGTCTCATTTCTATTGCGGTTTTATTGCTGTAAGGTGTCGCTCTGCACTTCCTTGTGATAAAATACGTATTTTTGTTATATATAATAATGGGTTCAAGACGAAGTGAGACTACTTGTGCTATTTTGGGATCATATAAAGAACTTGACGATCGCCAGTTACCAGTGATAAGTGACGTTATCAAATTCATTTTGTTTACTAAAAATGAACTAAAACTACAGAAGAATGGGAAAGATCCTTCTAAAATAGAAGTTTTTTCAATCGTTTCTGGAAAACTTGATACGATTTGGACCAAAGCTTCGATTCCTATCGTTTCCAACGTACGAGTTACCCAATTGCTGAAATCATATTTCGACAAATACCTGTCATTGATAAGATATCTCAAAAATAACAGAAATGATAGTTACGAAAGCAAAGTGAAGTGCTTTTTGGAATCGTCGAACAAGCTCTTCGATATTGCTGCTTGTAAGTGCACTTCGTTTGACATTTGTTCCTGCATAAAACCTAAGAAAGTTCCTATTTCTGAAAGAGACTTTTTACTGGATCAAAGAAGTGATAGAAAAATGGCAATAAGCGGCATAGACACAAAAGAAACATCAAGACTTTTAAAGAAACATCAGAGACAAGAAAATTTGAATCGGAAAGAGTCAGAGCACGCATGTTTTCCCAGTGCATCACTAAAAACCAATCCTGTTCCGGTGCGCGAGTTGCCGCCTCGACCGCAGTCGCCTGTAACAGAGCTTTCTGCGAATAGTGACGTGCCTGTAAATGAGACTCTATCTACTTCGTTGAATCGGAACACTCTGGCGCTGCCAACAGTAGCTAAGGTATGTGATCGGTATGGACTATCAACGCGATCTGCGGCTGCGGTCGCTTCGGCGGTCTTAGCTGACGTAGGATTGGTATCTTCCGAAGATCTAAGTCTTGTTATTGATAAGAATAAAATTCATAGAGCTGTTTCAAAAGCACGGACCAAGGCCAGCAAAAACATTGATATGAATGTAATAAAAAGTATCTACTTTGATGGACGAAAGGACAAAACACTCATAAACGAGAAAATAGGCGATCGGTACCACCGCAGAGAAGTCTTGCAAGAACTGTTGCGTCCCAAATGTATTTTTGAACGATCTTTGGTGTGGCAACATTCTATTGTCTTTTTGATGTTGACACTTGACATAACTTTTTCACTTGACAGAGAGACTTTGCTTGCTTGTTGAAAAATGTCCGCCCTGGGGGCTTTGATTTAATTGTTATTGATAAAATATCGTTTGGAATCGCCGTTTGCAACCGATAATTGGGTCGCGATTAACTACTGTTTGAAGTTGTAATCCCGGATTGACGAAAACCCAGGGATATTTCTCGGAACATATCGCCGTATTGCCTCACCGCGTGGCACGCGCATTTGTTGGAAATAAGTAGTGATAAATAGCTTCAATCCGGTGCGAGTTAGGGCTGTGATGCTGATCTGAACCGCGCCATCTGGAGACTGACGCCTTGTGACCGTTCAGAACACTTGACTTACATCACACTTTCAATTACTCACCTCATATTTACATACATACCACACTTGGGCGTGGCCTAGGAAGGTCGAAGTTGGTGTACCCAGTGCAGAAGGTAAGTGGTTAGAACTGTTATTTGTATATATGGTTGTAGGCCGAAGAGCCTGTAGTTTTGTTTTTTGTTGTTGAAAGCAACGGTAGGGCTCCACGAACCGTGGACAGTTTCGGACACACCAGTATCGTTGCGCTGGCCTATTGTAGTCCTGACCAAGAACACATTTCAGTTTTCACAGAGCCGGGATCTATTTATTTGGGACATATGACGCCAAGTCGTGGCACTGCCAAAGGGATCATCTCTTCTATCATATCTTTGTTAGAAAATCAAGGGTTGAACTTGGAAGAGGTGATCTGTGTGGGGTGCGATGGTACTGCTACGGATACAGGTTGAAAGGGAGGTGTCATTCAATACCTGGAAAACTATTTAAAGAGACCGTTGCAATGGTGTATTGCTTCACGCGAATGAATTACCGCTTCGTCATTTGTTCATGTCTCTGGATGGTAGCACATCTGGGCCAAAAGAATATTCAGGACCTATTGGAAAACAGCTAGCTGCTTGTGAAAGTAAACCTCTAGCGTCTTTTTGTGCAGTGTCTGGCAATTTGCTAGTATTACCTGATAATATTGTGAAGGAACTGAGCACGGATCAAAAGTATCTGTACGAAATGTGTCATGCTGTGATGGCTGGTTCCTGTTCCCTTGAGCTAGCGAACCGCCAACCTGGAAAAATGGCGCATTCGAGATGGCTCACTACTGCCAATCGCATACTCAAACTTTACATAAGTACTGTTTCGCCGTCAAATAATTTGCAGCTGCTTGTGAACTACGTGGTCAAAGTTTACGCTCCTGTTTGGTTCCTAATCAAGCAAAACTCATCATTTAAAGATGGAGCCAAGCATATTTTTCAAATGGTTATATACTCTCGATTTTTGCCTGATAGTCAGAGATCTATTGTAAATTCGGTGATCGAAAGAAACGCTTTTTTTGCGCACCCAGAAAACTTGCTTATTGCCATGTTATTCGACGATAGAGAGCATATTCGAGAGCTTGCATCTCGCAAAATGTTAAAGGCCAGAGAAGCAGAAAAGAGCAACTCTCGCAGGGTATTTAAAGGACCAAAGCTTAACTTCTGTGCGCGAGACTACACCGATATAATATTTTGGCGAGAGTGTGAAATACTTATCAGCTCCACCAATTTTGCGACACGTCTCCAACGATGAACTTAGAATTTAGGCTAAAGAACACATCCTCGACATTATTGACTTTCCCTGCCACACACAGTCAGTGGAAAGATGTGTAAAACTAGTGACGGAGGCTTCTCAAAGCGTCACGGACGCTACAGCTCGGGATGGTTTTATTAGGAAAAGATTAAAATCTCGCTCAGAAATGCCTAATTTTGGTCACAAAAACCAGTTCCGTTTTTAAAGTTGCCATTGATTATTTTGTCTTTCAACTATTTTAAACCTTGCTTTAACTCATTGTTGTACCCTTAAATTTAATAAAAACCATTTAAATGTTATTTTTGTATGATTTATAGTTTATATTAGGAACCCCTAAAAATAGCAAATTTGAAAAACTTCAAGGACTGGTAGAGGCCTCAAGATGCCGGATATCTAATTAAATTTTATAATAATCGTAATAAATGTGTCAAAACGCAACTTTTGATACCTCTTGCGTAGCCGTAGCTCATTTTTTTTCCCCATACATGAACGGGACACCCTACTGAAGATGCCTATTTACTCATGCTTTAAAGGCTGAAAGGTCATAAGTGGCAGGGAACACAGAAGCCGGCAGAGAATTCCACAGCTTGGCTGTGCGCACAATAAATGTGGAGGAGAAGCGCTTGGTACGACAAGATGGTATATCAACCAAGTGTGGGTGGTACCCAGCCGCGCGTCTGGTGGATCGGTAGTGAAAGGGAGATGGAGGAATCAGGTCATGGAGCTCTTGCGCACACTTCCCGAAGTACAATCTATAGAAAACCGACAGGCAAGCAACGGTTCGCCGATGAGCCAGGCTATGAAGGTTGTCCACCAGTACCTCGTCGCCTATAAGCCTTTTAGCTCTGCGCTCAATCGAGTCCAGTGCAGCAAGTTGGTACTTTGCAGATCCATCCCACAAGTGGCTGCAATACGCCTCGCCCTTATTCTTGAATCTAAATACTTTACAGCAGTTCCTTAAAGTTATTTTTTAAATATTTACACGTCATCTTCATGTTCCCATCTGCTTAACCTTTTACCAAATATGTTGAGGTCGGCATCCAGTGTCATCGGATGCAGTTGAGTATTAGTGATTTACATAGACCTCAACAATGGCCTATCTAATCTCCCAACTAGGGCTTCCAATCCCGCAGCCTGAATTCAATCTCGGTATTTGCGGGACTACGAATTTTCGATCCCGCGGGATCTCGGTATTTGCCGGATCCCGCATATTGAAAATATTCACATGTAAATAAGGAAAAAAAAACAATGTATTAATCAACTAACTCCACATTTATTTAAGTATTACTACTAGTATGAGATCAATCAAATTACACCGTTTATTTTTCATTAAAAAAAACAATGAATTGATCAACTGGATCCGCGGGATTTGCGGATCCCGCACCTGTAATCCCGCATCCCGCGGGATCGTAAAATGACGCGGGATCCCGCAATACAGAGATCTCGGTATACCGGGATTGGAAGCCCTATCCACGACCCAGTAGCTGGGTAACACGATATCCCTTGGCTAGACCAGTGTCAGATATACTGGCTTCTGACTATCCGTAAAGCCGGGACGAATGGCTTTAAATGCTTTCCGAGACATGGGTGTTATCACACCACCAGCTTCCAAAATACGAGCTACTACTGAAAAATACCTTACAGAAAAACCCAATAGCACTTTTGGCTCGACCCAGGAATTGAAGCCGAGATCTCGTATTCAGCACTCGCGATTGAGACTACTGGAACATTTTAAGGCAATTTAATTCTGTTGATATGATATAATATTATAATATCGATACGCTGTAAGTAATCATTCCCAAATGCGCAGGTTTTTGCGGCTTCCCAAAAGTTTAAAATGTTATGCCTGTACTAAGTAAGTGAGAATTGATTATGCACTTTAGTACGTGGATTTTACTCTAGATTTACTTTCTATTCCCAGATTTAATGGCCTTTTTCTGGGTGAGAAAATCATCAAATGACTTCTCCCGCTGTGGGTAGAGCAGAAGGGAGTGTCTGGCTTCTATTGGCTAAAAACCCACCCTGCTTCTTCAGTTGCCCTTGCGTTCCGGGGCTGCGGTATCTCGTTAGAACATTCCCGCAACCCCGGCAGGCAATGGCCCTGTCAGGCCCCGTAAATGCTGCTGACTTTTCTTTGAGGCGCGCGCAGAACACGGCGCGCCGCCGCCGACTCGGGTCTGGTCCTTACAGGACGGTGAGCTATCCTTTTACTCCATCCGCAAGCCCGCGTCTACGGTGGTCGGAGATCGGCTCGCGATCCCCGACACCCGGAGCGTCTCCCGTATTTTAAGACCTGGGGAGCAAAAATATACAACTCTGTTACTGTCCTTAACATCTATTCTCTATCATCATTAAGTACCACTCTGAATCTTATAGAAACTAGAAATAAACTTAAGAAGAAAGACCCATTCCCTCTCATAAAGAGAACTTCTGTGTTTCAGCAGTCTACAAAGTTCCCACGTTGTAGACTTATCAAATTATGTTATGCTTATACCAGTATTTCCAAACCAAATTCATTTCACCACACTCAGAAAAAGATAACACACAAAATTCATTTCCACAAATTGAAATCCCAATAAAATTAAATATCATGCCCTTTGTACCTAACAAGCCATTTCATCTCGAGATACGAAATTGCGAATCATTCTCAAAGTATTTTATCGGAACATTTTTTGTAAGAACCTATAGAAAAACATACATACCTTTATGTATATGCACATATGTGTACGTATATGTGAGATGTTTGCCAAATACATTAAGCGGCTGGCTAACTCAATTTTATGGATGAAACGAGAGCGAGGGAGGCCGCGAAATTGGCTTTTCAAATTATATATTAGGATAAGAAGAATTCTGAGGAATATTGTCATTGTAAAGAGCTTCCTTGTATATCTTTCTTTTACATATTGAACGGCTAGTATCTAAATACTGTTTTCGAAAAAAGAATTATATAATTGCGGATTAAGTTATACATTTTTAGTTTAATTTCGCCTAACGTTATTCCAAATTATTTAAAGGGCAGTACTCTGTGTTTGTGACACAACCTAGAAAGAGACAGTTTTTACAAAAATAATCTTGCCAACTTGCTAGAAGTACCCACCAAATAAAAAAAATATCAACACTTTAAACTCACTTAAAAGCAATTAATACTCATTAACAGATACTTAAATTCTTAGAAAGTCACTAGAACCAATTCAAATGTATTGTATAATATCTAATATTTATTTTACGTTTATGCACTTTCTTGTAAAATCTCGTTTCAAGCTCTTAGGTTAGGCTTTTGAAATGGAACAGCTGAACACAACTTTTTAATTTCGGCCAAGAAAATTATTATTAAAATACTTATAATAAATACAGCTCCACTTTCCTTTACAACAAATCAAAGAGAAACAAAGTAAAATAAACCTTTCATATATTATTATTACATACAACTTCACAATCACAAAACGGTACAAACGGAAAACGATAAAGAAAACTAGAGAGATAAAATAAAAATAAGTTCAAAGGATGGCAGGGCCACTAACAAGGGAAAGATTTTAGAAACACACTCAAGACTACCTATAGCAAAGGTACACCACTCAAAAGATAGGTACGGAAATAACATACTCGTATCTGTCATGCAAATATTCTTATTTTACTACGGGAAAATTGTACTCTCAAACCAATCTTTACGTGAATTTCTAAAGACGTAGACGAAGTCATTATGATAAGAGCGAAGGTGTATTTGAGTTTGCTGAGTCAATCTTTAATATGGGTGACATTCATTATCCATCTTATTTTGATATAGATTCTGCTGCGGCTTTGCTCACGTGAAAAGTATTTATATGTTAATTTCCATCTATCCACACCAAATATCACCTCAATCCGTTTTACTTTTCACGTGAAAGAACATACGAACATACTTTCGCGTTTATAATAATGTATTGCAGTGAGTTACGCTCAAGACGAAAATGTCAAAGATTGCCCAGTTCGTTTTAGCAGCTCTACTTAAAATAACAATGGTATTTTATTTCAGACATCCATAAAGAGTAAGTAACAGAAAAGCTTATAAAACTATGTTACTAACCCTTATAAATAAAACTAACCACACCCTAAATTCAATTATTATTTTCTTTGCATCGAGCCTGCGGGACCCGTGCATCAGGAATGAAAAAAATGGCATACAAAAATATAAAACAATGGTGCGACTTGGCAAGTTTTTATTCACCAATTTAAATCTACTATTTCAATTTTCCAAGTATATATGGACACAAAACAGCTCATAACGAAACCAATTTTCTGTTCGATTACCTACGTATGTATGCCTAAGTTAACAGTTGAAATTTAACTTGTGAATCTTACAAGTTTCTAGCATGGCAACTGCTTTGCTTGCTTCCAATAAATTGAGGGAGAGTTCGAACTTCTGCTTATCTAACCTCTATCATTCTGAATTTGGGTACCAAATACGACACCGCGTGGCGCAGTTGTCAAAGAATTCGATTTCTACACCGGAACAATTGTTTGTATGGCATACAAATACTTGCTACGGGTTTATAAAAAATGCAGTCAAGATACTGAAGAAATGGGAAGTGTTTCTTTTTAGATCTACCTAATCCCGAAGAGATTTTCCCGAGATCTAATTTCAAGATCAGGGACATAGGAATTATGTTCGTCCCAAATTAGCAAACAGGCTCTTTTGGGCTGTACCAAATACCGTAATTGTCTGCTGCCTAAAACCCCCAGGGACTAAAACGTGCCACACAAGATAATCCACATCAATAAGTGCTTTTACTAACCTACTCAAAGACTGCCCTAAAAAAACCCTCGTGAGGAGGTTTCTCTGAACTCCATTGCGGTCAGAACCGCAAATCGTATTAGGACTGTATCTGACGTTACTTGAACTACATAGACCAACATCAAAAGGGGTTCGTGAATGGAGAGTCCTTGAGCAAACAGTGCGTAAAGAGGAGCGACCTAAATCATTATTGAGGTCATAAAAATTGAAATGGGAACATCTTCTAATTACGATGGCTTGAGTGATTTTGTTAGGTCGTTGAAAACTTTTTTTTGAATATTTTAGGTCTTACCAAAACCAGTATTTACTAGTATTCAAATGCAACCATGTAGGTTCAAAGTCATAAAGATTCTTTGACTCTTTTTTGTTTTCTCTTTTTTTTACGGGTTGGAAAATCGTTGAATGACTTCTCCCGCTCAGGGATTAACCGGAAGGGACTGTCAGACTTCTACACTAAAAACCCACCCTATTCTTTCAGCTGCCCTTTAGTTCCGGGGCCGGGATATCTCGTTAGAACATTCCCGCAACCTCGGAGAGATTCTTTGACTCACTATTACCTTTAGTTTATTTCTATTGTATTTAAAATAAGTTTAGTGACTAGGAAGGAGGAGCTCGTTGCTAAAAATAACAGTCGCATGAGTCAATCTTTAAGGTAAAAAATGTGTTATTTTTTATTATTTTTTTTATTTATTTTTTATTCTTTAACACTTGCCGAGGTCAGTACATGGATGGGTGTTCATCTTAATATATAGAGATTCCTCAGCACCCTGGAAATTATGTTAAGCTGTTAGTGCTTGCCCTGATTTGTACATCTTTGCTAGTCGTTACGGGGAGTCAGAAGCCAGTAAATCTGACACCAGTCTTTCCAAATAGTATCACATGATACTATTTGGAAAGACTGGTGTCAGATTAACTAACTAAATAAATAATAATTTATTGAACATAAAAATATTACATCTTTCAAGTGAAGCCCCTGACTCCTGTGCTAGGCGAACCTGTGTTACAGGAATCAGTGTCCTAACTATACATGATTAAGTAACTTAAGTAACTGGGTAACATTACCCAGTTACTGGGTTTTTGAAGTCTCCCACTCACACACTCACTACATGGTTGGGACTGGCTAACCAGATAATGAGACTTTTTAGTTTAAAGGAACCCTTATAGTTTCGTCATGTCTGTCTGTCTGTCCGTCCGTATGTTACAGCTATTTTATTCCGAAACTATTAAAACTGTACACATAAAACTTGGTAGGTAGATGTATTCTGTGAACCGCTTTCCGATTTTAAGAAAAAAATAAAACAATATTTAACATTAGGGGGGGCTCCTCATACACATCGAACTGAAACTGAATATATTTTATTTGGTCATGAAACCTATGCGTGTGTGATATCTATAGAAAGATCTTTAAAAATGACATTGAGGTTTGTAAATTCACTTTTTCATAAAGTCAATCTTTTAAAAGATATACGCTTCCAAACTGGTAAAATGTGTATGTGGGGGACATACACATTTTACTAAGTAGTTCTATAATAATGGAGGTAAAAATCTAAAAAAATATATATGCTGTAGATCTTAATGTAAACTTTAAAAAAAATAGGTTTGAACGAGATCAGGTTAGTAGTTTTTGAGATATAGCATATTTTCTTAAACCGCAAATATTACTTTGTAATTCATAGAAATACTATGAAAAACAAAGTTATTTGGCGTAGTTACTACGGAACCCTTCATGGGCGAGTCTGACTAGCACTTGGCCAATTTTTGAATATTCTTTACAAATCTTAGAGATTTAGCAATAAAAGAAAATGAAAAGCATGACTCTATTTGATTTTATTGAAAATCTTATTATAGAAAATCCGAGTAAACATTTGTTTAACATCCCCAATCCCTATTTCTAATAATACTAGGACAACATAAATAAAGAAGACATTTCAATCTATTCGCGGGAAAATGACTCAGAATACTCAGATGCACGTCATTGAGAGTCACAGTACATTATCAAAGCGTTACGCGCAAACTGGAACGGTAATGAAGTGAAAAATGATTTCAAACGGTCGCCAGTCGCTTTGAACGCTCTTTTGTTTCACAATGTTTGTTGAAAGACGCTCTTTGAAACGGATATTTTCTGAGGAAGTTGTGTTTTTAAAAATATATCCAGATGTAGTTGTGAGGTGTAGGTGTATTGTTGTTTCGTTTCGCTCGAAAGATTTAATGGTCTGCAGTGGTAGCGAAGTAAAAGTGATTGAAAAATATATTAATTTTTTTACGGTTGACAAACACTGCTAAACCGGAATGATCAATCCTTAAGATATTCGCTTTTGAAAGTGGCTTTGCTTCCAGAGCCCATTTTATACCAAATCTGTTACATTAGAGTTAGTTAGAGTAAAGAGGATGAACTGGAGAATAGGTAATTTAAAAAAGGTAATTTCGAGTCAACTCCCATCCCGCAGAAGGCGTTTGCAGGAGACTAATAATGCCCTCTGACAGCCCTTCTATGTAGATCCAGGGATGGCAAACTTAGGCAAATCTCCGGCCTCTATAACGCAAGATCCGAGGTAGCGTCGCGGGGAGAATCATACTTGAAAAAGGGGGAGGAATGGAGTCATTTCCCGGTTTGACCAGCCCAAGCACAAGGCCGTGATGATGAGCAAGTGCTCCCGCAGCCCCCGATACCCCAAGCCCTAGTGTGGAGGACATCTACAACACAAAAATTAGGTATTAGTCAAAGTAAAAGTCTGTCTAATTTGGGTTTGTTTTTTTCCAAATTCATCTATCATTCTTTATTGAAAATCCAGGGATAGGTACATTGAATAATATCCTTTAGTTATTATATACCTACACATAATATGACTTTTTGATGATCGTTGATTGTTTTCTTGGTAGATGTGTGATAAAGATTGCCTGAAATGTTGTAATATAGATTTCCAGGTATCTATTTTTTTATTATTATTTAGAATAGGTTCGCGTTTGACCACCATCTCACCTGATGGTAAGTGATGATGTGCTCGAAGATTGAGCACGCTTATCTAAAAGTAACCTATTCACTCTTGACTTAAAGACTCCTAGGTTATAGCTTAAATAAATAAAAAAAATAAAAAAAAAATAATAAAAATAAAGAAGTTCCTTATTATTAAATTAAATAAATAATTCTAGCCGTAAACTAAAAAGAAAAAACAGGATTTAAAGTAAGATCATTATAATTTCAGTCAAAAACTTATTATTTAGTGAATAATGTTGTTTATTTAAATTATTCCACTCACAGTACGAAGGGCTTTCATAGTAAGGTTTTATATGTTAGTAGTTTTATCTTGTACTTATCAAAATATATACCTATTAATTTAAAGCTACTTATTGTTATTATTTATGTATGTTTATGGGCCTAAATCACATGAAATTAAGTAATAAATAAAAAAGCCAATCTTTTTGTAAATACTTACTTACTTACTTACTACTGCATAGAGCTAAGGAGTAGAACTCCTTGCCAACTGTGTTTCCTGATATCTGTAACCTGGTGTATTTTAGTCAAGAGTGAATAGGTCACTACTGAGTAAGCGTGCCGCGTAATGTACCACATCATCGCTTACCATCAGGTAGATGATGATGTAGATCTAACACAAGCCTATACAACAAAAAACTTTTCCCTCAGCCAGGAATTATAACAAAAGCTAAAACCTCTATACGGTTAGCGAACACAATCAATATAACTATCTATCGGCGTCAATAGTGATAAATGGTTGTCGTATACCGTGACTTGCTAACGGCAAGCCGTGTGTCATTTTTCATGGCTTATTACATTTTATTGTCCTACTTTTTCCTTATAAGTTTTATGTTTAATCATTGGAAATTGACAGTCGTTTAGTGAGTTGGAAAAAGTAATGGTGATTCGGGATTATGGAATATTTGGGGGATGGTATGAAAACATTGTGTAAATCAATTAAGTTTTGAAGAAGTAACCATGAATTTCTTGCCGGTTTTATTAATTTATTTATTAAAACTTTATGCAACAGAAAAATGTACAAAGGTGGCCTTAATGCCATAGGCATTCTCTACCAGTCAACCATGGGTGGTGAAGAGATAACATGGCAAATGCATAAAAAATAAACCTAAGTACATAATATATTCAAAGTAAAAGTCCTATTACAAGTATATATATACATAAATAACTGTTATTAACTTACATACATATTTATCATAATACATACCAAATATATATAATACTAGTACTCACACGGGGCTTCGCTCCCGTGGATTCTATCACGGTAAAAACATAACTCTCCTTTTTTGCAGTCGCGTAAAAAGTAGCCTATAACCTTCCTCAAGCTTCAAGCTACTTCCATACCAAATTGAATCCAAATCCACCTAGTACTTTCGACAATTAGCGCGTTCAAGCAAATCAAATCAAAATATTTATTTGCTAGAATATGGTACACTAGTACTCACGCGGGGCTTCGCTCCCGTAGATTCTATCACGATAAAAACATAACTCTCCTTTTTTGCAGTCGGGTAAAAAGTAGCCTATAACCTTCCTCAAGCTTCAAGCTACTTCCACACCAAATTTCATCCAAATCCACCCTGTACTTTCGAAGATTAGCGCGTTCAAGCAAACAAACAAACAAACAAACTCTTCAGCTTTATAATATTAGTATAGATAAGGTGTTACAGTAAATTAGCTTCAGCATATCCTGCCATAATATGGCGTGCAAATGTGTTCACAATGTGCAAACAAACAAACTATTCCGCTATATAATATTAGTATAGATATACTATATATTAATAAAAAGTCATAGAAAGGAGGTTATGAAAACTCTGCTTCCACTATTTGTCTTGAAAATAATCCCGCAACTTTCTCTTAAACGCATATTGACTGGTGGCCGTCCTGATATCAAGAGGTAGTGCATTCCACAGAAGAATAGATTGTATAATTATAAAAGGAAGAATGAATAAAATCAGAACTATGAGAAGGACAGAGTAAGAGAAGATTATTGGAAGAGCGCAGACTTTTAGCGTGTGAAGAACATAGAAATTGAAAATGAGAAATAAGGTAAGGTTTTTCTTCATAGGAAACGACAAATTCGAACCGTTCTCTAATTTTTGACGTTTTATAATAATTTTTTTAACGTTTTTCTGTTTTATTTTCTCTAATGTTTACTGTTTTTTTTTCTCTTATGTATGTCTAAAATGACATCATATTAGACATACATAAGAGAAAAAAGAGTAAAGTTACAGTTACATACATATGTAACTGTAACTTTATGTGTTGTGTTTCCGTGTGTTGTCCAATAAATGTTTTATCTATTTATCCATGAAGGCTTATGTGTTTTTTTTTTATTTGATAAAACTAACCTGTTTGTCATTGGGACTTCAACTATTTCTTTTCTAAATATCAATTAAATTTGTTTTGCGGTTTAGGCGTGAGAACATAGCGGATACTTTCGCAGTTATAATATTAGTATGGAAAAACTGCTAACATCATTTGTAGAAATAGAGTCTCGCGTAAAGTTAGTGTACGTAAAAGCTGTACGTAAAAAACGTAAAGGTAGCTAAGTCAAAACTTGATTTAATTTTTCCGCAATATTATTTTAAATTATGTCCTAATCAAATTCCTTCAATTTTTTTTATTGACTATAGGTTTGCGTTTGACCACCATCTCACCTGATGGTAAGTGATGATGTGGTCGAAGATGGAGCACGCTTACCTAAAAGTAACCTATTCACTCTTGACTTAAAGACCTAGCCCTAGATTATAGCTATCGGGAAACACAGACTCCGGCAGGGAATTCCACTCCTTAGCCGTACGCACAATGAAAGTATTCCCAAAACGTTTTGTGCGTATGGGTGGGAAGTCCACCATGCAACGATCGCGCGTCGCCGTTTATCTCGTAGTCCGATGATGGAACGGGCTGGTGAAATTAGATCGTGTAATTCCATCGCACACTCCCCGAAATGTAACCGATAGAAAACCGATAGACTAGCAACTTGTCGTCAATGGTCAATCACCTACTTCAACAATATTAATATTGCATTCATTTTAAACCCGAAAAAAATACTCAACTTAAATAAATAGCTTCTTCTCAACGCGTAAAAAATACACCCCGGGGTGTACTTGAAAGTCAATCAAAAATCAGAATCAATAACTTTTTGCTCGGTCACCAGTACCGTAACAGTGCTTTCGCCCTATATCACCCCGACCTTAAAGATTTTCCGCACAAATAAGCAATATCACTGTTTGTCCAAGCACTTGTGTGCCAATAACTTGCACGTGTTGGCTCGTATCTCAATTTGATCGCACACTTATTGCCCTAGAAGATCCCCTCATCATCAATAAAAATCACACCCTCCACCTTCGCAGCAAAGTTGAAACTCCTTTGACCTCCCCTCATGAGGTTTATCAGATTTTTCCCAGATCAGTAGATGAATTAATATCAGATGAAAATGACAAGTAAGATTTTGATGCGGATGAGCACTTATGAATATTTATTTTCGTGTTAGCGATAGTTCGGTATATCTGTGCTTATTCCTTAGTTTAGGGGCTTTGAATTATGAGTCACCCTGGTGACAAATTCATATCCCTTTGTTTAGTTACGAATTCTTGTAATAGATTATTATTGTCATTGACTCATCTTATTAAATGCTCATTCAGTGTACCTACGCAATTTTTTTTTTCGGGGAGAAATCATCATTCTTCTCCCGTTCTGGGTGGAGCGGTGGAGGAAGGGAATATCAAACTTTTACTGGCCAAAAACCCACTATTTTCCTACAGTGGCCCTCCTGTTCTGGGACTACAGTATCTTATTAGAACAATCCCTCAACTCAGGCAGACAAACTTAGTAAAAGATCTTTATCTTTCTTCTTAAATTGGTGTTATTATGTATGTCTTTGTTTCTTTTTCTTTTTTAAATATTTATATGTATATATATGTTTTGAGAACGTTATTTATTGTTTTGTATTTTATATAGATAAATAGTACACCGTGGACTACCCGCGTATTTATTTTCTCCTTCTGAGTCAAATCCATCCAAAGGTTGTCTGTAAAAGATCGCTTTTAGCGATAAGACCGCCCCTTGTATCACCCTTTTTAATTGTTAAGTCCATAATTTTATTTTACTATTATGGTGTACAATAAAGAATATATCTATCTATCTATCTATCTAACATTCTCACATTTTATGCATACGGTTACCGAAATTACTTCACTTTGCGTTGTTTAAAACTAGTCCTAAGAAATATAAAAGTGTGTGCGATAATTTAAGTAAGTGGTCTAGTTGTCTAGTCTTCCGTAAAAGCAAATAAAAAGCAATCGTAAAATTCTTAATATTAATTTGTGAAACATAAACTTTTATATGAAATATATGATATTCGGCATAGTTAACGTTTCTGTGGAGAAGGAGTGTAGAAACTTATCTATACATACACTTAAATAAAATGGAGTTTCTGTCTGAGATTTCAAACTAACTTAAAAAAAAAACTATGTATTTTCAAGGGCTTATATTTGTAGTTATTTACACGATACTAAAACACAAACACACTTGTATTGAAATTGTCGTATATCAGTCTGTTTTCTGGGCAACTGTCTGGAACGGGTGAATCGATTTAAATGGGACTTTCACTGGAAGTTACATGAGGTTATAGAGCATCTTAAAGGCTTTTTATTGTGAATTCCCGTGGGTTCGAGATTTATATGGGAAAAAGCTTACACGCGAATGAAGTCGCGAGTACAGCTAGTTTTTTAAGAATAAAATAATGCATTCAAATTTCGGGCATTCAACGACCATTGGTTTAAATACAAGTTCATCAAAACAAAACCTATGCATAGCTATCTCATCTCATCATACATAGGCGGCAGTATTTTGACGCCGTCGCCGTTCCCTCTGTATTCCATCACATTTTTTTAGATACGACACGACAGACGCCACGATTTGTCACAATTGTTCCTCCCCTGCGTTTAATATATTTCGGCGGTCTCTCGTCGGTCAGCACTCGCGTGTTATTTGATGTCGCTAGACCAGGGAATATTTGATTAAACATTGTGGTGTTGGTCTTGGGCTTATGCTTTTGTTCTAGTGCTAGGTTTTCTTTTCACTTAGGTTGCGAGATACTGTGGCCTCGAAACGTAAGATAGATAAATAAAATATACTTTATTGTACATCAAAATTTAAACACACCTATTTAACATTATTTCTTAATTAAATGGTTACAATGGCGGTTGAATGGTAGTTGAAGGAACAGTGTGAATTTTTAGTAAGTAGAAGACGCTGGCACTCATTTCCGCTTCACTCAGAGCAGGAAAAGTCATTTGATAATTTTTCCACCGGAAAAAAAGGATTCGCTTTTACTTGTCTTGTACAGGTAACTTTTTTCTGCTTGGAAAAATCATCGAATGACTTTTCTCGCTCTGGAGCGGAAAGGAGTGTCAGACTTCTACTGACTAAAAACTCACCTTGTTCTTTCAGCTGGCCTTGAGTTCCGGGGCCATGGTATCTCGTTAGAACATTTCCGCAACCCCGGCATCATATAGGTACCTTTGAAATTAGTCCTATGTCCCAGCAAAGAAAATGTTACGGACTGCTTATTACACATAATTATTAATTATTTATGACAGAATCTAATATGCTACCGTAATTACAACAGACATCAAAACACCTTTAAATCAATCACCTGATCTAATATTCCAGCTGCAATCAAGTTAGCAATACAAAGTAAGGTTTGCAGCGTTACATACATATATTGAATGTAGGGAAGCCAGGAATTAATATGCTAGCTGTAATTGATGACAATTAGTGAGGCGACGCGAAACGGGCATGCATTGATTGTACCATGAATGTGTGATTTCCAGTGCATGGAAGTGTATTGAATTGTTGTGTGGTAGCCATACCGGTGCTCTGTTTCCTAAATCTTAACTTTAACTTCAACTCTTGTTAAGTGGCGTTTGTGGAGGAGCCACGACAATTTTGCCAATATCACGTGTAGAATGATAGACCATCAAACGCAGGAGGTTATTAGTAAGTATATAGTATTTTGGATGGTGAAAAGTATTAAAGTAAAAAAAACAAAATTATTTTGTACGCAAACATGTCATGACAGCTTGTGAAATGTGTTACCAGTTCATCAGTGGCAGCAGGAAGAGAATGAGTGATTAAAATTAGAAATATGGTACAGAACTGTTAAAACGATAATATAATACGCTACAGCTTTATTTTATTTATCTCAATGAACCTACATAGATCATAAACAAATCGAGTAAATACAAGAGGGAGAAGGCTCCTAAATCTTATCTGATTTGTTTTCAATGATATTGATATTGAAGATGTTTTCTTCAGTTTTGACTTTTGACGTCTTAAATGAATACCAATTTTATTTTTTACAATCATAGTTCGAATTGTGTTTTTTTTTAATAAGAGCCTATACGGATTGTTGAGGCTGCGGGAATGTTCTAACGAGATATCGCGTCCGCGGAAAGCAAGGTTGACTGAAGGAACAGGGTGGGTTTTTAGTCAGTAGGGATCAGAGAGAGGTCAAAGTCAGCGGAAGAGTTTTCCCTTCGGCTCCACTCTGAGCAAACAAATGATAATTTTCACTCCCAGAAAAAGGGTGGTGAAGGCATTATGGTGGTAGGTATAATAATTAATAAACAGTAATAAGGCAAAAATAAAAAATGGAGAAAAAGGAAAAACTAGACACTTAAAATAGTTAAAAATTAATGCAGTGGTCGCAAGGTGAAATTCGACCATCATTCAATTTAAAAATGCAATTTTAAACAAAAACACAATTTTACATTTATTTTCTGCACTTCTTCTCCATGTAAACTTTAAGTAGCTTCTCAAATAGTACTACTTTTGATTCATCCATCCATATTTGTATTAAATGTGAAAGTCTGTCAGTCTCTCTGTCTGTTTGTTAAGCTTTCACGGCTAAACCACAGCAACGATTCGGAATGAAAATAGTTGAAGACTCCGTGTCAAATATAGGCTAATGTTTTCAAAAATCAATCCTCTATGAGGATGAAAGTTTCCATGAGAAATCTAAACTGCTTAACCAATTAATAATGATTTTTGTTTTTTTTTCCTCAAATCATCACTTACCATCAGGTAAGATGGTGGTCAAACGCGACCCTATTATAAATAAAAAAAAACGTGAGATAAACCGAGAGGCACAATTAGTGCTTTAATCAATCTAATACCAAACTTTCGAAATTAAAATATTATTAGGTTACGTAATAACCTGTATTAAGGTCCGTGAGTCCCTAATTCCCACAAGACTTGTGATATCTACGTTAGTATTTTTAATCTAATTCATTTTATAATTAATTAATATATTGATATTTACATGCTATCTATATTTCGCAACATTAAGCATAGCAGCCAAGCACTCAACGACTGAGTCTACTGGCCCGTTGAAGTTATAAAAAAAGACAATAAAACGGTATATTCTGATTTTCTATGAGTACCTTAGGAAGTTGAACATACTGCACCATTTCAAAGAGAATTTAGACATTCGTCTGTCACTTGTAAGTAATGGTCTGTGACGCTAAATTTAATGTTCCGTTGTATTTCCGATCTATACTCTGTTCTTCTCATCTATGTCGTTTCTAGTTTATTTT
This sequence comes from Tholera decimalis, assembly GCA_943138885.2. Classification (NCBI taxonomy): domain Eukaryota; kingdom Metazoa; phylum Arthropoda; class Insecta; order Lepidoptera; family Noctuidae; genus Tholera; species Tholera decimalis. Next base: position 43,781,820 of record OW964552.2, read on the forward strand.
AAGATTATGGTTGTCTTTTGTTATTGTAATTTTGGTCTTTGTCAGAAACCCTGTTAAGCATTAAACAAACATTACGTATTAAATTTTTAGTAAATTAACTGTCATGTCAGAAATACTCTTAATATATGAATATCATCTTAAATTCGTGTTAATGTTTGCGATTCTTATCTTTTGATATATACTTGCATATGAGTGCAAGATTATAAAGAGTTATTTATATAATTCGTTTTTCTATTTTTTCTTTTACGAAACAAAACCAATAACAGAAGCTTAAACAACTACTTACTGAAGTAATATCATCTTTAGTTTTTAATTTCAAATTAAGAGCTAAAGGTGATATTATAATCTTTTATTACACAATAAGAAAGTTTTAATACAATGATAATAAAATAAAAGCATTTACTCTTTTTACTCATAGAAATAACTATTAACCATTTCTATTTCAATTAATTAAGAATCACTCAAAACTTCAACTTCTTTTTTCTTAATATTTTATTTGGTGCACTTTTTTTTTTGATTCTGCCAGAGTAACCTCAATATTTTTTTTTCTAAATCAATCATATTCATATATGTCGAACGAAAGGAAGAGGATGAAATTTATACTCGCACAATTTCTACCGTAATGGTAGAAATTGTGCTGAGAAAATGTAATAAAACAGTACAATTGACAAGATTAATTTACATAATCTTGTCAATTGTACTGTTTTATTACATTTTCAGTGTAAGTAAGTTAACCAATCGCTAGAACCAGATCAATCCATTATCCCACTTGACTTCTAACTTGCGTGAGATAAAACGTAACTGATTGATATACACCATGTTTTCACTTATCTATCCATTTATCTAACACAGACATATTTATTAACACAAATATATTGTTAACTATGCAAAGTTAAGTTCATTAATTTTCTTACAATCAAATCCCGATCGACATTACATACTAAAATAAATAGTTCATTACATGTTACACATAACTCCTTTACTGTACCACAAAATTGGCATTAATCTACATAACTTGCCTATACAACTGTCATTAACGAGTGCACAGAGGTAGGCGCCTGAAGACAACTTATTGCCTATTCATAAGCTTTTAACAACATTGTTAATGCACTTAACATACTAGAACGCCCCAACAACTATCCTTATTCCAATACCTATAAGTTTCAAATTAACCTTACCAAAATTTGTAATCTGAAAATAATTTTGTGAAAAGGTGCCAAATGTTTTGCTGTTTACCAACTATTGATAAACAATTTTGACTCGTATCTTGATCAGCGTAAGGTGTAGATAATATTCGTTTTTGCTTGCGGTTTCAAAAGAATATATTTATAGCAACGTCGGCTCTTCGGCTTGTCATTAAGAGATATTTGCAATGGTGCTCACTTGAAATTTATGTTTTCATGAATATTTTAGAGTAAATATTTCTTAGTTTGCTGGACAGTCATCACGGGTCGTTATAAAACAGGATTTGCTTTTTAATATTTGATATTAAATATGGATGAAGACATTTAAGTACTTTCTCATCCTCAATTTTACGCCTCAGTGCTGCAATTTGCTGAGAAATTACACGGTACGCTTTTTCATCTTGGCGTGTAAAAAATTTGTAATACAGATAAGCGCTTCGTCAATATCGATGGCAATGCATTAAGCTACGTGTTTAGCACACATTAAGTGTAGAATATAAAACGTTTTCAATATCACATGTTTTACCATTTTTACTTTTGTTTTACTGCAGCCACTTGTGGGATGGCTCTGCAAAATACCAGCTTGCTGCACTGGAATTGATCGAGCGCAGGGCAAAAAGGCTTATAGGCGACGAGGCGCTATCGGGCAAGCTTCATAGCCTGGCTCATCGGCGAACCGTTGCTTGCCTGTCGGTTTTCTACAGATTGTATTACGGGGAGTGTGCGCAGGAGCTCCATGACCTGATTTCTCCATCTCCCTTTCACTACCGGTCTACCAGACGCATGGCTGGGCTACCATCCACACTTTGTTGATATACCGTCTTGTCGTACCAAGCGCTTCTCCTTCACATTTATTGTGCGCACTTCAAAGCTGTGGAATTCTCTGCCGGCTTCTGTGTTCCCTGCCACTTATGACCTTTCAACCTTTAAAGCAAGAGTAAACAGGCATCTTCTGGGCTCGCTCGTTCCATCGTAGACCTCATCTATCGCTTACCATCAGGCGAGATTGAGGTCAAGAGTGAGCTCATTATGAATGAATAAAATATTTAGTCATAAAATTTCCTTATTTTTTTAATATCAACTATGAACATGTTAACATATCATAACATATATCTTTGACATTATAAGTTTCTTTAACAAAACGCCCTTTGCAATACTGATGAAATAGCCAAGACATTTGCTGCATTATTAGTCATAACCTTAGTCATGAAAGGAAGAATTCCTAAAGGTGAAATCTCTCTGGTTCTAAAACAGCCACACATAATCATAGCGAGATTAGCATATTTCACCGTTGGTTCTATACTAGGAATTAATTCAAGCAGTACGGATACTGTGGTAGAAATATTAATTAAAACCCTCGGTGGGGGGCATAGAATAGACTAGGCAAGATACGTCGTTATACGCCTAATTGATTGGAAACTCCTTGATGCTATTTTTTTTATTGCTTCATATTTGGTAACCGATGTCTGGTAAAACAGTAACATGGATTTATTGAAAAATATAGTGGAATTGTTTTAGGGTTAGTTTTAATTGCTTCATGATTGTTTCAAATTATTTAGGGTGAGTGTAGAATCGGTGTATTTTTTTTCCAAAACACAAAAGTAATATTAGGTTTTCAATTATATTTTTTTTTAATTTCAATTAATACGGTTTTTTAATAAGAAATTTCTCAGTAGTAGCCCGGAGTTTGGATGCTGGTGGTGTGATGCCCCTGTGCCTCGATAAGCACGTTAAGCCGTTGGTCTCGTCGGGTAATCATAAGTCAGAAAATCGGACATTAGTCTGGCCCAGTAGCTGCTGTAGTAGTAGTAGGAGCTACTGGGTTGTGGAGGTCAGACAGTCTCTCCAAAACACTAAGAATCAGCTGCATCCGCTTGTGCATTTTGATAAAAAACGTTGATTAAAACGGGGCTAGTAAAACATGTCCCGTGTAGGTATAAAACACGCTTTTTGTGCCATTATCATTTATCTCTGTCCTGCTCTTTTTTATCTTAATCTTTGCCCTGAGGGATTTACTGTAGATTTGCATATTTCTAAATTGTGTGGCAAACGTTGGAAGTGTTTATGTTATCGCCAGCAATCATTTATCTATGCTATGACACAGCATTTTGATTCTAAATCGTATCCTAACGAAGCTATAGCAAAGTCAGTTTATATGAATCAATTGAGGAGAAAATTACTGTTCGCTATTCCACAATGTGATGAAAGTTTTTGTTTGTTGTGTAAATTCGAAAACAGTTTGCTTTGAGAAATTAAACTTTAATCTTTTTTTATTAAAACATTATCCCAGTTTTTTTCTGGGATTGTGTGCATAGAAACATTTAAATTCGCTTGCACAAACATACAGACCCGAAATAACTGTAGGCATACAGTTTGTTTCGGTTCAGAAATCGAACCCATCACAGCGCAGCAGTCAATCGCTCAACGACTGCGCCAACCGTGTCATCACAATATTTTGAAATATTCTTAAATGACCGTAAGGTGACGAAGATATGCTTATAAACATTTTGATATTCTGTCTCTCAACTCAGAACTTACTATGAGCACGATATTTTTACTTAAAAAAAATTGGCCAAGTGCAAGTCAGACTCGCCCATGAAGGGTTTCGTTGTAACTATAATAATATAATATAATATGTATATTTATTTGACAAAAAAAAACCTTACAATTTTTTTAAAATTAGCTTATATACATTTTGTATAACTACGCCTAATAACTTTGTTTTTCATAGTATTTGTATGAATTACAAAGTTATTTATGGTTTGTTGTTATTGGTTGGTTATTTGCGGTTTTAGAAAATATACTGTATCTCAAAAACTGCTAACCCGATCTCGTTCAAACCAATTTTGGTTCAAATTTTACATTAAGATCTGCAGCATTTTTTTTATTTTTCACTCCATTATTATAGAAGTTAAAGGGGGGGGGGACACATTTTCCCACTTTGGAAGCGTATATCTTTTAAACGATTAACTTTATGAAAATATGGTTTTAGAAACTAACGACCTGTCTATAAATACCACACACGCATAGGTTCCTGAAAAAAAATCAGTTTTAGTTCCATGTATGTGTATCCCCTTTATTTCAAATATTAAAAAAAAAATCTTTTATCGGAAAGCAGTTCACAGAATATATCTACCTACCAAGTTTCACATGTATACTGTATAGTCCTAATAGTTTTGGAATAAAACGGCTGTGACATACGGACGGACGGACAGACAGACAGACAAACATGACGAAACTATAAGGGCTCCGTTTTTTGCCATTCGGCTACGGAACCCTAAAAATGGACTAGGGATTTCCGGGCACGCCGCAATTGCGGCGGTAAGACCCCTTTTTGAGGAGTGGCTAGATCGGCGTCACGGCGTCCTGACCTACCGCATGACGCAGGTCCTCACCGGACACGGAAGTTTCGGGAGGTACCTGTGTCTGATGGGAAAGGAACAAACGCTTGGGTGTCACCACTGCGAGGGTCGCCCTGAGGACACAGTAGAGCATACGGTGCAAGACTGCCCCGCCTGGGCAGAGCACCGACGTGTCCTCACGGCGGCAATAGGCGGAGACCTCTCGCGCCCAGAATTGGTCGAGGCCATGCTGCGGGGCGAGAGGGAGTGGAAAGCGGTCGCCTCCTTCTGCGAAGCAGTCATGCTTCCGAAGGAGGAGGCGGGCCGCGTGAGGGACAGGATGGCGTCCTCCCTCCAGCCCAGCCGCAGTGGTAGATGCCCACGGCGTCGGACGTCGGCCGACGATCTCCGGCCACCGTAGGCGCGGGCATGCGGACAGCGAGTAAAGGGCAACTGGCTGTCCGACCATGGACCATGCCCGGGTCGACGGCACGTTGTGTTCCACGCGCGCCTCAAAGAGCGTCAGCAATATGACGATGCCCCCCCTGTAGAGGGCCGAAGCCTGCCGGGGTCGTGGGACTTATCCCATTACCGTGACCCCGGTACGTAAAGGGTTATTGAAGGAACACCGTGGATTTTAGTCAGTAAAAGTCTGACAGTCCCTCCCACCCTGCCCGGGGTGGGAGGACTTATTTGATAATTTTACCACGCTAAAAAAAAAATGGGGTTGCATTTAGGTTGTGACACATAATAATCAGCAATTAACATTTCCACTGCTAGGACATCGACCTCCATGAAAGGGCCATAATCAATGACGGTAGTCTAATGCGGATAGATGGAAGTTGGACGTCTTCGGCTTTTCTTTCACCATTTTTAAAGCAGTGGTGATGATAAATATTATACAAAGTAACGTGCCTACCTGGCTTCGAACTCATAATCTAATTTGGTAAGTCGTGCCTGTTATCATAGTCCTGGTATCCGTGTTTATTACACCTAAAAACTGCTCAAAATTCTAAAAAGATACTTTCTACGAGCTAGAAAGTGTGCCTTTAAACTTGCCGTATCTAACACACCACTGTTATGTGTATACCCACAATGGTTTGTGTTGGTAAGTTTTTTGTATCCAACAATGTCTGTAATCATGTTTAGATAAACAGTAAACAAAAATCTACCTAAATGTTTTGCATTCATACCAGTCGTGATCTTACTGCAAAAAACTTTAATTTCGGAAGTCGGTGCCAAAAACGAAAATACAAACTAAAGACACCGACTACCGAAATTAAAGTTATTTTTCACTTTGCAGTGTTTTTGGGAGTCGGTTTAATTTTTTGGTAAAAAGTTTTTATTTCACTCTTTTTAGTTGGTCGATTTTTAATCTACCTAGTGAAAAGTGCCTAAATGTCAACTACTTATAACCTTTTACAAAATTTTGCTTTTCCCAATGCTGGGCCGTTAATTGTTGAGGAGTTCTCCTGGTACTTCACCATCAGCTCTACATCACCATATGCATTATGACGAACATAAAGTGCTTAACATCCATATTCAAGTAATCTAATCGCAATCCACGAAATACTTATTATTGAGTAGGTTCGGCGGCCATCTGTGGTCTTCATCATCAGTTCCACTTCCCCAAATGGTATTTTTTGAGAGCAACTGCACAAGTTACTATAAGAAATACCCAAAACACCATAGGTGTGCCTATAATATTTGAAGAGTTCCCTCGATTTCTCCAGGATACCATCATCAGATCCTGACTTGGTGACAAATGGTACCAATTTAGAAGTATACCCTATCAAACAAAAAAAGAATTTTCCAAATCGGTTCAGCCGTCTTCGAGTACTCGATGATAATACATAAAAAAAAAATGCGCGTCGAATTCATAACCTCCTCCTTTTTTTGTCGTCGGTTGATAAAAGACAATAGCTTTCGACCAGCAAAGAATGTACTTACTCTAAATAAAGCCACACTATTTCCCATTCAAGACATTTCTAAGTTCTTGACAATTGAAATATGGAAACATTAAGTCTGATGGTGTCTCGATAGAGATGTGTAATGTCCCGCTGTTTCTCCGCTGGGCGTCTAGTCCGATATGTGTCCGCGTCAGGATGCCTTAGCCCTGTATTGGCTTAAATTATATCCTTACGTGGTCATTCGAATGACGTTAGTTGACAAATGTATCCGTAGATAGTAGAAATGTATTTATTTTATACAACACTTACAATTGAGCTTTAGAAGCTTTATTGTTGAACCATTTTTAGGTTTTATATTTTCTGTTAGTTAAATCAGTAATGTATATTAAAATATTGTTATTAAAATTAACAGGCAACTGGGCTCACTCATTTCAAAATAGACCTCATTAATATCTTACCGACAGGCAACAGGTCAAGAGAATCAAATAAAAATTAAAAAAAGAATCGCTTCAATTTAAACGTTTAAGTCATAATAACACACATTTAAAACTAAAAGGCTTTTGTAATTAAAGAATCAAACGTAATGACAAGCGACGAAGCTTGTACAATCGCTTGTTAATTCGTGACCCGAAAAAATACAAATTGACGATAATTTTTCATACAATTTGTACCCTTAAACCCCTAAATGTAAATTCATTCTATATAAAGGTCATCCGTGTCGTGTATTTGTGAAAGCCGCTCACGTTTGGACCAGCTATGTTCCCCAAATGTGTATCGATTTCCATACGCCGTGTTCAGAATTTTAAGGGGACAACCGAACATTGTCTCGTATTTCGAGTATGCTTTTTGCCTCTAATGTATTATGGAACAGTACGTACATTAATAAAGGCCCTCATTTTCTGTACGATTGCTTGGACGATGGGTTTACTAATGGCAATTTTACGTGGATGTTGAAGTTTGCTTTTGTTTTTGGATCATCGTGTAAATACTTGTACACAGGCTTATTCATTTCTTTTTATGATTCAGGCTCGCATTTGACCACTTTTTCATCGGATGGTAAGCGATGATTTATTTTTAATTAAGATGGGCTCACTCTTGACCTCGGTCTCGCCTGATGGTAAGCGATAGATGAGGTCTAAGATGGGACGAGCGAGCCCAGAAGATGCCTATTTACTCGTGCTTTAAAGGCTGAAAGGTCATAAGTGGCAGGGAACACAGAAGCCGGCAGAGAATCCCATTTCGTCTGCTGCTATCATACTGTTCAAGATGTTCGCGCGTCAGTGAGATCTTGTTTCTAATATTTTGATTAGTTTACATTTATATTTTTTTATGTAGCTCTAATGTGTACTTACGACTCAACGGGGCTGACATGTTCATAGAATAAAAGTCCCTAAAACAAAAGATTAAAAAAAAATACTATTATTATAATTCCGACAGTGTATTTGTTGTTCCACGACAAAACGGAGCAAAGGAACTATGTGATTTTTAGTCTAGAAAAAAATTAAAAGCTTAATAATAGATTACGTTATTTTCACAGAAAAGCAAACTTGTAACGAAATACTAATCAGTATTTAAATGCATAATAAGCATTATTATGGTTAGCAAACATTGTTGTGTATAAGCCTGATTAAGCTAAATAGAAAAGCGAGTACTGGATTTAGTTTGCAATCATTTTTGTTATCTTATAATAAGAATACTTAAAGTAAACAGGAAATAGTCTTATGTTTAGTTTTCAACACTTTTGTACTCACTTACTCCTTACTGAAATTAACTCCGTAAGTACCGCTATTAACATCTTATTGCAATTAGCAATTAATAGATGTACAAATATTTTTCGTTTATCATCCGACGGGCTCTTGTCATCGTCGGCGTTCCGGCTATATTAGAACCCAATGGCCTGGCACGCGACGATGGCAAAAGACAGAACGGCGTATATTTATTTCCATGGAAGATGGGTAGGCCCTTAGTGTGGGATGCAACCTGCGTCGAAACTCTTGCGCCATCTCATCTTCCTAGCTCATCTCGCTGTGCTGGCGCTGCCGCTGCGGCTGCAGAGAACCTCAAGCGGTGGAAATATAATATCTTCGTTGGTAGGTATAAATATATGGGGTTGAAACCTTGGGATCGTGGGGTTCGAGTGCTCACAAATTATTTAAAGACCTTCCTAGATAGGCATCTACAATACTACTACTACTAGGCAGTCGACAATTCGCGTGACCCAAGGGCTGGCTTTTACCTTGGACAGAGGATAAGCATTGCCATACAACGAGGCAATACAGCCAGTCATTTGGGCACATTATCAGTGGGCAGCGATGCTGACGAATTTCTGGATGCTATATTTTAGCTTATTTTTAGATGTTTGTGTATAGTTTAGGGTTTTCATTTAAATGTATGTTTTCAGATTTGAACAAAAATATATTTTTTTTTCAAAATAGATAAATTAATAAAATATCGTACAAAGAGAAAAAAAAAAACTTGATTGATAGTATGTGAGTACTGGACTTGGCTACAAAGCCTTATGTAACAGTTACATATTAATTAACACACTTTAAAAAATAAGTAAACAAGAAACTTATCTATTATTGATTTTGTTTATTTTATAATTTAGCTTAAAATAGTATGTTGTTATATTTTGTAAGTATTTAATTTTTTCTTTTCGTTAGCTTTTTTGTTTAGATTTTTAAGTACATATTTGGAATTACATTCCATACTAAACTTGTACGCCTTCACGGCAAAACACAGTGCTCAAATATTTATTTATACCAAAGACCTTTATGTTACCTATGTTTCACAAATAAATATTCTGATTCTGATTCTGAACTAAGTCTAAAAAAAAGAAACGCTTTGACGATGACTATCCCGACTGACATACATATCCTTATGACACGAAATGCAAGGCTTAAAATGTTATTTCAGGCTCATATTGACACAGGCCCAATGGTACCAATATAATGGCGATTTGGAAGAAAAATCCGTGTACAAACATACAGTTATTAAATTCGGAGTTTGCTTAACCCCGGGATCATCACAGCAAGGACCAAATATTAAAGTCGGTCTAAAGAAATATATTGCGCAGTAACCGTAGGATTAACTCGATGTCAACACTGTCCCGCTTACAGTGTACACTGCAGTGCAGAATAAATGAGTCAACGTTTTATTTCTCAGTGCTACATATTATTCACTTTTTATGTGTAAATTGTGTATTCACAACGTTACAAGTTTATGTAAGCGAGATATATGATATTGTAAAGAAACAATGAATGAGAATAATGAGTCTAAAATAAAAATAAAACATAATTTTGTAATATATTTTTATTATTTAAAAATAGAATATTTTTAATACACGTGTACTATTATATTTACTTCTTGAGAACGTTATACCATTGTTTTTTTATCATATAACGTAAGTCTCTAGAAAAAACATGTATGGCTTTAAAATAAAACTATTGTTTTACAAAAAATTCTCACGTTATTTATAAATATGTTACCTAACTATATAAATAAAGAAAATTAAATATAAGTCACGCTATATGACCACGGCCAAATAAATAAACTCTTCCAAGGTTAAGTTAAAATCCCTTTTATTTGAACAAATTAAGTAATCGTTGAGTGACTTAAGTAGATAATTAGTTTAGTTTTAGCCACGTACATAATGGGTAATTCAAAGTTTTCTTTATCACAGAAAAAACAAAAGTTATATTTGAGTGAAAGTTGTATTTATTAAAACCGTACAAGTTGAAATTTATCTATTTAAATACGAAGTTGCATGAAACTAGCAAGCAATAGGTACCCAACTAGCACAAATGGGCTGCATTAGAGCTTTGGAGCGTATCCGATTATTACTTATGGTAATAGACGTAAGCGCTAGAGCGTCTACTGCAGACTTAAAGCAGCCGCTTTAGCGCTATTTGGGCGCCATTTTATGCAACCTAAAGTTCCATTTAACCTGCACAACGGTTGCATAAAGGTTCCTTAATAGCTATAACGATTTATTAACGCTTTACTAAAGCTCTCGTAGCGCTACTTTTGAATGATTTTGAACTACTTTGAACGAATGAATTGATTATAGTTCTTTATTGTATATCTTCATTTGACATTGTTTGTAATATTTTGGTAAAGTGTTTTCGTCGCCATCATGAAAATAAAACATAAAGAAGTAAATGTTTGTATTCTGTATTAGCAAGATATATAAAGATACTTAAAACGCTGTCCAGTTTACTGTAGATATATAAGATAATTTTCGAGTAATTTTAACGCGCTATTATGATATTTAAAAAATTAACAAAAGATATGTGATATTTTTTATTTGTTATACAGAATAAATTTTATTTCCGTATTTTTACGTGTCGATAACTTACTATTCGCAAGTGGCCGATTGTTTACCGGTACATTTAATGCACATTTAACTGAAAAACCAATGTATATCAACTCAATTTTGCAAGTGAATTATAAGTTTTCTTAAAAAATCATGGCGTCATTGTACTGTAGTCATAACCTGCAGTTTGAGCTCTAATAACTCCCTTTTGAGAATCATAGTGCTAATTTTCACCATTCTAACGCTTCCAGTGATTTTTGTTCCCCTAGTGCAACTCACAGCCACAAAAAGCTCCTATTTTCCTGTTTTTGAGGTTATAAGATTAATTATTTGTATCCTTAAGTATATTGTAAGGTGTACAATAAAGTATATAATAAATAAATAAATAAATAAGATCTAGTTACGTACTTATTCGTTTAGCATCCATTTTATTAAATGTTTTATAATAGTTACAAAAGTGGCTGTAAAATGGCGAATGGATTGAGCCTGCAAGGAATGACTATTGCTACTAAAGGCATTAGTTACACTGATGATTTTTTTGTAACTATAGTATGCATAAGAGTTTCTATTATTTCTATAATGAAACTTATAGTAGTATAATAGTGGTTACTATAACTATAACCTATACAAGTTACAATGGAAACTACTATGCAGCTGTGAGTGGCAGAATGACCTTCGTAACTCTCATATAAAGGTGTAAGTGGTAAATGAGTTCTACCGTGGACTACTGTGAAGGCTAGGGTAGTATTTGATCCAGCTTATAGCACCTTAAGTAACTTTTATAACTATAGACGTTTACGGATGCAGATATGCAACTCTGAACTGCTTTTTGAACCCTTAAAGCGCTATTTTACAGCCCAAAGTAACAAAATAGGCTGCTATTTCCACTAATGTGCTCGTTGGGTAGGTACATTAATTTATTTGTACTATTGAACACGATCTTTTTTGTTTCGAAACTTTTTTAAAAACAAAGCAACTCAACCAATTAAAAAAACCTATAACTCACTTGTGAATAATAGTAAAGAAAAAGTCACAGTTTGATTACAGGTGTCATAATGTGCCTAATTGCGGTGAAATTAGAGCCATTTTATGAGCAAGTGTGTTGAAAAAAAATATAATGTATTTAATTATTGTACTTAATTAATATAAAAAATACTTACTTAATTAATATTAATATAAATAAAAACATAATTAATATTTCTATGGATACAAAAAAAAATGTGTACAGTTAAAGAAAAAAGAACAGATAGGTATTTATTTAGACATTTCTTCCAGAAAATAGGAGAAACATAAATTAATTATATTAAAACATTCGCATTAATAATAATAGTACATGGTTCACCGAGAGGAGAAAGTGACCGATTACCGTCGAGGGTGTCGTTTGAAGCCCGAGCCGTAGGCGAGGGCTTTAAAACACCCGAGATCGGGAATCGCACTTTCTCTCGAGTGATACATAGTGCTTTATACTACACCTACGAGGAAAATAAATAGTACTTTTCAACATTGAGTACATAGACCATAACGTACTTGGTTTGTATTTTTGCGCTTTTTCACTTAAATAAGCTAGCAAAACAGTTTCAGAAAAAGATGCCGCATTTTTTTCACTTTTCCATTGCAAAAAATCGTCATAAGTTTTATTATATTTTTTAATTGATTTCTGTGGTAAAAGGTTATCAATCAGTATTTTTGCTGTTTCCTTCAACTGCGGCGGAGTTAAAAAATCTTCATCATCACTATCACTACTTATCATTTTGATTGTTTTATTTTACTTTCTACGAAAACTGAATCCTCAAACAACACACAAATTGAAAATGGCGCCAATGGCGTCTGCAATTTTCACATGTTCTTTTTTCAAATTGTTTATCCTGCCGCCGCTGGGTCGCACTGCCAGCCCGACACCATCCAACACACAGCTAGTGGCCAGTGTCATTTTGCGAAATTGGAGATAAAAACTCACCGTAAAAACTTTTTGGCTTTTGATATTTAGGTTACCGGCGCATAGTCTTACCCAAAATTAAAAAAGAAAAACCACGTAAGAAATGGATTTTCATACACTTTTCTCTCCCGCTCAGATGCGTTTTCTCCCCGCATATTTGTTCGATATGCAATGACGTACTTTCTACCGTAAATTTGATAAAGTATCAAGGTACTTTCCAAGCAGGTGTAGTATAAAGAATATATCTATCTATCCTTCGCCGATTTCAGCCACATTAATTTGTGCAATTTATTTCATCACCATAAAAATCACAAACTTTATTTAAATCAGCTACCTTCGGGCATGGTCTGATGGAAGCACTGTCCTGATGGTCCAATATTTTGAAATATGTAACACAAAAAGTATCCTATTAGCCACTGTGAGATATATAGTCCGAGTAATACTTAGTTCACCAATTACGTAAGCCTCGTAGGTCCGGTACACATACGATCCCGGCTTAGTGTCATTCTTCAAGCTCAATTTCAGCTAGGAATCCGTGGAAATAGAGAAAAGATGACTTGCTATTTTAGGGAGTTGTACATGGGGATTAGGTCTAGTATTTCTTTTTAAAATACTAGTTGATTTTACGTCTTTGTTCGCATAAAAAATATGTTTTGTGTGTGTCGTAGGTTAGGTTTGATTAATATTATAGCCAAAAACATAGTTTCTTAAGTTTTTGGCTGTTTTTCTATTTGTATTTTTAACCAGAACCAGAATTTCGTAATGAATGGCATACGTCGACACAAGTAGGTACTGATTTTATTTTGACTTAGCAATTTTGAAATATAAAAAAAATAAGTTTTTTTTAATTGTTGTTGGACTTGCGTTTTATGATCATCTTACGTGATGGTAGGCAATGATGTAGGTAAAAGATGTATCACGCTTGCCTAGAAGTAACCTATTCACACTTGACTTAAAGACCCACAGCTTAGAGACAGTATCAGATATTATTTGAGGACCCGTCACAAAACAAAAACTCTGCGCCTGTAAAACAACGTAAAAACTATTCCATCAAACTGTAATCTTCGTCTTAAATGCAAATCAGTTTGAAAAGAAGCGAAACTTTATCACGTTTTTTATCAGAAACTTTTATTAGACCACTTAAAATGCTAATGGCTAGGCAATTACATCATTCACGACTCTAAGGAAACTATAAAGTTTAGTAATTATCTTTAGGATTAACTAAGAGTTGGCGCTCTAATTTTCAGTGGAAGTGAAATTGTTCTTCATGTTACAAATTATGTAGTTAAGTACGCTGTTGGAAGCAGTATAAACATATACAAATGTACATACATGCCGAGAAGTCTACAGGACAAGAATACTACAAGTCTTAAAGAATCTTTTGGAGGGATTCCGATTATATTCCTAAACAGGCGATGGATTGGAATCCCCAAGGAAAAAGGAAGCATGGCCGTCCCCGACAAACCTGGTGTCGCGCGTCGCTTCGTGGTGGCATAAGAGCGCGAGCTTCGGCATGACGTGATGCGAAGAAGCGAGAAGCTCAAGACCGATTCGATGGAGGACTACTGTGGACGCCCTCTGCCCCATCACTTTGACAGGCCTGTCGGTCTAGTGGTCAGTGGCCCTGACTGCTATGCGCAAGGTCGTGAGATCGATTCCCACCCAGGACAAATGTTTGTGTGATGAGCACGATCATCTGGGGGCACGGCAGTGCCCCCGCCAAGTCGAGCAAAAAAGCGGCACGGCCGTACCATTCTTTTCTCAAAGCAATTCAGGCCATTTTCGACCCCCTATAACTTCGTTGTGAATAAAACTAGAAGCCTGAATTTGAGTTTGAGTCAAAGTTCCTTAATTTTGTTAATTTTGTCACTCACTGACTGACCGATCATCAAAAGTCTAAGGCACTTCTAGCAGACATAGAAGCTTCAAATTTAGAATACAATTAGTGTTCAGTATATGAATTAAGGAAAAACTATAATATTTTTCAATTTCGTTCCAGTTTTCTAGATACATAAACTGCATAAATAACTTTGTAATCACATATAAATATATAGGATTACAAAGTTACATTTGCAGTTAATTAATCAGTGTACCTGTATAATATAATGAAATAATAGATGTAGATGGGTACTTTTTTTTTTCTTGGTGAATAATATCATCGAATGACTTCTTCCGCTCGGGTGTATCAGAATTCTACTGACTAAAAACCCACCCTGTTCCTTCGGAAGCCCTAAAGTTCCGGGGCCGCGGTATGTCGATGGAACTTTCCCGCAAACTCCGACAGGCAATGGCCCTTTGAGGCCCCGTCACTGGTGTTAACAGCTTTTTGAGGCGAGCGTGGAACACAACGCGCCGCCGACTAGGGCCTGGTCCTTACCGGACGGTGAGCGACCCCTGCTCGCCATCCGCAGGCCCGCGCCTACGGTGGCCCGAAATCGACTCGCGATCCACGACACCCGGGGCGTCTCCCCCGGTGGCTGGGGCGCGAGGAAGAGAGTTAGTTGCCTCTCCCTCGCACGTTAGGCCTCCTCCTTCGCTAGCATGACTGCTTCGTAGCAGGAGGTGACTGCATCCCATTCCCTCTCGCTTCGCACCATGGTCTAAACCAGAGCAGGGCGCGAGAAGTCGCCGCTGACGATCGCCTCTATGAGGATATGACGGTGCTCCACCCATGCAGGGCACACCTCGACCATATGCTCCACCGTGTCTTCCAGTGTAGATAGGTACCTAGATATAATAATTATGCTCAAAGGTAACTTGTTAAATGGTCAACGGAATAAAAAAGCAAGAAGTATTAAGAGTATTGTAGAGTATTAAGTAGAGTAAATTGCTCGAAATTGCATAATTACTTACTTATGGATTAACTTTAACCGAGACGTTTGACGAGTGCGGCATTAATTATTACTAACTAATGCAAAAGACTTACGTGCGTATTCATATGTGCGTATCAAAGCCTCCGAAAAAAACCCATAGAGACAGGGAGTGGGCTTTGAAAAAAACTTTAGCTGAAGTTCAAGAAGTAGTACCGGAAAATAAAAAGGAAGACTACCTACAAAAATAAGAAAATCTCATAAGACAGAGAGAGGGATTTAAGAAAATTCGTTGTTGGTATACAAGAAGTACAAGGTACCGGAAAGGAAAAAAGTAAGACTTTCTACAAAAAGCAATGAGATCCCATAAAAACAATACTTGTAAAAAAACCAAGTCTCGCAACTTAGTTGTTCTACCGTAAAAAGTTGTGAGATCCATGTAATACCAAGTCGGTTATTAATTTATTCAGTTCCTACTTAAGGGACCTTCTGTCTTAAGTTGTTACGTAATTATCTAACCTAACGACATCTTATAGTGACCATATCAATATTAAAAATCTTTACCGTTTTAAATAAATAGATTGACTTGGCAATCGCAATAAACAATTAAACAAAACAAAATAAACAAAACAATAAATACTACACTATATTACTAACTCTAGTCTAAGGAACTAAATAAGTTTTTAATATTGTTAGCATGTCGTTTGTCTGTTGGCAATAAATACTTTTTCTTTCTTTTCTTTCTTTCTTCTTTCATATAATTATAAAATCTCTAATATTTTCAAGATATAACAACTGAATCTATAATTTTATTTAATACTAGCTTTTGCCCACGACTTCGTCCGCGTGGAATGGTTACTTTGGGCTAACGTTAAATTTAACCCCGATTTTGAAGCATTCTTCATTGGCGCTCCGCTCCTATTGGCCTTAGCGTAATGATATAAATTGACTATTTAATTAAAAATAATTTTTCAATTCGAAACAGTAGTTCCTGAGATTATCACGTTCAAACAAACAAACAAACTCTTCAGCCTTATATTATTAGTATAGGTAGCTGTTGCCCGCGACTTCGTCCACGTTTCCGTCGTTTTTCGTAAAAAAAGAAGTAGCCTATGTCCTTCCTCACGGTTCAGTGATTTTGATGTAACAGACAGATTAACTTTCGTAATTTAGTAGGGAAACATAATATGTCAATCTATAATACTGTTGAAAATTTTCGCAATACCGAACCTCACAATATTATTGTTAATAGCTGTGCCCGCGACTCCATCAGCGTATAACTCCTTGTGTATTATTAAGTTAATGTATTGTTAATATTGTTTAGATCACGTTCACATGAGGCAACGAAAATACTTTAGCGCAAAGCTTCCGGGTAAACTATGTTGAAAGTTGACCCGTCCGGCACGTGAACATAAAGATTTCTAGAACTGCTAACCTGGGAAAGAGCGACGTACAACTGACCATGCGAGAAACAACAGACACCGAGATCTACTCCAGCAACACGAAAAGTCTGCCCTTGAGCCTTATTAATTGTCATTGCATAACACACTGATACTGGGAATTGCGTTCTTTAAAAATTGGAATGGAAAATTATTTGGTATTATGGGAATTCTGGGAATAAAGACTGTTTCTCCTGCACCGCAACCTGTTAAAATTTGAGCCTCGATTATATTTTGTTGCAACTGGGTTACTTTTAGCCGAGTTCCATTGCAAAGTTGTGGTGGTTTTAAATTTCGGAGCAGAATAATAATCAGAAAGCTTCGAACTGCTAAGCTATCGGGAGTTACACGTGTTATTGTGAGTCAACCATAAAAGATAGATATATGCTGTCGTGGGATATTTTTTATATAATTTTAAGGAGAACATTTCCGTCATATATGATTTCTGTGTAGCTTTAACCATTAAGGTTGCACTCGCGACGGAAGCTTAAAAAATGGAGTAACTTCTCCCGTTTTCCCAATTTTTCCCTTCACTGCTCTGCTCCGATTGATTGTAGCGTGATGAAAAGTATACTATAACCAGCTCAGGAGTATGAAAAATAATTGTACCAAGTTTCGTTAAAATCCGTCGAGTAGTTTTTGTTTCTATAACGGTTATACAGACAGACAGACAGACAGACAGACAGACAAAAATTTTACTGATTGCATTTTTGGCATCAGTATCGATCCCTAATCACCCCCTGATAGTTATTTTGTAAATATATTTCATGTAAAGAATTGACCTCTCTACAGATTTATTATAAGTATAGATAATGATTAATAAACGAATGATATAATTATAAAGCAACTAAATTTTATAAGCATAACAAACATTGAATATAAAATCGTTTGATTTAGAGACAACATTATTAGTTTCTATTTTGTATGTATGTATCTACGTCCACTTCACAAAAAAGTTCTCTATTCGGTTGTTTCTTTTTAGGAGAAATTGAGGGAACACCACAGATAGGCATATAAACAGCGATTTTTGATCATCTTTTTGATGACTCGTCAAAGATAAGTTTGTTTGAGTGGCGATAAGAGATGTTAGTTCTAGAAAGTTAAGAGAGGATGACGAAACATATTTATTTATATGAATGGTTCTGACGATAGCTGCGGTATGGCTCGTTGGAATCATCATAAGATGCACTTCGGCTATTAATTATTTTTTAATGGTACCTAATATCTCATAGTCACTATAAAACTTGCACAATTAAATTTAGTTCATCTGTCCTCACAGCTGAACCTGTATTGTGCATTAATTAACCTAATTTGAGTAGAAAAATCAAACATTCATACAATTTGTGCCAAAGTACAAAGTATTTGTGTAGCAAAGTACGCATAATTCACATAACTACTAACTAGCAATCCCTCAAACTAAGCTAAATATACATATACTTGTTTCTGGAGTGAGTTCACGGTGATAGTGTAATGTGTGGGGTTCGAAACCGCGACAGCCTAGCCATCATCACCACAAAGATTTCAGTGGACCAGAGACAGTGCAAGCCTTTTTCAGGTATCGAGTAGCAACTTGGGTCTGCTACAACTCAAACGAACAAAGAAACAAGGGCGGATCCAGGGGGGGGGGGTCTTGGGGTCATGACCCCACTCCGGGCTAGGTCCAGGACCTAGGTGGACTAATTAAATTTTTTTAAACATTGCTACTAGATAATACTCCAGTTTCTGCCGTTGTAAACGAATATCGGCAGTGGATGGCCAAGTGGCAGCGGAGTCAGGAAATACAAATTATAACTTCTTGTGACTTGACCACAATTATGTGACTCCCCCCCCTGGCACCAAAGCTGGATCCGCCCTTGCAAAGAAACACGTTTTCCATTGACTTTCAAATAAAAAAACATAAATTACGGAAGCTGGTGTTTCTAGTTTTCTTATGTCTTTAAATGGCACCAAATTCTAAAATTAAATTGAGTACCTAATCACTTCCTTGTATTTTAATGTGCGTATTTGCACTTTCAGCTATTTTCTAGGTGAGAAACTCATCAAATGACTCCTCCTGCTGTAGGCGGAGCGGAGGGAGTGTCAGACTTCTACTGACTAAAATCCGAGCCAGCTACATCGGTTGCCCTTAAATTTCGGGGCCATAATATCTCGTTCCTGTGTTCCGTAAACCCAAACACAAATCAGTACCCTTTTAAGAGGGATTATGTCTTTAAAAAACAAAGATAGAATAATAAACAATGTAAGTATGTCGGAATAACAATCAGCGATTTAATTACCCGTTAACCTTGACAAACGAGCTGAATAACGAGACCTTGGAGGCTACTAGAATTAGGCATTTTAAACACGCTCTTATCGTGTAAGAGGTCTAGTTTGATAATTACTACGATATAATCTGATCGCGAGGTTTTGCAGCCTTGGAAATTTATATTTTTATTCAATTTATATATTATATTATATGCCTACATATTGATTACATTTTTAAATATGAATATAAAAAGTATATATACATTTAAAAATATTAAAAAAATAGTAGCCCACCGGTATCGGGATCAGGATCTAAGGGCCGGCGCTCACTGCCGGCATGGCACGGCATGTCATGGTAAAGGATTTTTTGACTAATCAAGTTATTTTGAATCTTATTTCAATGATTTTAGAATTCATGTTATTTTATTTCGATACCACTATGCCGCGACGCGCCGTGGCATACTGCGGCATGACGGAACGCGCCGCGGCATGCTGCGGCATAACGTGTCATGCCGTTTCATTCTATGGGATGCCGTGGTGCGCCATTGCATCCCGCGAGACGTAATGGGTCACTTTGTGTCGAGGAATTATGATTTACAAGTTAGTTGAAATATGGTTGAAACTTGCGCAGCGGTCATTTCGGTTAATGTGGTCCGGTCGGTGCGCGGGGGCAAGGGAGGGAGAAGACGCACTTGCGCGCGCGTTTTTTTGTCTCTCAAACTGACCGATACCACGGAATGCCGCGAGATGCCGTAGCTCAACCTGCCGTGCCATGCCGGCAGTGAGCGCCGGCCCTTAGCTTCCGGTGGTCAGGGCTCTTGAGAGAAGAACCTCCTTACAATACGCGCCGTTTCCAAGGGCACTGCTTCTTTTCTTCTTTCAACAAATTTTTCTTTCATATATCATTCTTCACACAATCCATCCATCTTTTCTTCTGCCTTCCTCTACCTCTTCGTCTATTAACATTCAGACCCATCATGCTTTAAATCTTCTGTTTTTTCTGTTCTTTCGAATCTTCTGCGTTACAAAGTTAAAGACGCCATGATAATAGGCTCTCGTTTGACTACCATCTCACATGATGGTAAGTGATGATGTGGTCGAAGATGGAGCACACTTGATGGAGCAAGTAACCTATTTACTCTTGACTTGTGACAAAATGAAAGGCATTGCGATGGATTGTGTAATGTTTAATGTTGTGCCAATATTCCACAGTTTAATTAAGATTTTTGTTTTTTTTTTCATAACAACAATCAGCAATCTTTTTCTAAACAGTAATTTCTTAGGTATTTAATTTGGGTTGACCTCAAATGACGAAATGTAAATTGTTTGTAAGAAATAAATTAAGCTGGTCGAATAGTTTAATTATATTTATAATTAAAAATTTGAAAATAATGAGATATATTTATAATAAAAAATTTGAAAATAAAAGTTAGACATCGATTTAAAATAAGCGTGCGAAGACAAACTTCGACCACTTACCATCAGACGTAATTCTGGTCAAACGCAAGCCAATTAACTATCAACAATAGAATGTGTGAGACTGGACAGATAGACAGACAGACCGACAGTCAGACAATGTCCTCTAAGGGTTTTTTTAACATAGGGACGTTTGAAACACTAATTTTAGGCAATTAGTGTTCCGAACGTACTGCAGTCCTAGTAGTCTGTACTAACAGGCTTCGCAAGGCAACAGGCAACCTTCCTCAAGCTTCAAGCTACTCTCGTGTCAGATTTCATCCTCATTCACCAAGTATTTTCGAAGATTAGCGCGATCAAATAAACAAACAAACTTTTCCGTTTTAATAGCTGATATAACTATTTTTATTACCTACAGGGTAACTACAAATAGATTCTTATAACCTAAAGACTTTCCGCGATATACGGTTACTTATATTATATTAATTTTTGCGTACTGTTTTACTCATCCGAGATCTCTGAATCTTAGGACCAACGACCTGTATCCCTTCAAGGCAAAACAGAGTGTTACTTCTAGGTAAACGTACTTCATCGTCAACCAAATCATCGCGTACCATCTCCACCCCACATACACACCCGTGTACAACACTATAAGGTCATGGTCAACACGAACCTATCGATAACATACAAGGAAAAACACCTAATTGAAATAGGTATAAATTAACCGTGCGTGTTAATACACACTCGAATAATTTACACCGGCACTAAGTTAAGGGCAAAGCGTTTAACTGTAAACAACAGAAACAATCGTATTAATGCAATTATAATTAGACAGTTGTATTAACTAGGCTTGATCAGTTATTAATCCGTAGTATTTGATCGGCATTTATTAGAATTCTGCATTTATAATATACATAAAGTAAATTATAAATGCAGAATTAATTGTATCTCGCTACTGGATTATTTAGAATCAAATCGTTTATATTTTTTATAGTTTTTCAGGCATTACAATTCTCAAACTAACAATTAACGTAACTTACAATAATTATATTATATATAATAGGTAATAAACTTTACATTCAAACAATTTAATTGTCATGATTATATTATTTATTACTTATAAGTTTCATTCAGGAATTCTTCAATATGATAATAACATTTTGAATAAAAATTATATTCTTAAAATGGTTCAGGTTTCGATACTTTTTAGGGTTCCGTAGCCGAATGGCAAAAAACGGAACCCTTATAGTTTCGACATGTCTGTCCGGCTGTCTGTCTGTCCGTCCGTCCGTATGTCACAGCCATTTTATTTCGAAACTATTTGGACTATACATGTAAAACTTGGTAGATAGATGTATTCTGTGAACCGCTTTCCGATTTTAAGAGAAAATTAAAATAAAGGGGGCTCCCCATATATAGAACTGAAACAGAAAATATTTTTTTTTCATTTAACCTATACGTGTGTGATGTTTATAGACAGGTCTTTAAAAATGACATTAAGGTTTCTAAAATGACGTTTTCATAAAGTTAATCGTTTAAAAGATATACGCTTCCAAAGTGGTAAAATGTGTGTGTCCCCCCCTCTAACTTCTATAATAATGAAGTGAAAAATCTAAAAAAAAAACCATATGTTGTAGATCTTAATGTAAACTTTCAACCAAAATTAGTTTAAACGAGATCGAGTTAGCAGTTTTTGAGATACAGTATATTTTCTAAAACCGCAAATATAACTTACTACAATTATACATATACTATAATTATACAAATACTATGAAAAACAAAGTTATTTGGCGTAGTTGTAAAAATTGTAAATAAGCTAGTTTTAAGAATGTTTTAAGGTTTTTTGTTTTTTTTTGTCAATTAAATATATTATATTTATTATAGTTACCACGGAACCCTTCATGGGCGAGTTCGACTCGCACTTGGCCAATTTTTTATGATTTGTGGTAATTGGTTATAAATATTAATTGCCATATATTATGATTTTGGTTTTTTTACATAATTTTTGGCGGGTGTTTATGGTGTGAAATTCATTTGTATATATGTGTCGAATTATGTATTTATTAAATACATAACTCGATAGAGTCAAATAGTACCTATTGTGAATGTTATGCAATTCTAACAATATCATATACATAATTACATATTTACGATAATCTTTTTTTTAACTCGGTTAAAATATTATTTAACATAATATTATTAATATACTATGTACAAAGAATAAAAGCCCTTAATAGGTAATAAAAAGAAGGGAAATCAAAACTCTTATATTGGCAACACTAACAAAATGGATGCATCATTGTCTTTGACAATTACAAACTAAACAATTTATTCAGTAATTAAATAAGACGATAAGTGAATGAGCTAGTTACACGTGATCCTGTCTTTTTCCCTTCCCATCCTGTTTTTTTAGCCCCGCTGCATTTTTACAGGTAGGAACGACACAAGACGTCCTAATTTAAATAAATTGGACACCGGTAAAACACGTCACGCGATATGACGTACACAGAACAACTGATTGGATGCGCGTCAAACTACTCAATTTAGGAGTAATTTTTGTTGCTTCAGTATTAGGCTCGCTCACGGCTTCTGGGGTTCTTTCAGTATTCTGAGTTTAATTTACACTGAAACGAACGAATCGTAACCACGAAGATTAAATATTATCAGTTAACATACAAAAACTGTAAGAAGTTAATGTAAGTAATGTATGTAAGTAAGTAGAATACCTAGACTAAATTTTTAACTATTATTATGTCATATACAACGTGTAACGGAAAGGGTATATACATACCAAGGGCACGGCTTCTTTGGGTGATATCATATGATATTGGATGGGCCACCATCTTAGAATATTGAGAGTCTTGTGTTACCCAGTTACTGGATTGTAGACGTCACATAGTTTGTTACTCTATGAAAAATCTGTTAGGGCGAGGCCCTATTAGTGCGTTGCACCGCGTCGTCGCGTCGCAACGAAACAATGCATTGAATGCCACACCTGCGCACGTATGCACGCCGTCGCAGCTGCGTCTCAGTTCCTAGCTTCCTCCTCTAGCAGTGGATCACTGTCCGTCGTCGGTCACAACGAAGCTCCGACAACGCAGTGCATCACCCTCCCTCCCGCTTCGTCTCTTGTCTGTCGATCCGTTGAAACGTCGCGCGCGATGTTATAAAAACTTTTTACCAAAAAATTAAACCGACTCCCAAAAACACTGCAAAGTGAAAAATAACTTTAATTTCGGTAGTCGGTGTCTTTAGTTTTGTATTTTCGTTTTTGGCACCGACTTCCGAAATTAAAGTTATTTTTCACTTTGCAGTGTTTTTGGGAGTCGGTTTAATTTTTTGGTAAAAAGTTTTTATTTCACTCTTTTTAGTTAGTCGATTTTTAATTTACCTAGTTACAAGAGCCTAAATGTCAACTACTTAT
Source organism: Tholera decimalis (assembly GCA_943138885.2). NCBI lineage: Eukaryota > Metazoa > Arthropoda > Insecta > Lepidoptera > Noctuidae > Tholera > Tholera decimalis. The sequence continues at coordinate 43,805,839 of OW964552.2, forward strand.
AACCTTTTACAAAATATTGCTTTTCCCAATGCTGGGCCGTTAATTGTTGAGGAGTTCTCCTGGTACTTCACCATCAGCTCTACTTCAGCATATGCATTGTGACGAGCATAAAGTGCTTAACATCTATATTCAAGTAATCGAATCGCAATCCACGAAATACTTATTATTGAGTAGGTTCGGCGGCCATCTGTGGTCTTTATCATAAGTTCCACTTCGCCAAATGGCATTTTTTGAGAGCATCTCCACAAGTTACTATAAGTAATACCCAAAATGCCATAGGTGTGCCTATAATATTTCAAGAGTTCCCTCGATTTCTCCAGGATCCCATCATCAGATCCTGACCTATGGACAATGGGACCAATTTCGAAGTATACCCTTTCAAACAAATAAAGAATTTTCCAAATCGGTTCAGCCGTCTTCGAGTAATCGGTGATCACACATAAAAAAAAATATATACGCGTCGAATTGATAACCTCCTCTTTTGTCGTCGGTTGAAAAAATATATGAAAAACGACGCAGCGATGACGTTGCAACGATGCAACGCAGCTTAGCGCACTAATGGGGCCTCGCCCTTAATTAGTTGCATCCACTGAAACTGCATAGACTGAAAACCGAAACCAAAATAGGTAAAGGCAAAGCAGATTACAATCTTTATCTCTTAGTTAATGACTAGTCTTACTTTGGCCCTGACATCCATTAATACAACCTATTATTACTGACCATCCATTAATATTAACCTATTTCTAGCTGATGCAACATTGTTGTTCTGTCTTGATAAATACCTATCTAGGGCATACACCTCATGCGTTATTTTTAGTAAAGTATCTTCACACACGCAAAGAATTAAATGGTTGAATGAATTGATTGTACGCATAATTAATTTGCTTCAACTTCGACCACATTGTCGCTTATCACCAGGTGAGAAGGTGGCATTGCGGACTTGTCAGTCTTGTCACTAATAAAAAAAAAACTGTTTTTGGTTAAATAATTAGCGACTAAAAATTATTTTTTTTAGATAAATACGCAAATTTTACAGCCTTGATAAATTAAACCGGTTAAACGAGAGTGTGACTGCATTGCGTTTCACAGCAGTAGTAAAATTAAAAACAAAATTGTATGGTATCCACAAAATTTGCGGTTTTAATGTTAATTTCTACTTGTCTTTAAAGAAAATTATTATTTGTAAATGTTATCAAATGCATTTTGCAGATGTTAGGAGGGTCAGCTTCTAAACCAACCTGGAACAACTGAAGATTTGAGTTTTTTTTTAATTTATTACTGATGAGCTCTTGACCTCGATCTCGCCTGATGGTAAGCGATAGATGAGGTCTAAGATGGGACGAGCGAGCCCAGAAGATGCCTATTTACTCGTGCTTTAAAGTCTGAAAGGTCATAAGTGGCAGGGAACACAGAAGCCGGCGGAGAATTCCACAGCTTGGCTGTGCGCACAATAAATGTGGAGGAGAAGCGCTTGGTACGACAAGACGGTATATCAACCAAGTGTGGGTGGTACCCAGTCGTGCGTCTGGTAGACCGGTAGTGAAAGGGAGATGGAGGATGCATCTTACTTGTAAAAGTTGGTGTCAGCTGCCAGATCAACCGGGTGTAACTGGAAATGTATTATTTCCTTACCTATCTGAACTCATCGTCTGCTTAGCCTTTTTCTATCTATGTCGGCTTAGTAGAGAAGTTAGAGTATTAGTGTTTTACATGGAGTGATTGCTTATCTAACCTCCAGAAGGGTCGCCGCACACGGGCTTCGCGACACAGCCACAAACGCTGCCAAGAGAAGCTAGAAGCGGCTACAAAGGTAGCTGAAGCACGCGACAGCCACTTTGTCGCCGGTGGTCAACACTTGCGCTCGGTGGGTGCTACTCTTTTTAACCCTTACCTACAGTATCATAATGGACTCGGACGAAGGAAGAAGGTTGCGCTACTTCTGATAAAAAAAAACGTCGTCGTAGAAGACTTGAACGGGTTGACTGAAGTAAGGTAGAGAAGGGTGGGAAATCGCGCGAGGGGCGTGTCGCGGCGTTGTGTTGGCGTTTCGTGGCCGGTGCGGGCCACAGGAAGCGAGCAGCGACAATTTGTAGCGTGTGGCGGCCACCGGCGTCAACCGTGAGCGGCGAGCGAGGAAATATGCCGGTGGCGTCGTTTTGTGGTTATCGTCGGTGGCCTGTGTGCGGGACCCTAAGCCTGTAACCCCTTGGCCAGATTAGTGTCAGATTGTCCGGCTTATAACTACCTATAACGACTGTCAAAACTGTACAAATTACAACCGGGACCAACCGAGACTAACATGTTTTTCGATATACGGAGGAATCTGGATTTGTTAATAAGGTCACCTATCCACGGGCCGACCTCAAGAAGTGTTGCTTAACCTGAAAGATCCCTTGCAGCTATTATTATACATGAGTTTTTCTTCTTGTAGTCTCTTTTAATGGTGCAATGATGTAAATATTCCATTAATTTCCTAAGAAAGTAGATACTTAGAGACTTCTTTCTCGTCAAATTTCCACAACCCAGTCAGGCATTGGTCCTATCGGGCCCCGTCTTAAGTACTGACTGTTTTTGAGGCATGCGTAAAATACGATGCACCGTCTACTGCAGGTAGCGTTATCCTCTTTCGTACAATCAGCGGTACTGTCACTTGGCTATAAATATTGCTCTGGGTAGCGAATGTCATGTATGTGTAAATGCGCCTTAAATTTTCCAAACGGAATTATCTTTAAAAAAATGGCACTTGCACGGTTATACTTATGTAGTTTAAAGTGCGTTTTCCGTTCAAAATAGTATTTTAGCTTATTGATAACACAAAAGAATAATAAAAATACGGATATGTAATCCAATTCCAATTAAGTTAAGCGAGCCCCATTTACATTGTAATGCACTGAATCATATGTGCTGGGTACAGTCAACGTAAATATTGGTATAACATAAAATATTAACCAATACTTTTAGTTATCGTATTATTACTGTTATGTTTTTAAACCTACTGTAAAATTATTATCTAACTACAAAAAATCTTCTTTCAGTCTAATTGGATGCAAATATAAAATAAAATATTACTTAATCCAGTAGCTAGGTAACACTACAAACTTTGTCAAGATTGGTATCACATTTTCTGGCTTTTGAATACCCGTAAAGACTGTCCATTCGGCTCGAAGGACCATATGTTGGTGATTCTCAGAGGTGGTTCGAAATAAAATAGAGGACTGTAACTATAGGTAGGTTCGTATATTGGGATTATAAGAACGCGCGCTTCTGGTCCGTGTCGTATGTGTGAATGGTGCCTCGCCGCTGTCACCCTCCCGTCGTCGGAGTGGCTCATGGTGCTACAATGTTTTTCAATTTCATTTTTATTTCCAAGTAATAAAACTCAATTAGTTAGTAACAAAATTCCTTAATTTCTACGTTTTGTCTCCAACAAGACTATTAAAAATATACAAATGACAGACGGGACTCACGGCTTCACGTGCTTTTTGAGGCATGGCAGAATCTCGATGTGATAAGATGGTCGCCGATCCACGGACTGACCTCAGGTAGCGTTGCTTAACTTTGAAGATGCGGCTGTTGATTATTATTTACATGCATTATTTAACCACGAGCTTCCCTCCTTGAGGTCTTGTTATTTGAAGATCGTTCCATGCGGCTGTTGATTATTATTTACATGCATTATTTAACCACGAGCTTCCCTCCTTGAGGTCTTGTTATTTGAAGATCGTTCCATGCGGCTGTTGATTATTATTTACATGCATTATTTAACCACGAGCTTCCCTCCTTGAGGTCTTGTTATTTGAAGATCGTTCCATGCGGCTGTTGATTATTATTTACATGCATTATTTAACCACGAGCTTCCCTCCTTGAGGTCTTGTTATTTGAAGATCGTTCCATGCGGCTGTTGATTATTATTTACATGCATTATTTAACCACGAGCTTCCCTCCTTGAGGTCTTGTTACTTGAAGATCGTTCCATGCGGCTGTTGATTATTATTTACATGCATTATTTAACCACGAGCTTCCCTCCTTGAGGTCTTGTTATTTGAAGATCGTTCCATGCGGCTGTTGATTATTATTTACATGCATTATTTAACCACGAGCTTCCCTCCTTGAGGTCTTGTTATTTGAAGATCGTTCCATGCGGCTGTTGATTATTATTTACATGCATTATTTAACCACGAGCTTCCCTCCTTGAGGTCTTGTTATTTGAAGATCGTTCCATGCGGCTGTTGATTATTATTTACATGCATTATTTAACCACGAGCTTCCCTCCTTGAGGTCTTGTTATTTGAAGATCGTTCCATGCGGCTGTTGATTATTATTTACATGCATTATTTAACCACGAGCTTCTTTTTTTATTGAAAATAGGTTCGCGTTTGACCACCATTTCACCTGATGGTAAGTGATGATGTAGTTGAAGATGGAGCACACTTACCTAAAAGTAACCTATTCACTCTTGACTTAAAGACCCCTGGGTTATAGCTATCGGCTAGGTTATAGGTTATACCTTGAGGTCTTATTATATATTGCAAAATTAAAGTTATCGTGTAAATATTCATTTGCAACTATCTCACAGAAAACCATTAACTACTTAAGAAACTACTTAGAATAAGTTAGAGTAAAACCACGAAGCAATTATACCATACTAGCTTCTGCCCACGACTTATTTCGCGTGGGAGGGTTTTTCCGCGTAAATACTGGTCCCGTGGGGAATTCCGGGATAAAAAGTAAGCTTAGGTGTCATTCTTCATTCACCTATATTACTGTAAAGTTTCATCCAAATTCAGTAGTTTTTGGAGAGAACAACAACATAAATACATACGACCTCACAAATTTTCGCATTTATAATATAAATAATAATCCTCCATACCGATTTCGGCTACGGCAACCGTTTCTTCTGCTACCTACTGGCGTCTCTCATGGGCTCTCATGTGACTAGCAAAACCGCCTTTGTTTACAAAAATTCTTGCACTAGCACTATTGATGTAATTGTAATTAATTGCCGCTGGTTGTCGGGCTTTTAGTTCGTCGCGCTTGGAGTCCAATTCCAAGAGCCGACGACACTCAAAACTCGCACTTATAATATTAGTAGGATATTATGAAAACTCAAAAACTCAAACTCAAAATGTTTTATTTCACATAGGCCTACATGGGCACTTACAAAACGTCAGCAGTTAGGGCACGGTTCGAAATTGGTCGTTTTCTATGGAGAAGAACCGGCAAGAAACTCCACAGTTACTCTTTCCAAATCAAAATATCATTTTTACTATGTATCCATAATACAGGTTAATAAGGTATGTGAGGACAGTATAGACCAATTAATACAGCACAATGGAATTACCTACAAATAAAAAATTCTTAAACAAATCTAAGAGTCTACAGTGTTCATAAAACAGCTTTATATTATATTAAAATAAACTTGAGAAGATCATTATTTATATTATTTATTATTATTTGATCATTAGACTTCAATAAGGATAAATTAATAATAAAAATGAAACAAAAAGAAAATCTGTCAAATCGGATGGAATATCGTACGGAAAATCAAAAAGACACACTCAGGAAAGTGGAGTTGTTAATGCACTAGTCGATAACGCAATTACAATAAGCCAGGGAAGCCACATGTGCAGAAGGAAGGAATCATCGCCAAGCGGCAAGCAGTCATGTCTTCAACATAGTCCAGAATCTAATAATACGCTTTTTTGATAAGGACACGTTTGACGTGGGTTTTAAATTTTCCCTCGCTAAGTTCTGTATGCATGTGTGAGAGTATATGTATAAAGGTGTTGTTATTTATAATAAGTAATTAACTATCACTATATATTTATTATGTATTTACCGATTAATTATCAATTAATCGATATTACCATAGTTGGCAGGTATATTTTAGAAATAATTTGCAGTTTGTACAGCAATATCAATTTATTCATTTATCGCACGGTTCGGAAAGGGTTGTTTTCTATGGAGAAGAACCGGCAAGAAACTTCACAGTTACTCTTTTCAAAACATAATTCATTTTCACATAATCATTAATTCACTATATTTATATATTACTATATTACCACAATGTGGTTACTATCGTATAGTACGTAAATCGTATATAAACGTATAGCTTTATTTACTTGTGTATCTACTATTACTCTACTCTACTAATATCATTACTCCATTACATTAATACAAATACACCAGTAATGCTATTTATACAAATAATATCAAATGTCCATCATATCACACAACAGTTAATTTATATTCAAATACAATAGCAATACGATAGGATTTTTATACTAATTCTACACATAAAAATATTAGAAAATAATAATAAAAGATAGAATCAACACAAGTTCACTTAACTTAGGTTGGTGTGACTGCTCCAGAGCAAATGTGCCTAGAATATTTTTTTTGTGAGGCATTTCGGCTACTTAATCGGGCTTGCCTGTGGTTGCCTTAATTAATAAATTAATTAAAGCCTCCAGCCAGGGCTTATTATAACACTTAGAAACTAGGTGACTACACACTAAGGGCATCTCCTGTGGGGTATGGACCTCGGCTTTGGGGCGTCGCAGGGGGAGGGCAGCTAGGAACAGGCTGGATCATATCATTATTATTATTATTAATAAGGGAATTTAAAGCTACTGGCTCAGCGTCGCGGGCTGGCTCTGGCAAGGGTCGGGGCGGACGGTTACGGGGACGTCGCGGTGGGCCTCGGCGGCGAGGACGGAAAGACGGTCGGTTTTTGTTTTTGTAAGCTGTGCTGGTTTCCCTACGGCTCTCTTAGAGCAGGGTGATTGCGTCATCGGGAGTGTCTAGGGTATGCGTTAGTCGGCGAATCTTAGAGATGCGCGAAGGTTCGTATCGGGCGGCCGATGTGATAAGGGCCCAACGAGCACATTAGTGGAAATAGCAGCCTATTTTGTTACTTTGGGCTGTAAAATAGCGGTATAAGGGTCCAAAAAGCAGTTCAAAGTTGCATATCTGCATCCGTAAACGTTTACAGCTATAAAAAATGTACTTAAGGTGCTGTTTTTATAAACAGTAGTGAACAAGTGACGTCACATCGTACGATTTTAAACAGATTTGTTAAACTTTGTATTTTAACATTAAACTATGATTAAATGATATAAAATTACAGTAAATATGTTGAAACTAATTAGTTCAATTACATCTTAGTCTTACGATGACAGAATTAGTAAACAAGCAACGTTTTCGTTATTTCTTAAATAACGTTTAAATATGCTGTTATACAAGACAACAATGAAAGAACAGTTTAAACTATGTTATAAATATGTTTCGTAATAGTGTTTATAAGGTTTTGATAAGAAATATCTACTCGTAGTTAAATGTTGCGTATCACATGTTAAGAAGGTTAGTTAAATATGCTGTTTACAAAATAACAATTAAAGGACAGTTTAAACTATCTTATAAATATGTTTTGTAATAGTGTGTATAAGGTTTTGATAAGAAATAGTTAAATTTTGTATATCACATGTTAACAAGGTTATAATTATTATGGTGATATTTTAATTTGTGTTCAATTAAAGAAACAAACTTGAGTTAATGTAATAAACCAACTGAACTTATTTGAATAATCCATCACCCGCGTTTTCGTTCGCGTGGGAGGTTTGTCTCGCTCTGATCCCGTGGTAATTCCTGGATAAAAACTATTTTATGTCCTTTCCAGGGTCCTAAATTATTCCCATGCCAAATTTGATCTAAATCGGTTTAGCGGTTTAGGCGTGAAAAGGTAACATACAGACAGAGTTACTTTCGCATTTATACTATTATTTATAATATTAGTATAGATTATGGATTTGCGAATAACTATAGAAACAATTTATTCATTCGTTATTCGTCATTCGAATAAATTTTGCCCAGCTCTGTGTATAACCTATATTACTGTAAAGTTTCATCTCAATAAGTTCCGTAGTTTTTGCATGAAAGAGCAACAAACATACATACATCCTCATAAACTTTCACCACTTATAATATTAGTAGGATATTATGCATGTATTATATATTATGTACATACAAGTAAAGATTAACATTGCAGATAAAATTATCTGCCAGCACGGATACATATCTATTCAGTTAAGTGTACTACCTTATTTCCGTTTGCTCCCTTCCAAATGTCCTTGCTCACCGTTCAACTCAGCTTTAATACTTACATTGTTAAAAGAACTCGGTTAATCAAACCAGTTAGCGGTACTTACGCTTAATTAATATAGGTATATTCTTTATACTTTTGTTTTGTACTTCAGTGAGACCGGACATGAAAGATGTTGATTTTAATTTATTTAGTTTCGGTTGTGTGTAGTGGGAGCGCCATTTTCTATGATTCTTATTATGGGACTGAGATAACGAGGGAAGAAGTGAGGAGGCATGATAAGGCCAACACAACTTTGTGAGTTTTTCTTTTTAATTATTTGATTAATGTGTGTATTTTTAGCCCTTTATAGGTCTATTATTTTTTGTGAGTCGAGAGTTTATAGGTACATAAGGGTCAGTAATTATGTAGTTAACTAGTTTATTTATTCAAGTTTGGCTAAAGGGGGTGGTTCTATGAAACCATGACCGTTTTGTTTAGTTTTTTTTTTAATAATTCAATATACACTTATCAAAAGTAAAAAAATAAATAAAAATGGCTTATATCAGAATCTAAAATTTATTAAAAAGAAAGAACTCAAAATAATTTAATTTATGTAAAAAACACTAAACTAGCCAAATCAGAGATGTTTGAAATAATTGAACGAATAATGAACAATGGAGATTAACCATTCTGGGATAAAAATAACTGCGGCCTGGAATTATTTTTTTTTTATCCATATTACGCCGATTACCGATGGGCTAAAGAATGTTTTTACTCAAGCCACTATTTAAATAAAATATAATAATTCATTCCTGGCCGGAGACTTTTTTTATCCCAAATCATCAAAAAAATGTGTGATCTTCTTTGAACGTTTACCCACACAAGTAAGTTCTCCTGTATTCTTGGTGCATTTATAAAGATTTTATACTCACATACACAAACACCCAGATCCGGAACAACTTCTTACGGTCGTTTATATGTGAGGTATTCAATTATTTTTAACTCTTTTCGGAGTCTTTTTTTATTCTTACGCAATTGGAATCTGCCAAGTTTTCCCAACTATGCAACTATAATGTTAGTGTAGTCTTAAAGCCTTATCGTATACAGCTGGGTACCAATATTGTACAAGGAGTGACAGCACCTTAGGGGTAAGAATGCTCGGTGGCGGCAACCTCTCGCGTCCGGCCTTGGTTCAGGTCATGGTGCGGGGCGAGGGGGAATGGGATGCGGTCGCCTTCTTCTGCGAAGCAGTCATGCTAGCGAAGAAGGAGGCTGAAGGTGTGAGGGAGAGACAACTTTCTTCCTCATGCCCCAGCCGCAGCGGGAGACGCCCCGGGCGTTGGGGATCGCAAGCCGACCTCCGTCCGCCGTAGGCGCGGGCTTGCGGATGGCGAGCAGGGGTAGCTCACTGTCCGGTATGGACCAGGCCCGATTCGGCGGTGCGCCACGTTCCGCGCGTGCTTCTAAGAGCTGTCAGCAGCACTGACGGGGCCCGATAGGGCTATTGCTTTACGGGGTTGCGGGATTGTTCTAACGAGATACCGCGGCCCCGGAACGCAAAGGCAACTGAAGGAGCACGGTGAGTTTTTAGGGTTCCGTAGCCGAATGGCTAAAAACGGAACCCTTATAGTTTCGACATGTCTGTCCGTCTGTCTGTCTGTCCGTCCGTCCGTATGTCACAGCCATTTTATTCCGAAACTATTAAGACTATACATGTAAAACTTGGTAGGTAGATGTATTCTGTAAACCGCTTTCCGATTTTAAGAGAAAATTTAAAAAAAAATTAAAATAAAGGGGGCTCGCGATACATGGAACTGAAACTGAAAATATATTTTTTTCATGAAACCTATACGTGTGTGGTATCTATAGATAGGTCTTTAAAAATGACATTAAGGTTTCAAAAAATGACTTTTTCAATAAGTTAATCGTTTAAAAGATATACGCGTCCAAAGTGGTAAAATGTGTGTCCCCCCCCCTCTAACTTCTATAATAATGAAGTGAAAAATCTAGAATAAACCATATGATGTAGATCTTAATAGAAACTTTCAACCAAAATTAGTTTGAACGAGATCGAGTCAGCAGTTTTTGAGATACAGTATATTTTCTAAAACCGCAAATATAACTTTGTAATTCATACAAATACTATGAAAAACAAAGTTATTTTGCGTAGTTGTAAAAATTGTAAATAAGCTAGTTTTAAGAAATTTGTAAGGTTTTTGTTTTTTTTTTTTTTTTCAAATTAGTATATTAAATATAAGTATTATATTTATTATAGTTACTACGGAACCCTTCATGGGCGAGTCCGACTCGCACTTGGCCAATTTTTAGTCAGTAGAAGTCTGACACTCCCTTCCTCTCCACCCACAGTAGGAGGAGTCATTTTGTGATAGTCCCACCCAGAAAAAAGCGTAATTAAAATAAAATTAAAAAGTCATTTTCGCACCTCCTAAGGTTACCTCAATAATGTCGCTTAAAAATTAGAAGTCTTTAAGTCAAGAGTGAATAGGTTACTTCTAGGCAAGCGTGCTCCATCTTCGACCACATCATCACTTACCATCAGGTGAGGTAGTGGTCTAGTGGTCAAACGCCAGCCTATTATCAATAAAAAAGAGCTAATAGCTAAATAATTACAGCCACATAGGTCATACAAGGCTAAGCATCGCATCTTCTCGACTTTCCTTCGTGCTTTGCAAAGCACGTTAAGCCGATGGACCCGGCCGTTATCTTTAACAGTTTCATTAGAACTTAAAACGATGTATTTATCATGTGTATTTGGCTAGCCTGGAACTAAAGTGGTCTATGACACAAAATAAAAATTTTGAAATAGCAAATGAAACGTGATGCACGAAGTCACTGTACTTATAAATGTAAGTTATATTGTTGATTAAAAATTATATGGCAGCTAAGGAGATAACTTAGCCATCCTTACGTAGGTAATTTACGTGATAAGTAGGATAAACAAACCCAAAAAATCTAAAGTAAATTCTAAAGTGTTATTTTGGTGACGAAATGACACAGACCACTGTACAGTACCACGAGTTAATTATTCGTATTTATGTTCATAACTGCTCATAGAAGAATTAACATGAAAATGTTACTTAGACCATTTTAGTTCCAGGCTAGCCATTTATTATTTTAACCGAAAAAGAGCCCTAAAAAAGTACGCGAGTGAACACGGTGAGTTTTGTGTGTCGAGAACACAATCGAGTTTTTAGTGATACATGTGACAGTGTGGGTCAGAAAAAACGAACGGGAAAGAGCCAACAACGGGCAACAGTGCCGAAATATCGGAAACTCGAAACAATAAATACACATGATAAATATTCCGTTATAAGTGCTAATGATACTGTTAGTGACGATGTTAGCTTAAACACTTATATCTTTGTCAGTTATTACAGGTAGCCAGAAGTCAGAAAACTTACATAAATCTTTCTATGGGATAAGGTACAGACGCCAGCACATCAAGCTACAACCATTTGTCAAATTTCTTAAATAGATTTTCTACTTTATTGTTAAAGAAATGAGGTTCAAGGTTGATTGGGAATATTTGACAGTTTCGGGTAGCTTCATGTGCTGGCGTCTGTACCTAGCTACTGGGTTCTGGAGGTTAGATAGGCAGTTGATCCAGCTAAAGCAACTAGTACTCAGCTAAAGGGCCTACCACACGCACAAGCTTCACAGTTCTGCCTGCGCAAGCCTGGCCTGCGCGTACTTGCCTGTGTGTGTGGTTGGGCGTTCAGTGTTCAAGCTAGTCATGCGCAAAATGTGTCAGTGAAAAGAAACGAATGAAGTATATCTTTTCGCTCAACGAAGTAGTCCACTCATTTAGTTCAGTACTTCATTTAGTTCACCAAATCAGAACTAGTCCATACCTTTAACATATCCGGCTCACTCTAATTTTGTTGATAAGTTACGAATGATGCACTTCACTTAGTTCACTTTTCAACCGACGACAAAAAGAGGAGGGTATCAATTCGACGCGTACTTTTTTTTATTTATATTTTTTATTTGTATGTATGTTCATCGATTACTCGAAGACGGCTGGACCGATTTGGAAAATTCTTTTTTTGATTGATAGGGTATACTTCGGAATTGGTCCCATTTTCATAATCTGATGATGGGATCCTGGAGAAATCGAGGGAACTCTTCAAATATTATAGGCACACCTATGACGTTTTGGGTATTTATTATAGTAACTTGTGCAGTTGGTCTCAAAAAGTACCATTTGAGAAAGTTGAACTGATGATGAAGACCACAGATGGCCGCCGAAACTACTCAATAATAAGTATTGAGTGGATTGCGATTCGATTACTTGAATATGGATGTTAAGCACTTTATGCTCGTCACAATACATATGGTGATGTAGAGCTGATGGTGAAGTACCAGGAGAACTCCTCAACAATTAACGGCCCAGCATTGGGAAAAGCAATATTTTGTAAAGGTTATAAGTAGTTGACATTTAGGCTCTTGTAACTAGGTAAATTAAAAATAGACCAACTAAAAAGAGTGAAATAAAAACTTTTTACCAAAAAATTAAACTGACTCCCAAAAAACACTGCAAAGTGAAAAATAACTTTAAATTCGGAAGTCGGTGCCAAAAACGAAAATACAAAACAAAAGACACCTAATCTTGATTTTCCTTCATAAATTAAACAGACTGATGACTGTCAGTACCTATATACCTTTTTTACTGATAGATATATGCTTCTCTTTTCTAGGTTGGCGTATTAAGATTCTAAGAAGTATTTGGGTACCTACAGTGATTTAAAATTATTTACATACCCTAATGGGTAATTGCAAATAATCGCCAAATATTTTTTATTTAGTGATTATTTGCAATTATTCATTACAAATAACAATTGCGTCAGTTTTTTGGTTGTTAATCGTGTCCTTCTTTCATTCAGTAGGTATTTGCCAAACCTTTAGAAAAAAATCAGTATAAAAAAATCTTTAGAAATGATCAAAAGAAATACTGAAGTACGAAGAAGAACTAACTAAATGAAGGACTGAAGGAGAGACACATTTGAAAGACAACTGAATGAAAGATAAGTTTATTTTACGAAGTAAAGTAGTTCATTTCCTTCAATCGTTCGCGAACTACCCATGTCTACTAGTTCAAGCCACAGTCGAGGCTAGTTGTCGCTCGGTGAGGTAGGTATACGTCAACGTCCGTCACTCAAAAATGACAGATTCGCGAATATAGAATCGTGATTTCTTGACTGAATTTATAAGTCTTTATAAATCTCTGCCTGACTTTTGCATTGTCTTTTTTTTCACTTGCATACTCTTGAAAAATAGTAGGAGAAAAAATAGTTCTTCACTGGGAAACATTGTTGTTTCCACGCCGACAATTTCGACAAAAATGTGGCCTGCGCATACTTAACTGTGCCGTGTGGTAATGCCGACCGTGTACAGTTTTTTCATGCGAGAAGCTTGCGCAGGCAAAACTGTGGTGAAGTTTGTGCGTGTGGTAGGCCCTTAAGCTGGCCCTAACATTGTTGGGAAAAAGGAAAGCAAACTAATGTCGTTTCTATTCTGTTCTATTTTTATTAATGGCAAGTGGAGTAAATGTCGACTATTCTGCCAATGAATAAAGTAAATTGGAAAAGCGAGTGTGTATGATTAGAAACAAAATGGATTTAGAAAAGATTTTTTTTTTTATTTTATTGATAATACGCTCGCGCTTGACCACCATCTCACCTGATGGTAAGTGATGATGTGGTCGAAGATGGAGCACGCTTACCTAAAAGTAACCTATTCACTCTTGACTTAAAGACTCCTAGGTTGTAGCTATCGGGAAACACAGACTCCGGCAGGGAATTCCACTTCTTAGCCGTACGCACAATGAAGGTATTCCCAAAACGTTTAGAATAATGTAAACTCAGAACAGGAACGGTAGTCTTCAATGTCGTTTCATTGTAAAGCATGAATGTAAACGTGATGTTTCCTTTGTGCAGTTGGTGTGTAAATGAGATTGAGCCATGTGATCCAGAAGAAGGCAGAAGAGTGGATGGCTCCTGCAACAATCTGGAGCACCCGCCCAGGGGGGCTACGCATACCCCCTTCGCGAGAGTACTGCCACCTGTATACGATAAAAGTAAGTGTACTAATGACAAGTGTAAAATGTTGACGAGTACTCTAATACATGAAAAACATGATATTTTTTGTCTAGTTTGGTTACAATAGCTTCATCTATATAGGTGTATGAATATATTCTACTACCAAATTATATTTCTAAAACTAGACCTAGTTTTTTGGGAAAATTATTTACTACTTATTATTTACTAGCAGTGCCCGCGACTTCATTTGTGTGATAGTCGATATTACCTTAGCTTTTCCATAGGGTATAAAGGCCTTCTCTATCTTCCAGTGAAGTTCAATTAAAATTGGTTCAGCCGTTCCTGAGATTCGCCTGAAGAAACAGGAAGACAGAGAGGTAGCCTGAAAAAAAATTTGAATGTTTGTTTGTGTTTAAGTATCGAATAAACTTTAAAGTTTTGAGAAAACACAGTTATTTCATTCTTCAATTTAATTAATTCAATTCACACTTAATTTTTATTTATGGGTATAATATTAATATTACATGTAGATACATTTATATACATAAATGAATCAACACTCTGCTAAAACTTAATATTACATCTTAAAAAAAAAAAGCATAAAATACTAAATTAGTGTTTAAAAAAGATGTGACCATTAAGTTAAGTTTTTTGTTGTATAACTGTTTTTAATTGAATCGTGTTCTTGTGTATTATTACTATATTTTTCTTGTAGATTTGTAGTGTGTTATATCAGAGCTAACTAAATAAAATACTCAGTGGTTTTCGTTGTTCGTAATCAACTTCCTGTTATTTAATACAGTATTCATACGAGTGATCGGCTTCTGTATTCACTGTCACATATGACCCGTCGGCCTTAATCGTAAGAGTGAACAGGCATCTTTTGGCCTTGCTCGTTCCATTGTAGACCTCATCTATCGCTTACCATCAGGCGAGATCGAAGTCATGTACAAACTCAACAGGAATTTAAAAAAAAATCCGGTCTACCCAATCTAATTTTTTTTTTTTTGTAAATTATGCCCCACACATTTCTTGTATCTTGGATCTTTAAATTCACTTGCACTAACTCCCAGACCCGGAACAAGTAAATTCCGGAAATCTATCTCGCAGCAGCCAATCACTCAACCATGTTACGAATAGTATCGTAATATCAACCTTTATTAAAAAAAAATTAATTTCATTTTCGTCTTTCAGTTTATTATATTCATTGTTGGTAAGTTATAAAACACTAAACAAATGTCTTTTCTGTTCCAATATTTTACTTAGCATAGATTATTCTTTATTACGTACACCATTTATTTATGTTACAGAAAAAAGTATCAATAACATTACATAGGGTAACTTTATGGGCGGCATTAACGCGAAGAGCAAGGACAAATATAACCTAACTCAATAGTGAAATTATAGCAATAATGAATTGGTATCTATTACATAAATATAAATTATATATATCCAAAAGTTCATCATACTGTTTTGTAGGGTGGGGAGAGGATCTAAATACCTACAATATGTTAGTTTTAAATCCCCAACTTTGTTAAAAAAAAACCTCTTTTTGTAATAAATTATAAACAAAAAGACTTATTGTTAATTTACCCAGTGAACAACATAACAGGTCTTATAATTGTACCTATCTTACAGAATAGATAACTTATTTATTTAACATTTTGTTTCAGACTTTGAGCCGAAAAAAACAGCGTCTGGTAATGAGATGCCGCTCGCAAGATACCTTAGGACTCGTCTCATCTCCGTGGGTCGTGTGCCCAGCCCGATATTCACGACCCTGGCCATCCACTTCTTTGTGTTCATGTCTGCTGATGTCGTTTCCTTGCACGATACAGGTATGATAAATAAATGCGGGGGTTGCGGGCAAATTTTAACGAGATAGCGCGGACCCGAAAAGTAAGGGAAATTGAACATATCATGATATTCCCACCCAGAAAAAAAAAGTATGATAAATAAACTCTGATAAATGTAGGTACTCTATATTTATAATCACTAACTGGCACTTACAATAAATGCGTGCCACAAATGAATATATATTTTTCAAATTTTTAATCTATTATTATGGCATAACTAATCTTTAATTTTTGAATGAAATGAAATCAAATATTTATTTTGTAAATTGGTTATAAATAACACTTTTACACGTCATGTTCTTTTGCGTGTTAAGTTTAGTTTAGCTAGATGAGGCCAGTATTTTCTAACTGACTACTCTGAGAAGAAGCACCGAAACAAACTCAGAGGTCAAAGTCTCTTTTAAAGCCCATACAATTTGTATTTGTACATGAGAAGCATGTAGGTTCATGTCTGGTGTTCTTTTGAAGAAATAACCACGCAAATTTGAGCAGACCTGTTCAGACAGTGCAAGCATTTGTCAGTTATCGTGTACTTTAGAACTTAAGGAGCTCAACAATTTGACGAACAATACCTATGTAAGGACATTTGGGTAGGCCTTACAAGTACTCAAACAGCTTGGACATCATTAAATAAATTATAGTGAAAGTAAAAACAATGAAGTAAGAATAATCTACATAGTCCTCTCATTTACAATAATGAAACAATTATATTATAATTAATATAAAAATAAATTATTAATCAAAATATAAAAAATAAAAAAGGCCCACGTTAATTCTAATATTTGTATGTCTTATTGACAAAACATGGCGGATTTCTTACTAATGTAAGACCTGTATGTATTTACCTATGTTCAACAAATAAATAATTCTGATTCTGATTCTTACTAGTTATAGTTTCAGTAGTATATTAATAGTAATATTGTTGATGATATTTTTTTTAACTATTGGCGTGACACAGGACTCGAGACACAGGCATATTTAGCTTAGTTGGAGGGGTTAACAAGATTGCTAGTAATATGAATTCTACACATATTGCTAAGTTCTCATTAAAAACAAAGAACACTACAGACATAAACCACGGAATAGATGAATAAGATTGGAATGGTGATGTGGGCGTGTCGAGCGCGTCACATTTATGATACGAAAATCATAGCTGGAACGATTAATTCATTCACCGCGTTTTGTGCGCTTCGGACTACTTCGGAACACAGAGCTCTGCTTTAAAATGCCGTGTTGTGCAATTATAACCTGTAAAACAAAAATTTAGATCGTAAGTATAGAGCGAGGAGGTATATCTTTCCATCGGTAAGTTGAAAATAACATTTCATTACAATTTTAATTATCAAAAACATAAAAATATTCTAATCACTATGAAATTCCAAACATTAACAACATTATTGCAACAAGTTACAAAAAATATACATTGCCCGATGTGTACTCGCTTAATCAACGCAATGATTTGATTTGCGCCGATTGTATGAACTTCAAAATAGACGTTGTCCTCTGAGTTTATTTCGGTGTTTCTTCTCAGGGTAATCAGCTAGGAAACAACGGGTTAAAATGTTATTTAGAACCAGTTTGCTAAGTCAATATCATTTATAAATGTCATTTATTACTTGTTCATTAAAGTTACCTATTTATTTGTATTTAGAAGTCAAGGTTTTACGCAAAATACGAGCTTGGTCGTGGAGTTGCGGATTCCTGCCCCGTATATTATAGGTCAATATTACTGAAATAATGCCATACAGATACTATGGTGACACTTAAACCTTGCAAAGATATTAAATAAGTTTAAATGACTACTGTTAGTTCTTAATGTAACTAGACCTTTAGAACCGGAATGTGAATGCCAAACAAGGTAAAAAAAGGTTCCTGGGTACAGTATAAGTGAGGCGTGAAAATAAGGATATTTTTTTTAAATCAACTTCTTGTCTTATGACGTCAATGAGTCGGTATTTGAGTGATAACAGGAAAGGTATAATGCAAAAAAATAAAACATTAAGCAGCAAACATAATGAATGTATCAATAACTAGTTGTTGCCTGCGACTTCGTTCGTGTCGGAGGTTTTTTTCCGTGTAAATTCCGATCCTCCGGCAAATTCCAAAAATCCTTTCTTAGTGCCAAATTTCGGCTTCTTAGGCCCAGTAGTTTCGGCTCGGCGTTGTCTGTCAGTCAGTCAGTAACGGAAGCGTTTTATATACACGTGTAATTTAAAGGGTATATACATACCAAGTGCACGACTTCTTTGGATGATAACAAACGATATGGCAAGGGTTTTGTAATCCTATGTCTACATGTGTGGAGCTTATTAGAAATTTCAATACATTGATACCGGAGACCGAATTTTCCAAATTAAGAAGAACGCAGATAATTATCGTGTTATTGGCAAGTGACGTGGAAAGTTATTGACCCTCGTAGTGCTGTGACACGTTTGTTATGATTGGTATTCAAGAAACATATGAAACCGATAATTCGGTATCAATTCTTTGAGTCCCTTTTTTTAAGCTGAAACTTTGCATAGAGACTCCATACCAGATGTTGTCTTCAGCCCTTTTGGATAGATATGGGGTTTCCGTTACAAGTTGTATATTGATTGATGATTGATTGATAATTAAGAGGAAATAGAATTAGAGTAATGTTACATACAGTAAATTACCTGCCTTTTTTATAGGTGGGAAAGTCATCAAATGACTCCCCTCGCTGTGTGTGTAAGGGAGTGTCAGACTTAGTCTGATTAAAAACCCACCCTGTTCCTTCAGCTGCCCTTGGGTTCCGGGGCCCCGGTATCTTGTTAGAACATTCCCGCAACCCCGACAGATACAGTACCTGCCTGGGTTCGCATCCACAACCTTGTGTGTTCTTTTCAATTTGTAAAGTATTTAAAAATAACTGACAGCTGGAGTGGTGGCCTGCTGGTAGCGAGTTTGACCACTGATTTGCGAATAGCAGGTCGTGGTCTCAAACCCCGTCAAGCACATTATTTTGTGTCATTTATATCATCACTATTACTCTTAAATTCGTGAGGAAACCGACATGGCCTGGGACCAAAAATAAAAAAATAAAATAAAATCCACCAACTCGCGCTGGGACCGTGTATTGGATTTCAGCCCTTTACTCTCTCATAGAGTGGAAGCCCTCTATTCCTGCAGTGGGTATATAAAGGGCTGAATATATTCTATCTAAACACAAACACCACGTTACATCCCGCTTAGAAAGATTATAAAGTGCCTTCAATTCGAACACGACGATTAACTCAAACATACATTTACAGTGAACTACATAGCATGGCGTCCATACTGCTGTGCTGAGAGAGGCAAGACTGATTACATGTGCGTTCCCAACAAAATTCCTGATGATGACCCGGTGCACCGATTCTCTGGCGTCCGATGTGTCAACATGACCAGACCCGAAACCTTCCAGACCATTGGATGCATTAAGAATGACACTGCTCCTGAAAGAGTAAGAACCGTTAATTATTAGGGCCTTATCACACTAGCGAGTTGCAAGCGAGTGGAAAGTGAGGCGAGTACGCAGCGAGCTCGCCGCGAGTTCGCAACCAGTGCGCAGCGAACACGCCGCGAATATGCCGCGGGTGCGTTCGTTTCCGTCTTCGGAGTAACAAACCTAACAGCAGTGTTTCTCGTCAAAATCTATTCTGGCACTGAATGTACAAAATGCGGATCGCACTCCGCGAACTCACTGCCCACCTGCTCGCAACTCGCTAGTGTGATAAGGCTCTTACTTTCCATCTGTTCATTATACGATAAGTGTAAAAGCACATGACGCACAAGACATAATAAAAGGCATTTCAATGGATTGTGTAATGTTTTGTGTAACACCATTATCCCTCGGCCCCGGATCACAAGAGCAACTGAAGAAAAAAGGTGGGGTTTGACTTTTGAGTCAGTAGAAGTCTGACACTCCCTTCCGCTCCACTTAGACCGGAAGAAGACATCTGATGATTTTTCATCTGATTATGAAAATCTTTTAATTTTAGTTTCATGTATAAAAATTGTAAAGACGTCTGTCCATCCGTATAATATAACGGAACCGTTTAGATTCATCATCTCTGTAAATGATACCTATATGGACATGACGAATCTAAAGGAGTTTTTTCATCCGATTTTGCCATTCGACTATTGAACCCTATAATTATCCTCATTTCGTACAAATACACCTATGTATTCAATTTTAATTAATCTTCACATTTTTTTTATGTACTGTACTATACTTAATTAACAATTTCTGCTCGACAAATGTACCTACAATTAAAATTAATTCAACTTAATATAATTTATTCTGTTCTCAACTCATAATAAAAGCTATTGTAAGTTATTTATCGTGCAAGAATCTGAGATTTATAATTTAAATGATGTTCATTAAGATTAAAATAATAAGATTAAAATTCGTACTTTACAAACGCAAATACTAAAAGGACTTGATAAACGCTTAAGTAAGACTATATAATTGTTAAATACTCTTTAATTTTGCAATCTGTATAATTATCACATGGAGATAGGAATATATTTGTAGCGTTGGTTTGACAGTTTATTTATTAAAACTTTATGCAACACAAAATGTACAAAGGCGGCCTTAATGCCATAGGCATTCTCTACCAGTCAACCATGGTGGTGAAGAGATAACATGGCAGGTGCATAAAAAAATCCCAATTACATAAATTCAAAGTAAAGCAATTATTATATACATAAATAACTATTATAAAAATATGTTTTCTTTTAGTTTACTATCCTAGAAATAAAATAATTGTGAGATTTCCTTTTCAGATTGTATCATCAACGCCATTGTTAGACCTATCCGTTATATACGGCAATCAATTGGTAGCGTTGAATCAAAGAGGGAGGACATTCCAAGGAGGAATGGTAAAGACTGAACTAGATGACAAAGGCAGGATATGGCCACCCAGTACCAACACGACTGCCAACGTCTGCTTCTTGAATCAAAGGCCACAGGAGACCAGGTGCCATGCAATGCGTGAGTGCCAAATTGAGTTCTCATTAGTTCTCTTCTTGGTAGGAAGGAAGACTTTGAAGATGATTTTTACCCAGCAGTAAGAAACTATAATGATAGATACGTATATTGCAAACTCATTACAAAAATATCTTCGAATCTTTGCTCCTAAGACATGTTTTCTTACGATGTATTCCTTCATCGTTTTGAGACTGGTAACGATATAATAAATTATAGAAAGTAATATGTCTGTCTCATTCACACCGGAACAGCTGCTCAATTTGTATCAAGCCCAGGTTCGGTCGTGTATGGAATACTGCCCTCATCTTTGGGATGGATCTACCAAATATCAACTGGACGCGCTTGAGTCTATCGAGAAGCCGGCCAAAAGACTCATTGGCAACGATGCACTGGTCGAGTCAAAGCTCCAGAGCCTTGAACATCGACGACGAGTTGCAAGTCTATCGGTTTTCTATCAGTTACATTTCGGAATGTGTGTGTGTGTTTGGCAGTGTGCGATGGAATTACACAATCTAATTCCGCCAAGCCCGTTCCATCATCGGACTACGAGACAAACGGCGATGCGCCATCATTATATGGTGGTCATCCCAACCATACGCACAAAACGTTTTGGGAATACCTTCATTGTGCGTACGGCTAAGTAGTGGAATTCCCTGCCGGAGTCTGTGTTTCCCGATAGCTATAACTTAGGGATCTTTAAGTCAAGAGTGAATAAGTTACTTTTAGGTAAGCGTGCTCCATCTTCGACCACATCATCACTTACCATCAGGTGAGATGGTGGTCAAACACGAACCTATTTTCAATAAAAAGAAAATGTCACGTACTAGGTTCGAATTCACGACCTACAACTCATAATACTGGCCCGTAACTACTGCTACGTGCCATGTTACATGAATTTAAAATAAGACTTGATCAGTACGGACTGTATGGACTTCAAAAAGACGTTAAGCTCTGAGTTTGTTTCGGGTTTTCTTCTCGGGTTAGTCAGATAGGAAACACTGCCCTAATTTTGTTTTTTTTTTAGGAGAACTATCAATTTGGGTAGAATTCACATAATTAGCAATTTTGTTAACCCCTCCAAGTATGCTAAATATTCTTGTGTCTGGAACGGGTTCATGACATTAGTCGTAGCCGGCAGGGAATTCCACTCCTTAGCCGTACGCACAATGAAGGTATTCCCACAACGTTTTGTGCGTATGGGTGGGATGTCCACCATGTAACGATGGCTCTTCGCCGTTTGTCTCGTAGTCCGATGATGGAACGGGCTTGGTGGAATTAGATTGTGTAATTCCATCGCACACTCCCCGAAATGTAACCGATAGACTTGCAACTCGTCTTCGATGTTCAAGGCTCTGGAGCTTTGACTCGACCAGTGCATCGTTGCCAATGAGTCTCATGGCCCGCTTCTCGATAGACTCAAGCGCGTCCAGTTGATATTTAGCAGATCCATCCCAAAGATGAGAGCAGTACTCTATACACGACCGAACCTGGGCTTGATAGAGACTGAGCAACTGTTCGGTGTGAAGTACCGTCTCACCTTTGCAAGGATACCCAACTTTTTTGATGCTAGTTGAGCCTTAGCCTCGATAAACGGGCCAAAATTGAGGATTTCTTTTTTAAATAATAATCATTTTTTCAGCTGAAGACGGTGGGAACACACTGGCTGGTATCAACTTAATGGTGGTATGGTTTTGGAGGAACCACAATTTCATTGCCAAGTCACTGGCTGCTGTGAACCCGTGCTGGGATGATAACAAACTGTTCAACGTGTCGCGGGACATCAACATAGCTATATCATTACAACTTTATTACTATGAATTGTTGCCATTATACATGGGTAAGGAACCTTTTAAATATCGGGTCTGTGGTACATCATAGTCGTTATCATTATCATCTGTTTAGCGTATTCCTAACTAAATTGGAGTCGACTTTCAGTCTAGCTGGATGAAGCGGAATACTAGAGTTTTATATGGAGCGACTGTGTATTCAATCCAGTAGGGTCTATTCAATCCAGGTAGCAGGATATCCAATGAGTATCCCGAAATGACTGTCAAAGACGTAGAAATGACAGCTGGAACCAATCCCATTTTTTTTAAGGGTGGGAAATCATCCAATGACTGCCGCCCGATCTGGGTGAAGCGGGAGGGTGTGTCAGACTTTTACTGACTAAAACCCATCCGTGTTCCATCATATGCCCTTCGTGTTCCGAGGCCGCGATAACTCTATCGAACAATTCCGCAAGCCCGGCAGGCAATGGCCCCTTATGGGCCCCGATAATTTTGCTGACACTCTTTGAGACGCGCGTGGAACACGACGCGCCGTCTATATGGGCCTGGTTTCAGTCGGGAGGCGAGCTACCCATTGCTCGCAGCCCGTGGCTGGGGCTGTGACTCCCGACTCCCGGAGCGTCTCCTGTGGCGGCTGGGGCGTGAGGGCTGTGAGACCCGCCTCTCCCTCGCGCGTTCCGCCACCTCCTTCGCTTGCATAACTGCTTCGCAGAAAGAAGTGACCGCTTCCCATGCCTCCTCGCTCCGGACCATGGATTGAACCAGGGCCGGGAACGAGAGATTGCCGCCTAGCGCGCCTACTAGGCGCCATTCATAGACTGACTTGGCGAGCGTTGCCTAAGCTTTGAAGTTGGCCTGTGTGGGTGTTATTATTTAGCCAAGAACTCCTCATTGTATGTTATAGTAAAAGCCAGCCAAATGTGAAATCAAGGCTGATTTATAGACGATACTTAAATAAGACACTAGTTCTATTCGTGGTAATATTTTAGCTACAATATAAGTAGTAACAATTCAAATATTCATGAAATTATTTTATTTTACAGGATTCGATAATATGGTGAAAGATGGAGTAATTACACCGACAGGTGGATTCAAAGATGATTATAATCCCAATTTATATCCTCAAGTTTCCCTGGAATATCCTTTTATTTTGAGATGGGTGCATACTATTCAAGATGGTCCCTTAAAGTATGTACTGACTTACTAATATTACTATACTAATTTTATAAATGCGTAAGTTTGTGAGGATGGATGTATGGATGTTGGTTACTCTTTCACGCAAAATCTACTGAGCAAATCTGAACGAAATTTGGTAAGTAAATAGTTGTTATCCTAGAATAACTCATTTTTATCCCAGATTTACGCGAGAAAATTCTCTCACGCGTTTGAAGTCACGGGCAGAAACTAGTCTTTTATGTTCCTATCTAAGTTTCAATATTTTATCCTAATATTGCAACACAACTATAATAAATATTACTAATAGGCAACATTGACACAAAATGTTTTGATTGATTTTTAAAGCATCGGGAGGTTTGTGATGTATAGCAATACTACTTTAGCTGCAGATACAATGAAAAACATGAATATTTGAAAAAAATATCATAAGGGTATTTTCGGAGGCTTCAAATAACAAAAAAAGGAATATTTTTTTTGTGGTTCTTTCTCAAGTACGTATTATAATAGTAGGTTCATACTCTAGTATCCACTTATCGCTGAATTTTCGGACATGTTGCAAACAGTTTAATAATAATTATATGTAGCTCCATTAATATTTTTTTTATAATATAATAATCCACAACTTTCACACAACGCCATCAAGTCTCAAACTAAGCAGAGCTTGTGCTATGAGTGCTAGACAACTGATAATCATACATATATATTTTTTCATCTTTATTCATCTTAGGTATGGTAGGATACAATAAGTTAAAAGTTAGAAGGAGTTTAGCGGTAGTCTCATATAACTTCAAGGTGATGCGGCGGCGGCGGCCGCGGTTGCTTGCAGTGCCGCGCGGCCGCACTAAGCTAGTGAATGAAGCACCGTTTACGCGCGCAATCCGTATCCTCAACAATATAGCAGAAGGCATAGACTTATTTTGTTGTACTCTGGGTGGGTTCATAGTGAGAGCTCTCTATGAGATATGTTACGGTCCTGTTGTGATGTAGACATGGAGAGTGTACTTATACTTAGTAACAAAGTACAAAGATCGAAAGCTGTTACTTTTACATAATAATAATAATAATATAGTAATAATAATTGTTTAGCTGTAGTTCTTAAATATGTATGAAAGTTGACTACATTATCGCATTAGGTGATAAGCCTGTAATGATAATTTTATGATGATAAATAAATAAATATTTCTGAATACATACATATTATAGATAAATTACACCCAGACAAAGAACAAATGATCGTGCTCATCACACAAACATTTGTCCTGGGTGGGAATCGAACCCACGACCTTGAGCATAGCAGTCAGGGCCACTGACCACTAGACCAACAGGCATGTCAATTGATTGAATGGTTCAGATTCTAAAGCAAATAATTAGGTAAATCCTAATTTTAACTATTTTTCCAGATTATATGACAAAGATGGCTACTACTTAAAACAGGTTCCCATAGTAAACCTTACGTTGAGAACTGGGTACTTTGGCGTCGATGATAATATGGATTATTTGACCCAAGGCAGCTTCAGACAGGGAAGCGCTAGGGAAGATTATATTGCTGATCCTGATGTAAGTATTTCTTTTGTGTTGTGGTTACATTTTTACAAACCTTCATATCTGGAATAAATATTCAAATTTTTAGACCATACAATAATTTGTCCCAGTGTGGTATTCAAGCCCGCGACACGCAACGCAGCAGCTAATCGTTTAACCATTGTGCCAACCATGATGTATTAACGTTTATATACATTGACGTTTTCTCAATTACTGTCTGTTTTTTTATAGGTGGTATCCTGATCATTCCTAATGTTTTCAGAATCCTTAATCTTACATAAGATAAGTAAATCAACAATTTTACACTAATCGTTCCATTGTATGCTATTTCAGATTACAGAGGTAGGCTTAGGTCCTCACCAATACGTGTCGGACTTGATGACAAATGACTTGGCCAAGAACCGATACTTTGGTTTCCCACCTTACACTAAATACAGGGAATTTTGTTTCGGAAAGCCTGTTCGCAGTTTTGAAGATCTAGAGGGCATCATTGATCCAGAGGTAAATATAATTTAAAAAATAACTAAACTTCATTAGAAAATTCGTTCCATGAACAAAAGTCGCGCAAGACTATTTCGTTGAATGTCTAGTTTCGTTTATAATAAACTAGCCCAAACACGCAGTTTTCCTCGGTGGAAAGCCACCTTCTAGAAATCGATTAAAAAATTAAGTCACATGTCCTCATATCTATTTAAAAAGTCATGGATATAAGTATTTAATTAGGAGGCTAGTGACCACCCGTGTCGACGACGCATCACGCTCCACGCACGCCTTAAAGATCAATCAACAGCCCGATTAGGCAAATTAACTGCTGGGTTTGCGGGAATGTTAACGAGATACCGTGGGCAAATAACGCAAAGGCAACTACAGAAACAGGAAGGGCGTTAGTCAGTAAAAGTCTGACCCTCACTTCTGCTCTACCCTGAGCGAAAGATTTTAATTTCTCCCCGAAAACAAAAGGCCTTGGCGTTGCAACTGTCTACAGTTAAATAAAAAAATCCTGCTTGATACAGACACATAATTTTTTTTTTATTCCAGAGGATAGAAGTTCTGAGAGAAGTGTACGAAAAAGTCGAAGACATTGACCTTTTAGCTGGTGTGTGGGTAGAAAAACCAATACCAGGTGGATTCGTACCACCAACATTCTACTGCCTGGTTGTGGAACAGCTCAAACGCAATACAGCTTCTGATAGACACTGGTATGAGAGACCGAGCCGGCCCAACGCATTCACCTTAGGTAAGTCCACATTACTATGAAGTAGATTGTAAAAGGTTAACACGTTATACAACATTGATAAAAGCAAGAGGCATTAAAAAACCACATTTACTATGTATCATTTTCAGGCTACACACTAAAATTCAGATAAATAGAAGCAATAGTTTAGTCACGGGAAAGTTTTGAAGTTTTTTCTTATTTAAAACATGATGTATCGTCGCGAGCAGTTGAATAAGTTGTTACGCATATGTAGTTATCTAGGGTTCTACACCTTAAAACGACAAAATTCACGCTGCTCTGCATCATATATTACTTCATTACCTGATCCCTTCATCTCCCTTTCGCTACCGGACTACCAGACGCACTGCTGGGTACCATCCACGCTTGGTTGATATATCGTGTTGTCGCACCAAGCTCTTTTCTTCCACGTTTATTGTACGTACAGCCAAGCTGTGGAACTCTCTGCCGGCTTCTGTGTTCCCTGCCACTTATGACCTTTCAGCCTTTAAAGCAAGAGTGAATAGGCATCTTCTGAGCTCACTCGTTCCATTGTAGACCTCATCTATCGCTTACCATTAGGCGAGATTGAGGTCAAAAGTGGGCTCATCACGAATATATATATATATATATATATATATATATGTCTTTACAAAGGCTGTTTACGTTTTACTTACTTTGATTATTCAGCTAATTAAGTTCTTTGAAAAAAGTTTTTCGTATTTTTTTAATAGTTTCCGATTAACCGTAGGTACGTTTGGTATAACTAAATGGTTTAATTTAATGTTTCTCACTTTTATCAAAGTTATATAAATACCCCCTTCCCACAGCTGAGACATAAGACGAGAGATCTATGAAGGAAATTACACAAATTAATGTGCCTGACACAACCTTCAAACTTGCAAGTCGAGCCTGTAATCATTGAGCTACCAGTGCTCTTTTAGCAAATATTTAAGTAAAGAAACTATTCTACTACATGCCTCCCATGCACCACCCTTGGTTGACAGGTAGATAATGCCTGAAGCAATAAGTCCACCTTTGTACCGTTATAATGATTACATTAAGCAAAAATAAATAAATACAGCCGTTCTTTACCTCTACTTTACAGTAGATTTATTTTTACGATTAATTTTGATTGACCAATTAATTGTTTTTACAGAACAACTAGCAGAAATTCGTAAATACTCTATCGCAAGACTTTTGTGCGACGTTGGCGATACGGTGGAGAGGATTCAACCTCATGCGTTTTTAAAAGCAGGATACAAGTAAGTTTGTCTTCTTCATTATTATAATTAGAATCTGCTAAAGAACACAAAGTGACACTACCAACACATACACATTGTTTTGAACACACTCATACATGTACACTTAAAGAGCCGTTAAGTAATACCTTTTTTTTCGGTGCGAAAATCATCTGATGACTATTCCCACTCTCGGTGGCGCGACTTCTATTGACTAAAAGCCCACCCTGTTCCATCAACTGTTCCTACGATTTGGAGCCGCGTTATCTCGTAAGAACATTCCGCCAACCCCGGAAAGTAATGGCTCTATCGGGCCCTGTCATAGTGCTTAAAGCTCTTTGAGGCGCGCGTGGAACACGACGCGCCGCTGACCGGGGCATAATCCTTACCGGCCGGTGAGGCTACACCTGCTCGATGTCCGCAAGCCCGCGCCTACGGTGGCGGGAGAGTACCCCGCGATCCTCGACGCAGAAGACTTCTCTCGCGGTGGCTGAGGCGTGAGGCAAAGAGATATTTCTCTCCCTCACACGTTTAGCTTCCTCCTATGCTAGCATGACTGCTTCATAGAGGGAAGTGACTGCATTCCATGAAATAAAAAACTATGACCTATTTCCAGACCTACCAAATATACTAAAAAAAAACTAAAGGTATATCAAAATCATACAAATTGGTCAAACCGTTTCGGAGAAGTTCGATAACAATTACTGTGGCAAGAAATTTGATAATAATTATTATTAAATTGGTTATTACCAGTTGCCGTTTACTCCTATAGGTACATATAAACATAGAATACTTTAAATGTTTTTGTTTTGTTTCAGTAATCAAATGTGCACATGCGACCAAATCGATCAAATTGATTACTCCGCTTGGAAAGACCCGAGCTGCTTCCCTCAAATGTCTTGGCCGAAATACGTTGCATACTAGACAAGTCCAATACACATAATGAGGCCTTTGATCTAAAAATGAAAACCGGTTTAAGTTTGCGAACGATTATGATTATTGGACTATTTCTTATTTGACCTTCAAGTTAAAATTAAATTAATAATATATGTATATTTAAAAAAAAAAATACAGGATTATGTTTTATAACTATTCATTTATTTATATGAAACTGTTTTATTATTTATTTTGTGACAGCTAAGTACACATTCAATTGTAGTATTTGGAAGTGCACGCTGAAAAGTAATTTTGGAGTCTAGTTTTTAACGTTTCTTAATCTTTCACCATTATGTCCGTATGGATTAAAGAACCATTTTAGATTGTAAAAGGAAACACCTTTTCCAGGAATGCAAATAATTATGTAGGCAAAATTTTGAAATTTGTAGTAAAATATAAAGTTACATCAATGTAAATTTTGCTCCTCAATCTATACATCTGAATTGTGGAGCCATCTGGAATTCGGAAAATATTTAATGAATATTTTTGACAATTTTGTATAATTTAGAAGTAGAGTATCCACAAAAAATATGATTCCAGTACTGTTGATATTCAAGAATATATGTATAATACTTTTAATTTAGCTCCTCAATCTATACATAAAAGTGTGTATTGTCATGAAAGCAATTGATTTATTTATATTCCACTTCAATAACATTTAGTAGTAAGTGAGTTAGAATTTATAGCATATAGAGAAAGTAGTAAAACTGAGAGAATAAAGTAAATAAACGCATTTTATTTGATTCCTCAATCCTGACGTTACTGTAATTGCCACTTCAGTTAACACGAAATCAAAAACTAAACACTAGCATTTAGTATCCTCCTCCTCATTGCATCGTATTCCTCAGTATTGAAGATCACGACCTCGCTTCTGTATTGTTGTCTAACTTATGATGTTTCTCTAAAAGTTAAGCTATTGCATAGCTTTTATCGCGGGCTTTGAGCGCAGCGACCGAATCAAAAAATTCCGTAACGAAAATAAACCTAACAGTCCCCACTCCGACCGGCACAGCGGTGCGGCGTTGAAAGCCGTGCATCGTCTAACGTCGTTTCAGTTCGGCAGACTTCGGCACGGTGTTTGTGTGCGTGCGACTAGACGTATGCGTGTAGACTAGCTGCTAACTGCTCATAACTTAAAAATACACAAACAATAGCTTTTTTTTTTTTGTTTCTGGCGGTTGTGAACTGTAGAGTCGAGAGCGGTGCGGATCAGGAGGACAGACCAACGTATTAAGCTGCGTCCACAAGGCCTTTTTCCGTCTACTCTGCTGGACACGATGAACATTTAGTATAAATTTCTTCTATATGTACATTATGTACAAATCAATATTGTCTATTCAGTATTTGAAAGACATAAATATTCCTTAAGAATCCGCTATTAAGGTTGACCAATTTTACATGAGTGAAACCCGATGATATGAAGTTAATTTTTTAGCATATCGACAATATGGAAATACAGGTACAGTGCGTTTCAACTTGAAAAAAACAAGAATTAATTAAATTAAAATTTATTTATGAAGATTTATTGAAAAAAAAAACATTAATCAGACTTCAATTTTAAATCATTCTTTAATAATTCTAACATGGCTTCAATTTGCCAACATTGGAAATAAGAGCAAAAAAAGTAAGGTTAAATAAATACTACTTATGACTTTATATAATTAAATATTATATTTAGTTTATTTTGGTTGATTAATAACGTTTTATTTAAATTAATCGTAAGACTCGATTAAACAAAGTAAAAGAAACAAAATAAGATTTCTTTGCTAACCATACTTTTCAAGTGACATTTGACAGATAGAGGTCATTGACGTTCCTATTAGCATTTTAAACGCATAGAATGTACAGGGATTTCTCGCATGTTTTATTATGATGTGATAAATTAGGCAGAATATCAGGCAGGTTACTAAATAAATACTATTGAGAGTAGGTAATTAACATGATTCATTTGCAGTTTCCTCCAAGTAATTATTTGATATTTTTGTTTATAGTCTAGTAATAATAAATAATTTGATCATGTACATTCTACATATAATTTTTATGTATGATAGTTTCCTCTGCGCACGCCAAATGAACATTTTGCTGCTTTCGGTTACATTTTTGCAATTTTCTTAAGGATCTCTATTTAATAAAAGTCTAAACTATGTTTTATTCTTATAACGTGGTTTTCTATTAGTGAGAAAATTGTTAAAATCTGTCCAGTAGCTTTGGAGTCTATTTGGTACAAACAAACAAATAAATCTTTCCTCTTAATATTATAGCTTAGAAGTAATAGTAACTGTCTGTTTGTCTGTTATACTTTCACGTCTAAACTACTTAACCGATTTTGATGAAATACGGACCAGAGCTAAATAAGATGCGAACGAAGCCGCGGGCAAAACTAATACTAAAAACAAACAAAAGAAGAAATCAAGACAATATAATGTTTATCTTCGTAGATGAAAACAATAACAATTCAATGTGGAATTTATAATTAAATTAGTTTTGTTAGTAGATACGGGAGGATGTTGGTTCTCAAATTGTTTGTTATTGTATTGTGTCTTGTGAAGGCTTTGTACTACGACTCGTACCGAGGTACCCAGATTAGTCCAGATGAAGTGAAACATTACGATGCACTTAATATAACATTGTAAGTACGTTTCTTTTTGGTTAGTAAAAAAAAGTTTTATTTATGTTTGTTTATTTATTGTTTTTGTTTATTGATGATGATGCGTTTGACCACCATCTCACCTGGTGTTAAGTGATGATGTGGTCGAAGATGAAGCACGCTTACCTAAAAGTAACTTATTCAATCTTGACTGAAACCCCCATAGGTTATAACTATTTAATCAAAATCAAAAACATTTTATTTCACGTAGGCCTACGTAAACACTTATAAAACGTCAGAAACTGGTACCTACATATTGAATTTCTAAGAGCACTAACATATTACAAACATTTTGCTTTAAGAAGAAAATAATGTTTCATGACAAATACTTATTATTGAGTAGTTCCGGTGGCCATCAGTTCCACTTCATTAAATGGTGCTTTTCGAGAACAACTGCACAAGTTACTACTCGTATAATAAACTACCAGAACAAATTAAGAATATAAATAAACTAGTATTTGCGTGTTGCGCGAACTTTTAAAACCCCTATAATTTTGATTAACATTGGGCCCCTTAAAAAGAATCTGTAAAAAAAAATGATGGGGGCGAGGGGTGAAGGGGGGGAGAAGGGGGAGTTTTGAAAAATAATTTCTTAAGTTTGCTTGTCGTCGCCGCTGAGTTACGCTTCACCCACTCAACCTTCGTTACGCTACGGCATTGCCTCGTTGTATGGTAATGCTTAGCCGTTGACCAAAGAAATAGCCAGCCCTTGGGTCGCGGGAAGCATCAACGAGCCTTTTCGATATTTCTTTAAAAAGGCTGTGCTCACAGCCTTTTTAAAGGGCCCCCCCACACGGACCCCATGGTCCGAGAGTTTAGACTCCAAAAGGCTCGAAAATAACGTTGCCAGCCGACAGCGTGGAGGACCAATTTTTTGATGCTTTATTCTAGTTTGTATTTTAAGTATTTTAGTACATAATTACGTAGGTATATTTGCAAAATAAATGTTTTTTAAGAATTTATGTTTTACTTCATAATAATTCTATCTTTTTCCAACTATCTCGGGATCGGCTTCCAGTCTAACCAGATGCAGCAGAGTACTAGTATTTTTCATGCAGTCTAACCTCCACCACCTTTTTTTACTCTGGGTGGGATAATCATCGAATGACTTCTCCCGCTTTGGTTGGAGCGGAAGGGAGTGTTAGACTTCCACTGACTAAAAACCCACCCTGTTCCTTCAGGTGCCCTTAAGTTCCGGGGCCGCGGTATCTCGTTAGAACATTCCCGCAACCCCGGAACACGATACCCCCTAGACAGGTTGTTGACAGATTTTCTGGCTTCTGTCTACCCATAGCGACTGCCAAAGATGTACTAATTACAGCCGATAGCAGTGGTTTAACATGCTTTTTTTTATTTATTTATGTACGGACATGAAGCTACCCGAAACTGTCAAATTTTCCCAATCAACCTTGAACCCAATTTCTTTAACAATAAAGCTGAAAATCTATTAAAGAAATTTGACAGATTGTTGTAGCTTGATGTGCTGTATACACATATGTCTGTACGCACATGACACTTACACAAGAAAAAAAATACAAATAAAAGAGCACAAAGGTGCTGCTTATTTCCTAAGAAATTTCTTCCAGCAGACCTGCGACAGGAGAGTTGAAGAGGAGATGATAGACACAGTGTGTATAAATACTAATTATGATAAATAAAACATACTTAGCTAATAAATTAAACTATAATGATAAAATAAACAAATATATATACGTACATACATAGAGTTATAATACATATTTATATTAATGCTATAAAAATGTATACCTATAATAAATAAATGCAATTACGGGATGTTAGATAGGTAATGATCTTTGACCAGCTTTTTAAATGTACTCATGGATTTAGCTTCGCGGATTTTAGCGGGAAGTGAGTTCCACAGTCGTACTGCATGAAAGGAGAAGGAGTGGGAATAGAAACGGGTTTTATGGGATGGGAAATTGAGATGGAGTTTAAGGTGGGATCTTTAGTTGTTGTTGTTGTTGTTGTTTAGTTTAAGGTGCATTCAGAGGCACGGAGGAATCTTGATATGTTAAAATCGTCACCCATCTCTGGACTGACCTCAGTAAATGTTGCTTGACCTTGAAGATCAACCCGTGTGGCTGTTATTATTTACCCACGACTTATACAATATGTAACGGAAACCCCATATCTATCCAAAAGGACTGAAGACAGCATCTGGTATGGAGTCTCTATGCAAAGTTTCAGCTCAAAATAAGTGACTCACAGAATTAACCCCAAATTATTGGTTTCATATGTTTCTTGAATACCAGTAATAACGAACGTGTCACAGCACTACGAGGGTCATCACTTTCCACTTCACTTGCCAATAAAACGATAACTCTCTTCGTTCTTCTTAATTTGAAAAATTCGGTCTCTGGTATCAATGTATTGAAATTTCTAATATGCTCCATACATGTAGGCATAGGATTAAAAAACTCTTGCCATATCGTTTGTTATCATCCAAAGAAGCCGTGCATTCGGTATGTATATACCCTTTAAATTACACGTTGTATACAGGTAAAAGCCATTATTCTGAAACTTAAATTTTATCTTTTTCCTGTAGTTGGTGCGTAAATGACATCGAGCCATGTGATCCACTTGAAGGAAGACGAGTGGATGGCTCCTGCAATAACTTGAAACATCCCTCCCGCGGAGCGAGTCACACTCCCTTCATCAGACTATTACCACCTTACTACAATTTACCATTTAAAAGTAAGAAACTAGTAATAATTCTAGAACTACAAACAATATGCCGTTTTAAAAGAGTACTAGCAGTGTGGGTAGCAGTGGCGAAGGCTCCATACAACTCGATTCCTACCGGCTTCCCTTTTGAAATATGGCAAATATTAGTCTATTATTTTATATATGAAAGCTTGTGCCAGCGGCTTCGCCCGCGTAGGAAGTTTTTTCCGTGTAAATCCCGATCCCGTGGGAATTTCGCAAAATCCTTTCTTAGCGGATGCCTACGTCATAACATCTACCTGCATGCCAAATTTCAGCCCGATCCGTCTAGTGGTTTGGGCTGTGCGTTGATAGATCACTATGTCAGTCAGTCAGTCACCTTTGAGTTATATATATTTAGATATATAAATAGTAATCTATTATTTTAAATTAAACAAATATTTATTTACGAAGTTACAAGATTTCGAAGTCAGCCACAGGGCCACAGTTACTGGAATTCACGCATCACACTTGAGCAAGGTAAGCATTTTTTGGTCCGGCTTCCCTTTTATGAAAATTCACCCTTCGCCAGTGGTGGGTAGAATTCACACAACTAGCAATCTTGTTAACCCTCTCAACTAAGCTTATAATGCTTGTGTCTGGAATGGGTTATCGGTAAAAGTGTAATAGGTGGGGTTCGAACCCGAAATCTCAATCTAGTCTATAACGTTCTCACTTCTGGGGCATTATTCTCCTCTCCATGAGAGAGAATGGGCTGTAACCCACAGTGGGCTCAATGTAGATTGGTGGACATGGCCTGAGGATTTTTGGTCCTAGAACATGACGATTTCCCACATCGATATGAGAGCAGTGCTGATCATGAAAATTATACTACGTAATGCTTTTGGCTGGTTTTCAACCCACGACCAAAATTTCCTGAATTGTACCTGTAATTACTTGGCCATGTTAGGCCAAAAATCATTATGGAAAGATCTTGTCTTCAAAATCCATATCCATACTTAATATTATAAATGCGAAATTCTAGCGAGAAGCGGGTCAAGAGACTCATTGGCAACGATGCACTGGTCGAGTCAAAGCTCCAGAGCCTTGAACATCGACGACAAGTTGCAAGTCTATCGGTTTTCTATCGGTTACATTTCGGGGAGTGCGCGATGGAATTACACAGTCTTATTCGGCCAAGCCCGATCCATCATCGGACTACGAGACAAACGGCGAAGCACCATCGTTACATGGTGGACATCCCACCCATACGCACGAAACGTTTTGGGAATACCTTTATTGTGCGTACGGCTAAGGAGTGGAATTCCCTGCCGGAGTCTGTGTTTCCCGATAGCTATAACCTAGGAGTCTTTAATTCAAGAGTGAATAGGTTACTTTTAGGTAAGCGTGCTCCATCTTCGACCACATCAACACTTACCATCAGGTGAGATGGTGGTCAAACGCGAACCTATTTTTAATAAAAAAAATCTCTGTCTGTTAACTTTTTCACGCCTAAACCGCTGAACCGATTTAGATGAAATTTGGCATGGGACCCTGGGAAGGACATAGAATACTTATTATCGCGAAATTCCCACGGGATCGGGATTAACGCGGGAAAAACCTTCCACGCAAATCAAGTCGCGGGCCAAAGCTAGTTTAAACTATAAATGTTCCCCACAAATTTTAAATAGCAGTTATTTCTCCACAGATTTTGAGCCGAAGAAAGCAGCTTCAGGTAATGATATGCCTCTCGCTCGGTACCTAAGAACCCAACTTATGTCGGTAGGTAAAGTACCAAGCCAGAGATTCACACAGCTGGCCGTGCACGCATTCTTGGGTATGGCTGCAGATGGAACATCTTTACATGACACAAGTATGATTATTATAATTATGTAACTATAAAAACAAATCAATGTTTGGTTGTTTTTCCTCGATGCATTCCTAAACCGTCGATCACAATATCAGATTATGATGAAACAATGGCAGGGTGTTCTAGGGTGAATTTCCCAAATGACTTATTTTTTTGTCTTCGGTGAAATTTGTATTTGAAAAAAAGAATATTGTTCTGAATTTTTTTTTTTTTGTAATCAATAGGTAGTTATTGGGTTGTGGCAAAAATATAATTTTCCTAGGACTATTACAAAGGTAGAAATAAATACATAAACCTCTATTTTTTTCAAATCGGTGCTGTCCCTCTACTTTTTTTACAAACAAAACAGCTTATACACTAATAAAAACAAGTAAGTTAAGTATATAACTTATTCTATTTCATAGAATATTAGTTTTGTTATTAATATATAGCATATACAAAATACAAATACAAAATATTTATTTTTTATAACCAAGAAGTTTTGAATTAGTTAGTGATTGGAGCCTCCTTTTAAGCAAGTAATGCCTGTGTTAGGAGACTCCGCTCTTCTACAGCAATATAAATTTACTGAATAACTTAGATATAAACAGTATTCTTATTTGTGTGTGTATGGTGTGTGCGAGATGGTGTGCGTGTTTGTTTGTTGTATGTGTATGTTTGTGTGTGTTTGTGTTTGTGTGTGTGTGTGTGTATTTGTGTATCATTTTGTGTGTTGTAATAGTGCCTCAGTTTCTGCGTAATTCAGTGTCCTTATCCAATTTGTCACTATTTTTTTACACTCATGTAATTGTTTATTGTATATATATATCTTTTTATTTATCCTATTATAAAGTTGACATGATAGTTTATTGTACTGAATGGCAGCAAATTTTGTTTTAGTATGTGGAACCTGTGCTATGATATCTTTCCGTCTTTTTGTTAGTATATTTGGATCATACGGTAAATTCTTGTGTTTTTTTAGAATGGTATGTATGATGTATAACTTTCTAACAGAAAGCAGTCCACTATCCTGATAGAGATTTTCAGTAGAGTAAATAGACCTTTTAAAATACATAATTTTTATTACGGCACGTTGCCCTCGTTCAACGTGTATGAACTTCGATCTTGCTGAGCCACCCCATATTGTAATACAGTAGGCTATAACAGATTGTGCTAGAGAGATATATATTTCATTTAATAAATTTCTCTGAGAACCTGATTTCTTTTTTATATTTATAGGAGCAATATATCTTAGTGTTTTAAAAATCCATCCTAATTTCCTAATCCTTCCAGTAACATGTTCAACATGAGAGTACCATGACAACCTGTGATCAATAATTATACCTAAATATTTTGTTTCCAAGACTTTGTTAATTAAGGGGCAAGTGCAATCATCAACTCCAGCTCTATCACATGTGTGTACTTTAATGTTGAATACTTCATCTGGTTGTGTACTTTTATAGATGGAGAAGCATATGTAATTGGTTTTCGCAGTATTTAACGTGAGGAGGTTGTTATCGAGCCACGTAGCAATTTGGAACATACCTGTCTCTGCTTTCATTTTAACATCGGACCAAGTGTGCCCATGAAAGACAACAGCAGTATCGTCGGCGTAAGAGAATATATTTCCATTTTCAACTTTTAGATTACAAAGGTCGTTAATGTAGGCTAGAAATAGTGTGGGACCCAGAACACTACCTTGCGGTACGCCGAACGTCACATCTGCCTCATCACTAATATACTCTCCAATCTTTACCCTTTGTTTCCTGTTCGTCAAATAGTCAATGAGAAAATTAAGAGGAGTTCCCCGTATTCCAAGTTTTTCCAATTTGTTCACCAGGGTGGGAACGGAAACGGTGTCAAAAGCTTTTTTTAGGTCAAGAAATACAGTCAGGCATTTATTCCCTCTATCTAAATGTTCTAAATGTTCAGTTACCAGCGAGGTGAGGCCACCAACTGCGTCCTCGGTGGATACTCCCTGCCTAAAGCCAAATTGTGTTGAAGATATAATTTTAAACTTATTTAAATAATTTACGTTTACGTTTACGTTTTAGATAATTTAAGTTGAAATTCACCCTCTAAGTAAGCACGAGGCGGTTTATAGGCCAAAACATACAGTAAAAATATAACACTTTATTACTTTACATGACATTGCAACGGATGCCGGATATAGCTAGTGTTCTTACTATATAATGTGATAAATGGAAGTTTTTAAAGTTTTTAGGAAGTTTGTTACTCTTTCACGCAAAAACTACTGAACGGATCTAAATAAAATTTGATAAGTGTATAGTTGACATTCTGGAATAACAGACTGAGTTAGACTACATTTTTTCCCGGAATTCCCACGAAACAGGATTTACGCAGGAATACCCTCAAACGATTTCATTGGTCACAATAGCCCCCGAATTATGTATAAGACACACACAAAAAGACAATAAGTGTATATTTCTGATTAAAGATTATAAAGAAATCACGATTCAGTAATATTTGAAAACTAAGGTAAGCTAATTAAAGGGATTCGAGATTAGTACTTGTTAGTAACACGTAGGTAGTAAGTGGTATTATGATAATTATGATCGAATTAATAAACAAAGTTTGTGGGTACTCCCAGAAAAGACTTCCAATGTTTTCAGAACTGCTTTGCTTGGAAAAAAAGTGCGGCCTCGATGTCGTAATGCGTTTATCAGTAGTTTCACTATATATATCTATATCTATATATCTAATTTCGTTTAGGTATACACCTAAACGAAATTAGATATCAATGAAACAGTATTTTGCGTGTTTCCCTTCTTTGAATGAACTACCTCATAAAATACCTAATGAAGTTTAATTATAATATATAAACAAAATGCACTTATTTCGAGCACTTGGACTCGACATTTACATTAATTGAAACACGCACCAAAATTTTTTTAAAGAATAGTT
This sequence comes from Tholera decimalis, assembly GCA_943138885.2. NCBI lineage: Eukaryota > Metazoa > Arthropoda > Insecta > Lepidoptera > Noctuidae > Tholera > Tholera decimalis. The sequence goes on from OW964552.2 coordinate 43,844,807, forward strand.
TAGCAGAAAATGGCAGTAAAAAAATTCAATAAAAATTAAAATGATAATTATAAACAAAGTAAAATAATAAAGATAAGATTTTACAAATGTCAGTACTCAAATAATAAATTTATTATGCTATTATTAAATTAAATGAACTTCAAAATATAAATCATAAACTTAAATCTATAATTATACATAAATTTTAAACTAAATATTATGTTGCTGGTAGTATGTAGATTACCGCAATGTTTCACATACGAACAATCAACCCAGTCAGTAATCATCACAATATTCTTTCTTAGAACTTAAAACGAGATATTTACCATGTATATATAAAACTCCTGGGAAATGGCATTGATAACTGAAACACAGGCATTGCCTAGTTCGGTTACAAAAGCTACATCCAGTTTACAATGTTATACACTGCCAAATTATAATTTATGTAAACTAGTACTAAGTTTTTTGAGAAATAAATTACTATTACTATTACTATTACTATTACTATTACTATATTTATCGTAGTTTTGTGTATCAGGAACAGAATCGAGTTTTAAGTGATACATGATTGTAACAATGGTAGCGGTGTCGATCACAAAATACGAACGAGAAAGAGGGTAGACCGATTCTACTGCTCATAAACGTCTACCCGCAATTACTTCAGTTCATCCGTGATAATGGCGCTTGCAACAGTGCCTAAATATCGGAAACTCGAAACGATAAATACACATGATACATATTCCGTTTTAAGTTCTAATGGCACTAGTTAGTGACCATATTAGTTTTAAACTTCAATCTTCTTTCTCGATCCCATCATCAATTACTAATCAAGTTTTCATTGTACCTTTTAGTAAACTACGTATTTTGGAGGCCATACTGTTGTCTTCAAAAAGGAAAGAAAGATCACTATTGTACTCCTAACAGAGTACCTGAAGACGATCCAGTACACCGTTTCTCGGGGATACGCTGCTTGAATATGACCAGACCAGAATCTTTCCAAAGTATAGGATGCGTGCCAAAGGATACCGTGCCGGAAAGAGTAAGCAACTTTATTCTATGTTATTACGAGAAATTTGAGAACTTCAAATAACAATAAATAAAATAATAATAACCTATATAGCATCCCGTAATTTTATATATTTATTATAGGTACTTATATATTTTTATAGCGTTAATATAAATATATATTTTAATTCTATGTATGTATATATTTGTTTATTATATCATTTTAGTTTAATTTTATAGCTAAGTACGTTGTACTTATTGTAATTAGTATTTATACACACTGTGTCTATCATCTCCTCTTCAACTCTTCTGTCGCAGGTCTGCTGGAAGAAATTTCTTGGAAATAAGCAGCACCTTTTTGCTCTTTTGTCTGTATTAAATTTTTTTCTTTTGTGTCATGTGTGTTACGGTGCAAGACTGCCCCGCTTGGGCAGAGCACCGACGTGTCCTCACGGTGGCGATAGGCGGAGACCTCTCGCGCCCGGCATTGGTCGAGGCCCTGCTGCGGGGCGAGAGGGAGTGGAAAGCGGTCGCCTCCTTCTGCGAAGCAGTCATGCTACCGAAGGAGGAGGCGGGCCATGTGACGAAGAGGATGGCGTCCTCCCTCCAGCCCAGCCGCAGTGGTAGACGCCCACGGCGTCGGACGTCGGCCGACGATCTCCGGCCACCGTAGGCGCGGGCATGCGGACAGCGAGTAAAGGGCAACTCGCTGTCCGACCATGGACCATGCCCGGGTCGACGGCGCGTTGTGTTCCACGCGCGCCTCAAAGAGCGTCAGCAATATGACGAGGCCCCCCCTGTAGAGGGCCGAAGCCTGCCGGGGTCGTGGGACTTATCCCATTACCGTGACCCCGGAACGTAAAGGGCTATTGAAGGAACACCGTGGATTTTAGTCAGTACAAGTCTGACAGTCCCTCCGGCCCTGCCCGGGGTGGGAGGACTTATTTGATAATTTTACCACGTAAAAAAAAAAGTGTCATGTGTGTGCATAAATAAATAAATAAAAATAAAACAGCCTGCAACGTTCCCGCTGCTGATGTAAGGACATTGGTCGCTTTTCTATGAGAAGAAATAGGACGTATTCCACCGCTAGGGTCCAAGGCAGGTTGGTGGATATCGTAAGTGTTCGGGTTTTAGTTCTAAGACGTGCCAGTTTCCGCCTGATATTTCTTTCACTGCCTTGAGATCGGTAGTGATGATATAAATAACAATAATTTATTTATTAATGCTACAGAGTATTGATGCTATAAAGTAATGTGCCTATCTTTTTATGGGGTGTAGTTCGACCCAGTTTCTCTCATAAAGAGAGGGAAGCAGTATAGGCTGATTAAGTTATGTTAATGTGCCTGTCTGGGTTTGAACACACTACCTATGTAGAAAGTACTGTTCGATGCTATGGTGACCTAACACTACTTTCTCGTATAGATAAGTTATGATATATTTGGTAAAAGTTAAAGTCTTCAATTAAAAGGAAAATAGTTATATTCAAACACTATAAGGAATTACACGGTAAACTGGTAAACTATGTAACTTAACTTATTGGTAATGGTAAAATGGTAATGGTAAAATGGTAATGGTTTTCTTGAGTGCGTGGTGTCTCCAAAGAGATCTGATCGCGAACTGACTGATATTTTTGTGATCGAGCGAATGTGCATACTTGCGATCGATGCAATTATGCATTTTCGCTGAATGTTCGATTAAAGTTCGAACATATTCCCAAGAGCGAGAAGAAATGCGGGATGAAAGCTAACATTACGATAAGGTGTATAAAATACATGCCAGCAATAAAACACATTTTGCTTCAAGTAATCTTACCAAGTATAACATCTAAAATAAAAACATAATGCGTGCATAATAAAAGCTGAATAAAGGCATAATGATCTACTTAAATAATTACAATTGTTAAAAAACATTAAATTAGATTTAAAGTTAAACTATCGAGTCTTCCACAGTAAAGGCGGTATTTTGATTACCCGAGTCTTTATTTTTATTCCGTTTGAATGCACTATAGTTTGTGCTAGTCCAGCGTTTGGCATAATTGTGTAAACAAAACCCGATTTCACTTTTATTATTTAGATCCGTTGCACTGAGCACTTCACTATAATTGTCTCTTCTGGTTGGTTTCGGTGTCGGCGGATCCGCTGCTAACTCCTGCTCATGGCGACTCTCGCTGCGACGTCGAGGTTTGGGAAGTGGTGGGGTCACCGCAGTCTCGTGCTGGCGGGATCCCTCGCCACGTTGCCTAGCGGCAGCCTTGCGGCACAGGCGACATCGCCCAGTTCTCCACATCCAGACTGCTGCCACGCATAGAGCGATCGACAATAACACGTAGCAAATTACGTACTGGTGGATATCATGGGGCGATATATCCTCTATTTCCAGATCACTTTTCTTTAGTTTTTCTATTGCTTCCCCAAGACTGTTCATAGATATGGTTAGGTTTCCGTCGTCACTTTGCTTTTCGTCAGGGATTTTTATGTTAACCAAGTGGTTGATTTGATCGCTTTCAGGCATGTAAATTGATGGTGAGACGTTCATATGGTTGGATTGGTGACGAATCGAATATAAAGAGAAGTCCTTGCCCCTGATGACGCACTCTTGACCTATGCCAATGACTCCGGCTTGGCTCAGCTGACGAACTGTTACGTGATCGCCACATATTATTTTTATTGTGTAGGTGTCACAACAAAAGTATAAGTGCTGAGAAGTCGAATGTAATTCAATCCATATATTGGAGCAGTTAGATTTTTCAACTTTGCATTTGTTGGTTTCTGAGTTTTTGTCGCAAAAACTTTCATCATTTTTTAGGTCTAGAATTGGTTTCAGCAACTGACACATATAAGTGGGTCCATGGTGTAGACATGCTGTTAGTTCACCTGTGGACATGCTAAAGTAGGAATCTTTCTTTAGGTTGACTGCTACATATTCGGAGACTGGTATTATTCTTGTCATACGGGTGTTTGTTTGGTGCGGTATAGGTACTATCTTATACAATTTGAAACTTTCTCTGGACACAAGTGGGAAAGTAACTTCAATTATAACATATTTTTGCGTAGCTCTGGCTTTGACTTTCAGTAGTTTGTAAAGATACTGAAGATCAGTGTCTACATTAGTAATTGGTAGTGTGAGATCTCCTGGCATCTGGCCGTATATGGTTTGGAGTTCACGTTTAAGTTGCGTTGGTGGCAGTAAATGTATACTAATTTGACCGTGGAAGATGTTTGTTAATGCATCGAGCAACGTGTCTTGAAGTCGCCTTAATCCTTGCAGCAAGCCGTTTCCCGACATAGCTAATAATGTGAATTCATTAGCGTATGAAATATTTTGAATGTTACGCTGGAGAATGCTCGCATTTTCTCGCAAATCCATTAGCTTTTTGTTTATTAATTTGTGCTGTTTGTTTACAGTAATCTCCATTTTCTTCATAAGGTTGAACTCTGCTTCAATTATAGAAGTTTGGTTTTTCCATAAATTAGAAAGATGTTTCTCGTTGCGATGTATGGATCCGGCTCGAAGGACCATGTAGAAAGTACTGTTTGTTTACAGTAATCTCCATTTTCTTCATAAGGTTGAACTCTGCTTCAATTATAGAAGTTTGGTTTTTCCATAAATTAGAAAGATGTTTCTCGTTGCGATGTATGGTTTCGATGTCCTTTTCATATTGGTTTGCGAAACGTGAGTCCAACACTCCGAATAAGTCATTCGCTAGATACCCGACACCATCGATTAAACCTCGTCGGTGCCGACTCGTCTGCCCTGTAGCGCGTCGCCGTCTAGCGTAGACATCGAAATGCTGTGACAGCAAAAGTTCATTGTAGTATTCGAATTCCTGGTAATCGTGGCGGGCTTGCTCTACGATCATATTACAATGGTTTTGTGTTTCAATAGTTGCACATAATTGTTCTTGATAATTAGCTATCTTTTTATATGTGCTTATGCCCGTCCAATAGGGTTCCATGTCGTAGTACATGACTAATGCCCATTTGTCCCTGATTAATTGTACTTTTGAAATAGGGTCAAAATAAAGCGTCTGGTTGCTTGGAAATGGTTTTATGTCGTCTGAACCGTATGTTGGAAAAATTAGCATAAGAAAACTCAGCAAAACAGTCACTATTTTTGATCTTGGTGGTCTTTTTCTTTCTGGTAATTTCGTAGATGGTTTTGTATGTTGTTTTGATTCAGTTACATTATTTTGGTTAACGGGCAAAACTGAGAGTTTCACAATGGGACGTTTTATGACCCCATTCTTTGTTTTTAATGAAACCGCTCTGGTTAGACCATCGTTTCCTGGATGCGTGTCGAGCACACGTCCAAGAGCCCATTTTCCTGGAGGTAGATTCTCGTCATGAATCACCACTAAATCTCCAATATCGATATTTTTCTGTGGTTCCGCCCATTTATTCCTAGATGAGAGTTGTACCAAGTACTCAGTCTTCCATCGTTTCCAAAGATCATGAAATAATTTGTTGGTTAGATGCCATCTAGTTCTAGCATCTTGCTCTGTTTCTATTATAGTAGTTCCTGGTCTTCCTGATAAGAAATGAGCTGGTGTGAGAAAGTTTACATCATCGGGATCCTCGGATATCGCACAAAGAGGTCGAGAATTGAGGCAAGCTTCTAGTCTGGCTAATAATGTGGTGTATTCCTCGAAGGTTAGTCTTTGTTGACCGATGACCCTCTTGAGATGGTGTTTTAGACTGCGTACGGCTCGCTCCCATAGACCGCCGGCGTTGGGCCAGCTAGGTACGTTAAAGTGCCATTCTATACCCATTTCCGTTATCTCCGTTATAAAACTTTCACTGAATACTTCCTGAAGCTGGTTAAATTCTTCCTGCATCATCCTATTCGCTCCCACGAAGTTAGTGCCATTGTCACTGTATATATGTCGTGGTGCCCCTTTTCTGGCTGCCATTCTGGTTAGAGCTGCCAAAAAGGCGGAGCTGCTCAGATCTGACACGAGTTCTAGATGAACAGCTTTCGTGACCATACATACAAAAACTGCTATGTATCCCTTAGGAGTTTTGATTCCTCGTCCTTTGTTAGCCTTGACCTCTACGAAACCTGTGTAATCTACACCGCAGTGATAAAACGCATGTTCTGGATTCACTCTTGGTTCTGGTAAATCTCCCATGAGCTGGTGTTGCCTTACGGGATTATGCTTTCTGCAAGTGACACATTTTCTTATATACTTTTTAGTTGCCATATATCCACCGATAATCCAAAACTGCTGTCGAAGGTTTGCTAACGTTAGACGCGCTCCGCCATGGAAAGTCAACTCATGAGCTTGGCCTATGAGTAATGTGGTTAGCAGATGATCATGTGGTAAGATAATGGGATGTTTCATCTCGAGACTCATGTGGGCATTTTCCAATCTGCCGCCTACTCGTAAAATTCCATGTTCATCTATATTTGGATTTAACTTCAAAATCTTGCTTTTGGAATGCACTTTTCCGTGTTTGTTTAAATAATTGATGTCGTTTGCAAATTCCGCCTGCTGAATGTTTTTAATTATCAGCTGCTTGGCGCGGCGAAGCTCGTGTAATTCGAGGTAGGGTCGACGAACTTGTTTATGCGAGGTAGGCAATCTCAATATTCACGCAAAAATGCGTATGATTTTTGTAATTGAGCTATATTTGTTAATCAAATAATTGATAATTTCGGTAATCAACGATTTTCCTGGTTGGCCAATGACTACCGCGTTGGATTGTTTTAAAATAGACGGCTTTACTTCTAAATTCGTCTCATAAATGGTTTCGTGGTTCTCTTGGTTCGTGTACGATGGGAGCCATGACGGCCCTTCCCACCATAACTTTTGGTCTTTGAGTTGCCTGACAGTCAAACCACGACTTGCACAGTCTGCTGGATTGTCTGTCGTCTTAACATATCGCCAATGTGTTGATGGTATGATTTTGGTGATTGTCGTTACCCGATTTGCTACGAATGGTTTCCAACGGGCTGGATCTCCTTGTATCCATCCTAATACTGCAGTTGAATCAGTCCAACAGTAGACATCCGTAGGGTAATCTGATAAGCAACTTTGGACTTTTTGCATTAGCTGAGCTAGCAGGTGAGCGCCCATTAACTCTAGTCTCGGTATGGATAAGACTTTGCTGAGGGGTGTCAACCTGGCCTTCCCTGCAACTAATGTGATGGTTGTCCCTTCTTTATTTACTACCTTACAGTAAATTACACACGCGTATGCCTTGTTTGAGGAGTCGCAGAATCCCAACAATTCTATATTTTGTTTTTCTCTCATTCCTAGCCATCTGTTGACCTGCATAGTGTTTATGTCCGTAAATTCTTGTTTCAGTTTAGTCCATTCGGAGCTCATTTTCTCCGGTAGGCGGTCATCCCATTGTAATTTATATAACCAGACATTTTGAAACAGTAGTTTCATGGTAGTACTTAGGGGAGTTAACCACCCTAATGGATCGAACAGCTTGGAAATGTCCGAAAGTAGAGCTCTCTTGGTAATAATTGCAGTAGATTCAGGTTCTATCTTCGAGTTGAAGGTGAAATTATCCCTTTGCGGGTTCCAACAGAGACCCAATGTTTTGGTAGAGTCGCTTTGCTTGAATTCGTATGTTGACTGGTCACATTGCTCTCTCTCTCTAAATTAGTTAATAACTCTGGTTTATTCGAGGTCCATTTTCTAAGATTAAATCCTCCCAATCGACACAATTTTATGAGATCAGATTTCAGTTTATTTGCTGCTTCAATGGTATGACGGCCCCCGCAAAAGTCATCCATATAGAAACTGTCTTCCAATTCTTTTGCAGCGTCAGGAAAGTTCTGCCCTTCATCAGACGCCAATTTTTTCATGCACATCATCGCTAAGAATCCTGCTGGTTTGGTTCCGTATGTAAGCGTGACGAGTTGAAATGATTGTATAGGTTGGTCGTTTGATTCTCGCCATAGTACCTTTTGGTAAGCTTGATCTTCTTGGTGCACACGGATCATTCTGTACATCTTCTCGATGTCAGAAGTATATGCGAATTGGAATTATCTCCATTTCAGAATAAGCTCTTGGAGATCCTTTTGTATATTTGGACCCCTGTACATGACGTCATTTAGACTGTACCCTGTTGACGACTTAGCTGAGGCGTTAAAAACTACTCTCAGTTTGGTGGTGGTAGATTCAGCCCGAATGACTGCATGGTGCGGTAAGTAACATTCGGGCGCCTGGTTAACTTTGCATGGTATCATGTGGTTTAACGCAAAATATTCGTCCATGAATTTTTGGTAATCTGTTTTCAATTTGCTGTTCTTCTCAAATTTCTTTTCTAAGTTTCTAAATTGGGCTAATGCTTGTGGTTTGGTTACACCCAACTTATCCTTATGTTCCGGCTTAAATGGTAGTCGGACTTCGTACCTTCCATCCTCAAGCCTCTTAGTGGTTTTCATAAAATACTGCAAACTCTCATGGTCATCGCTTGACATCTCTATCTTCTGGCTTATGTCTTCGTTCTCCCAATATTTGAGTAGGTCCTCTGTATTGTTTAGAACTACATTGCATTGGTAATGTGGTTTCATGGAACCGCAGAGTAGCCATCCCAGTTGTGTCAGTTGAGCGATTGGTTGCTCGTCTTTGTCTCCTCTCAAAATACCTCCTAACATTATTTTGCTGTAAACGTCTGCACCTAGAAGCTTGTCTACGGGTCTGCTTATATGAAACTCCGGATCGGCCAATTGAATTCCTTGGATATGTTTCCACGATGTTGGTTTGGTAAACGTGTTATTTGGCAGTCGTTTTATCAAACTGTTCATAACAATAACGTTCGTCTCGCAAGTAAAATCACTATTTGCAGACTGTAGTGTTACCTGTATCATTCCTTTCGCATTATTTTGTCTTGCACCGACACCAAATATTTGACCTTTAAAATAAGCCCTCTTTAATCCCAAGGCTTGGGCTGCCCTTTCATTAATCAACGATAGTTGTGAACCCTGGTCAACTAAAGCTCTCATCTTGTGCTGAGTTCCATCCGCTCGCGTTACTTTTATGATAGCTGTAGCTAAAAGTATTTCTGACATGTCATCCCAAGACACGTGAGATGACCTAGATGTGCTTTTCTTGGTTGCAACATTGTTGGTGATTTCTTCTGCTGACGCATCTGGACTTTGACTTGCCAATGCTTCGTGAAGCAAAGTGTTATGTGCAGCTAAGCATTTACGACAACGTTTATTCGATTGACATGGTTTCTTGTTATGACTGCATAGACAGTTTTGACAGTAATTTAATTGCTCAATTTTGTTTAGTTTTTGCTCGTGCGTCATTTGCAAAAAATCAGGGCAACGCCACAATCCGTGTTCAGCATTGCACAATGCACAGTTTGTTGACCGCGACACATGACATGAATTCATATTAGGCTTGGGATGATCTTTGTTGCCCGATTGATGATAATTCCTGTAAAAACTTTTCTTCTGGTTTTGGTTGCAGTTTTTATGTGGTTGCTGCGGTGTGGTTTTCTGGTTAGCTGGTTCTTGCTTGCGACGGGACGCTTCTAGTGCTGTAAATTTCGTCTCTAAGAACTTCAGGAATTCCAGCAGATCGGGTAGCTCTCTAGGATTCTTAACCGATTCTATGTATTCGGTGAAGGTCTCGTTGTCAAGCTTTTGTGCTAGTAGATGCACTAAAAGCGGATCCCAAGTTGCTATATCCACTCCCAGATTCTGAATAGCGTGAAGCGTCTCTTTGGTTACGTCATGCAGCTTCTTAATCATGGCCACCGATTGCTGTTGCATGTTAGGAAGGCCGAGGAGAATGTTAATATGGGACGTAAAAATTAATTTCTTGTTACCGTACCTGTGATTTAGAATCTCCCAACATACTCGATAATTTTCAGAGCTAATCTGTAAATGATGAATCAGACGCTCTGCTTCTCCAGTCACCTTACTCTTAAGGAACTGCATTTTTTGCGCATTGGACATCGACGGGTTTCTATCGATTGCTTCGCTAAACAAGTCTTTGAACGGAACCCATTGGTTGTAAGTCCCGTTGAACGCGGGGATGTCCATCTTTGGAGCCGACTTCTCACGGTGCTTTACTGCCCACATCTTTTTATTGATGTCGTTTGTCAACTCACTGTACTTTTCCTTGTGCTTGCAGAATTCCATTTGGTACGTAATATCGTCACCTCCATCCTCACCTTCAATTTCCCAATGTAGTTTGTCAATCTCGCCCCATCGGCTATCCAGTGATTTAAGAGCGTTCTCGAATTGCCATTGATTCTCAAACTTATCTACTTGTATATTACATACGGTTCTCATAAATGCCTTAAAATGTATGTTCTGCTTCTTCACTAACTCGTTCAGCTTGCTTGTCCCACTCTCTGCATAGAACAATTTATCTCGCTGCGAGGACTCCTCACAGTAAGATGAGGTACCTTGTCGTGCATGTGTTGCCTCATCTTCCGGCTTACGATGGTCAGCACTCAGGTGTTGCTTAGTTCGGATGCCTGGCGATGGTTTCACTTCCTCCGCTCCTGGTCTACGGGGGCTATCTTCCCGAAGATGCGTTGTGCTTAACTGCCTCAGGGTTTTATCAATAATCTCCTTAATTTTCAAATAAACTTCCTGGGCTGTATCGAAACAACCCTTTTTGAAATAAATGTGCTCAAAGTTCGCAAGCTCACACATTTTTCTATGATTTTCTTGGTAATCTCGCCAGTATGCTTCCAACATGTTAGCCTTGCGCTTGTAATTATCGATGGTCTTCCTCTCGGATCCATCCTTTTTTATATTGGTTAAAAACTTGTTCAAGATTTCATAGAGCTCTGTCTGGTTGATGAACAAAGAATCGGAATCCATATTTGGAGTTGTTGAAAATGGTTAGTATAAATAAATGGTTCGATCTGACCTTATCTGCTCCGACCGGCAAATTGCAGCGATCCCCTGGTTTGCGTGGCACTGTGTCACTGGTAATCACTGGTAAGTAAATGCTCAAAGGACCATGTAGAAAGTACTGTTCGATGCTATGGTGACCTAACACTACTTTCTCGTATAGATAAGTTATGATATATTTGGTAAAAGTTAAAGTCTTCAATTAAAAGGAAAATAGTTATATTCAAACACTATAAGGAATTACACGGTAAACTGGTAAACTATGTAACTTAACTTATTGGTAATGGTAAAATGGTAATGGTAAAATGGTAATGGTTTTCTTGAGTGCGTGGTGTCTCCAAAGAGATCTGATCGCGAACTGACTGATATTTTTGTGATCGAGCGAATGTGCATACTTGCGATCGATGCAATTATGCATTTTCGCTGAGTGTTCGATTAAAGTTCGAACAACCTAAAATGTGTGAGTCGTTCTCGTACCCACTGGCCCACCACTACTTTTTTTTATGTCGAGAATTGATAAGAAATATTTACCTTTTCTCAGCTTATATTAGACACTACCTATCATAAGCGTTCGTGATCCTGTAGTTAAATTAGTCTGCTTGATTATGTTTCCCAATGTATTTTGTAAACATTTCTTTGGAACATATTAGAAACATGTTAAACAATACTTTGAACTATTATTTTTTTATATTTTCCTGAAGTACCTATTAGTTTGTGTTCAAGACTGCAATAGGCCAGCCAACGGTAACTGGACGTGTCCGGAACTTTTCCACGATACGTGGAGTCATAAACGTTGCTTTCAATAAACAAGGTTACACAATGGCCTACCTCTACTAGGCTTCGGCCTACAACCATTTGATCCAAAAATTACAAATAACACTCACCTGAGCTGTAGACGGCAACCCGGATCTGTTTGATCACGTCCAAAGTGTGGTTTGTATGTAATATGAGGGTGAGTAATTGAAACGTGTGATGTAAGTTACGTGTTCCAGGACGGTCACAAGGCGTCGATCTCCAGATGGCGCGGTCCTGACCAGAATCACACCTAACTCGTTCCAGCAAGCGCGCGCTACGCGTGGTAGGCAATAAGGCGATGTGTTCCAAGAAATATCACTGGATTCTTGTTAATCCGAGATTACAAAGTTCAATCAATCACTGAACACAATTAATATGTTAATCTCACGTGAGATCCAAGTTGATTTTCAATTATAATTCCGCGTGCCACGAGGTGACGCAATACGGCGTATGATTCAACAATGTCCCGGGGTTTTCGGCAAATGGGGAATACACTTCAAACAACAAATAATTCGCGACCCAATTATCGGTCTCAACAGGCGAATCCAACAATATTTTACCAATTACAATTAAATCAAAGTCCCAAGGGCGGACATTTTCCAACAACGGAACCAAAGTCTATCTGTCAAGTCAAGTAATGTGTCAAGTGTCAACATCAAAGACAATAGAATGTTGCCACACCAAAAAGAGCGTTCAAAATTACATTTGGGACGCAACAGTTTGGTATGGATTTCCGCAAAATAACGCCTGATTCTATTCTGTGTAACAATATTTTAGACAAATATTATTTTTACTTTTTTGTTTATTTAAGTTTGTTTTTGCTCCAGATTGTGTCCGCTACACCTCTATTGGACTTATCAACTGTATATGGCAACTTTGTTGAGAATTTAGATGCAAACGGTAGACTGTTTAGAGCAGGACTACTGAAATACGAAGTAGAAAGGGGAAGGGTTTGGCCACCCAGCAGTAAGAACCCTGTTAACGTTTGTGTTGGGAATCAAGATCCACATGAAAAGAGATGTCATGAGATGCGTAAGTAATTGTCTTCTTCTTTCTTCTTCTTCTTTTGGGTTTGGTTTCCGCACTTAGTACCTACGTTGGGACTATTATACGTAAGCCATATCGACCACCACTCCACCCAGCCAACCTCCTTCCAGAAGCAAATCCGGTCTCTCGGTCTATTGAGGGTGTCTGTAAGAAAATTTGTTGACCTAAAGGTTTGTTTACGAGTGTCTGCGATTCCCATACGTAACTGTCAAAATGGTAGAGAATTTGAGAAATGTTATGTTTGCGGACGACAGTGTCTAAGTTTTCTATGTGATTATGCGCAAGAAGGTTGCGTCGGTAATGGAATGACTGCGAAGATGTCGAAATAGTGTGCTTAGGAAGTTGGGCGATAGAACCAACACTGCCCTGTTTAGTAGGCTTACAGAAAGAACTCCATGTTACATACAATATAATTATATATATATACAACGTGTAACAGAATAAACGCAATTCCTGAAAGTAGTTGGTTCAACATCGGCTTCTGAATCGATTTCCGTTATTAAAAATAGGTGTTAAATTTTGACGGAAAAATCTTCCATTTAACTTAAAATGGAAACACAGTATCAGGACAAATTAATACAATCCTTAATTCAAGGAAATGCGCTCGTGTGCGTGTCGGTCGCTAACATTGCATGTGTGTATGCGTCTGCGTATGCATATTGTATGACGCACATACGTTTCGCGTTTAGTAAGGATAACTATTTTATAAAAGATATCTTAGATTTGGTTTCAATTTATTTAGTTACGGTTGTTGTGTTAGACTTATAATTTAATATTCTACTTGGGGTGTCTGAGGTATTGCACTTAATCTGTTACACCTTGTATATATATATATATACAATCATAATTTTTCATAATCATTTTATTTTTTTGCAAATATGGTACAAATAAGTAGATTGATGGTTTTTGTTACAATACAGACCTCCAGTTTTTACCCTAACTATGGAAATTACATATTATGTAGTGTGTCATATTATTTTTTACTTTTGGTATATACGTATATTTTATCTCTTTTCGATCGATTTTTTCCTATGGACTTTGTCTGATAAAAAATGTTTTATATTTATAAATCATTTAATTTTTTTGAATATATGCAATCTTTTCTTGTTCATAGCGGAAAACGGAGCTAACACTTTAGTTGGCATCAACCTCATGACTTTATGGTACTGGAGGAATCACAATTTTATCGCCAAAGAGTTGTTCAAAATAAATCCATGTTGGGATGATGATATACTGTTCACCACTGCACGAGATATCAATATTGCGATGTTTAATCAAATAATTTACTATGAATTGATGCCGTCATTTTTGGGTAAGAAAAACATTGTAATAGAGTTCAAATATTTAATTGGTAAGAATTTTTATGAATTTCCTTAAATCATAACAATAGCGTTCTGAAAGTTTTTGCGGAAAGACTAGAAGGGCCTACAATGGATAGGTTTATCAAGCTACATGTTAGACATGGGGCTTGATAAACCTTCCTGGGATTGTGAGTTGTTTATTTTGTTTTTGTTTTGTTACGTCCTTTATAATTGTCTGTGTATGCCTAATTGTTTCTTACTAACATAGTTATTAAGTAAATTGTTTGACTAATAATATGGGCCTTAGAAGCCTGAACATAAAAGATTTATTTTATTTTATTTATTTATTACAAATTCTAGATATTCTTACGTGTTAAATGCACATGTTAAATGTTTAGTACTGTTAAGGAACTTAGTACCTACCATTAATAAATCTCACACTTATACAGTATGTTAACTAACAGAAGACGTTCCCGTTAACCCGCAATAGTATAGCATCCATACATGCTAAAAAAATATCACCATTTGAAAACTAATTTTTATTTTTTTCAAGATTTAAATATTCACTAAAATGTAAAATTGATACGTAAAAGAAACACTCTGTACAAGCGTACTTGAAGGACGGCAACGTCGCAATTTATTTATGAATGACGGGCTGTGTGTGCGGCGATCTAATTCATGTGCTTATACTATTGCGGGTTAACGGGAACGCCTTCTGTTAGTTAACAAACTGTATTTTACATATTTTTATATGAAGACCGAAGTATCGTGTCGGAGGTCAAAACTGTTACCTTAGTTACCTCCCACAAAGCGGCTCGAGACATAAAGAGTTGATAGACATGCTCTTATTGCGGGGAAGCCTAAGTTGAAATGGTTGATTCTCAGCTGGAATGATGACTAGTCTTTTGTCAACTATATCTGGTTAGGATTCCAGGAACCAAGAGGAACCAGATGCAGCTGATAAGAGTATTTTAAATAAAGTGACTGTCTATAGTTGCACCAACCTTCAGAATTCGATTGACATCCGTTTCCAAAACCCTCCCTTCCACGCACAAACCTCGCGTGGATGATAAGTACATTCAGCGCGCCATTTTTGTTGGTGGCGATCTACACTGCCGATTTGACCCGCAACTCGCGCGCACACAGCGTCAGCCGGCGCTTATCAAGAACAATTGACAATCTTGGATTCATCGTATTTTCACGGACTAAGTAACAACAATTTGTGTTTGTGTTTAGTGTGTTATTTTGTGAGGACAGCAAATTGAAGCTTGACTACCTCGGCACCGGTGAAGAAAAAAACACGTGGCTCCGTATAAGGTTTATGTTCCTATCCTTAAATATCGGGTTGCATTCTACTGTCCAACACCCTTGCAACTCGTGTACCTTATCTCCGAGCACTTGTCAATCGTTTCGTTTCGCACGGCAAATACAGTCCACTAAAATACTAAATTAGCCCGCCCGCGCCTCCAGTCTATTTGACCTCCACAGCCCAGTAGCTGAGATACTTGGTAAGACTAGTGTCATATTTACGTAATTTACGTAACGACGGTCAAAGATGTACATATAACACCCGGGACAAATGGATTCATGTAATTTCTGAGGCATAGAGGAATCACGATAAATTAAATTGGTCACCGATCCACGGACTTCATTGCACAACCTTAACCTTAAAATCGAACCGTGCAGCTTTTATTATTTACGAGCTCCTCATAATGATGATGATTTTTTTATAATGTATTGAGATTCAGATTATTCTTTCAGGTGCTGCAAACCTCCTAAGAGATGGAATAATTTCTCCAAGTTCTGCATTCAGAGACCTCTATAGTAAAAATGTTGAACCAAGAATGTCTTTGGAGTATTCGTTCGCACTAAGATGGGTGCATTCTATTCAAGAAGGGACTTTAAAGTAAACTCCAGAAATACAAATCGATTAAAAACAAACACTAGAACAGACAATCTTAAAAGTACAATAGACATATTTGAATCATGACCCACCATAAGTTTATATTCTTACAGACATTCAAATACAATTAGGTCGATTTTCGCGTAAATTATAAATGATCTTTATTTTGCAAATTGGTTATTAAATAACACTTTTACACGTCATTTTTTTCGTAAATATTAACTAGATGAGGCCGGTGTTTCCTAACTAACTACCCTGAGAAGAAACGCCGAAACAAACTCAGGGGTCCGTCTCTCTTAAAGTCCATACAATCTACACTGGTTTAATTATAGTAACATACATTTCCATGAAAACAACCTTATTACCTGCCATTTAATTACCCAGAAAATTATTAAATTAGCTTGCTTCGTATTTAAAACGTCCTAAGTGCGGCATGCACTATAAAAGATTTTGACTGTTTCAAACGATTTAACGTCAAAGTGGGTCATGATCCAAATTTGTCGATTGTACAATTGCTGAAATTCAAATAGTGGCCATTTTTAGTAATGCAGCTTTAAATATATTTCCAGAATGTTTGACCAATACGGTTATTATGTAAAACAGATTCCGATTGTAAATCTTACTTTGAGAACTGGATATATGGCAGTTGATAACAATATTGACTACATCACCCAAGGTTGCTTTAGACAAGGAAGTGGAAACGTTGATTATATTGCTGATCCTGATGTTAGTAGTACAAATTGGGCGTCTTGTTTTGCCTCACTTTTAATTAAATGTTTTTTACTTTTTCCATTTTTTCCTGGTAGTTTTTTTTTCGGGGGGAAAATCGTCAAATGACTTCTCCCGCTCTGGGTTGAGCTGAAGGCAGTTTCAGACTTTTACTGGCTAAAAACCCTATCTCTTTCTTCAGGTGCCCTTGCATTCATTCTGGGGTCGCGGTATTTCGTCCAAGCATTTCCAAACCCAGTGTTAACGTTCAACTTATTTATTATTCTTTTGTTCAATTTATTAACAATCAGTGATTTTACCTTCCACCATTTCCAATCTCGTTACGAGTATAAACTTTATAACATTTACTGGTCCAAACCAAGCAAGATACGGGTCTTGTGGACTTTATTAATGAGTCGAAAACAATATACAACGAGTAACAGAATAAACGCAATTCCTGAAAGTAGTTGGTTGAGAATCGCCTTTTGAATCGATTTCCGTTATAAAAAATAGGTGCTAAATTTTGATGGAAAAATCTTTAATTTAACTTAAAATGGAAACACAGTATCATAACAAATTAATACAATCGATATTTCAAGTAAATTGTGTGCGTTTCGCGTCGGCCGCTAACATTGCATGAGTGTATGAGTCTGCGTAAGGGTATTGTATGACTATATGAGTAAGGATAACTTTTTATAAAAAATTCCTAGGTTTGGTTTCAATTTATTTAGTTACGGATGTTGTTTTAGACTTATAATTTAATATTCTAATTGGGGTGTCTGAGGTATTGTGCTTAATCTGTTACACGTTGTATTTATGAGTAGGTACTGATACTGCTAAACTTGTAACATTTTGTTGCTGGGCAAAGACTTCTTCCCATGACTTCCATAGTATTCTATTCAGGGCCAAAGTGCACCATTGGTTGTTAGTTTCCAGCTTGGCGCACCATCTTCTACGAGGTCTACCGCGACTCTTTCTGGCTGTGTTAGGGCTCCAGAAATTGTTTATTTTGGCCCAGGTATATAATATAGTATAGTTACTTCTATGTTTTTTTTTCTGTCTATTAAAGATGACTGATAAAGCTCTTGGGCCTTATCAAAGGGCAGCAGACGTTATGACCAACGATTTGGCCAAGAACCGGTACTTTGGATTCCAACCTTACATCAGATATAGGGAAATCTGTTTTGGCAAGCTAATACGCACCTTTAATGACCTGGATGGTATTATAGATCCTGAGGTAGGTATCTAACCAGCTCAGCAATTGTTTTCTAAGGATATTTATTTATTTAAGGAAAACCAACAAACCATACAAAATTATGTAGCCTTAATTAAAATCTGCCACAGCATGCATTAACAATAATATTTAAATTATGTATGTATTGGCGTAAAATCTTTTCTATGAAAGTGGCCAGTACTTCAAAATATCACCTGTTGAAACTGGTATACCTACTTACCTACTCATTTCTGACTTTGTACTAACGTTCAATGAACTTTAAAAGACAAACATAACATTTAGCTTAGTTGTAGGGGTTAACAATGTTGCTGCAATGTAATTTCTACCCACATTACTAGCTCTTTTTATAGAAAAAACTATTTTTTTAAATCTGGCGACACGTTTGACGCAGTAGTTGAGTGCTAAGCTGCTGTGTTGCGTGTTGCGGGTTCAATTCCAGCGCCAGAATTAATGTTTGTATGGCTTAAAAATAGTTGTTTTGGGTCTAGGTGTTTTGTAATAATACAGTCACGATTTATTAGAAATTGCGTGTATATACATCCTACTTCTTCATAATATTTGTAGTGGGTATATAGACTGCGCCACCTTAGTTCTGAACACTCCGTCACGATGGACTAGGCACACACAGCTTTTCGATGTACCGTAGTTTGTACACGCTAGTACAAACTATGCTCAGAATTAAGTCATCTGCATCGGTAGGATTCGAAGAACTTTTAACAAAACAATCTCTCATCTCGATATATTTAACTCTAATAAAGGTATGTTGGCTACTTATATTCCCTGCATATGACGATTTAATTATAATAAAGTCTAGCAGACTCACTACTGGATACCATTCACACTTTGTTGATATACCGTCTTGTCGTACCAAGCGTTTTTCTTCCACATTTATTGTACGTAAAGCCAAGTTGTGGAACTCTCTGCCGGCTTGTATTCCCTGATACTTATGCCCTTTCAGCCTTTAAAGCAAGAGTGAATAGGCATCTTCTGGGCTCACTCGTTCCATCATAGACCTCATCTATTGCTTCAGGCGAGATTGAGGTCAAGAGTGGGCTCATCCCGAATAAAAAAAAAACCTTGTATGAATTTAAGGATGGTACAATACAGGAATTCACCGTAGACCAATACACACCTACACATTCATATAAACTTTAAATGCACACTCTTCACTCAATATCTACCCGCACATTTGTTACTGTCCAATCAGTAAACTGTAAATCTGCAATTTGCTATAAAATTTGTTGAAAAGTAGTGAAACTACGTTTAAACGCTGTGGATTATGTTACAAATAAATAAATAAATACACCATCTCTTCATTATTTTCAGAGAATGGAAATCCTGAAAGAGGTCTACGAAAAAGAAATTGACATAGACCTAATGGCTGGAATTTGGGTGGAAAAACTAATACCAGGGGGCCATGTACCTTCGACATTCTATTGCCTTATTATAGACCAGCTAAGACGCAACATTGTATCTGATAGACATTGGTATGAGAGAGCTAGACGTCCGCGCGCTTTCAAACCACGTAAGTGAAACAAGTAACTTATCAAAATATGTAATGATTGCCTCGTCTGTCAGGTCGTCGCAAGCATGATTGTTGAGCTTGAGGTTTCGGGTTCGATTTCCGAGTCGGACAAAAAGTGCTATCGCGTTTTTTTATAAGAAACTTCTAAGTAGTAGCCGGAATTTGGAAGTCGGCAGTGTGAAACTCACGTATTATCGACCAATCTTCCGCATGCTCACCTTTAAGGCTATATTCGTATAGCACGGCTCACAACTCGATCGCCTAATGCATGTATTTTGACCAATAGGATGCACGAAGTGTATTTTAGCATAGTAAGTATAAATATAATGTTACACACCCTGTACTCACAAAATGCATATTATCTCTAATTAGGCGAAACCAGGCAGGGGTGTGGTTTGTCACCAGCTGCGCTTCCGCAAAAATATTTTCTTAAGTGAGCATGCGTACTTTTGGCCGATAGTACTTCATCCCGGCTGTCATTTAGACAACTTTGAGAGTCGTTACGGGTAGTCAAATGCCCGAAAATTTAATACTGGTCTGGCCAAAGGGTATTGTGTTAACCAACTATTGAGTTGTGGAGGTCAAACAGACGGTCCCTCCATGTAAAACAATAATACGCAGCTGCTGATGATGATATCGTGAAATGTAATTTATGTTTAACGACTTACCTGTGCGCACGAAATAATTCGCGTTGAAACGCCAATTCCATGGGAATTCCGGTATAAGAAGTGCCTAAAGCCTACATTTTACTATGTCCAGTGGCAGTCTTATTAAAATCGTTTTAACCTATCTAAATATATATAACTCAAAGGTGACTGACTGACTGACTGACATAGTGATCTATCAACGCACAGCCCAAACCACTGGACGGATCGGGCTGAAATTTGGCATGGGGGTTCCTTTTAGTACGTAGATACTCGCTAAGACGGGATTTCGCGAAATTCCCACGGGATCGGAATTTACGCGGGAAAAACTTCCCACGCGGGCGAAGCCGCGGGCACAAGCTAGTTCAGAGATAAACTCGGACAAACTGAAAGACAAACAGACAATATTTAAAAGCTTTTGTTTGTGTTTAAGTATAGTGTAAATAAGCACATACAGACAGACACTTCAATTTTATTTACTTAAATAAACGAAAAAGAATAGATACGGTGACAAATGCATATGGTATAGAATGGCAGACTCATAGAAACAAATGAATGTTTACAGGTCAGCTAGCTGAAATAAGGAAATATACCATAGCAAGATTGTTGTGCGATGTTGGCGATGGGGTTACTCAAATTCAACCCCGAGCTTTCTTAAAAGCAGGAAGAAAGTAAGTATCATAAGCCATTAGCTCTTAGAAACATATAACACACACTTTTCGATCTTGATATATTTTCGTTATCTCAATCAAAATTTAAAAGGATGGCTATTCAATTGCTTGCACAATAATTATTACTTATTTTAACTAACCCAAATCGCCTCCAGATGCGTGATTTTGTTTTTTGTTTTAAGTCTACTTAATAGATTATTCCGCGGACATTGGTGTGGGTTACATGTTTACCTCTATTACACTAGTTTGATATTTGCTAAAATTATAACATGTAACTGTTTTATGTCCCAATAAAATAAAATAAAAATAAAATAAATAAATTACTGGTTCAGTCATTATCAACTCGCCTTTTCCCAACTGGCCATAGACGGCTTTAGACTGAGTACACGATGCAGCTGTGTATTACTGTTTTACATGGAGTGACTGCCTATGTGACCTCTACAACCCAGTAACTGGGTAACACGACACCTCCTGATAAGACTGAAGTCTGATTTTCTGGCTTCTGACTAACAATAACTATTCCAAAAGATGTTCTAATGATTGCCGGGACGAATGGCTTAACGTGTCATTACTGGTTCATTATACAGTATGTTAATTAACAGTGGGCGTTCCCGTTAACCCGCAATAGTATAGCATTCATACATGCTATAATAATATTACCATTCAAAAACAAAATGTTTTTTTAACACACTTTTATTAGGTCGACCTGTATGTAACTATGTAATGGAATCTAAGGTAACTAATTTAACCATCTTCTAAGAGTCATAGCGTAATGAAAATTGGCAGCTGTATGTAGTTCTGATGACAATACAATAATGTAGTACTGTCGAACTGATCTGATGATCGAGCCGGAAGATATAAACTGGAACTTCATGATGGAAAATCATATCATAGCTGTTTTGAATTTCTTAGAAAAGTCTTGTAATGAACTTTGACCACGATTAGGTTTCAAAGTCTGATGATGAAGCCGGATGATAGACACTGGCATTCCATGATAGAATATCGTATCATAGTCGTGTTTGCACTTGTGAGAAAGGCCACGTAATGGACTTTGAACACGATCAGGTTTCAAGGTTATAACAAACCTAAAGAAAATCCGTTATCGGTTTTCTTAACATTTTTGTTTTTACCTGCATTTATAAAAGCGTGTTTTTCTAGTGTTTTTTAAACTATTAATTTATTTTATATTTAAATATTCACTAAAAATGTAAAATTGATACGTAAAAGAAACACTCTGTACACGCGTACGCCGTCCTTCAAGTAAGCGTGTACAGTGTTTCTTTTAAGCATAAATTAAAAAAAAATGTGAATATTTAAAAAAAAAAACATTTTGTTTACGAATGATAATATTTTTAGCATGTATGGATGCTATACTATTGCGGGTTAACGGGAACGCCTTCTGTTAGTTAACATACTGTATACAAGGCAAAAAAAAAGGTTAAGTTCGCACATTTTCCTGGGAAAACAGTAGTCGATGTGTTTGTTATTCTTGGCTGTAAATTATATCCTTACTTTTAACCATTTTTACGTAATTCAAAAGTAAACATTCACATCTCTACATCTTCTACTAGTACATAATTATAAAGTCGCTATTTTTGTGAGTCAGTTTGTATGTAGATATCTTCGAAATTTCGCATGCGATTTTAAAAATTCTTTCACAAAAAAATGCTACTTTATCACTGAGTGACATAGGCTAGTTATCGCTAAAACAAACTTTTCACACGAATAAAGTTGCGGGCAAAAGCTAGTATAACTGAAGTTTTATGTAGGTATAATTACTCATATTTTTTTAATTTAAATATTGTTGTTTTTTTACAGTAAAAACAAAATTACCAACTGCACTGATATACCCAAAATACACTATGAACAGTGGTTTGACACGACCTGCAACTTATCACGCTGAAGGCAGTCATCCAAATTGCACTAGAAACAAAAAATAATGAAGACGATTTTGAAGTGTACAATTTTCATTTTGAGTGCCTTGAACATATTGTTAGCTTTGTAGCTGAGGTTCGGGATAGAAAGAATTAACACTAATTAAACCAAAATTAACACTTTAATTAAATACGCACAAAATTAAAATTAACACAGTTATTCACACTACAATACTTCTGACTTAACTGTTAAATCGCATTGAAATTCACTTGTAAAGTTGTCAATTAGATCGCCTCGTATCTTGTGATAAGACT